>CM053169.1:13884078-14147876 GCA_012977825.3 Pteromalus puparum
AAAAAATTTTTTTTTTTTTTTTTTTTTTTTTAATAACGTCACGATTATCGAGCTATCGTGACGTCGTCGCAACTGAGGATTTCAAAGGGCTGCAGCTCTTTTAATTTCTATAAAAATTGATATAAATATTCATATAGTCTTACCGAATGTAGTCTCCGTTTGGATCGGCTTTTCTGCCAAAACGCACGGGACAGTAACAGTGGAAAAACTGCTGAAAGAACGAGCTGCACGAAAGCCACATCCACATCCCCGCGTTTATCGACCAGTCGGCGTCCAGTAGAAGCTCGTCGAATACCTTCGTATATAGAAAAATTTATGCGTGATTGTATTCGAATTAAAACGTAAAAATAAAGAAAACCTGCAACTATATGTATAGCGGAAGCTTCAATAAGCTTGGAAAAAAAGCTGCGTATATATGTATAAAATCTACAAATGAAATGAAATACACTATGGGCGTCGTTTACGGCCACGCGAGAGCGCATAAAATCCTTATACATCAGAGTGGAGAGTACACATAAAAAATCTAGCAGCAAAACAGAAAAAGCGCGAGCGAGAGAGAAGCGGCGCGCGGCAGCAAAGTAAATCGCATTAAAAACAAGAAGAGAACTATCTCGGGGCTACAGGCCAACGGCCTGTATATTCATAACGGCATTATGGGCGTAAACTCACGCGCAGTTGAATAAACCATATCTTTGCAGAAAATTTTTGACATTCATTATGTGTGTGCAGCTCTCCCCTTCTCCCTCTCTCTCTCTCTCTCTCTCTCTCTCTCTCTCTCTCTCTCTCTCCTCTCTCTCTCTCTCTCTATCTATCTATCTATATCGCGAAATGCGCAATATAGCTGCAGTTAACGGCAAGCTTTCAAAATTATTAAGTATTATCTAAAATTTTGTTGAAAACATTGCAAAATAACGCTCACCTTCATACCCTCCTCCCACGAGATCCAGAGATCGCCTCTGGTGAGGAAACAGGCGACCGCGTGCCTGGCCAACTGGTGGATCCAGCCTTCCTCCCTCAGCTGCGTCATTATCGCATCGATCCAGGGAAAGCCCGTCTGGCCCTGTACACATACCGACACACACACACACACACATAGATGGACGAACCACATGAGATGAGGTTCAACGTATATCTTATCGCCTAATACGTATAGTGCCGCCCACGCAACTGCGATATTTTTTCGATTCTAGCGGAAAATTTGGTCGTCCCTTGAGTGCATATGTGTGTGTGTGCGTGCGTGTGTGTGTGTGTGTGTGTGTGCATGTGCGTGTGTGTGTGTGTGTGGGTGTATAGAAGCTATAGATACTGATTCAGACACGGAAATTGTTTCAATTTCGGGGACGCCCGTGTGTAAGTAATAACGGTTTTTATTTAATATTAAAGTCGCGGGAAAAGTTGATTCGATTGGATTTGTGTCTTGGAATTTTAAATCTCAAATCAGATAGCCTTTTTTCGGAATGAATCACGTACTTTTATACTTTATTCTAGTAAAGTTATCGGTAAAAAAAATAATGACTATAAAAACTCACGTTCGCCCACTTGGAAAGAGCTTCGACATCCTTGTCCCAAGGTATCTGTACACATATGGGGTTGCCGTGCATCCGATCGAAATTCGGATTATTCGTCGCGGCGCAGTAGAAAAACTCGCGCCAGAGTAACTGTCCGTGCAGCGATAGTGGCGGTATTGTTTTCTTTATCTGTAAACGTCCAAAATGTATAACGAATTATTAATCAGTGTCATCAGTCGATAAAACAGCTTCAGGAGTTTGAAACCTCCTTAAAAATAAATGAAAACCAACCTTTTTGTACAGGTCGGTGAGCTGGTAATAGAACAGTCTCGTGCTAAGGCATCCAAATCGCAGATAGGGCGAGAGTCCGGTTTGGCTGGCTAACAGCGACTGGGGCGTCATCTTTGGCCTGCCGAAGCTTGCGACCCAAGCTTTGCGTTCAAGGTGCCGTTCCAGCCGGGCCAGAGCTTCTGTCTCGCCGCCTACCCACACTGGTGCCATCAGTCCCTCCGTATCGAAACCTGTATTTCACACCAACGCAAACAAATATTATGATCCTCTGATCCATATTAGTTTTTGATCAATTATTGAAAAATCAATGTCATTACCGAGCTCCTCGAGGGTAGGGACACCGAAAAAGTCATCGTGGTCGTCCTTGAGGGGTGTATAGGCATTGCCGATACAGGCAGCTGTGACCGCCGCCGCTGGATACTCGGGCGGGTCCATTTCTGCTATCACGTTCTGGAACTGGTGGTACGTCAGCAGAGGCTTGCCACCGTTTTTCTCGATTATTCTGCAATGCACACGCGAGTAACGAATATTTTAGTCGTTTTTGTTATGTATCTATAATCAATTTCACGAGATAAGATAAGAAGCCAAAATCGAGGGTATAGACAGGGAGATCATCGCCCGAGGCTATACTGGTATATAGAGTATGTTACACCTGACTGGAGATCAGGAGCTCGTCAAGT
This sequence comes from Pteromalus puparum, assembly GCA_012977825.3. Taxonomy (NCBI): domain Eukaryota; kingdom Metazoa; phylum Arthropoda; class Insecta; order Hymenoptera; family Pteromalidae; genus Pteromalus; species Pteromalus puparum. The sequence continues at coordinate 13,886,558 of CM053169.1, forward strand.
CAAGTCGAGAATCAAGCATCGATGGCTATTGCGATTTAACGATATTTTTTATTCGATATTATACGTTTGCAGAAAGGACGAATGTATTGGTTCAGCCAACGATCGATATGAAGTAGATAATGTCCGAGATTGGCAGGGCAAATATCCAAAGCCTTAAATCAAACGACTCGCCTCTTGTAAATACGATCCTGATCACTCGAATTTTTGGCTCTCGACATTGTCGTTACTATACTTGCTGAATCGATTGAATCAATAGATAAACTAATACATCCATCATTGACAAAAAGAAACTGTATTAATAACACATAGTATAAAATCATAAAAGTTTCGTACGAAAGCTCGCTCATATACTATATCCGTTCTTTTCACCAGAGCGAGAATAATGTTTAATTCGGCAGCAATTAAGCGGCTTTTTTCTATTCTTTTGAATTCAACTCACTTTCAGGCAAATGGAATATAGCGAGTCAGTCCATAATTTCGAATTTTGTATCGACCCCTCGCTCGTGCACGCAACCGCGAGAACGACTCGTATATATAATTGGCAATAAAAAAATCAGCGAATTTCTCGCACAATGACATTTTCTTCAATTATAAAAATAAAGCATATATTCTCGCACCACTGTTAACTATGGACACGTAAATAAATTCAAAAATAAATGTCGATCATCGCAAAACGCCAACGATATAACAAGCATAGAAACCGCAAAATCCAAAATGAAAAATCACCGAGTATAAATCACACCTACATGATACACACACACAGAAGCGGCACAAAAGCACGTCGACTAGAAAGCAAAACTCACTTAAAAGCCTTCACGCAAAATTTTCAATGGCCTAATTGTTTCGTGCGTCGGAGCGAAAGCTGTATAGGTAGGACCATAGCGTATACATAGCAGAGCATCTGCTCTCGGCAACGAAATTAAAGCGGACCGCGCAGCGCTGGCGACCACAGCGGACGTGAATTATCGCATGCTAAAAAGTACCCGGAGTATAAACACTCGAGAGAGAGAGAGAGAGAGAGAGAGAGAGAGAGAGAGAGAGAGAGAGAGAGAGAGTCGACGGCCACGAGTATGTGCGGCTGTGAGAGACTTTTCTGATGAATTAAAAATAAAAGTTAGTCGATGTTATTATGCGGTCGACGGTAAAAGAAAGTTGTTATTAATATTTACGAATGTATCACCGGAATATTTTATACAGTATGAAGCGAGCGAGCTTATAATACGCCGTAGAAAATAATTTCGCCTCATTTTTGTTTGGTTTAAGACCCGAGGATTACCAACTCGTATTTAATGCTCGAGGAAATCTTGCTCCAGCACGTTGAGATGTGTATATACTATGTATTCAGATTCCGTCACCACCGCTACGGCAATTTTACTTTATAAACCCTATATAACAGCTCGATCGCTTCGCGTGTTAATTACAAAATACTTATCGTCGTTTCCTACACTGTAGATATACTTTAATACACAGCTCGACGACGACGACGGCGATGTATTTATCAAACGGTATAAATCCCGCAAGCGCGAGATTTAGCCGGCGATTTTTATAATTTGTTGATTCAGTTAGAATTCAGCGCCTGGAGCTTTATGAGGATTAAGCGGATTTTGTTTCTGGCAGGTTAAACGCTGGGCGAGCTTTTTTATATTTTTCCAGCAGGCAGCGCGCCGAGTGCGCGCTCGGAAAATCATTTGTCTCACTTCATGCACGCAGCGTGAAAACTCATTTTTCGGTCTCGCATTGTACCCTCTCTCTTCGCCTTTTCTCTGCATTGATGTATATACCTATATGTATAGGTACTTATAGGTATGTAGCTCCGTACCTATACACTTGATTTTTCAATCAACGTCTTATTTCGTCGATGAAAAATAGGTCGCCGCGCGAGGTTTTGTGATCGACTGCGCTTTGCTTGATTTTTCATTGTTGCCCGCTGTGTAGTGAGGTATTTGTTGTATAATCGTAATCTGATGAGTATTGACCGCAAGGCTATTTTTAATAAACCGAGAAAACAGCTGGTAATTAAAGTTCATCTCTGCGATTGTATGTTTCATTATTCATCGGAGCTTGATAATCTCCTGATGTGTTCTGTGTAGATCGATATAAGTCGACCTATTTTTCCCGACTGCATACTCTTATAATTATCAGATGAATTATATAGAATATCGCGCAATCCGCATAAAATCACTTTGCACCGTACAAAAATCTAGTATTTTCCCACGCGTCGCGCTAATATCGTCGCTGTACAGAATAGAGACAGCGGATTTTTTCAATTTTCTCGTCCGTACCCGCAGCAATTCACTCTCGTTCGGCTGTGTGTGTGTGTGTGTGTGTGTGTGTATCTACCGAACTCATCGCATTTCGTACATCTATTTTTCTATACACAGGCTGCACAGTCCCGCACAGTATTCCGCTGCTCTTTTTCATATATTTATCTCGATTTTCCGGAGGCCGAACACTGTGTATACGCGTCGAGGCCACGTCAAAAGCACCTGCCGCGACCCTTATACACGTTGTGCATTTCCGCCGCGGCTCTATATACACGAAAAACAGGCCGCGATGACTTCGATATGTGTGTGTATACAAGCTTGACTCTCTCTCTCTCTCTCTCTCTCTCTCTCTCTCTACTATACTGTGTGTATGTGTCGGTTTGTGTATACTCGTGGGAGAAGCTTTCGTTTTATTTGTCATTTTATTGTCGACGCTCTTTTAGCGCGGATTGCGCGCTTTGCTCCAGCCGAGATCATTAAAAATAGCTTAGCTTGCGAGAGAGAAAGCTTGATAGTAATATTGATTTCTTTGCTGCAGTTGCAAGTTGCTGTATTATATGAAAGCCTGCTTTGGAGAGCGATGCGTTTAACGAATTTTTTAGTTTTATTTGTTATAGTAAAGAGATGATTTTAATTGTTACGAGAAGAAAGACCCTGAACCCTTTGAAAATCGCAGTTCTCTCTCGCCGCTTATCTTACACATTCCCGCGATATTCCGTCGCGATCTCGGGCATTTTTTGCAGATTTACAACGGACGTGTCCGTGAAGCTCGATCGGGCGCGAATAAATTGAAATCCGAGAGCCGCGTGTGCGACGCGTCAGACACGTGTGTTCTTGAAATTTATTTCGACGCTTCCAGCTACCAGAACCGGCCGCTATACCCCCAGAGAAAGAGAGAGAAAAAAAAGATAACGAATATACGCAAGCTCTGATCGATCCCTCGTCAGTCGGACATTTTTCGGTTTTAAATAAAACGTTTTTCATTCATTCGCTGGGACTGATGTCACCGAGTTGCTATACTTATTAAAAACTCAATATTTTTCACGCTCGAATTCAATTAGACTCTCGCGCTCGCTCACGATTCATAAGAAAGCTCTTCGTCGAAAAAGAAAATAAGCTGCGCGCAATATTCTCTCGTCTCTCTCTCTCTCTCTTCTCTCCTCGCAAGACTTTTAATTACGTTTACAGATGCTGCTTACTCTGCCTCTCTCCGGAGCCTAATAAGAATTTTCCGATTCAGCACAGCTTATTAATTCCCGACTTTTACCTTTTGCAGCTATAGAGGAGAATCTCGGAGTTTCGTTTCGCTGCGAAAAATAAAAAGAAGGAAAGAAGCTTCGATCGGCGTTTCATCACCTCTCTCTGTGTACAGCGAGCATCAAGGAGCTAGTAGTAAAAACAGATGCGCGTGCTAAAGTGCCGCGAATAAAGCAGCCGTTGACCTCGGGATAAAAAATGCTTTTTTAATGAATCTCCAGAGGGTAGTAGGTATGTGTTTTAATTGCTTTCGCGGCTGTAAGAGCCGAGTGGAAGTGTATCGTTTTATTGCCTTGTAAATGCAGTCGCTTACTCGTCGAGCTTGTAGAGAGTGTGAGAGACCCTCTGGACGACGGTGATGCCGAGTTCCTTGCAAAGGGTTGTGATGTTCTCGTCCCTGACGCGGCCGTAGGGTTCGGGATCTTCCTCGAAGGTGAGCGACGTTGTGCCCCATTCTCTGAAGAGCTTTGGAAGCGCGTCTGCTGGTTGACCTCTGATCACGAAGAGCCTCGAGTTCAGCTGGTGCAGCGACCGGTCGAGATCCTCCAGACATTGAAGGAGAAACCTGGAGTGAATTTTTTTAGATAAACTTTAGTTCTTATGGGTGAATAGAGAAGCAGGGAAGAGTTTGAGAAAAATAATAGTTCGGTGCGTTTTATCCTACTCTAAGGAAGACATGGTAATCATTTTATTCGTCCTCTAATTGGCATTATTCCGTAAGTGAAAAATAAGTTGGAAAATTGTAGGTTTTTTTCATTTTTAAATAAGCGAGTACATTGGGAAAAACAGTGTTCAATGAGATTTAAATAATCCAGGTGTATATTTTAAAGCTTATTCTACAACCCTGTTTTTTCTTTATGCCTAAAGTTGCATTAAATGTTAAAAAATAATAATTTTAAAAAAGCATAAATGTGGGGCACGGCGGGGCACACGGAAGCACTGCGGCGCTCCAAACTGCGGAATCAGCTGTTCATTCCTAACCACAATCTGCAATCGGACTTCGGCGGGCTGAGTACGGAGCAGCTCCATGCTCGTAGTTTTTTATAATTTACTGTTTGTAGTTTTAACATTTGCAATGTAGTGATGGTGAGAAATTACGTGAAAAAAACTAATAAGGAGTCTTGGGATGATGGGCATATGCATATGGCCATTAGTGCAGTTCTCGGCGGTACAACATGCAAAGCTGCTGCTCAAAAATTTGGCATTCCAAGAACTACTTTACAAAAAAAAGTTATCAATGCTCGTAATAACGAGAACATTATCCAGTACGAAAGATCTCACAGTGGCTTTAAGTGCATTTTTTCAGACGAGCAAGAAGAAGCTCTTATTAGAAAAATAAATCTCATGGAAAACTGCCTCATGCCTCTGACTGCAGCAAGAAGTTGAATATTCCTCATCATTTCAATGAAGCCACTGGTCTAGCTGGTAAAGACTGGTTCAGAAATTTTATTCATCGCCATACTTAATCTTTCTCTTAGAAAAGCAGAGCAAATACCTATCGAAATAAAACATTTTTGGACAGGCCGTTCTCCCACCACTTAAATTCTATGTATCTCTGGTCAGCAAATATAGGTGGCGCATAGGCACTTATCCATTACCCTCATAACAATATGAGCGTCAAGTGTAGAAATATAGCAATGTGCCACAAAGCTTAAACTGCCTTGTTTTGGTCTACTGCTTCGGCTGCTCATGCTATAACTGCGCGCGGATAAGCTATAATTTATAATGAACCCAATAACTTTGTTGTGAGTTTGTTTTTTTAATTTACTCACCTCCACTTATTAATGCTGACATTGGTGCTACCGGCGAACCAAGGGTCGAGTACGAAGACACATCTAAATGTGGAAGCTCCAGCGAGTCCCTCTCTGAGCGACGGATTGTCGTGAAGTCTGAGACCTTTTCTGAACCAGTGGACAGTGTGCTTCTTGCCGTCGCCCTGAATCGCGACTCCATCGCTTTTCGTGTCGTTGTTCACTAGTGGCGGCGATGGTTGTTGGATCTGAGACTGTTGTTGTTTCTGTTGCTGTTGGAGCTGCTTCTGAGGCTGCTGATAGATATCTGCTCGACAGCTTATTTCGCAGCCGATGTCGTTGCCCTGGCCACCCGTCATCTTGTTTGATCGTCGTGCGCCCGGCACTTGCTGCGTAAGAAGATTTTTGAAAATTTAATTTTAAGTATAGTATTAATGAGGGAACGTTGAGGTTTTGGGTTTATTGATAAAATTGTAGTGCAGAATACTCGTTATGGTCATTCCTAAACTAACATTACATTTAGAAATAAATGAATAATAACGAGCGAATTATTATAAAAGTTGTGTGGTTTTCAATAATTTATTTTGCAAGATGAATAGTTGAAAGATTGCAATGCTAATAAATAAATTACACGTTTTTGAGAATTTAAGAAAAATACTTTTAAAGTAGTGCCTTATTTAAATTCACATCCTCTCTTGCATTACTTCGAAGTTAAAAGTCTTATCTTTTAAAAAGCTCGAACGAACTTCGCGCGACGACATTACTACTACTACGTATTCCTTATCAACCAAAAAAGTAAATAAATTTCGCATCAAACTACTGCATATACGTTGGGGGAAAAATTTCTACCAAAATACAACACAGTTTACAAATATATTTACCAAGAGTAGTTTTATAAGAAGTAGATAGTATTCTCGTGATCGTTGCTTGACTCATCGGAATGATTTTAAATATCACAGCCGATATACTGCTACATATCGTGTTCTAGGTATACTTGATGCAGAGTAGGTGTGAATTATTTCGCAGCTGTCGAGAGCCAGCTATCCGCCCATGTTGGGCTAAATCTGTAATAACAATCAAAACCAAAATCATGAGTACAAGTCTAGCACACTGTTGTGTATATATCCATATCGATATAGCACACTTCAAACACACTAAAAATAACTACACCCAAAAATTAACACTACTTATATTTTCCAAAACGTTTCCCGCGCAAACGCTCGTCAAAACCGCGCGCGAATTTAAAAGAAAATCTGCGCCTAGTTCAACTTTTCTCACCTCACGCTCTCGCGAAAATTGCGTTAATTATCATCGAAGCGTAACCCTCGTGACTCGCGGAAAAATCTCTCTCCACGGCTGAATTTTTAATTTTTCCGTCGCTCGTATATGCGGTACACGCGTGTTTACGCAGACTCTTTGGATGCTGGATGACGGCGAACTGATGAAAAGCCTCGCGTGCAGTTGCCTCCTTTCATCGCGAGCAGTTTTATGTACACGCACCCGTGACTCGTTCCTGGATGAAAAATCTAATATTACGGAAATTCTCAGGGATAGATGCTGGTAGATGAGGTTGCTTTTTGGGTGTTTGATGAGATCATGAAAAATTGGTTTTGTTTTTACACTTTCTTACACACGTCTATGTTCTAAAATTGTTCTAGTTTTTTTGGCAGTATAGCTTTTTAAAGTTTCTATGTGGGAAGAATGATTTTATGGAATATATAGCCTCTTATCACTGATGTAATACGACCATTTGGTTTGTAAGACACACATAAATACATCAGCAAGAAAACTAGAGCATCTTAATTTTTCTCGAAAATGTTATGCAATCCTACTCTAAAAAAGACATGGTATAATCGTTTTATTTTTCCGCTGATTGACTGTTCGTTTTAGCGCACAATCTCTGCGTATGTTTAAGAAAACTAGAGCAATCTCAATTACCAAAACAAAGCAGTTTTGGACTGGCCCTTTCGTCACCGCTTTAACTGTCCATGTCTCTGGCCATCAACGATAGGTGGCGCATAGGCACTTTTCCACTTCCCTCTTAAGAATATGCGCGCCGAGTCTAGATATAGCGGGGTACCACCAATGCTAAAACTGCCTTGCTTGGCCTGCTGTTTCAGCCGCTCATGCTAAGTACTTATTTGTGAACAGAATGCATACACGCCTGCTTTAAGAAACTCGAGGTTGTTCCAAATTTACAATTCGATTAATCAAAACTCATTCTAAAAATCTAATACATCTGCATTTACAAATACAACATCGTGGACATAAAGTAAGAATTGTCAATTTCGTATTAAAAGAAATATTGCTGACCTAAACAAAAGAATTGTGTGTCGTATAGTATTGGAAATGGGTGAATAAAATGAAACGAAACTCAGAATATTTTACTTCGACTTTGAATTTATTCTGAGAGCACAGAGAAATAGGCACGTCCGATTGCTACAATGAGCTGCCAGAGACTGAGGGCTGCTGAGGGCTAGGGTGACCGGCAAGCTATCGGTAATGCAAGGGAATGCATTCCGCTGCTCCGTCTGCTGCTTAAGCCTAAAACAATGGTCCCGTTTTTATAACTGCATGCGGGCTGCAGATGGCTAAGCTCTCCATAAAATCGGAGACGAGCGACGCATCGCAAACCCGAACCACTCATAAAACTATAAATCGGGAAACGGATTTACTTTTACCGCCTCAGCTTTCTACATCTGTTTAGGATTTGTTTTTGAAACTTAAAAACTAGCAATTCCAACATATAGTATAGTCCAAACAACATCGACGGTCTAGAATTTTCTTCCACTTTTTCCTTGTTTAATTAAGAAACATACATTATGCAATACTAATTCAAGAAGGAATCGTGCGAAAACATCGAATTAATATTATGCAACAAAGTGAGACATTACAAAACGGGAATTGTAAATTGAACACCAAGTGTGCGTGTATTGCTCAATAGAAATTCCAATTGATGACTAAAAATACTCTTTTGCATTTCCTAATAATTCATCTACTTTTTTACCTAAAGTAAAGTAATAGCTGATAACACACACTGTTTAATACTCCTTTCAACATCCACTACGCAGAAATCAAGCACACTTCAAATATTAAAACAAAAAAAAACACCAGCAAAATATTGACAATTAAATATAGCAATGTAGCACGCAGTAGTATCATACTCCCCGAGACAAAGTAAAATAATTACTCGACACAATAATCGTTGAGCAAAAGACGAGCAGAAACGTTGCAGATAAGAAGTCGCGTATATAGTCTTGGATTACGCCATTACCGCACGTCGCACATGAGCCATTGCATAACGCGCAGTTGCAGTCCTCGTTCGCTCACACACATATATGAGGAAATCTTTTTATATGCACCAGCTACGTTTAGAGGTCAGAAAAATGGCAAATTTTTACAGACTATAAGCACACCTTTCTAGCCCAATTTTTTCTTTTAGCATAAAGTAAGAAAAAAACTCCAATAAAAAAAAAACAACTTTTTGAAGAATTTGAATGGCCAAGCTAGAGAACTGCAACAAAAAGCACCTTTTTCTCGAGTTGTAAAAGTGGATTCCCTTTTCAAAAATTTGCTATTTCCTGCCCCTCATATTATAAGCACCGATTTTTAAAAGATTTCCTCATATATATAGATACTGGCCATGCGCGCGAATCCCCCCGGAAATTTGCTTATTGCTGCAGAGCTCCGAGGGCGCGTGACCTTTTTTTAAGAGGCCTTTATTGGCAATCAATCAAAGCTTTTGTCGACGTGGGTGCATTATTATTCGGAGGGGATAGGCGAAACTGCTGAACCGGAATGCGATTTATAATTAACGTGAGTTTTCGGGTGTGTTTTCTTCATTCCTTTATAAACTTTTATAGCAATTTTCTAAGTAGGTACGTCTATTGCGCTTCTATATAATAACGAACGTTTGAAAAATGTTTAAACATCAAGCGCTCATTAAAAAAACAAAAAAAAAAACCTATTCCGACTAAAACATTCCGTAAAAATCGCAGAATCGTCAATCGACTCTATGACGCAAGTCCCGATTCACATCCCATTATTTCGCATTTCTTCCTTTTGATGATGTTTGTATTCATCCATAAACAGTTGAGTCGAGCACCACAAGTGCATGAAAGCTTGTGTCCGATTTCGTTGAATTTCCCGAAGGAGAAAGCCGACACCCCTATATACACGCGCCTCTGATACCGAGAACCGCGAATCGTCAGCTGTTATTTTTCTGATGTTTTTTGTCCCACACTTATGCAATACCTATTATTCCTGGCATCGCCTAATTTTTATAACGTCTGATCGTCTAACTATTCCCAGATTCATCCACTGGAACAAAATAATTCCAGCCCTGATTTTGACACTCTCAAACGAGATGCTCCACAATCGCCGCTTTTCACATTCTATAAATACGAAATTCGTCATAACCAATCAGCGGTCAATATCGTCGAAGTATACACAATAATCGAGGCCTTTTCAGCCGGAAAAATCAATCACAACTCCAATGATATAAGACTTGACCCGCTGGCTGAACTAAATGCGTGCATTTGCGCAGTCCGAGAGTGGTTGCGTGATAAATTATTCCCCCTTTCTTTCTCTCGATTGGCTTCTCAATTCAGATGATAATACCGCAGCAAAGAGAGAGAGAAAGGCTCATTGTGACGTTTAAGCGCACCAATTACTACCGCCTCGCGATCATTACATGGCATCAACATGGCGCCGGAAATTGTATTTTCGACTCGTTACGCGATCTCTTGATTTGCCTATACAAAATATAGTATCGTAGCAAAATTCGAATGTTTTTGTGTAATATACGACAAAAAAAGCGATTTGAAGTGTCTAAATTAAGAAGCGCGATAAATACCTATCAGCGGAAACGTTCTCACGAGAAACGTGGGGTACAGCTAAAGAGGCAGCTCGTTGGTAAACATGTGCGCACACACGTGCAGAACAACGAGGGAGCTTTCCACTGTAATATACTTTCGCTCTTCGATCAGATTGTTGTATACCTGTGTACATACATATACAGAGATACAAAACGTCGCCGCCAGCTTATTGCTCGTCCCCATCCATATAACGATGCTGTATACATATATACATTCTAAAGGGAAATCGATGTATAAAGGCGCGCAGTTTTCATTCATTGTTGTATAGGTACAAATTGCATAATAAGGGGAAGCTTGTGTTCAATATTGTTTTATACAGCGAGAAATGAGAAATATGTAAATGCACGTTGTCGTCATCGTCGGCGGCGTCGGCATTGAGATCGAGTAAGTGGAGCCTATCCTATTGTTAAGTTAACAACAAAGTCGCGCTGGTGTATAATTTAACGCTGTGTGTGAGCTTATTGACTTGTAATCGCCCGTGACACACATTTCTCGAGTTCAACGTTATAACACGTTTTGTACCTCTACTATTTTAGTGATAGTCGGAGTATGTACGTGATGTATCTCGAAAAATTTAACGAATTTTATCGCTCATTTTTGTAAAATATGCGCACCGAGATGAACGTAAACAAGAATAAGAAGACGAAATAGAGACAACTTGGCACCTTCTATATTTTTCTGATAAGCATTAGCTGTTCAGAAACGGATTCGCCGCGCGAATAAGTTACGCCGATCGATAAATACATACAATGCCGCGTCTGGAGGACATTAATTGAAGCGCCGCGAGCTCACGCACACATCTGTCATTGAGTGTATTCTGTGTATTTCGTCAGTATCGTCTCGAGAGCCCCCACAATATTTCAGAATTCAAAATGCAAGAGAGAAAAGTGACCTTTTTAAATCAAAATTTTCAAGCTCATGGCCACGATAAAGATTTTTATTAATAAAATTAATTTCACTCCGTATAAAATAAAGCTTGCTTTTTGGACTGGCCCTTACTTTACGGCACGCATGGCTTAAACTCTCCGAGTGTCCGACCAGCGAAGATAGATGGCGCACAGGCACTTTTCAATTTCTAATTTCTCACATCTTAATTTCCGCGCCGAGTCTATCATATATAGCGGTACGTCGGGCTTATATTAAAACTACCTACTGCTTAGATCTGCTTGGGCCACGTGTGCTATAACTGCACCGTTAACTGAAACTGAACATTTCAAATAATGCGTGTTGTACAATAAGCGATACTAGGTATAATAGGAGATCAGAGTTATGAAATGGCCCCATCCTCCCTTATATGGCGCGTCTTTTCTGAAACCGCGAGTAAAGAGATTCAAACGATCAATGTTAAAGCTATCAGCCCCAATTTAATGTGTGTTTACAAGGTATTGTCTCACAGTAGTAAATACTATACTATAATAAATCTACTTATAGCTGAAATCCGGTTGATATAATTAATGATGATTTTTACACGGTTTTCGATTATCATCCGCTTATATTACAATTAACCGTCTGGAAGAGTAGAGAATTTCAGCAAACAAAAGTTGCAAATTGAAGCAGTCATTTGCTTATTTGTAAACCAACAATCCCACAACTTCATATAAAACAATTAAGTCTGCCACGTGAACCGTTACGTGAAGCGAAAATTGATGCACCACTAGCTATATAATTAAGGGTTATAGTTGGTTGCGTGAACCACTAACCACTTCTTTTCAGGTAGGAATATATAGAAGCTTTGATTGAGGGAGAAATCCAATTAATTCAAATCAATGCAAAATATCCTACTTGAATTGAAACTGTCATTCGATAAATTGAATTCTCATTGTCTTGTCATGCCCGGAACGTTACTACTTGTGTGTCCATACATACAAACTGTTGTATATACCAAAATAACAATCACAGAGAAAACGTGTTAATTATTGAATCGCTTATTAATTCGAAGGTCAGGCTTACGCTAATCTGCACAATCACATCCTCTCCAAAAATCCACCGGCACACATTGAACAATCACAAACAAAATCATCGTTTCGTGCATCAACTCCAATATATAACACGATCGACTGGATTTTCGCTTCACACAGCTCTCGAGAAAGAGAGATATCCACGCCACACACACGTGGTAATTAAAAGCGCTTGCGATCTTTCCAGAAGCTATACTCCTTTGAATTTTTCTGCCGCGCGCATTATAACAGCGAGGAAAATAAAGAGCCGCACACGCACGCACTGATCGGCTGCAGCAGCCACCGCGGCGAGAGGCACAATGAGAGCGAGAACAAGCCAACGTACGCGCCGGGGATAATCGCGCGTTATCTAAGAGCTCTCTCTCTCTCTCTCTCTCTCTCTCTCTCTCTCTCTCTCTCTCTCTCTCTCTCTCTCTCTCTCTCTCTCGCTTTCGCCTTCGCGACTGTAGACCCTCGTTTCAGGGGCTTCCGATGAATGCTAATGCGACGGAGATTTTTGTTTGGATGCTGGTGGAGGAAAATCGATCGATGATATTTGGGGGAGTTTGAAATTTGTATGTTCTTTTTTTATTAATTGCGTATAATGGCTATGTCATATTTGAATGATTAAAATAGGTATGTACCTATTTGTGTTAAGAGAAAAACAAAATTAGTCCATAATGATTNAAGCCGTAAACGTCCTTCTCACCGGATTTATACAAGAGGTATACTATACAGCTGCAGTGTATATTCTTGATCCTTGCTTTATTTATACTGGACACGCAGCTGCGCATGCGTAGTTGACACTATATATACAGTTTAAACTCGAAACTATATATTCCGATTCCTCCGTGTAGAGACTTTGAAATTTCGCTCTAATAACAGCTCTCTCTCTCTCTCTCTCTCTCTCTCTCTCTCTCTCTCTCTCTCTCTCTCTCTCTCTCTCTCTCTCTCGCTTTCGCCTTCGCGACTGTAGACCCTCGTTTCAGGGGCTTCCGATGAATGCTAATGCGACGGAGATTTTTGTTTGGATGCTGGTGGAGGAAAATCGATCGATGATATTTGGGGGAGTTTGAAATTTGTATGTTCTTTTTTTATTAATTGCGTATAATGGCTATGTCATATTTGAATGATTAAAATAGGTATGTACCTATTTGTGTTAAGAGAAAAACAAAATTAGTCCATAATGATTAGTTTATCTGTGATTCCGTCGATAACACAACCCGCAACGAATTGCAAATGATCATACGCATCTTAAAACTTCGAATGGAACTATCACGTAATTCATTCAAAAATGATAGATCGCGAGAATAACACGTTCCGGTTGATTCACTTCTCAAATCTGAATTGCAATATATTCACCGAACCATTCGTTTGGTACCTTCTTTTGATCAATTTTGCGTCACAAATCTAAAATGTATAGATTATTTAATAATAATCAACTTTAATAATCAATCAATCAGAGGTTTTAATCAAAAACACGCGCGCGCATTAATATGCAGTCATCTGCAAGCTAAACAGGCGGACGCAAATTTGAAATAGCAATTTAAAGTTAATTTGCCCTTCAATATTCATAAACTCTTTCGAAAATTCAATCCTGTCAAAGCTCAGAATATACACGGCCTGTTGAAACTGGTGAAATTTTTAAAAAGCTCCATAGAGATTCTTTACTCAACGAATAAGTGATTATTGATTATTTTGTAAGCGATGTCCTTTCTACTTATAAAACAGGATACGTGGATACGTCGCGTAACATTAATTATTTCTAACGCAAAAGCACACGCGACTAGCTCCAAACACGTGGTTTTAAATTTGCTAAAAAAAAATCTAAAAAAACTGCACATATTCCAATATTTTGCAAGACATCATAAAGACACGTATACGTTAATTTTATCGGCGCTAAAATCATGTCGTGACGACGTCCCTAGAGCACCACGTACTATCTGGCGTCAAACCAACTGCCGTTGCATACATACTCGCAGATATTTTATTTTAAAAGTATGTGAATATTCAATTTCCAAAGTTTTGAAAACGAGCGTTTTTAAGAAGTAACTTTACGCGATTCAGGATCAAATCGTTTTCTTATATTTTCGATCCGACCACTGTCTCGAATCAAGATCAATCACACACTTGCGCTGACAACGTGCTTACGTGAGTCGACGACTATAACGGTATCCATTTTGCGCTCATATTATAGACTCGCGTAAAAAAAAGTGTTGACTCAAGTTACGAGCATTATTACGTAATTACTCGGGTTTATAAAACTTTAACACCGCATTTATGAAAATTGCGCGATTTTCCTCTTTTGAATCCGGACAAAAGTAGCCGCATTATCTCACCAGCTTCGCACACTATTACCCCTCGTGTAAAACAAACTTACACGACGTCGTCACATTGGATCGTAAAGAAACAATCAATAAAAGAACGACTGACTCATACCTCTCTGATGGCCGAAAAGAACAATCCCAGCAGCCGATCGATCTCAAGCCGTAATCATCAAAAGCTCCGCAAGCACACACTGCACATCGGCACAAAGACACTTTATATTTTTAATTATCGCACTGTGAACAATGAACATAAGATACGATACAACAATTTCTCAAAAATCACACAGAAACATCACAGCACAAAAGAAATACGCCACAAGCACTCGCGAAATCGAGAAAATCGGCATCACATACTAAACGAAGACACGAGAACGTACTGTACGCCTGCGAGACTGTGTCAGTGCGCGAGTCGCCGTAAGTGTACAGTGTAAGAGGGAGAGAGAGAGAGAGAGTCGAGGCGACTGCGCGCCTAAAGCAAAGCAAATACACGGCGGCGCAGGCGTTGGTGCATAGCTTCTCTCTTTCTGCTTAGTCTCAGAGCTAGCTAGCTCTGTGGAGAGGGCCACCACGCCGCGTGCAACGTGACTTCAGAGCTGCGCAGCCGGCCCACACGGCCTGACTCACGTGGCCGGTCACGTTGCACTCGCCGTGCATGCGAGCCGAGGCCACGCGCGAGTTATACCTCTAATGCTAGCTTCTATACGTGTATTTTTCTTCTCAACGTTTCTACTTTTTCAGTTTGGGATAGGCAGTTCTGCTGTACGAGGGAAAGGGAGCACGTGGAGGTGCGTGTATACATGGTTTTTTTACGGGTTGTTAGTTGGTGGAATTTAGGTGGGTGAATACGGATCTGGATTAGCAGGGCGAGTATGGAATATTTGCTGAAGTTATTATGCGAAGGAGAAGGTATTAGGTATTGGTTGGTGTGAGTAGATAAAGGACGAGTACAGCGTGACACGAGTTTTGTGATCGATTGTGCGAAATCTCTTTCAATACGGGTACCAGTATATACGCGTTAGCCAAATATGAAACAATTTTTTAACGATACAAATTTTACGCACTCAATTTATTGAGAGAGCTATCTTTCAGAGCAGTAAAAGTTAAAAAATAACAACTGTGTGATCACAACGAATGACTACAGTATCAATCGTATAAAAACGGAGCTTTTTCTGAAAAATTCTTATCAGCAGCAATCATTATTCATAGAACCGATACTCGATTTTTCTGAGCTGTTACGTTATTACCTCACACAAGGAAGTGTGTTACCAGCCAGGTATTATGGCATTACTCTTATCACTAGCAGACTATGATTAGAGGGTCTACACGTTGGGCATTTTCTTATTCCAGAAATTTTTCCCGACGACTTGAACTACTTTCCCTTTTCTCCGAGGCGTGGACTCTTTCGTGCTTTCTCTATGGCCTGTGCACACGCGCGTTTTTGCCATCTATTCACCGAGATCTGCTCGGTGCAGTGATGTAACCGAAATTTTTGTCTTCTATTCCACCGCGGGTCTTGGGAGTATTACGTTGTTGTTGTTTCTTCCGGGTTGACTGGATTGAATTTATGCTTGACTATAACACCCTTTTCTTATTGTGGTAACACACGTGTGACTTAGCTGAAATAATAAATGATGGGTTTTTTACACAGAATAAAATAAAAATAAAAAAATAATAATAAATAATAATTAAAAAATTAAGTCCATGGCAAATTTCAATCAGATGCGAGACGCTGAGCCAACTCTCAATTGTAAAAATTGATGGTCACGCGACGATTGTAAACATTATGCATGTAAGTCTAAGTTCTACGCTTAAAACTGTTGTGCGACCAGCCGCATATTATTAGATAACATCATCATTTATACATATTTATGTAGACTCAAAATAAGTACAACAAGTGTAGTTAATAAATTTATTGATTTCTTTTCCTTGTGTCTGTAACAACTTCTGGAATATTTTTCATCGTTTTCTATTGCCGAAGACAAATCTAGTACTTCGTGATATTCTTTATATATAATATACATATAAAATTAAATTTTCCTACGTCAATGTTGAGCGCAACCGGACATGAATCTCAAATTTTTCTTTTTTTTTTGTTTTTTTTCTCTTTCAATTTCTACATAGCGAGATAAATTCGTTTTATACAAAAATTCATTTATGTACAACTTAACTTTTGTGGGATATCATTTCTTAACGAGAACATCGTTCTTCTATAACTGCTTTTCTTTCTCAAAAGAACGTTGATACAACTCCCTTAAGAAAAATAGGTAGTCTCTTTTACAAAAAAATAATAGAAAAAAAATAATAACTCGATGTGCAGAAATCATAACATATACGACGTTATTATTTCTCCATTAATATACTCTCTCTCTCTCTCTCTCTCTCTCTCTCTCTCTCTCTCTCTTTCATTCTCTCTCTCTCTCTCTCTCTCTCTCTATGTATATATATATATATATATATATAATTTTTATCATTAATGGAAGAAATTTAAGACTTCCATAGCCTTTTATTTATAAGTTAAACGTGTCGTTTATATAAAAAATCGTACGTTTACTTAGCAAAGATAGTGAAGGTATTTATAACACGCTTATACAATTAATATATTATATTGATCCATCGAATAGATCATTTTATTTCTTATTTATATCTAAGTTTATGTTACTTTTCTTAATCTAGAGCATTGCATACAATATTTGACAATAGTTTTTGAGCGGGTTTTCGTAGTATTATGATACTATACAGTTTTCATTTTCATGATCAATTCCCGCATCTCGTACGCGCATTTCTCACTCTTCATAACTTATATATTTTTTTACATTTTATCCGTTAGTATACGGGTGCATCAAAAAATCGCGCTTATGCTCTTTTACAGTGGATTGCATACCCAAATTAGTAGAAGTTAGCTTCCATTTAAATTTTTAATATGCAGCTTTAACAGGATCCAATTGAAATGCTTTCGTTATTTAAACTCTTGTTTTTGGTTGTAACAGCCAAAACTTTTTAATTGTAATCAACGGTATACCAGAAGATACACATAAATATATAGTATAGTCGATTTATTATAATCAGTACTCAACTTTTAAAATGTATAGGCTATATAATACAGTACTGCTTATAAATTTACCATTTATAAATTGATCGATTAAAAATATTTATTTTTATACAACTTTTTTTCTAAAACAGAAGGATTTCCGTAATTTCACTTATAATAAAACATGGATAAAAAACTATAGAATATAAAAAATACATTGTACTGCTTATATGACTGGTTAAAGTTCATTTGTAGATCTCAAAACGTTTGTTCAATCCTTCTTTCTTGCAAAGATGACCATCATTAATTTCAGCACAAAATCCACTCATACTTTTCACATTCTTTGCTCTTTGTTCCAGTAAAACGAATGAGTAATATATAGTACAAATTAAATTATAGCCGCAGCATCTACACCCTAATTGATATTTTTACACATGATTAAATGTCTATCTATACCATATATAGCGACACTTGAAGTACAAAAATAATAAAATAAATTTGTCTGTCAACTGTTGGAAATTTATCGTTCGCTTCTACATACATGATATAAGCTGCGTTCGACGAAATTCCAAGAGTCGCACTTTTTTATGCAGTCGTCTCTGTACACTATGCGAAATCGGGATAAAAATTCACTTTTTCCATCCCATAACGGGAAAAGAAAAATTATACATCAAGCCCCGATATTTGCGTTGGAGCCATTATTATTATAATTGTTTTTTTTTTTTTTTTACATAAATGGGTCGATGAAAAGTATATCGACCTATTGGCATTTTAGATAGAATGACAATAAAAAATGAAAGAATTATAACAAAGTTATACGCAAGTGAAGTCATTTGTTTGCAAGCGATGAGAGCATATTTTCGGAGCTATAAGATAAAGCAAATATGAAGCATAAGGAATACTGCAAGTACCTAATGCAGAATGATACCGTAAAATGGCCATCCTTAAATGAGTAACTTTTAATCGTTCATTTTAAGGTTTAAAAAAAATTACAGGGTATAAATGTTAAAATACATTAACATTGCTGATAAGAATCTAAGAATCGAAGAATCCATCTATAAGAAATAAATGGTTGTTTAATTTGTTGTACAAACAAAATTAGCTATCTATATAAGAAAATAGTTATTATAATGAAAATAAGTTTATTCATAGAACTCTAACATTTTATAACATTTTTTACTGAATGTTGATGATCTGTAAGATGACGTATAAAAATAAGATTTTCAAATCAACACAACGTTATACATCTTTAAATTATTTAAAAACAACACTTTTATTTCAAAACCTTATTCATTTTTGCTTAATGAATCCAGAAGATATTGATGATTCAAAAAAATAAGATTTAAAAAATGAACGTACTAAAAATTACGAATCAATTTAAAAATAGTCATTTTCGTAGCGTGACAGCGTGATATCGTATACTATTTTTTGCATGCATATCGCACCACATTGGCTTTATTGACTCATTTATGTTTTGCTTTGATGAAACGATACACGCGAGGAGTAATGTATAATATAATAAACGCACCTTAAACGTCAGGCGAGAATAGGACGATTTTCTGCTAATAGATAAATAATAAACAAAGAAACGTTAGTTCTGGTTCACGCAAGTGTCTCTTAGATCGAAGAGACGAGAACTAGGAACAATTCTGCAGGATAACATCACTTGTATGTGAAAAACAAAGTTAGATTGAATTATTCATTAGTGGCCTAACATTTAAAATTACTCAGAATAAGACATAAATCATGAAGTATATAGTTTTTTCATCAGCTTTTAGCAAACAAGAATCCACTTCTAGATTAAAGTCCAAATGGAATTAGTTATAGCTATGCACCATTTTTTTTTTTTTTTTGACTAATTCTCATCTTTGAGAGTTATCTGAATGAGCTACATTAACGAACGAGGCTTTGTGAACTCCTGAATTTCATATCTCTTTACAGTTTTTTTAGTGTCTTTATGGCACTAACGAAAAAAATCAATTATCTCAAGCACTTGATATTAATTAATTAATTGAGGTTATTAAAAGTTTGCATTTTATACAAAAAAAAAAAAAAAATCAAAGTTACTCTATCTTGATTTTTAAAATATAGACCTTGTTGTAATTGCGCCTTCGTTTTTCGAGCTCTTCAGTCAGAGGATCGTTTGACGTTTATAATGAATTCTGAAAAAAAATTTTATAGTAAGATCTGTACAAGTAGCCAAATTCTGGTTATTTGATTCAACTATCAATCGATCCTCTTGAAACTCTCAACGATCTTTTTAAATTACCTCAAAATGTTCGTCCTGTCTACTTCTAAGGTTCACAATCATTTCTCCCAAGAAAAGGAACGGCAGGAGCACCCTTTCCTCAGGAGATGACACGTAAGGCCTTCTCACATAATCAAAAATGAGCGAAGCCGTCCGGCGCGTCCCATACTGATTCTAATGAGAATCTTACGAGCCATTAGCTGCTCCTACTTGAAGACAGCACGTTTTTTCGGCCTCTTTTCGTTGCTATCCAGTTTGGACGTTTGTTCTTCATCATTGGTCTCGATCGACGGACTGGGGGCTCGAGCAGCACCGCGTCTCGTTCTGCCCGCAACGCGCTCCATTGCCTCGAACTGCGCCTGTAATTTAAGCGCGAGTTCGCGATCCTCGCGCTCCTGAGCTGCAAGACGCTCTAACCGTTTCTGCTCCTGCAATACTGCGTCATCATCGATTTCCTCGCTGTCATTGAGCGAACTCTCAGCGGGCGTTGGTGATGGTGCAGGCAGTACCGGTTCTGCATTTTTGTTCGGTTTTTTGCTCTTGCTTTTGCTCTTACTCTTACCCTTGCTTTTAGTGGTAGTTTTGGTGGATTTGCGAGATTTCTTGGGCGGCGAAGGTGAAACAGAAGGCGTCGGTGACCGATCGAGAGTCGATCGGTCGAGCTCTGCAACTTCGTTCTCCTCTAGCTGTCTCTGCTCCTCACTGACTTGAGATTGTCTTTGCTGATCAATGATCCTGTCTTCGTCTTCGCTTTCAGTGTCTTCGGTATACCTGGGTCGTTTCCCCGATCTAGCTGCCAACCTTTTGATTTGACTCGTTACTGACGTAACCTTTTCTACTTTTGGTTTCTGCTTCACAACTATCGTGGTTGGTTTCTTCGTTTTCGTCTGTTTACGACTCTTTGTACTAGTCTTTTTGCTCTTGGCCTTAGTTATTGCGGGCGCGACCTACGTAAAAATATCAAAATGAGTCCATTGTTTACATGAAATAATGCTCCGTTTATCTCAAGTTTTGTTTTCAAATTATAAACGACAAAATGCAGTATTATGGAACAAAAAGTTGTCCGCCGTACTCTGAATTATTGAGCGATTGTATTCTCTGTAATGCTGTGGAGAATTCAGGGTCGAATAAAAATAAATGGACTATTCCTTTCAGCTCCTGATTTTGATATTTAGATTATAATGTCAATTATCGGGTCGTTTAAAAAATAAGGCTACTTTTTGTGAAATACGGTTTCAAATTTGTAGTACATATAACTTCTTCAAATAACTAAAGCAGAATTACTTACCAGATTCATTGCACTTTGTACATTCTCGGTATTGCTAGCTGTCCTAGTAGTCTTTCTCCTCTTAATCCTCTCAGCTATGTTCTCTATAATAGCCATTTCGAAGACCGGACTCGCAGGTCTGTCCGGTTCTTGTTGTTTGGGTGCCAACTCCAGAGGATCGGGTGTTGGGATCCGATTCGTCGACTTCTGCTCTTGCTGCTCGTCTTCCTCGTCGTCAAGCTCCACTAGCTCGATCGGTTCTTTTTTCGATTTGTGTTTGTTGCTCCGCAACTGCCCGTTCTTTTTACCCGTTCGCCTTGACTGCTGTTTGATCGTACGTTCGTCTGGCTGTTCATCCAGGTTTAGCTTCTTACTGACCTTTGTGCCGTTGATAATCTTGCCGACGTTCTTCGTGTAGTTTTTGTTGCTGTCAAAGTCTACCTCAGAATTGCGCTCGTCAATATCCTGCAGGGATTTGCTAGACTTTGAGACGGCCCGCGAGTGGTCCCTTTTTCTTTCAGTCTTTTTGGTCTCTTGCTGTTGCTGGACGTTTGACAAATTTTTCTGTGATGTTTGTTGCTGCTTCGTTATTTCTGTGCAAAGATTACATATGAAATGTTAAAAACGTTTCATAATTAAATTAATTAAAAAGCCCCCTTTAAGGCTTGGAAGAAGGTTTCACATTCAAGCATAAACTTACTTTTAAAAGCACTCCAAGAGCAGCTAAATGCTTTTTTTAGATGCGTCGGCGTCGGAGGTTTTGGCACGGCATTAGAAATTCTCTTCAGCTTAGGCAGTACCCTTATCAGTTTTGGATCGACTTGCCGCCCATCTAAAATATGAAATTTTCATTTAATATTGATTGCAATTATACTCCATCAATGCAAGATGCTGCAAATTCTACTGACCTGATGTTAGTCGTAAAGGAGTTCTTGGCAGAGCTTTGATTGGTTTAAAGTGATGAATTTCTTGATTTATACTATCATGACTCCCTGCACTTTCAGCACTTCCTATCCTTTCTTCACCCTCTACTGTTGTCACACAGACTTCAACACCTAATTTCTTTTTGTTACTACTAAGAACATCGCTGGGCACATGCAGTTCCTCTTTGCTCTGTAGTCCATAGATCTTAGAAGTTGATCCAACAATTTCTCCCTGAAAAAATATACTAATTAGTGACAAATTTAATTCATCAAATGATCAACTTTACTGTACAAGTTTTGTTACCAGTGCTTGATAAGTTGTACTATTAGGCTGGCTTCCTCTACTCTGATGTGTTACAACTCTGGTAACGGCATTGTGTATTGGCACTGGTTTCTGTGAACTGAAAGTCTCTGTAGAATCCTTCTGAGCATTTGTCGCACTGGACTTTACAGTGGACGAATGCCTCCTTATTTTAGATATCAGAGCTGCATTTAGTTTTCTCGATTCATTTTGCTCCTTTGACTTAACTGACATCTTTTGATTGCTCGCCGACTTTGATTTATTAGCATTTGTGCTGACATTGACATTAGACCTGTCTGAGTTAACAACCGTGGTGGATTTAGCAGAGCGCTGAGGTTTGTCATTGATCTTATCAATGACCTCTCGCTTGGCTAATGTTTTGGCTAATAACTGGTCCTGGGCTAGTTGCACCAATTTTTGCTGCTCCTCCTCTTGCTGGATTTTCCTTATAATCGCCTCGCTGGCCAATCTGTCCTTTTCCCTCTGTCGCCTCATTTCCTCTTCGACCATTTGTAGTTGAACTTCATATTCCCTCCTTATCTCTCCGGGTGCGCTGATCTGCTTTTTCGCTGGGTATTCTTGAATAAGAGAAAGAGAACATATGAGCAAAAGTCGCGAAAAACGCTTTCAAACACACAAACACACAGCTCTTACAGTCACAAAACGTCAGAGGCATAGGAACTATCCAAAAGTGAGGACTCAGGCACACAGTGAGCTGCTCCAAAAAAAGGCCACATCAAAGAAAACGAGCATCAAGCATCATCGCGAGTCTCCTCTCCCTCGGGCCAAAACATACGGGGTTAACCAACAAATCGTGAATCTTGCTGCACCGTACGACCGTAGCCACAGGTTGATCCGCCGAAAAAGAGAAACTCACTTTCCGCGAAGAGTGAGGTTATCCGTTGTTTATTTATCTACCTGAATCGCGTTACACTGTCGGTTGGGGGCCGTCTTGTATCTCGCAAAGTTAAAGTATAAGCGACGCAGGACATATCCGTCTCTCTCTTTCTCTCTTACCGCCGTCCAAACACACACACACACACAGGCACAAACACACACCCACACACACACACACACACACAGTATAGGTATCGGCGAGCGAAGTGTGAGCGCGAGTTCTAATATTATGGAGCAGCGCCAAACACAGATTGGACATGATCGCATATAAGAGCGGGTTAGCGGGTAACATAGTACACGAAACTCACCAGCGGCCAAGTCGAGGTCCGGCGCGTCGTGAGCTAATCCGAGCTCCTCGGGGAAGGTGCGCCTGATGAGCTGCCAGAGCTCGTGGTTGACTAGGCTATCCTGTCTGTTGGTAGCAGTACGAAGCCAAGAGCCAACCCTCTGTCTGCAGAGCGGGCAGCTGAGACTGCTGTGCTCGACGGTGCCGCGAAGGCAGCTTAGACAAAGGTTATGAGCACAGGGAAGGGTAACCGGCTCACGCAGCAGCGAGCGACACACCGGACAGATAAGCTCACGGAGCTTGGGTTGTTGCTGCTGTGGCTCTTCGCTACTGCTACTGCTACTGGTACTGCTCTCCGACGATACCGCGGCCAGCCGCTCGACGAACAGCTTCGACGGCCTTTTCAAATACGTCGCCATCTTCTCTCACGCTCTCCGTCGCGGCCAGCTCTCGATCCGCCGCTCTGTACGACGTCTCGTCTCGGAAGAGACGCAATGTATATCTATACATATATATCTCTTTCTCTCTTGCGCGCGTCTCACGCTACGTGTTTACTACGTACGAGAGTCCATAGCTCTGTCTCGCTCGCTCCAATGAGAGCGGGTTTTGGAGGTTAGGTACGCCGCCCCTCTTCACTGCGCCGCGCCACTGTTCGCTTGCGTGTTGGAGGCGCGCGTAAGTACTACCGAGTTTACTATATTTTCTCTTGGTACGGGATTATCAAGTTTACATATTATTCTTTCGTCTTGCGCGCATATGCAGCTGATGGATATTTCGGGTGTCCGGCGAAAGCGGGATTCGACTGTACCTAGCTGGGCTTACGGCGCACGCGTTGTACAGTCGAGCTCGCGCGCGGGATTCAACGATCGGCGGCGCCGCGATATTCGCGTTTTTTGTTTTTTCTCTTTGTTTTGAGCGCGAACGGCATGCATGAGAAAACCACTAAAACCAGTTGGGCTTAGGGATTAGTGGGGTTGGTGGACGTGCGAGTGAGTGTGGTTTTTTGAGAGGTTATAGTGGTACGGGATGTAGCGGGAGTTTTTAAATTACTGGTTGTTTGGGATTTCGACGAGAAAGGTAGATTAGAATTTTTAATATATTTGTTCGTAATTTGAAAGCGTTATTGATTCAATTATTCTTAAAATTAAATGGAGAAATTGAATTATTAATCAAAGCGTAATCACTGCTAAATCGAGTAATCCTCGGTATTATTATACAATTATTTTACAACGTTATAAACAAAAATACGTATGCATAAAATGATGAAGTAACAATATACGAACCATTTTCGAATATTGAAACCAGTACAGACTTCTTTCCGATATTGCTTATTGATTTATCGCTACTTCTTATGACGTGAATTCACTAGACTCCTTATTATATAATACGAATGCATGACATTGATACTCTCGCGTCTAAATCGATATAAATAATTTCAAGTTTCCACCGCGTAAAATTAAATATACAAATCAAAATTTAAACAAATTCACATTGTGAGACCAAGAAGAAGAAGAGGATCAAGACACACCTTAAAAAAATACATAATAACGAAAAATGTCTCAAACAAAAGGTCAACAACAAATTACATCAATCCTCGAAATCATCCGTAACAAATTTGAGTCCGGTCCCCTTGAGATTTCGCTCCGTCCACTCGTCGAATTTGCGCGACAAATCGTCGGACATGTAGTGGCGCCAGTCACCGACTTTTCCCTTACGGATGAATTTGGTGTTCGGGTCACTGGGACAGACGTTCTTCTGAGCGAGTACCTGCTCGTAATTCACCGAAGGGTTTGCTGCCATCTTTGGGAAGGACAGGTGGTCGCTCAGCTGGGCTATCTGCTCGTCTGTCAGTTTCTTTTTCAGGAATTTCGCGGTCTTTCTTATGGCTCCTTCTTGGTCCTTGAAAGAATTCGAAATTTTAATCGATTAATTGATTTTAAACTTTATCATGGTTGATTGTTTTTTCGTAATATTCTAAAAACCTATCAAAAGTAATGTCTGAAAAATAAAAACGTACTTTCTTCATTTCTTCGTACGTGAGGAAAAGAATGTTTTCTTGGTGACGCCGTTCCCAGAATGGTAAGACGTGGTTCCAAAATGGTCCCGGTGGTGCTGAAACCAGATCGATCAATAAAACGCTCCAGTATACTATTTTTAAAATTGTTTTTTTTTTCTAAAAAAAAATACAAAAGTCACCATTGTCCGCCACCATTAATTCTGCAAACTCCTCGAACGAGCAGCTCAGATCGTGGAACAATCTGCAGTAGTGGTAGAAACTCACGCACATGTCCTTCGGATTTCTCGCAATGTAGATCATCTGAAAGCATCGTTAAATCATATCAATACATTCTTTGCTTTCAATAAACACACCATATTTTTCATAACGAACGAGAGTAAATTAAAAAAGAAAAAGCATCGCGTTAATAAATTCCAAGCTCTAATTATGAAACAGGATATATATGCGCGTCGGGAGGAAACAGCGTGTACAATCTGTATTACATAAAGTTTAAAAATATGATATCGCGCGGGTATAAATGAGGATCGGACGAGAGAAGTGAAAGTAATCGGAAATAAGTGTATAACGTACCTTTGGTTTCTTCTCGAGCAGTTGCTTCGGGAGTAAATCGAGCGGCAAATGAGTTTTTATGTACCGCGGACTCGGCAACTTCTCCACCGTCTCGACAGATTCGCCAAGTTTTGCGAACCATTCGACGAACGAGCCGTTGACCATCAAAGCCGACGATCTAGAACGTAATATGCAAGCGTGTGACGTTTATAGAGAGTAAATAAAAGATGATTGGAAACAATTTTAATCAAATTCAAATTACTCTAGAAGTGGACTTCGCAGTACGAAATGCGTCTTTCGGGCTTCCTCGAAGTTCAAGTCGTTTCCAATGAGCCATGCCATTTCTTGCACCCAGTGGCTTCCTGTTTGAAGAAACGAATTTTCCGCGTATAATACTCATAAATAATTCAACGGGTAAAACCATTTTGATTGATTGATTGCAGCTTCGACGCGCAAAACAGCTCAATTTACGCACAAAACAGAAAACAAAAAATCATTACTCACCAGTTCTCGGATATGAGACAAGCCAGACGTCGTTCTCTCTAATCTCCAGATCCCTGATCCTTGGCCCGATGAAAACGTACTGCGGCGGCAGTAGGCAGTTCCCAGGCTTAACCCTGAGAAAGCTGTACTTCACTCCGAACATCTTGTCCAGCTTTTGGCCCAGCGAACCCTCGACCGTTGTGTACGAAATCGCCATCGCACAGTGATTCACAGAAAAAGAAGAAGAAATAATTTGACAAAAATAAAAAAAGAAAGTACAGTCGTGTGTAGTGTTCGATGCAGTGCACTCGATGCTAATGGCACGGGGATACGCGACGGAATGACCGACTCGGACGTCGTTGCATCTTTTCACTCGTGGGGCCGGTGCAGTACGTGTTTCTTTTTCTTTTCTCCTTCTTTACGAGCGCATGTGTCCATGTGTGTGCAACTTTCTTCAGCCGCCGGCGCATATACAAGGCTATGTAGTAGGTGTATACGTGCGAGAGAGCGACTGATCCGATTTTTCGCCCTGTCTCCTTTTCCCTATACGCTACACTGAGTTCGGTTATCGAATGCAGCGATATGGGGATATTTTAGCCGAGGCTTCGAGCTTGCGAGACTGTGCGATTTTTGAAGTTTTGCTGTACCGGTGAAGTTGTATTGGTGTGATTTATTAGTTTCTTTGCAAAATGATCTATGTCGTGATTTGTTTCAAGAAAGTTTTTTTGAAGCTCACCGAGTGCTACATCGTGTCGAAGGTGGCAACGTTTATTGGAGTGAGTATACATAGCTTTTTTTATATAAATTTTGAATGTGCTAAAATCGGCCTTTTTTTGCGGGGTAAAATTTGATTGAGTATAAACGAGATCTATGTAAGATTACACATGCCTTGCCGTACCGAGATTATTCTACTTATACGGACTTCCTGGATTGTTTAATCGACGCTATACTCGCCGCTCATTTTTCTCGACTTTCCCCGGTAATGAGGATTCCACAAGATGTGCATAAAGGAGAATTGTGTATAACGCCGGTGCTGTAACGTTTTATTCTCGTTGTCACTCGATAATCGATTAATTTATTCTCTGATAATCTTTTACACAAAAGAAGATAGCGTAAAACTTGCGACGATACCCTATACGTCATCATTTTTCTAATATAGATATATACTAGTCTTCAGTATACAATAATGCACTTTCTCTGTGACGTAATTTTCTAACTATTTTTAGCATTATCCATACGTACGTATTATAGTATATACGTGACGTATCACGTAGCCGCTCGTTATAACTCGCGCAATTGCAACTCGTCGTTTCCTCCTTCCATTGCAAAAATAAAATCCTACTTTTGGTGCATTTCATGTAATTGTTGTTTGAATATAACGAAATAACATTTCGTTTTTCAGGTTTTTAAAATAAAGTGTAAGCGCAAATCTGCAACAAATTTAAGACAAGATGATTTAAAAGTGAGATTCTGTTTTTGTAGTGTCATATTTCAATGCCTCACCCAAGACATAAGTGTCCCAATAAATATTCTATCCAGTCATCATCATCGCAATCTATCTCAATCGCCTATGCAGCATCCATTCATGAAAACCCTCCACCACACACACAACAACATCCTCAACACCTATATATACACAACAAGCGCATCAAAGTGTCGAAGCGCGCATAGCTACATGCAGACACATATAATCGTCGCGCGCGCGTTCGCCGATTATTAAAGCGGGAAAGTGTAAACAGTCTGCGCGCAATTACGCCTGGCGCGAACTTTCAGCATCAGTGCGGAAGTTTCACTTCACAGCGCGGTGAAAGTGCAGGAACCAGCTTCTGTGGTGTGTTCTCCCCCACTTTTCTCGTTCTTCTGCTGCTATAGCTGCTGTGACTCTTTCTCCTGGTGCATCAGACCAATACACACACACGCGAGAGAAAGATTCTATAGTCGCGCGCGCGCGCGAACAACTCGCAGAAATTGCATATCCGCGCGAACGCGCCTGCAGTGCAGAGAGAGAAGCGCTGCGTGTGTGTATAGCCGAAACTTTCGATGCGATATCAACGAGGTTAAGTATGGTGAGAGAATATTTCTGTGTGTATATACTATACTACATATATATATATATATATGTTCTGGTGGCTGGCTGCGTGAGATGCTTTTTTTCCCTCGATATCGAGGGACCGCTCTGATCTCTTATATACTGGGCTGGTGTGTGTGTGTGTGTGTGTATGTGTTTAATGAGCGCGAATTTTCTCTGCACTCGGGCTTTCGCTTTCAGGAGAGATTCCGATATGGTTAACGTTGAGTTGTGTGATATTTTTTGCGAGGAATACAAGTTTGGGAAGACGATTTTGGATAATGATTTGAAAAGAATAATAATAACGTTTATGCGTAATGTTAATTTGGGTGGACACGCTCTTCGAGCTTTATAGTCTTGAAAATTTGAATTTAAAATTCACAAACTGCATTGTATTATACGGTTTGTATTATTTACGGGTTGACCTAGTTTCTCTGTTTTGGAAGTCAAGATTATTAGAAAATCGATGAAAACCAGTCGGCGAGTGTATAAATTGTGTATAAATGGATTACTGCTTTGGTGGTTAAACATTATGCAGACATTTATTTCTTCGATTTTACAGGCGATAAAAACTCAATAAACTATAATATACTACCTGTAGGCCTCGATGCGCAATAATTTTATTTTTATCAAATTGTATGTGAATCATATTGCAGCAATGTCAACGATTTATATAAAGTTTGATAAATAAAATACAATTTTTACTTGTGAATTATTCAACAGTTGTACGTGTAGTGTATAATGAGAAAACTCTTTTTTTAAATTCAAGCCTATGTATTTAGTTTGCATTTTTTATGATTCAAGGATAAAAATTATCGATTATTATAATATACACGCGAATGGCTGTAAAACGCGCTATAAACTTACCTATTGACTCAATTTTTCCTGGATCCGACTTATACCTTTACCTCGTTTTCAAAAAGTTACAAAACAGACGCTCAACAAGATTAAAAATTTTTTATCATAAAGTACATCTGGACATCTTCTTTTGGAGTGGTGTGACCTAATAAAATAACCCCTGATAAAGAATTATTGTTACCTACATAAAAAATAAACTGATAGCTTTACTATCTCCACTATTTTCATCAAATGATTTTGAATGTGTTCTGTATATACTTTTCTACCGATACACAATTTATTATCAATCAAATAATTGTCAATAATTACTACTGTGCAAATTTTCCAAAAACATGTTATCCATACAAAGACGAAATTCAAACGAGGCAGAAAAGCCCGCGCACACCACGTGACCATTATCGCACGAGGTCACGTGGCCCACTTTTCGAACCCACACAATAAGAACCTAACCTTCACATACGCTCGCTCCCATTATTTCGTTATATACATATATGTGTATATCTATAGATTCTATACATTATAGACAGCGCTCGCAGCTTCTCTACGCGATACTTGCGCCTATAGGTATAGGTATCACAAAATACAATGCCCGCAGTGCCAGCTGTTTGCTTTTATCAATAAATCTTGGACAAAATTCGTGCAGCGTTTCTTTCTTTCTTCGTGGTCTTTTTACCTCGTTTTTTTACGTCTGTGCCCGCATTGCATACGCACTTCGTTCCTTCTTCTCTCTCCGCAATTTTTTCGCCTGATGCCTGCGTGCGTACTTTCAGACAAATATATACATATATATACACACATCGTCAGTGTAGTTGCGAGCGCTGCGAGCTGGAAAAATCGCGGGGAAGAGAGAGAGAGAGAGAGAGAGAGAGAGCGCAAGTAGCGTAAAAAAGAAAATCGCGCAGCAGCAGCAGCCAGTAGGTATAGTGGAGTGGTAGATATAGTTGGACTCTACGGGTGCGACTCTCCGACGCTCTTATACGTAGACCCATTTATTGGACGTCGAGGAGAGCGCGAGAGAGATAAGTGAGGAGTCTCGCGCGACGTGTGCTTCCATGTATACAACAGCGCGTAGGAGTAGAAGCTCGCCAGCTCGCCTGCGTCAGTAGCTTATCGTTGGGAGAACAAGTGCAGTGCTTCTGTTGTTTTGTTTGCGGCTGCAGCAGCCTGAGCAGCCGAGAAAGAAAAGGCATGCAGTCGAGGAGAGTCTGAACGATAAATAACGACGACAACGACGAGGAGCGCCATGGACCATCGTCAGCGGATCAGTAGCTTCTGAGAGGACCACGGACAGCACGCGAAAAGCTAAATAGAAGGTTAGAATCGTCTCGCGCGCGTGCACTCCTTTGTCTAATAATAAACAGGCGTGCTGCATCCGTGCACACCTCTCGGAATATCACCTCTCTCTCTTGTGCTTTTGCATGTGCAATGTCTACCTACACATCGTCGTCTGCGCGCGTCCCTTATATACCTATTGCTCGCTCCGCCTTTTTGGCCATTCTAATAGGATTCTAATGAAACCCGCAAGAAACACGACGACGAGCTAGCGAGAGCTTATAGACGCGTATAGCGGTATTAGTAGTAATAGCCTAATAGCACAGCCGCGTTCCGCGACGATGACGACCAGTTCTCGCTGATGCAGCTATAAGAATCTAAGGTATACATTTATATACACTTAAGTATTAGACGACAGCTCGAGGATACACGCGCATATCGTTCAGGGCGAGGACCTTCGCAGCTTCAGTGCCTGTATACTTAAATCCCCGGCCGAACGTTTGCGGACGATCAGTGTGTGTGTGCGCTGGCAGGCTTTGTTTTCCTACAGCACAAGGAGGAGAGAGAAGATTATTCCTGTGTTGTTGGGCTATATAAGCGGCTTTGCCCCGCGCGCGGGGTCAGTGTCCGGCGACTGGAGAATCGTCGCTTATTTCGGTAAAAATATATTATCTCTAAGTATGCCGTGGCATTTGTATAATTTTGAAATTCAACGACTGCACTCCGCTGGTTTATTGATTTCGAGGGAGAGAGTGAGAGAAAGAGAGAGAGAGTTGAGCGCATCGTCGCTCGCGCGAGCTGCTTATTATATTTAGACTGAAATATATTACCACACACTTGTCTCTCTACTGCTGGAGTTTATTTGCGGTTATTCCCAGTTGTTTCTTTTGCAAATGTTTCGTGAATGAATGCTCTGTTTTGTTATTTTTGCTCTTCTCGAAAAATTCGTGTACTTTTCCATTGCACACTTGCTTCTTTGAGCTGATGTGTTTTTGGAGCACACCATCAAATTAAAATGAGTTGATAGCTTGTGGGCTACATTAAGTTCGTTCAATCAATACTTTGTATTCATTAGCTAATTTCATTTTCTGTGCCTGTGATTGCAATCTGACACGTGCTGTGCTCTTTGTATGCTAATCATATCCTATATTCTGTACAAGCCTATGCCTCATGCATTTGCATATCATCGACAAAATCAAGCTCTTTATTGCACTATATTAATTTGCTAATAAGTGTGGAGAAATTTTCATTTTGTACTATTACATATTCTAACTCTTCAAATACATGACATAAAAAGACTGTACTATACTCCATTCCAATGTCAGGAGCTTTTCAAATAGTTATGTCACATGGTAAACAGAGTTATTAAGTGCTATTGCCAGTTTGAAAAAAGTTGACTTGCATAAAATATTGCCTTGCACACCTAACAACTCAATTCTAAAAATACTAAAAAAATAGCTGGGCATTACATTGTACAAAATATTGATTTGTTTCAACTTTTTGTGGCTAAAGTTATGAAAGTTACTTCTAGAAAACACTGCACCTGCTTCACATATTTTACTCTGAAAATTAGTGCATGATTGATACAACATAACGCAAGATGGAAATAAAATAAATGAGACTATGTTTCCTTGTTTAAAATATTGAAGTCTGAATCATTAATACAACCACACACAGTGACTGTTCAATGCCGCACACAAAATTGATTTTTTAACTTTCCAACCCACAACAGGAACTCAACTTTCTATTCTGAGTGCGCTTTAAAAATATTCCTGGATTTCTCTAACGCCATGGTCGATGCCAAAAATTTCACCAGCTTAATGATGATGAAAAATGATTCGCACGTGCAACACACCAAGATCGTTCTCTTTTGTTTGATTTGGCTTTCAGCGTGCATCAAGCATATCAAATCAGTGATTACAAAACGTTTCAACTTTCATTGAATTTAAAATCAGCTAAGATCGTCATAGAGAGAGGCAGAGAGAAGTCCTCATCAGTCAATCAACCAGCAGCCAAAAGAGCAGTCCGATGAATGATCAAATGTAAACGCCTATACTTAGCGTTGATTGAACGCGCGAGATATGCGCACTTTAAACTGCCATCAGACCTCGGCGGTCGATTTAAAAAAAAAAGCACCTCCGCCTTCTGAATCATAAGGAGGAAAGCTGTCGCTTTGAATTTCGAGAATCCCACAAGACAGCGGAACAAGTCCTCGTGCGTCAGCCAAAAGAAATAATCAATTCCTCGGTTTTCCCACACATTCCGCCCTGAGCCCTTACCTACCAAGGATCTTTCTCTCGCGCGCGCAGCATCGACGGCGCTTATCTGACACCGCACGCGCGGCGCGCACTTTTAATTTCGCCTCCTCTTTGTTGCGGCGGCGCAGAGATGCATATAGGTGCGCGCCGCCGTCTCAGGGTCAGTCCCTTAATCGGAACTCGGAAGAGCGGCGCGCCGCCTCTCTCTCTCTCTCTCCGACGTGCGGACGGACAGTCGAGTCCGAAGCATTCGGTCGACCGGGTCGACAGCAGCTGCCATATACCGAATGCACTCGCGCACCGTCAGTCTTTTTCTTTCGTTTTTTTGTTCCTTGTCGTTTTGATCACCCTTTGTTATAAGTGTGAGTCTCCTGTCCTGTGCTTCCTTATGTTGATTGTGCCCAAAGTGCGGCTTCCCCTTTGCGCTGCAGGTGAGTGACTCATGAGACTCACGCTGTGCGCACCAACGTAAACGTGATTCAGGATTTTCGTGCGTTAATTCATTCTTCACGTATTTGTACGTTCTTGAAGAGAATCGAGCTTTTTTCGGCGCTTTCTGTGATGTCATTGTACGTAATGACGGAAGGAGGTGTGAATTCATTGCTTTGTTGCTGTTGTCTGATCAATGAGATTGGTGACATGACTTTATTTTGTGGTAGATTGATTGAGTCGATAGACTATTTCAGTTGAATTCTTTGCTTGGGTTCATTAATGAATTGTAGTGTCTGAGCA
This sequence comes from Pteromalus puparum, assembly GCA_012977825.3. NCBI lineage: Eukaryota > Metazoa > Arthropoda > Insecta > Hymenoptera > Pteromalidae > Pteromalus > Pteromalus puparum. The sequence continues at coordinate 13,920,158 of CM053169.1, forward strand.
ACACTCCGTTGCTAAAAGTTTCAATCAGTGCCTTCATGAATCATTTCATTGATAAGCTGTTGTGACACTTTGAATATAGACTTGAACGCTGTTGAACTTATCGGCTGTTGTGTATGTTTTAAAAATATTCTTTATGGTCATCAATAACTTTGTGCTTTATGCTCATGTACAAATAACTTTTGTTAAATGTAACATTTTTGGTTTGTTTGAAAAATAATGTTTTAAATCTGACCAAAACAGTACCGGTACTGTGTTCCCAAACTACAAACTTATAGAGAATAAACTTCATCTTATAAGTAATCAATGTTTCTATAATTAAAGTTCATATATGCAATCCATATAGTTACAGTATGATAAGTCTCATGACACATGAATACATGCAGAGCTTCTCAAAGCAGTTTCAGTATTTGTGAATAATGAATATTTTCAGTGCCGTTAAGCTTTTCTTTGAAAACTTGATCTGTTTTTTATATGATCATTACTCTGTAAGCATTTAAATTTTCTGCTTTAGACATTGAACTTATCTATATAGCTTAAAAGTATTTTTGAATGATTTTGCAATGCTTTGAAATCTGCCTTTATTTATTCAATGATTGTCTTTGAGTCTGTTTTATTTTAACTATTTATCATTTACTAAAGCAAGTTATTGATTCGCTATGGAATATTTTTTTAATGATTGTTCAAGTATAGAAAAAAAGGCAATCGCATAAACTGTATGCAACTATCATATGTGAAATTTTTGATGATGCAATTCACTCATATTTTCATTATTAACAATACATTCAATAATCTTTAAAAGAGATAAGTCATGCTCCAAAACACTGTATTATTGAAACAGAGCTTTGATGCATTTACATGCAGAAAAATTGTCATTAAAACAGTAAATTAATACACTTTGGAGTCATTTATTGTGTACCAAGAATTAATATATATGGAATTTATTAAAAATTTACAAATTATTATTTTTTATATTCCAGAGAGGGGCCATCGCTAGGAGAACTTGCTGGCGCTGGACAACAATGTGGATTAATAGTCGAGAGACGATGAATTCCATGGATCAGCTGTTCGATGACCTCATACAAGAATGTAAGCACGCTGCACCAGGTGCTCGTCTCACATATCTTCTGAGAAACCGTCTGGAGAAGTGCAAGCCAGATGACCTGAAGGATCTGGTCAGTCGCACCAAGGATGGCTGTGCTCCCTTGTTCATAGCATGCAAAAGAGGTCATGTAGAAATTGTGGACTACCTCATAAAGGTGTGTCATGCAGATATTGAACAAAGGGGTCTCTACGAGGTACCTGATGACCGTTCAGTACACTGTGTAACGCCTCTCTGGTGTGCAGCTGTATCTGGAAAGCTACCTGTTTTGAAGTGTTTAATTTCAAATGGAGCCAAAGTCAATGCTGTGTCAGACTCTGGTTCTACACCTGTCAGATCTGCTTGCTTCATGACCCATCTTGGTAAGAAAGATATATTACTTGGTAAAAGAAAAACACAAAAATACATCTCTTTATTAAAAGAAGTTTTTTGAGAACTTTAATAATAATTTATTTCTTGATTTATAAAGAATCTATATTTTGTTCTATATATATGAATGTATGAAGATGCAAAACCGTTTATAGTGGCATTGATAAAAATTAAGTTTGGGAGATTTTTGATTTATGAGAATGATCCATCTTTATATAGCTAAGCATATCAATGCTTCTTCAATTGACATTGATGTAGTGGTGCTATACTTAAGCCAAGATTTTTGTGCCAAGGCAGGTCTAGGTCAATGTTTGAATGCCAATGTTATTCTGTTGTAACAATTTTATTATTATTATTTCATTTTTTTTTCAATACAATGTACATTTTTACACTTCAGAAGGTCTCGACGAAATCAATCAATCAGAAATCGTCAAATCCGAATTCCATACGGTCCTACAAATGTGCCACTTGCATCAGGCTATTTTTATCTGTTATTTTGATATTTGATCACCTTGCATAAACAAGAAACAAAAACACTTTAATCAGACTATTTATTACGTTTATTTAAAACTTTATTGATACTTTTTAGATATCGTTTCCTACCTGGTCGAGAATGGCGCGGACATCCTGAAGACGAATCACAACGGCGGAACGTGTCTGATAAATTCTGTGCAGAGCGTAGAACTCTGCACCTTCCTCCTTAAGCACGGAGCCGACGTTAATGCCACAGATATCCAAAATAAGACTGCCCTGCACTACGCTATACAGGAGCATAGATTCGAAACCACAAAGCTCCTGCTAGATTACAACGCCAGTCCCCATCTCAAATCCAGATATAATGATGATGCTCTGCAAACGGCCTGTCTCAAGGGAGCAACGCAGATCTTTGATTACTTGAGTATGATATTTCAAAGTTTTTAGAAAAGTTTCTCGCCAAAACATTTGTTCTATTTTTTATCATGAATTATTCTCAGTCGTTTTATTTGTGTGAATAATGCATCGGTTATTCTGAAACTATAAAACAGTCGAGACAGAATTCTCCTTTTTCGGATTCATAAATATTGATTTATTAAAATAACTAGCCATGTAAAATATACACAATTTTACAATTGCCCTCGTTTCATTTTCCAGTCGAAAAGATATACTACACTCCGGAGAGACTGGCAGATGCGCACGAGCTGATTGGCACGACGTTCTTCGACGAGCACAGTGACTCACAAACGGCCCTCAAGTACTGGCGCACTGCTCTGGCGATTCGTAATGCCAACGGCGAGGAGGGCGCGCCCTTGCCCAAGAGGCCAGTCTACCCGAAGCGCGACACCTTCCGCAATGTCACCGAGTTCACGACCCTCGAGGAACTCAACTCTATAATGCTCGACCTCGATGCTATGCGCATGCAGAGTTTGCTTATTTGTGAAAGGATACTCGGTCCCTATCACAAAGACACCCTGTTCAGGCTTATGTTCAGGGGTGCCTCTTATGCCGACGGTTTACGGTAAGTTGTCAGCTTGTTCTTGATTTTTATTTATTCATATATTTTTTATTTATATATTAATATTAACCAGACATAAATAATGTCGTTGCATCAAATATACAAAATATATTTAATCAACTGAAATTTCACAGAGATGCATTCTAGCATCTGTTTATAGGTCTTGCCGTGATACTAAACTTACAAACTAAAATTAGACTTTTAGTTTTTATTGCATTTGAAATACGAAATAACTCGTGGCGGATTTGGGAAGTCTTAACTCCCACATCCCTAGAAAAAATTAGCTACGACGTGACTTAAAATTTGCATTTACTTGACGTAATAGACTCAAATCGTTGATTTTCTGACTTCTTTTATGGAGATACAAATTATCAGCCATTGCGTCGATTGCAAAGGTCTATCTAGAAAAATTTAAACGACAGCCAATTACGAAAAAATTACGCAGCATATTTCTTGACAATTAATAACCAAACATTTAATTGAGTTTATTCTTGTTTTCAGCTATCAGTATTGTATAGATTTGTGGAGACGTGTTTTAGAGATTCGCGTCGACAAGGATTCCGTAAGTCTTGTTTTGTAAATTAATATATTTGTTCATAGACTTTGAATTTTTTTAACAAATCGCATTTAAATGCAACTTGTTTTCGCAGATTTTTTACACCGATACCTGCTTCACTGCGCAAGCTCTCGTCCGACTTATGATTGACTTGAATGAGAAAGCGTTAGAAATAGACCGTAACCGAGAGAAACAGCCAAGATTTTGTGATGTTGTTGCAATATTTAAATTGCTGACCGCCCCTCTCACCGAGGCAAGGCAATTGCTTGAGGTAAAAATTGTTTATACATTGTAGTTGTAACGTCCCTTAATTAAGAAATTTTTAGTCTTTTTTATATTTGCATTTTTAACAAATTATTGTGTAAAAATCTGACTGTTTACTTTTCTTTCATAGCAACGACCAGTACATAAGAAGCAGCGAGAGAATTATGATCGTATATTAAAGTGCGTCACACACTTGATATATTTGCTCATCGAAACAGCGTCCACGCCTGCAGAGGAATTTGAAACGAGAATGTTAGTGCACAAATTGGTTAAGAAAAACCCCAGATCTTCTTCTACAGAAGATACACTTTTGCATCTTTGCGTCTCAAGTCTAAATACAATCAACTCAAGTTATTTCACTGCTGAAGATGTTCAAGTAAGACCATGACTTAGTTATATAACGCTGGACTGTCAAATATATATATATTTTTATTAATTAATATTTCATCTTCAATTTTAGAAAATATTCCCACACTTAGAAGTGGTGGAACTTCTTATCAAATCTGGCGCACATGTTAACGCTCGAAATGAATCTCGATCTACACCTTTACATGTAGCAAGCAATGTTTACAATTTCCAAAATTCGGTAAGCTTGCATATCTACATTTAAAGTACTTCTAAATTAATAAAGAAATTTAAAAAATAAAGTTCGTCTTCATTCTTGCAGTTGATAAAATTATTATTGGACCATGGAGCACACTTGGACACTCCGAATAAGGCGGGCGATACTCCAGCTCGTTTGATATCTTCGAACTCTGTAAATAGCATTAATCTTGTTAATTATACAACTCTTCAGTGCCATGCCGCTCAAGCTATAATCAAGTATGGTCTCAAATGCACGGAACTGCCTGTTACACTACATCGTTTTCTCGAGCTCCATCGGGAATAATTTTAAAGTTATTACGTACGATTTAGCTTTGTTAAAAGACGTTTGTCAAAATTTTCAATTTTGTTACGTTTTAACAGTTTGTACAATATGTATTAATTGCCATTCTATAATGTATAGTTCATTTCAGGGGTTAAAATCGAAACAGAGAAAATGAAATATTGTTGTGTTTATAGAAAAAAGACGATCGTTGTTTTTTGAAGACATTGAAATAGATCTATAAACATAGGATTTGTTCTAGATGCATAAAAATTTTTAATCGGATGCGTTAGCAGCGTTAACGTGATACGTTTAAAGTGGCAACCAATGAAATTTCTATTTTAGCCCTGTGAATTTTGTATTAATTGCTCTTATCGATTGATTACAAGGGTCAAAAGTTGGCTTGTTTATCGCTAAATTAAAGTACAGACGAAATGCTATATAGATTCTGAATGTTAGAACGAGAGAAAAGAATGAAAACGAAAAAAAACAAAGACCAGAAATCTTTGTATATTTATCTTTAATTGAAAGGCTGCAGAATGTTGTATCTCTCTATACGAGATCTACACACGTGATACATAGTTAAATACATATGTAAGTCTTATATAGTGTTAAATTGAAAGCGTTTCTTAGGCGTAAATTTCGTGAGAGTGAATGCAAAAGAAAAAAGCAAACAAATATGCCATAACACCAACGAGATTACTTCTCATCGATACTTCGCACACTTCCATGAAAAGTAATTTCTAGTGCGTTTAGTACATTAACATCGTTTTCAGTTTATAATACAATAACTGTTACAATAGTAATAATATTACTTATTAATAATAATAATAAAAAGAATATCATATAGCATATCTAATGAATCTTCACTTTTTAAAGATGTGTATGTTTTTTACACTATAACGACGACTCGTTTTTTTACAAACGAACTTATAATGTACATTATATACACGTGCGCACGCGATCCTTATATACTTTACACTTATTTTAATCAATTTGTTTTTCTTTAACAAGCGTACAATTTTATTTTATTTTGTCGCGAAGGCTCACGCTTTTTCGTTTTCAGAGCAGGAACGGTAATTCTAAACCACTTGAAAAATAATACTTGAGCAATACTTGATCGTGTGATTGTATAAAATATATTTATAGCTCCAAAAAAAAGCTTGAAGTGAGTATTATTATTTGAAAACAAATAAAGAAACGTCATAACTCAGTCTTATGCCTTCTTTATTACAGCCCTTGTGTAGTAAAAAATAAATGCACCCAAGAAAAAGCAATTCAAGTTAATTAATTTTTATTTCAGCGTCATAGTTTAAAAGTCAAAACAATGTGTTATATTTTCACAAGTACATTACAAGTGAAAGAGTGTGAGAGACTCAACAGCAATTGTAAGTGTATTACATTATTTTTGTTTCAGAATATAGTATAATATATAATACTATCTACATGTATGTACAATGTTTTACAAAACTTCTTATATCTACATAAACCTGCAGTAGCCTAGCTTTACGGCGTCAGAAAATCATGCGCTACCGACGAGGTTTTCGAGGTCCTTGAAGCTCAAATATTTGAGAATGTAGTCGAAGACTAGGTGTCTGGAATCCGCGAACTGCAGGATCGAACTCAGTATATCACGGGCTCGTTAGATCACCTGGCGTCTAGTTATAGCCGCTTCGAACTTCTCTTGCAATCGCGAAGCGCAAGCGGGATAATATAATTTATAATTTTCAACCAAGAAAGCGTTGACGAAATCCTCATTTTTTGCATACAGAGTCAGTAGCTCCAGCGGCCCCGTCAATATAGAATAGTACGTGATCGTCGTACCATCGATCTCGGTAGCCTTCATAGATGCAAGCTCGGCTTGGCACTTCTGATAATACCTCTTGATCCTCGCATTTTCGTCGATCCGCATCTGGTTGTATAATCGTCGAGGAGCGGCGTGCTCGATCTGGCGTCGACCTCGACCACGTGCTCGATGATCAAGTGCATCGCATCGGGGTCATCTTCCCGGTCGATCGCATATTCAACAATGCTTGGCCGCTCCTTTGGGTAGTCCTGGAACAATAAAAATCTTCGCCTGTCTCTGGTTCAGGTCGCCTCCGTTCTCCAGCAGCAGTCTTATAACTACCCTTCTTTTCTCGTCAAAATTAGCTTGTTCCAGGAGTAACGGTATTGGGTTCATCATGTATGCTCTTTGGTCATACGGTTCTACTATATGCACTTACCTAACGGCGTCGAGCCACAACCATCTTTGGCGTTAACGTCGACGCTCTTAGAGATCAGCAACCGAACGTGTTCCGGCATTGCCAGCTGGCTGGCAATTCGAACAAGGTGAAATCACCTGAGTAAATAGCAGACTGGAGTGGCGTAAAATTTCTGCTGTCCCTATCGTTGACGTCGGCTCCGGCATTCAGCAGCATCTTCACGAGATGGAGGTTGATGAAGTTGAGCTCGGCCTGATCCTTATCCGCAGCTGCATCAGCCAAACTTCGAAGAAAATCGAAGCCGTAAAAGTCTAGCCTGTCGAGTAAAATATTGTGCGAGAAGACATCAACCCGGTTGGCCACGGCCAATCCCAACGGCGTCTCGTATCTTCGATTTCTGCGGTTGACGTCGGCACCGAGCTGGATCAGTTGACTCACCGCCTCATAGTCGCCGAACTTGACGGCCAGGTGCAGGGCCGTCTCGCCTGCAAAGCCGGTTGCGTTGATCCGACGACAGCCGGTTCGGGAGAGATACCGCAGTACTCTGCGGTAAACTTCACGGCTTCGGCGTCTTAGACTACGCTCGTGGTCCAAGACGAGGGATATATTCCTCTGCGATTTCTTGTGATCGTCGTATGGAAAACTCCGATTTTCTTATTTATCTGTACCGCGGTGCGGTGACTTTTGCGACTTCGATTTTTTTGGCGCAGAGCAAGTTGAGCGGTGACTTTACGGTTACTCTTAGCCATGATGTATGAAGATGATAGTGTATCTATCTAAAATATATTTGAAATTATTTAAATTCTTCAATGCTATACTTACTTTGTTGATTTTAGTTGTCAACAGTTTGATGAGCTCTGAGATGGTACACTGAATCTGGAACCTCACAAAATGTAAGGGCCTAAAAGCTCCATCAGCATTTATATCTCCTTCCCCACCCTGCATGCTCGACCTTTACATTAATTATACGACACGAACCACCTTACATGGCCCCACCCCTATAGTCATATACTCTCCCCCTCTCTCCAGACGCTACTCGGAATTCACCTACGGTATGCATATTAGACTTTGAGTTACTTACATAATTTTATTTAATTTTTAAATAACTATGTAATATATTGGTTTTTTTATTATAAACGACCGAACTCCAGGATGGCTATTGTGCGTCTGGCCATATACAAATAAGCGGGCCATAGGTGGTATGTTCGCAACGCTATCTATTGCTTGTTTCGCAATATACTACAAACTAGATTGCTTATTTACTTTTATATTGATAAGTGAATAAGTGATATATGATGTATGGTTATTTATAGATTTTTCTACTTGCATTGTTTAAATAACAAAAATTTAAAAGTACAATAAATGAACATATATTCGAATTTTTGGCATATCAAATTTCATATAACTTTATTTATTCCATCGTTAAAACAATGTGTTATATTGTATTTATAAAGTACAATCACATTTTTACAATTACATTAGTTAATTAAGCCTTATCGTAAATGTATAAAAAAGACATACAAAAAAAATAATCTCATCGCAGTCTTTGAAGATGTGTTGCTCCCTTTACGCTATACTGCGACCGACAAAAGCGCCAAAAGGAGTATCGAGCCAGTGAGGCCAATCGAAACGGCGCCGCTTTTGATGTAAGCGTCGACTACGTGAATCTTCCAACCCATGTTTGCGTGGGTGAAAGAATTGTAGTAGACAATGTCGGGCCACGTCGAGTTCGGGGTGACCTCTAGTATTCCAGCGTCGCCTGCAAAGAAAGCGAGTTTTTTTTTTATCGATTCCGACGGAGGCTCGTATTTTTAAATGCCCGAAGAGTTCGTCATAAGGCAAAAAACTTACCTGGTTCGCAGGAACTGATCAACGTCCTGTTGAATTTCCTGAACGTGGGGAAATTGTCGTCCAGCCTTCTATCTCGATTATTGTGCTTGCTCAGACACAGCGGACCCACTACAAACCATCGTCGGAATTAAAATTTGCATATCATCTTTGATGAAGAAAAAAAAATCAAAATCGATTCTCACCTGCGGTGGGTCTGGGCCTTCCTCGCCTGGTGAACTCAACGCCGGCCAGTACACGAACTTTACTCTGCGCAACATCGCTGAGCCGGTCGTAGCCACCGTGAGGCTCGTCGGTGATGATTAGTGGGTGATAAAGGTTCGGACTGTGCGGATTGTTGCCGCCGTAGACGCGGAAGTTGTAGGTCAGACCCCGACGCAGATACAGTTCCGGACTCAGTTTGCCGTTGATGTACCAGGCCAGACCGTTCGACGAGTGGCCAGTGATCGCCTGGTAGCCTCGCTTTCCTCCGGACGGACCTATGGTCGCCCTAAACGTTCTTATGCTACGGTCGAAGATTTCTTCCTTCTCCCAAGGTTCCCTGGAATCGAGCGAGTTTTACGGTTCAACAGCAGTCTATATAATTCGTTGTTAAAAAATATACACGAAACGTGTGCCAACCTGAGTTCGTCGCTATTAGCCGTAAATCCTACGCAGGTTTCTTGCTTTACCGCGTTGTTCCTATCGTCCTTTAAGTCTAAGTGAAGCAAGAAATTGCTCTTTGGATAATAGTCGTGGAAGTTAGGCTCGTTATTCTCGTCCAGCCTTCCCAGAGCCCATACAAAATACATGGGCTTGTCTATGAGAAACTCCTTGTCCCCCGAGTCGGCTGTAATACAAGAAATCATTATCTTTCAATCTCTCGATCGTTCGGCAGTTTACTCGAATAACTTACAAGAAATTAACGTCCTTCTGTAAGTGACAGTGGTTATTCCATTATCTCTCGTCGATGCGAAAAGCTGGTTACTGTCTTGACCCCCAACGAGCTCATCCTTGCACACACCTTTGTACTGTCCGAGCACTTTGACACACTGAAATTGATTTTTGTTTTCTTCATTACTGAATTATCCGCATCTCCGTTTAAATACGCGCGAAAGAAATAAAAGAATAAAATAGTCATACCGGAGCTTTGGCAGAAACGTTGTAGTCGTTGGCGAAACCTCTTGTACCATCATTGTAGGCGATTGTCACGTCGGCTCCTTCCATTTGGCTTGTCGAGTCCGAGCCGGAAACTCCAAAGGCCATGTATCCGTTTTCCGCTGTGATCCAATAAATAAAGATCGATGTCATAATTCTCTTGATTCCTGCGTAATTCGATTTAACGCTATGCTATTTTGATATCTACTCACGGATTTGGCCGATAAGCTGGACTGTAATCTGCGGTGGGAAAATTTCCCAGGCTACTTGCAACCTCTTGTGAATCTGAACGCAGTTCGGCAAGTTGGTCGGTACTTTGATCGTCTGTGTTTCATTGGGAAAAAATAAGTAAAATATTTTTTGCTTTTGAATTGATAAAAGATGAGTTATTATCGAAAATTATATACCTTGACAAGTGATGGTGGTACGTTCAGTCCTGAGGGTACAAGGATCGAGGCGAGATTAGTCCTTGATTTCACGTCGTAGATGCTGATCCAACCGATATCGAAGATCGTCTTCTCACCTGGTAGCTGGATTATCACGTCCTCGTTTTTGTAAGCACGGATCGGGTCCAAGCTGCGATGAAAACAAAAACTCGTTTACTCGTCAGTATAGCCAAAGTATGAAAAATGATAATATAAAAATTAAACGAAAACTCACTATCCATTTTCATCCGGGACCTTGGTCCCCTGCGGCGACGGCTTGCCCTGTCCCACGCAGAAGTAGGCATCCTTAGAGGTACCATCGTAGAACAGCTGCGGAATACTTATGGTCTTGGCATCGAGAACGACGATCACATCGGATGACACATTGGCCGTCGACAGCTTGGACAGTTGCGCGAGTCGTTGCGGCGCCGGTGGGTCGAATTCCTCCGGGATGTACACGTCACCGAAGGTACTCTGAATCAGAGACAATTTTTTTTTCAGCCGTTGATCGATTTTTCAGTTTATTATTTATCATCGTAGATAAATGACACACCTGAGTCGACAGATCGTAGACGGCGAACCACTTGATATCGGTGATCTTTTTGTTGTCCGGTAACTTCAGGGTCAGATCTTTGTTGAGGTACTTGCCGAGAGTGTTCGTTCTTTAAAAAAGCATTATTCATCATAAATTTGGATATTGATATGTGTTCGGTTCTCGTTAAAATTCAGTTCGAAACGCTTAGCACACTCACATGCCGTATTCGTCGGGAACGATAAAGCCCTGAGGCCCTGGCCGATTGGAGCCTCCAGCCCAGAAGAAAGTATCGGCACCGGTCCCATCATAGCTGAAAGACGTCAGCAGAAGCGTGTACTCGTCGACCGCGTAAACGTCACCGGCGACCTGGTGGTGGTAGACGTTCAACTTTCCTAGATATTTGCCGCTGTATTCTTTGACTTCGTCGGCGTTAACTGCGATAGAAATTTATTTTTGCTTTTATGCGCACCTACATACTAATCTATGCGATATTTATAATTTAATTTATTTTACAAATGTCAAAGAAATATTATATAGTGTTAAAAGCGATTGTAATATTTACAGTATCACCAAAGTTGATGGATCTCATAAAATAGAAAGTATATCGAAGTAGTTTTCACGTGGAATTAGAACGAAGACCGTTAAGCACTTCTTTCCAACACACGAATATATATATAATTACGTGCATTACAAACATTTTCTTTTCTATTTCGTTGCACTTATCTTTTCGAACCAAACCATATAAACATAAAATTTCTCAACTATATATTCCAAAATGCATGATATTCTCATACAAACCAACAGGTTTTTGACTCACCCGCACTAGAATATCATGACACACTCTCTCAAGAAACCGAAAGGAGAAAAACTCACCAGACCCGAACGCTCCGAGTATCGCAACGAGCAGCAGCAACGCTGGTCTCTGGGACCAGCGGCACGTAATCAAACCAGCAGCCATATCTCACAGCATCGTTATCACACTAAAAATCTCCTGCTTCCAGCTGCTGTGTTCTCCAGCTCGCTACCACCTTGTGTTGATGGTCCACCACATAGCCGTCGAGGAAGACGCACTGATCCAACGGTACCTTGCTCTTGACTCGATGGGGCCCGAGAGGAAGACGGATACGAATGAGGAGGAGTAGAAGGAGAAACTGTGCAGCCTTAGAAAGTTGTCGAGTAGAGGGGACCTACTGTCTCGAAGGAAAGAGAGAGGGGCCTTGGAATTTCCTCGCTGGGCAATATATACGTGTGCAGTGCGGACGCGGAATGAATCCGGGAGTTTATTTGGACGGAGTTAGGATATCCCTACGGGTAGTCGGATGTTTGTGTTTGCTGCTCACTATAGCAAGTAAAAAACATTTTTTTTATATTCGTTTGTCAGTTTGTCAGTTGTTTTAAGTTAAATTTACGATGTATAATCGGAAAATTTTATTATAAGAATAATCTCTATCCCACACTCTAAAGGAGGCATTTGCTAATCATTCTATTCGTTCTTCGATCGGCTATGTTTGCTCGCTCGATCTCTATTATTATACTATACGAACGCATTAATTCATATTGAACATTTCTAAAGTATGATAAATATCAGGATGTATAATGCGTGGGCCGCGATATACATTACGATGTAAAACAAAGCAGTTTTGGATTGCCCCTCTCTCAAAACTCTTCATGTCTGTGACTATGAACGATAGGTGGCGCATAGGCACTTTTCTATAACTCTCATCAAAAATTTGCGCGAACAGTGCAGATATATAAGGGTGTGTCATCTGTGTCAATATCTGCCTTATTTTTTTTTAGACCTGCTTGGGCCGCTTTTGCTATAACTGCTTTCGCTATTATTGATGTATAGGTAGAAGCGTACTTTGTACCGATAGCATTACAGGGGTTGTATTACAGCTGAATATTTTTGATACACTTCAAAAGTAGTTTTATGCTTTATATCATGCGTAGTTCCATGAAAAATAAACTGCTACACGTTGTTGAATTTTTTCATACGTTTTCTAATGGGATATAAAGGGAGCTACAAGTGATAGGTGTCAGTCGTTGCGTTATGCGATTTATTTTTTCTAACATTATTAGAAACTTTGTATGATATGCCCTCGTAAGAAAAAAAAAAAAACAAAATCTCATTTGGCTAACATCTAACGGATATGTTTATTAAAAAAAAAAGGTTATACACGCAATATCATTGCTGAAAATTTATACAGGTTTCTTGAGTTCAATTTTCCGTTTAAAAACAGTTTTTATAAACGTACAAACAAAGTCTACTTCTAAAATGTATTAATTATAATAATCACGCTTTTCCCCAAATTCACTAAAATTTGCGCCAAATTATCCCTCCCATTTCTCGTTTCTGTAATTTATGTCTCCTGCCCTATACTTATCCCGCAACGGAAGCATACTATACGACAGTGTCGACTGTGCTTTCGTAAGTATTGTGCGCCTTGGCAACGTAATTCCACAAGAAATCGATAAAAAGCATCGGATAAAAGTTCAAGCAGTAGAGCACGAGAGCTCGACACGGCTCGACACAATTCGCGCGATGACGACCCTTCTGTTTCTCGATTTAAATCCTCCGCATGAAAATGCAGCCGGTGATACCTCCGGAAGAGGAGCTCATCCGCCTATTAAAATTCGGAACGTCGAGGAAAATTAGAGACCTGATAAGCGCCAAGTATGAAGTTTCATTTTTACGAAAATTATGAAAATCGGTATTTTTTCATTAAAAATCTTTTATTTTCTTTTAAAAATACAAGTCCTTCCATGGACTTGCACTACCCACTGGCGAAGAATCTAACGACGCCTTTGACAGCAGCGATAGAACGTTCGGATCCGGCGATACTGACGACGCTGATCGACAAGATTCCGGGAAACTTGGACGCGACGTTGACACAACCCTGTGGTAAAACTGCGCTCATGCACGCGGCTTATTACACCAGAAATCCGGAGGTTTTGCTGGTCCTCGTGAAAAAAGGCGCCGATCCCAGTAAGACCGACATGTGAGACTATACGTCGATTTTTCAATTGTACCTTGATTTAACGATTTTCTTCTATAACGAACGAACGTTCGACGATTTTAGAAACGGATGGAACTGTCTGTTCTACGCAGTGATTGGTAAGCGGTTGCAAAACGTCATTACACTACTGGACTCCCAAGTCTCCATAGAATCGAGAGATCTCCAAGGCCGTACTCCACTCATCATTTCCGGTAATTGATTCTTTATAGCCTAGTCTCGCTACTTTCGCCGTCTATAATACTACCGATATCAATACCGATTATTCCAGCAGTTTATCTATCAGATCTCGATGTGTTCCACTGTCTCCTGAGTCGAGGCACCAACGTCGAGGCTCTCGACAACAACGGCCTAAGCGCTTTGCATTTAGCGATTCTTCGCAAGAAGAGAGAGTGCGTGATCGAGTTGTCACGGCGAAACACAATTGCAGATCTTCTCACGCCGGTCTCCAAAGCCACGACGCAACAGCTCGTCGAGGAAATTATGTCCGATGTGCTTCCGGTGCATAGGAAAGTGCAAGATTTTGCGGAGGAGTGAAACTGCGCGTTGTTGAAATGTATATGTTGTTATTGATTTTGTTAAATTATTAAATAAAAAAATATTTAAAGAGATTAGTCGATTGATTATTTGTTGGATACAAATGCGTAAACAAATGCCCTGGTGGAAATTGAAAATAGTTTTTTAGAAGGAATTGGCCATTTTCACTATGTACTGGGTAGGAGCTGGACATTTTCCCTACCCAGTTATCTTACAATAACCCAGGCGGAAATTTATTTACCTAAAAAAAAACTAATAAAAGCTAATAATTTTTATGATCAGTTTATAATATGTAGATGTTGGACTCTAAAAACGTTTAATAATAAATTATAGCTTTTATTAGCTTTTTTTAGCTTTTATTAAATTTTCTATATATTCTGACACAAAAATAAATGAATGCGTGACCTCCAAAAAAGCTAATAACTTCTAATAAATTTTAAAAAATATTTACATACATACAATCATATAGATTTATAGGTATTTATAATTCTTACGATATGTTAGTAATTTTTTTAAAAAGCTAATGACTGCTATGAAATTTTATAAATTATTTTTAGTTTTGTCTTCTAATATCTTTAAAAAAATTATTTAATCACCGGTTTTTGAAATTTTTAAAAACACACATAGATACTAATAAAAGCTACTAAACTCTAGTAAGATCTAATAGCTGTTATTAACTTTTTTAAGCTTTTTTCTTGGAGATTATTTAACACGCTCAAAAAACTAATAAATCCTAATAAAAGCTTAAAAACATTTGTAAAATTAAAAAATATATAATTAAATCTTTCAAACATTAATAAGTGTTATAAACTATTATTAGAGTCCAAATTCCACACTTTATAAATGGTTATTCAAATCTAATAAAAGCTAATAAAAGCTAATAACTTTTATTAACAATTATGTGAATATGAGATTATTTCCGCCTGGGAATGAAACGCTTTTTCTAACAGCTTTCGGGTAATAATTTTTGTAATATATACCTCATTTACGGGCATTTTCTGGCGATGCTTCGTATATATATGATGTGACATAACCCAAAAATTTCGACACGTAACGATTGGAGTTTTAGAGTATCAAAGAGCTAGGATAAATGTTTTCGGTAAAAAATTTAAAAAACAAAAAAATCTCATAATATATCTTTATATGCAGTGTGCAGAGTATGGCATTAATTTGCACTTAAATGGATTAAGAATTCATAGAATGATCTTGATTTGTTACTGTTTTTGAATTTACTGTATAGGTACCATAAGCTATGAAATCAATTCAATCGTTTTGAGGTTATGCATTCCAGGCTAAATACTCAAAAACTGTTAGAAAAAGCGTTTCATAATGACCTGATTTATTGCCATTTTTCCTGGCCAATTTTTGTTTTCGAGACCATTTACAATATTTGAATTTCTACCAGGGTAAGTAGTGCATACGTTTTTATCGGATTCGAGGGATCGAGTGGTGGAAGTTTATACTTTTATAATAACGAAGCCTGTTCGTATCGCGATCAGATATTCTGATATTCATCGAAATCACTTCAGAGAATACTTGTCAGGTGACGTCGATAAGTATAATCGCTCTCGATAATATTGGAATAAACATTTAATTATTCCATTCGTGCTTACATTACCTCACAGTACATTTGATTGGAAAAAAATATTATCAGTGTGTATGACTTTTTAATGATTATTTAGCTCTTCATCGATAAAAATAGAGTTTAAGGCCGAGATCTTATATGATCAATTAAATTTGGATGATCAATAAGTAGTTTAGATACAAATGTCGGTAATTAAGTGACACACACACCCACAAAATGAGATTGCAGTTATCATCATTTTGAAAAAGCAGACATTTTCATACGATAAAGGTGTATTAAATAACCATCGATTTTTTCGTAAAAAAAAACTTATACTACTTTTTTATTTACAGTCAAACGTGTACAATATTCTTATATCACATTTTTCCCATCAATACGACAAGATCGTTAAAATTTCAGTCCTTTGCAGCTGGCCAAATTTTTCGCAGTCCACTCGTCGAATTTCTTGATCCATTCATCGCTCATAGTCGCCTTCCACTGTCCAACATTTCCATTACGAATGAATTCTTTTTCTTCGGGTTCTTCTTTCGACAGGTTGAGGCTCTTTACCCATGCGATGGTCGTCACACGATTGAGAGCCGGATTGACCTTCATACTCTCGAAGCTCAGGTGCTTGCACAGAGCTTGCACTTGACTTTCGTTGAGGGTTTTCCCCAAGAACTGAGCTGTTTTCCTCACTACCGAAGGTAGATCCTAAAATCATGAACATAGTTGTGAATAAGGGTATAGTCGTGAAATTTGTTTATTGAACGTGATTAATAAATAAAAAGATTACCTTCTTCATATCCTCAAACAGCAGGAAAAGCATGTTATCCTGATCTTTTCTCTCCCAAAATCCACGTATGTGATTCCAGTAAGGCGCGTAGACCACTTGAAAAAAAAGTAAAGTAAAATTAGTATCGCAATGTTGAAGCTATTGCCGTAAGCGTCATAATATTCACCTTTATCGCCCACAAATAATTTACAGAAGTCATCGAAGCTTCCGCAAAAACCTTCCAAGAGTTTGGAATGATGGTAGAACGAGATGCAAACATCCTTTGGATTTCTCGCGACGTAAATTATTTTGGGCTTTTTCTCGCCAATCCTGATTTGTCGTGGCAAGAGATTGAAGGGATGATGACTTTTAATGAATCTTGGCCTCGGAAAAGTCTTGCAATAGTCAACGCTGTTCGTTACCCACGATGGCACCTGCATATTGGGATCACGCAACGCAGCCCTGGCTGTCATTATTGTTCCGGAGAATCTACGTGGAAAAATATTGATTTTATATTTATTTGTAAAAGTATATAATTAAATTAAAATGATTATACGTACTCTAAGAAAGGAAACCTGGAGTTGATTGGGGTTTTCGCCTTCTCAAAGTCTAGATCATTAGCGATGCACCAGACCATTTCTTGCGTCCATGTTGTACCTGAATTGCAAGATTAAAAACAATATGTCACTCGGCAGTTAGCAAAAAATCACGTATTATATTTTATAGAATATCTATTTCCTTCTATTCACCTGATTTTTGAAAGCTGCAGACATAAACGTCATCGTCGTAAATTTCAAAATTTTCTACTGCATCGGCAAATTGTTTGTACTCTTCAGGCAAAACAACTCCATCAAATTCCACGTAATTCGTTCTGATTTTCTCACTCAAGGTGTCCTTAGCTAAACGGTTTAAATCGCACGCCATGACTACAGAATGCAGTTCAAAATCTGAATCGATTAATTCAAATTCAAAATTAATATCCTCTGGTTCTCGGTACTATACAGTCAGTTAAATTTTGGCAAGTGAAGGTGCTTTTATATGAACGAGAATCTACCAACTGGATGTGGGGATATTTAATTTCCACCACCGAATACGCACTTACGAATCAAGATCATCTTGGATATGCGCGTCATTTATCTTTAGATGCGTATATATGTGTATTGATCATGATACCGCGATTCTCGCCGATGGCAAGCGGGAAATTAATCGGAGGAAAGTTCCGCAAACTTCCGAGTTGTTTATGCAAAAAAGAATTTAGATACACGATCGATGAGAGTTTAATAACTTTTAAATTTATATCGATCTCTTTATTATAATTATTTTTATTCAATAATTTTAACTGTACTTACTGTTGTATTATAACTTAATAATTTATTCAGCTCGTCGATATTACGTATTTTCAAATTTGTTAAACATATAATAGTTTATTACGTAAGGGTCGAGGCGTGCGCGATTTGCACAAACGATATTTTTTCCTATTTTGGAGTGCGCGTGAATTGAGTGCGCCAAGTGTGGTCATTTTTAGAAACCACTCGTTCTGAACATTCTTTTGCTTTTATTTGATAAACCAATATTGTGTTCTTTACATCAGCGTGATAAATTATTTATATTAAGGTGGGCCGCGTGCACTGGGAAATAAAAAATCACTTTTGTATTCAACTATCTAGCGATCAATTAAGCTAGCATAAAATTAAATGACTTCACTGAAAAAATTACACATTACCGAACGTATCTGTGCAATTGACTGAAACTTATTTTTTTACTATATAACGTTATGCATAATAAATATATTTAATTCTTTATACATATATAAGTCTGGTCGCAACTACTGGACTGAATTTCTATTGAGTAGTTTTTGCATCTTGACTTTCCGAATTCTACTTATTTCTACTAAACTTTTGCAACCCGGTAGTGCGTACCAGATAGTACTATCTTTATGTATAATTATAGCTAATATACAGTATAATCGTCTATGAAGTTTTTTTGCCTCTATTTTTGACGACATAAGGAAAAATTTTTAAAATGGATCAATTATATTTTCCTGCATGCAATATTAATTTCTAATTAAACAAAAATTGTTTAATTAGCAATTTAATTAATTAAACGAACTCTACTCGAAAGATAGATTTAAATTAATTAAATATATTGGCCGTTGATTGGCACGTATGTATCTTCAAAGCCAAGCATTCGAAGCCAGCAATGGAAATTTACTTATCGATATATACTTTGCATTGAACGAATATATAGTTCTTTTTACTGCTTTCACATTCTGATCTCTTGAGCCTGTCAATGTTACACTTGATACATTTTTACAAAAAAATTCATAGCTGTATAGGCTATATTATTCTTATATATTTTTGAATATAAGGCAGTCCTTTTTAAAATACTCTACTAAATATTTTCTTCTGCATTTTGCCGTACTTTTTTATAGATTAGGATATCCATAACATGCTACATACTTAATTTGTTTAGTTCAACGATTTTTTCCATAGACGCATTATATTATAAGGTACTCCTCGCGAAAATCCGTTAAGGGCTTCTTAATTGTAAAGCTTTGACTTTCTTTAAAAATGCATCTGTACAAGCCTCTATTATATGTTCACACAAGATAACGTAAGTATACTTATTTATTTCTCCTAAATGTTATTTGTTATCCCCTCCATGAGTCATGTGTCCCCTATACTACATTTAAGATACACCTACGCCTCACGACTTGAGAATCTTGATCTTCTAGATATAGCTATTTACCAACTCTTTGTTAGAAAAAAGCAAAACAAAATGAACGAAATGTCAAATAAGTAAATGTAGTCAACGATTGCGTAAAATTGTAGTAGATATTGAAATTAGCTTAATTCTCTTTAATTAAAAAAATATTCTAAATCGACAAATATTTGCGATGTTGTATCCTCCAGATGGTACACCTTATCATGAAGCAAATCTTTTATTTCAGTATACAAGTTAAATATATATGAAATAATGAAACTAAATGAATAATAATACAAATGATGATAAATATACATATATAGGATCTAGAGATTTCCCAAGATATATACTCGAGATAAACACAAAACAATCTAAGTATTAGTCACTGCGGTAGATTCCGATATAAAAAACAAATAGAAATTAATGGAATCATAGAAAAAAGCGGTGTAATCGCATCGAGTTTAATAAAAATTGATAAACGTAATATCGATAAGGTAATACGTAGACAAACGAAAAAAGTAAAGTTCCCACCCGATAAAAGCGAGAAATCTAGAAATTTATTAGAAATCATCCTATATAATCGCACGGTTATACGGAATTCAATAATAAAATGTGATAAAAATAATAGATAAGGAGAATATTAGGTAGATGAAAGCCGTACTTTTCCCACCCACAGAGAGTAAACAGGTATGTATAGTACGTACTTGGGACATCTCCCAGGAATTCATTATCAAAAGAGGTATCGAGTATAAAAGAGTCGTGGTCGTCGCTAGTATGTCACAAATCGAATTAGATCCTTGCAGAGCTAACTAGTATCATATCAGCGCAACATCAAAACCGGAAAACTTGTAAGTAACTATAACTATTACTTTTTGTTGTTCTATAATATCTCACTTAGTCATTGCATAAATTATCCATGCTAATTGTCGTACAAATTTTTATATTTTCAATAGCAACATGTCGAAGCTTGTACTCTTCCTTTGCATTGCCTTCTTGGCCGTAAGCATCGTCGTAGCACAATCAGGCTGCAAACCTCCTGGATTTATCGTAAGTTAAACAAACTTTTATTATTTGGTGTATAATTTAAAGAATCTAACGATATTTCATAGATAGATTGTAAATCACGAAATTTGAGAAAAGTATAAAATTTGACAAATATATCATGTTGTGATGTAATTATAAAGTCGATTTGATGTTAAAAAAAATCATTTATCGTTAAAACAAAGATTACGATTTGAAAGAAACCAAGTTAATAAATTGGCGACGACTTTTTCTAAACATCCACGATTCACAAGAACAAAAAATCTAGAAATCCTTTTATTTTGCTTTAAGGGCCCTCGGGAGTATAGATAATAGCTATAAAATAAGCGAGGAAAATAGCGGTTCCTTGGATCCCAACTTTTGAATCAACCGGTGCACCAATGATGCTGAAAATTATATATATTATGGTTTGATATACCCTTTCTGCGGGGAAGCGGGCTTTTAAGCCTTCGTGAGCCCTGTGTATCAAAAATGATTATTTAAATTTATCGATTTTAAAGCTGTCAGGAAGAAGCGTAAAAACAACATGTTTCTTTTGTTTTTTATACTAACCCCGAAATAGGGAGAAACTTAATGATCATATTTTGTAATTTATAGAGTCAACAAAAGCTTATAAGCTCACTTAGAGAATTACATACATAATTTTCAGCGTCATCGGAGCACCGGTTGATTCAAAAGTTGGGATGCAAGGAACCGCTATTTTTCTCGCTTATTGTATAGCTATATATCTATACTCCCGAGGGCCCTTAATATCTACATTATTTTATTTATTATGTTTCTAGTGTGCATCGGACTCGGAATGTTGTGCCCCGTTCGCGTGTAACCCCTGGGCTGGAAGATGCACCAAACCCATTGCCCCACCCACTGGTGGTGCAGCGACACAGCCTTAGAGCAATTTAAATTATAGTTTATTAAAAATTTATAATTCTTATTTATAGTTTGGAAAAATAGTCATTAAAATAAATATTGTAAGAGATGAAATATTTTGGTATCTAATAAAATAAAATTATATATGTGTGCAAAAGCTTAAAAAAAGTATTTTTCTTTGGTATTCCATTTTGATTTCAACTTACAAAAACACCCATTCAACATTAAAACTTTATTTTGCAATTATCATACAGTTATTCACAGCGACTTATCGTTATATTGTACATTATACAGTATACGCGTATTTTAAATAAACATCAAAAGTTTGTAATACTCAGAAAAGCAGGCCAGTAGATTTCAAATTTTCGTCAGTCCATCGATCGAACTGCGTTATAACTTGATCACTCATCTTTCCCTTCCACTGATTCACCTTTCCGCTTCTCATGAACTGTCCGTCAGTCTCGATCAGCTTGAACTTCTTATTTAGCTCGACGACTTCTTCGTAATTAACGGCCGGATTCGCTTTCATACTGGCAAAGCTCAAGTGGTCTTCTAGAATTTCTATCTGGTGGTTTTGTAATCTCTTTCCCAAAAATTCGGCCGTCTTCTGTATCACTGGTGCTAAGTCCTGAAAGAATTATATTCTTTAAATTTATCACTATGTGCCGGACTGTAATGATATATTGTACTAATATAAACACTTACAGCTTTCATATCTTCGTACTTGATGAACAAAAAGTTTTCCCTATCTTTGTTGTTCCAATACTCAAGCACGTGTTTCCAGAAAGGTGCGAAGCAAACTACACAAACAACAAATATGATAAATCCACTCGGCTGTTATCATAAAAATAGAATGTTTATCAAAAACAGCACATCCAACTCACGTTTTCCGCCTAAAAAGAGGCTGCAGAACTCGTCAAAGTCTCCTCGATATCCCTCGAGGAGCTTGCAGTGGTGGTAATATGATACACAGGTGTCCTTAGCGTTTCTTGCCACATAGATGATCTTGGGTTTCTTTTCTCCGGTTCGCAATTGTCGTGGCAACAGATTGAACGGCAGATGAGTTTTGATGAATCTTGGACTAGGTAGTCTGTCGATGAAACCGACGCTGTCGAGCGCAAGCTCCGGTAGATCCAAACCAGGGGTTCGCGGGATTATAGTCGTGTAGTCGAACAGCGGAGTGTGACTGCGTGATTGAAAGATAACGTGAAATTTTTTAAAAATTATTCTATACACAAGCGTTATTTTCTTTTTTTTCAACTCACTCTAAAAAGGGAAATCTTTCGGAGAGGACGACCTTAGCACCGTCGAAATCCAGATCGTTGGCGACGCACCAGACCATTTCTTGCGTCCACGTAGTGCCTATACCAGTGTATTTTTACATTAATATTTTTTTATTTTCATTATTATTATAATTACAATTGAGTTTTGAGCGTCTCGTCTACCTGTTTTTGGAAAGCTACAGACCCATACGTCGTCATCACGAACTTCCATGTTCTCTATAGCATCGGCGAATTTGGCGTAATACTCTGGGAGGCAAACACCATCGACGTTGATGTATCCAGTACGAAAATCACTAGTGAACTTGTCCCTCAGAAGACGGTTGAGGTCTTGATCGATTGCTACGATTTGCGGTGGCATGACGACGGTGACTTTGATACAATTTCACTATTTATCACACTTGTATATTTTTAATAAAAAGTTTTCAACTAAAACCCTATCGTCGTAAGAGTTTGTAACAAAGATTGTCCAAAGCACCAAAAAGCAAACGACTATTTGTAATGATCGTTGATCCTGGAGGACAAAACCGACTTCTCCGTGAAAATATTCCAAGACATGAAAGCTCCGAAACTATTGCTTTCAGTCCTCAGCATCACACACCGATAGCATCTCAAGAAAAACTGCTGTTCCTATCGTCGTGCCAAACTCTTTTATATACACGCACAAATGCGTAAACGAGCAAATCGTTAAAAAAAAAAAGACCGGCGAATAGTGTAATATTGTTTTTCCGGCCAAAGCCACTGGAGCAAGGTCGAGAGTTCGCTGGCTTTTTCTCTTTCTCTCCTTCTGCTCATTGTTCTGCACTGCCTGTGTTACGGACTTGACCTTCGGCTCTTTTTTTCGTCTATCACGCGATAGACACTTTTTTTTGGCTTTTCCGGGTTCAGGAGATTTCACGGATGAGCCGCGAGGATTGTTTCGAGGGATCGTTCAACTCGATAAAAAGAAGCTGATTCGCTGTACTTATGCAAGTTGGTGACGAGGTTTCATTTGCGTAAATATATTATGTAATTCATAAATTGAATAGAGTCACGTTGTTGATATACATTATAAATTATACTTATTTTATTAAGATTTTATAATTTATTGTATACTAATTGCTGATGTAAAATATATAGAAAATATTTTTGAGAAAGTAAGATGGACGATAGTGTTTTGCCTCTATTAAATAATATGAACATTCGAAAAGAAAACTGATGCATTTTCCGACTAAACCAATTTTTTCCATTGCAGCAATAAAAGTTTGAGCTTTCACGGTACAAAACACTTTTTGTTTCTTCTAAAGACTTCCTTGTGTGCGAAATGCGGTAAGGCAATCGATTTAATGGGAAATTTATGATTCAATAAAAAACACTAACCTTCGTGCTTTAACTTGCTGGGTATAGTAATTTACAAATACAACTATATGCTTGTACGTAAGTAATAAATAGTTATTGTACAAAGCTATAAAAATTAAACGTCTATTAGATTACATGCTTTAAAGTCAAAGGGGAATTTCTATTAGGATAGTATTAGGCCAAAGGCCAAGATAGAACGAATTTTTTGCAAATTTTAAATAAATTTATTTCTTATACTTTGTTCTTTTTACAGTCACAATTTACAAGGTTCATTTAAAGTCATCTATGTCATGTATACAAATCAAAATATGCTTAAAACTGAAGCGTTTCAAAGGACTACAAATAAAAAGTACTTTTTTACTACACTACTATAATCCACATGAAAATTAAAAAAAAGGCACTAGGTTAGAATGCTTGGATAAGGCATACATTTTGATTACTTGATACAAATATTTAAATAATAAACTGTCTACTCTATATACGAATACGATTTGAGAAATGGCAAGAAACAAACTTAATTCTAAATGGTTCAGTTTAAAGAACACTGTGTACTATGTTTCAGGTACTAGGCTCATTCCTTTTTATTAAATTAAAGCCTTTCTAAGGGTATTCAATACAAAAATATTTTGAAACTAAACACTATCCATATACAGTAATCCTTTAAATGCTTGGTAAAATTGATGCATAATCTCATCTACATTGTACTTTATTTAACTTGAGAATTCTAATCATTAACAAACAAAAAAATCAGACTTTAAATCTCAGCCAATTTTTTTCTTTTTGCATGAATATCTACATAATCCTCATAAGATGCAATACTTTATTTGAAACTATATTATGGTATGTT
Organism: Pteromalus puparum; assembly: GCA_012977825.3. Lineage (NCBI taxonomy): Eukaryota > Metazoa > Arthropoda > Insecta > Hymenoptera > Pteromalidae > Pteromalus > Pteromalus puparum. The sequence goes on from CM053169.1 coordinate 13,944,918, forward strand.
ACCTTATTTAGATTACAAAAATTGTCATGTTTCATAGATACTGATACTGATAGATGATACGTGCTGATATTCACTTATTTAAAAAGGTATTTTCATTTCAGTCTTGTTCAGGTCAATTCGAAAAAGTGTTAATATTACATAATACTTTCATTGTTATAAATTTAGTTTGTTAAGAGATGTATATTTTTAAGATTATTTTTTAATGTCAAACGCCTTTTTAAATAACACGTTATCAATTGTTATGCGTAAGTTGAATTCATAGGGTGTAGAACATAGAATGCAAAATCGATGACATGAATTTACAAATGTTAAATAAAGATGATACGATGGAAGTGCATTGTTATATTTACTAAGTACTTTAATTTATCTAGTTATTATTATCACTATATTTATTTCATGTCATCATTGCTGTCATATCATTCAACACCAAATGCCTAGCCTTTAAACTAATCTTTTACAAAATACGAAAATTTTTAATCTTCGAATTTGTTTTTATATTTGTTATATTCTCTACTTATAATTCTTTATAAAATGTTCAGAGATAAAATATTTCATCGTCAAAGGAAATCTATTTTACAAATAAATTATATAATTACAGTTATGTAATTCTTAGTTACTACTTAAAAAGTCTGAGAGTATTATTTAAAAAAAAAAATATGCGCAACTATACTTATAACAAATAGAAAATTTTTTCACTTATTAAAAGATCTAAAAAAGTATTTTTCATTTGATTTTTGTACAAAAGGTAATTCAAAATTGGTGTTTGAATGTTTGAACAAATATTAAATGAATCACCGGATGAAATTTCATTTCTTCGCGTGATCTGCATCTAGCAGTATATTCAAACTTTCGTATCGTCTTAATTCTAATATAATAATGTAGCCACTTGAACTATAGAACACAATCGATGTTATAAATTCGAAATGACGCTTACGCTTTGCGACAGGTCCACCTGTCCCCTTAGCACTTTCTGCTGAAGTTTTTTACCAAATATTTTGGCCATTAATTTGTTGCACCGACCTTCTTCTTGCAACTGTTGTTGTCTGCGTTTTGCTCGAACCTCAGTGAGCTGGAAGTATCGCTTTCGTAATCTTGCCCTCATCTCTTCGTCCGATATTTTCTTTTGTACACTTTCTAAAAAAATATCCATGATATTTTATAAATAAGCTAATTATTTTTTACAAATTTTTTTTCAATAAAATAAACTTACTTGTAACTTTAGGCTGTTCAGGCCCCATAAAAATATTGCTAGTTGTTGCCATTGCTAATAAATGCATCCGCCTATCTTTTCTAAGTTGCCGAAGTCGTTGAATTTCGGAAACATACTGTCGACGTGTCTCAACATTATCCACAAATCCAGGATTGTTAGATGCCAAACATTCCTACAATAGAACCAACATTTATTAACTCATGATATGCTACTTCACATGAAAAAAAAAAATGCAAAAATCAGCAAAACTAACCTGCAAGGTGCTTTTTCTCTCATTATAAAACTTGTTCACTTGCTCTTCCCTGCACTCGCAATCGCAACGCTTAATCGTACGTTGTAGTCCTCGACAGGCGCAACGAGTGGCATTGCCATTATTAGGAGGTTTTACTCGTCCTCGTGACCTAGAACTCGGTAAAGGCACATTCTTTTCTATACTTTTGATTTCCATATTGATTTTGCCACATTGTCCTGTCTCACTGCCTCCAGCCTCCTCTAAATCTTGTTCATCGTCAACAAAGGCCAGTTCATAAGCTACTGCTTTGGGATAACTCTTGGGAACACAATTGCAACTGCGATCTTTCTGATAGATTGTGCCGCAAACACGACAACATTTACAATCACTTGACGTGGTATCATTCGTACGCGCACTCAGCTGCGGACTATAATAATTGTCATTAGTCTTTGAAATAGAAAAAAAAAAAAATGAATATGGATGATGAATACCGAATTCGGTTTCTTACCTAGGATACGATTTCGGACGATCCTTGGCCTTGTTTCCACAACAACAATTTTGAGTATCTGCATCTCTAGCCGATTTACCCAAAAAATACGGTTGACTCTTTCTATTCGAATAATGACTGTACTCTGTTCTCGCGCTTGACGTTTCCTCCACTCTTTTACATTCGCAACTGCAGTTAGTCGTGGTGCTTTTTTCGAAGAGTTTCTTTGTCGGAGGTTTGTTTATTTGCATCCTCTCGAAACCACGAACCAAATTTCTATTTTCACACTCACAATCTCTGCCGCATTGACAGGATGGTGACTCGGGCAATTTAAATATTTCGCAAGAGCACGTAGGTCCTGCGTAACAAACGATAAAATATAAATAAGATTTACATTAATGTATAACTTTACTTTTTTTCATTATGATTAGTAAACTCGATAAAGATATCCGTATTTTTTTACAAACCTTGACAATGACGGTTGTCGCAAGTTTGACTTGCTGCCGTTGATTTCTTAGGTCTATCCTCTTTGTGTTTTACATTAACTTGATCATTGATTTGACAAGTGCACTTTAACTTTGTTGCATTCAGCTGATTTTTTGTCTTTTTCGCATCTTCTGATCGAGCCTCGCTCTGATAATCATCTCTATCGCCGTCAGAATACAAGTCTTGTTGCATAGGTGAATTTTTCGATGTATAGCATTGACAGACACGAGCACCGCATATACAACTCATTGGCTGATCGTTCGAATGAACGGGACAAACAGAAGCAGATGCCAATAGTGGAAGCCTAGGCGTTTGTACGCATGCATTTGCTAGTTTTGTGTTTAGACTCTGAATTCTGGCTGACACGATCTCGCTGCCCGTCCTCGAATAAGCCGCCAAATACTTAGTAGCCGTTTGCGTGCAACTATTGCGTTTTTTCAAACGTTTTACTGCGTTCAATTCAGGGGGAGGACAATTTGCTAGGTTGCAGTGTGATGACCACTGTCTATTTAGCTGACCATCTTCGACCAGAACTTCGCCGTTTTGATGTCGGGGATGATTTGTCGGAGGCAAAGACTTTTGCGGCTTTGAACTGGATTGCTTAGATTTCCGAGGAGATGATTTTGATCTTTCAGGCTTCGTTTTTGTTTGTTCGAGTAGCTTCTTAAGGTTCGATAGGTGGCTGATTTCATTGGTTATCCAAATAAGTTGGTTTTGCTTCTCCATTTCGGCATAAGAAACTAACTTGGCATCACCGGAATCCGAATCATTGCAGCGACGTAGCTCGTATCTGCGCTCGGACACGGTCGCGGGCAATCGCCAGTCTGCACTGTTGCCTGCCTCATTACTCGAGTCCACTGGACTTGGTCTATCAATAAAAAAAAGGAGAAAATATTTAGAAAAAAATTTAATATTTAATCAATAAAATCTAGTAGAAATACAGTAAAAGGATTTTTACCTGCTATTGACAACAGCGTCCAGAAGTACTCTGTTCTGATCCTGCGGCGAACTATTGGAAGTAGAAGTTATGAACATGTCTTTCATTTTCTCATTTTTTTTATACGTTCTCTGAGGTAAAAAACATTCAGAGCTTTCGCTTTTGTTAGTTGGCGTATTACTGCTGCATCTTCTGCCACAATCATCTGCTCTCAAACCCATCCTCGCTTTTCTACCGTCCATCACAGTCCTATCCGTATTTCTATCAAATTTATCACTGTTGCTGCTCTCGATTTCGGCTGTTGAAATAAAATATAAAATTTGAGTTTATTTTAGAAAGTTAACATATCCATGCAACATGGGTGGTATACAGTGTAATATTTACCAGGAATATTAATGATTTCTTTGATAGCCCTAGCCTCCTGCGTAGGTACCATTTTTTTCGATGTTTTTTTCTTTTGCGAAGGTTTCCAATCATCGGACGAATCGGTAGTGTTCTTTGCCAGAGCTTGTATAATCTCCGTTCTGTACACCTTATTTCTCGCATCAGCCGGATTCCAAGGAACATTCTCTTCGAGATTGTGTTCAATCTTATCGTCCGTGTATTTGGCGGTAACAAGCCTCTTTACTACGTGATGTATCAGACGCTTCTTCACCTGCTTGTCTAGTTTGTTTGCATCCACAAGACTTTTTAGAATGTTGACACTGCGTTCGAGATCGCGTACCAAGCTGTCTGAATCACCCCAGAGCTTTTCGTCGATGCTCGAACTCGTGTTAGGCATTGTCGAGTTCGAGCGGCCTGTGTCCACCGAAGAGACCTGACTTGTGCTACCGTTCGGCACATTTTCATAAATGTGTCCTAAAATTGACAAATTTAAATGTTATAAATTGTGCAAATGATAAATTTTTTAAATTGAAATAGTTACCTGGAAAATATTCAAAACTGTTTGCTCTGCCAGTGACATTTTCCGTGTCATCGGCTTGAGGGGTCAAGGAAGCATTTTGCGATGAATCCGAACTACTCTCTTCCTCTTTTTCATTTTCATTCTGCTCCTCTTCTTTTGAAGTTGATGCATCTCTTGTGTTGGGAGTCTTGGGATTCTGCACCTTATAAGTACTTTTAGGATTTTTCAAAATCGAATTCAATGACCTCGGCACTAAACTAGTCGCTCTTTTCGGAAGCGGTGGCTTTTCTTCCTCCTTTAAATCAGTAATAAAATTTTATAAATTAATATCACGTTTTCCATTAATATCATGTTTATATATATATATATATATATATATATATATAATCTACATCTCTGAAAATACCGAATTTGAAAAGAAAACAAAAAAGAAACGGCCAAACTAATCACCTTGGGAACGGAGACCTGCACTCCGACAGACTCCTGCCCGCATATTCTCAAACTCGTCTGTATCTGCTTGTTGCAAGTCATGGGCTTCTGATTGTTTACGACTGTTGCGATGGAAGAGGTTGAGTTAAAGATGAGCTTAGGCACGGCTTTCTCGTTGCCACATAGGTTCAGTTCGCTCTGGCTGCGTTTGAGTGGATATTTTGACGTTGGCGAGGCCAACAAGTTCATCGACGAGCTCTTTTTCAGAAGCGATGCTTCCGTCGGTTCTTCCACAGGTTTCTCGGCGTTCTTCGAAGAAGTGCTTGTGGCCGTTGGCGGCGGAGTTGACTGTGGTGTTGCGGCTGTAGATTTTTGATTCGATTCTTCTTGGGGGAACTTCAGGGCGAGCGGAAGCTTGAAGACGTTGGCTGACTTTGGCGTCTCGACAGTGTCTTTGGCTTCCTGTAGAAACTAAGTGGAGATTATAGGCAATGATTGCGGGATGATATTAACATAATTTTGAAATTATCAACAAACCTCAAGTATATCCTTTCTGCTCTTGGAACTTGCAACTTGATCAGACTTGACCTCATCCCCCGCGACGATACCGGGGAGATGATTCTTCACAATCGGCGTAATCTCGATCTCGCTTTCGCTTCCCGAAACGTTTCCCAGCAACAATAGAGGCGTTGAGTTGGCGTCCGGTTTACCAGCAAATGTCTTGGTCAATCCGTTGCCACTGCCGTTGGCTTTGGAAGTAAGGGAAAGTACAGCAGCTGCAACGCTGGTCCGAATTGCTCCGGGCGACTGTTGTTGTTGTTCGGTAGTGACACCTTCGGGGTCAAGCCTGAGAGCGGCAGAGCAACCGCGGGCCAAGGCCATGCGCTCAAGGGTACTCAATCGCTTTGAGCTCGAGTATAGGTAGCCTACGTCTGCACCGCTGTCCCACTCGAGCGGAGGCTTATGCGACGCGACGCTTGACGTCGGGGACGGTGCTTTTCGCGGGTCGCCTGTTGACTCGCTCAAGCTTGGGGGCTGCTGTTGCTGGTCTTGTTGATGTTGGTCTTGCTGATGATGACGTTCTTGAAAAGAGCACTCGACGGCCTTTTCGTCGGTTATGACAAGGCCTTCGTCGTTGCTGCTTGTGTTTCCAAGAGATTGCTCGTGATGATGTGCTTGTTCTTCTTGTTGATGTTGATGTTGCTGCTGCTGTTGCTGCTCGTCGTCGTCCTGCTCTTGTTGACTGTCGGAGTTGGTTGATTGTTGTTCTGTCATGGACTGTTGATTAAGTAAAATTTTACAGTTTAATTTATGATTAACTGAAAAAGGTCGATAATTTTTTTTTATTCAACTCCGAAAATCCTCTATGTGGAAATGAGTATGAGCTTTTTTAAAACTACTATCAAAAACAAGTGATAAAGTTGGAAAGATAAGAGTTGGCTACCTACACAGCATCCGTTAAATGTTTCAGAGTCTAACAAGAATGATTATTTTTTTGTGTATTTCAATGATTTTAACAATTATGTCAACAAGTAAATGAATTATACTTCTAAAATATCAAAGTCAAATATTTTAACACTATAACATGAACCATTTGTAGTACATGCCTCAATTGTATAATTCACAAAACAAAATTAACTAACAGTGTAGCCAAATCTAATTAATTTTGATAAAATTCACCTTAACATAAATAGAAGATCCTTCAGTAGAAGAAGACTGTCCTATCAACGGAGGTCTGACCCAGCGTCGTCTTTCTTTAGGAATATACGACTTGAAGTTATAGTCCTGGCCAATGCAGCTCTGCCTTGCAGGTACGTATTTAGGGCTTAGCTCGTAAATACTGTAATAATACTTGGAACTCTCCGTTGCATTGTAATTCGAAGAGGGCAATGCAAAATACTGATGTAGATTCGAATTCTGAGCATACCTACACAGACAATATTTAATTTGAATACTGATCAGATCAGTGCCATATTACTTGACAGTCCATGTCTCTACTAGCAAAACTTTTGGACAACATGTTCATTCTCTCGAAAGCTTGCCTTGTGTCAGATGATCAAGAACAATTAAGTCTTTGTTTACCTACTTTTGATAATACTCCATCACTTGAGAGGAGAGCGCTTTGCTGGCCGTCGCTCCCAGAGGAACCTTAGCCTGGCCAGTCGCACCAGTAGCGGCGTTGACCAATCGCCAGGAGGACCTCCGCTCTCCCTCCTGACGTGGTGAATCCTCGTCGCGCTTCTTACGTCCGTTCTCCAAACTGGACTCCGAGTCGTAATTCATTATAGTTTTTCGTACCCGGAGGCAGGTCACATCTTTGGTCTCTCGAGCGAACTCCCCGCACACGAGTCACTACTGATGCTAAGTCTGTCCTCGAGTCGTCGTCGCACATAACGCGGTGCACTGTACCCTCGCTGATGCCTGTCATGCACGCACAGCGGACAGGGCTCTTGAAAACAACAAACAACGCCACAACAAATAAGGTTATGATGCGACGCTACTCTAATTTATAATCACAACTACGATGGGCGCGCGATGCGCAATTTTCCAGACTCCGGAGTGCACTTGGTGCGATGCCAACGACGCCGACGACTTTACCGCGGTCGTCCGGGTCTGGTCAGGCGCGACAAGTTGATTCGACGGACACTCGAGTTATATTCAAATTATTGTTTACATGTCGATATATATGCGGGACGTGTATGCGATTCGAAAAACGTCTGTTTGGCGACGCGCCGCGGGCACATCCCCCCACTATTCCAGACGCTTTTACTACTCCGCGTTCGCGCCACAAAATGGCGTGGAGATGAGTCAGCTGCGTCGGTAAGTTCGTTTGTCTCGTTGATGAATGGGACAGACGAAGATGGCGATATGAGAAGTGGTAGGGGTGAACAGACCTGTTCTTGGGATCGTCGGCTATTCTTTGCAGCGAAGTTTTTATATTTATATATAGGTATCTCGGCCAATGCGCGAGTGTGCGGCTAGATTCTGTGACCGTCATCAAGAATTGAATTTAATTATTCTATCAAAAAATGTATTTATGTTTTTAAAGTAAAATGGAAAAAGAATAACAAAGAAGAAAAATTTATACATTTCTATCAAGTTTCGGAGTTTCGGAGCTTAGCGCGAAAAATCAAAATTTTCGAAATAAAACCGAGAATTACCATATTCGGACGCACGGCAAATCCAAAAATAATAATTAATCTATATATAGCTTCAATGTAGGCTTTTCAAAAAATATCGTTATACACGATCGGCATATATACTATACGCGACTACAGCTCTCAAATACAGATAGAGCTTAAAGTTCGCAGTCGTCGCGGATCGCGGAGCAGTCGACGGCAACGCCAGCTACAGATGATTTCACGTGCTAATAATGGTGGCCCGGACACGCGTGTCTTCCCGATTAATACTGCAGAGCAGCAGCAGTAGCGACGTCGAGCTGTGTCAGGAAAGCCCGAGTGTTGCCCGCCCGCTGCCGTCACGTTCCAGCAATTTCATCAGTAGTCGTCCCGACTGCATGGCTCTCGGCTCGTGAGACGCTTCTCTTTCAAGCGACGATTTGACAATAGTTGTTCTCTCTTCGACAACCATCAGGTCCCGGAGATACCCATCATCATGGACGACTGGGGTGAGTTTTGTGCTGCCAGATGTTCGATAAATTTGCTCGTCTTTTCCGCATTATAAAGGCTTTAACTCTATTTTTTTTCACTTTGTCGCAGATTCCGACAAGATCGAGGCGCAGTTCGAGGACCACCTCACGTTGCGCTCCAACAAATGGGAGGGCGAGGACGAAGAGGAGGAAGTCCTGGTACGTGCTAGAGAGAATTTTATTTATTGTTTTACAATGTACAGACGGCTCATATTGAGACGGCGTGACCCAGATGCCCCTGCAGGTGCGCGCCTGCTGTGCTCTGGCACACATAACCTGACACACCGCACACGCGGCTCTCTCGTACTCTCTCTCTCTCTCTCTCTCTCTCTCTCTCTCTGATCTGTCTGTCTCTATCTCTCTCTTTCTCTTTCCCTGCCACATGGCCAACTTTCCCTAAGCCCTTTTCAATCGCGAGCTTGCGCGAGATCGCGAAATTTCACTCATTGATTCTACGGGCTCGGTGCTTTCTTTTTTGAGTTGTGAGCTTTAAAGCTCTTCTGTAGTTTGTTTATTTATTGCAAAAAAAATCCCAGTTCTTTTGGGATCTGCATTTGGAGATGCGCAGCTAAACTAATAGGGAATGAGAGTACGAATATGTTCTGTTTGCTTGATTGTTACTCCAGGTGTTGGCATCTTGTCAGACTGATTATGGGTAAATGGGTTATAGATTGTTTGTTGAATTCTTTACTGTTCCTAGAAAGTCGTTGCTTAATAAATCAATCGAGACTTGGCACTACTGAAGCTTGTCCAGGAATTTCTCTAGCATGACAGTTGGGAAGCCAAGAATTTTTTTAATTACATAATAATAATTAATACAGGAAAGCTGGGAAGACATGAACGATGAGAAAAAGGATGTTGAGAAAGTCCCAGTAGAAGTCCCAAAAGCAAAGCCAAAGCCTAAGAAAACTTTAGCTGAAAAAATTGAAGAACGTGAGGTTTGTAAAGTCATAATTGAATGTATTTACTATAGTAATAACCATTGCAGATATAAATATTAACTGTTTATTATTACTGCAGAAAAGAGCTCGTGAAGAAGCCGAGCAAAAGGCAAAGGAAAAGGAAGAGGCTCTGACACCAGAAGAAAGAAGAGCTGAGATGCTCAGAAGGCAAAAACTGCAAGAGGAAGCCGATCTGCGACTCGCTATGGAAACTTTCGGTTTGTCAAACCTTGTAGACTTTAGTTCTCGTAAACCTCCTAAAGAGAAACGCGAAAAAAAATAATGATAACTGTATTATTACTTTCGTCACTGACTCGATCACTCAAAGAGATAAAAAAAACTATAAGTGATATAAATTTACGGCAGCATTTAAATCAAATGCAAAACTCGAGCAAAATCAATTTTCTATCTCTCTGAACTCTATAAAGCGACTGTGATTTTTATCGAGTTGAGTCTTGCAAGATTAAATTATGTGGAATTTCGTATTAAATTTTAAATGTTTTCTAAGCACTTGGCAATATTCATTGTAAAACAGCTCTCAATGTTAATGCGTTTCAAGTATATGATTTGTCTTGTAGCTAATATCTTTCTTTTAAATTATACATAATACTCTTGGGGAAAAATTCATATTATTGTATGTGCTTTTTATTAGTAGATTTATACCCATATAATTTCATTGGGTTTACCTATATGAAATTGAGTATAAATGTGTATAAAGGCTAATGTTTTCTTAAAAATTAATTAGAATCAATTGATTTTCTCCTATATGAAAATTGATGTGACTGATGATACTGCATAATAATTTTTAACATGCAAATAATAAATACATTTTCTAATACTAATTGTATATAAGTATATCAAAATTTGTTTCCTGGGACAATTTAAACTTCTCAGAATTTTGATTTTTAAAATAACCACTACTATATTGACACAACGGTGATAAAAAAAATTAATTGAATAAGCTATATCGTAATAGTAGCAAAAATTTCGTTCGTATAAATTTTCTTTTTTTTTGATTACTAATTAATTTAATGATTTAATCATTACATCGACTTGAACAGTATTGTAAACGATATTTAAAACGAGTTATTCATATTTATATATTTAATATTAAACAACACATCTCGCTCGATGATTAAATTTTAGATTCAAAATTATACAAAGGAATAATTTTTTATAGTATCTTCATGAAAATTTTGGTTGAGCTTTGGGGATCAATATAACTATATGCGAGATATATAATTAATTTTTACCACTTCGACTTTACTAATATTACAATTAAATTTATTGACAATGTTATTGTATTTCAATAAAAGTTGATATTTCATAAAAACAAGCCGTTGTGTCTAAATGAGTTTTTGAACACCTTGCTTATCATTGCAACTAACTTCATTTTCAGAATGCAAGATCTAATTTAATTATTATTGCTTGAAACTATGTTTTAGAATTTTTCAAAATTTACAAATATTAAAACGTTTGTCCCGGTAATTAATTTTGCTGCTACTATTAAAACTTTAACACTAACAATTACGAAGTATCATCACAGTATATTACAAATTTTATTCGAATATTTGCATGCTCTTTTAAGGTACTAAATTATAAGAAATTAATCTACTTGTTTTATCTATCAGACGATTTAATACCTGACGATAAAAATAAAAACTTTATTTGTTTTATTTTTAAGGAGTGACAGAAGGATCTTCGGGCATTGACGCTATGATGCCAACAAACGCTGATGAATTTAAGGAGTTTGGTGATGCGTTATTAACGAAAATCAACCAATTCAATAAACACACAGATTTCCCGTTGTTCGCAGAAGAATTAATAAAGAATATTTGCCTAACCCGTAAGTTACAATTTGAATATTTTTAATGTTATGAACCAAGTATTTAAAATGACTTTTTCAATATTGTAAGAACAAATTCTAAAATGTGCTAAATATTGTCGTTATTGGATTAAAAATATTAATTACAACTTTTTATTCAGTTCCAGTTACTTCCTTGAGGAAAATAAAAACAACGGTAGAAAGTTTGCACACTGAAAAAGCAAAAATGGATAAGGAAAAGGCAAAGAAGAATAAGGGCAAAGGAAAGGCCAAGCTGAAGATGGACGGTGACGAACTCGGTGATTTCGGATCGTATGACAACGACTATGATGACTTTATGTAGCGACTTTGTACAGTCTTGTACATTCTAGTCGCGCGGTAACAGAGACACACACATACCAATAACTAAAAATAGCAGAATTGCAACAGAGTGCAAAAGAACATATACTGTTTACTGTACGATTATTCGCGAGAAATTTATAACTTCAAGATTAATCTTATACATATTGAGTATAGGCGAATGCAAAATAGTTACTTCGTTGATTTTAAATGAATGCTTTTTAATGATGCCATAATTCTGTTACTATTAATTATTTCTACTAAAAGATAAGTATATCTCGATTCGAAAACAAAAAATGTATAATGACAACAGGAAGATTTTTTTTAATCAAGTTCAACGAATGCATTGTATGATAAATCCATTTTATAAAATAACTAGTTTTAACATAAATATGGCACAAACTAAGAAAAAAAAACGAAAGGCGCCATAATCAGATTGATTGGAAGGTTTTTCAATACTTATATTAAAGCGCCAAAGTTAAACAAATGCACTAATTTTGAAAGAAATATATATACATATAAGTGCTATAGGCTTTGTTACGAAAAGAATTTGTACATAATCTTTCCACTTACACTAAAGCATCTTAAATTTTTGATTGATTAGGCTACTAATATTACAAGTTTGTTCTTTTACATCTCCAGTTTGACCAAAATTATCTGGTGCATCAAGTTGATTTACACTTTAAAGAATAGTAAGAGAAATGTTAAAGTCAATGTTACTGAAAAATAATGCAAAGCAGGTTGTATTGAAAAATATTGCTGTGCTTTAAAAATACCCGTGAGATGAAGGTATAAGTGTTCAGACGTTGATAAAAGTCTAGTGCACGTCTGAACACTGTTACCGTTACCTTGAATCTTAAAATACTGCTGGCGATATTATATGCTTAATCAAATTTTGAAAAAGCGTTTTTTTTTTTAACAGGTGCGAGTTAAGTTTAATACATATAATAAAATTAAGTTGAATATAGATGTTCTTTTTAACAAAAAAAGAAGTTCGCATTATCCTTTTTACGTTGAAAATCAAAAAGCAGATTATTTAGTTGGATACTTTGGCTTTTTTGTCTCCAGTTTCTGTCATTGGTTAATGTAATTAATCGATTTTTTTGCATTGATAAGGAAAAAAAGTAGTTAGCTGTTATTCAGTTCAAAACTGGATTAGCAGTGAATATAATTATGCCATACAAATATATATACACACACACACACACACACATACACACAATATAGCGAATTCAATTCTGAAAATTGTATACATACATTTATAAGCACATATGCCAGGACTGGAGATAAGTTGGTTTTGAAAAGATTATATTCCTAAATAAAGGTTGATCATAAAAATTCCAATTTTTTATTTCTCATTTCCTCAAATAAAAAATATATTTTTACATTTATAATAAAAGTTTCAATATACAACGATATCATTCATGTTTAGCAATATACACTTTAAAAGTAGATCTGTATTTGAAGCAACTACTCTAAAAATCTCTTCTTCAAAAAGTTAAGTCTTAATTTTGGGCTTTAATTTACACGGGAAAATTTAAACTGAATAAAATAAAAAGTTGTTTTATACATAACTTGCTATTAAATTAAATAGTTCTAATGGATAAGTAAAAAAAAAAGTTAAATTAATTGTTACATATTTACAAAAAATTTGAAACTGCTAATACCTTAAGTTACACATTTTACGGATTTAAATTCAACTTTGCAGCTTCTTGTCTTATTACAGATATCAGTTCTTGATTTATTAAGAAAATAAACCTTAAACCAGCAATCTAAACAAAAAATGTTTAAAATCAATCGCATGAAAATAACTAATACGATATTTATATAATGATATAATCATACCTCAATGACACTGTTGTTATTTAGTTTCATTTTATTGCCAGCTAAAATTGGTCGACTGTCAACAAATATAGGCCGTTTTCCTTCCGACGATAAAAAAAAGTCTCCGTTATTTCTCAATCGAATAGTTCCTTGACGTCGCGAAATCTTCCATGCTGGTCCTTCCAAAGTCAAATCAACATCCACACTATGATCTTTTGCGCACCGACCAACTGTTATCTATGCATCAAATACGATTTTATAAATGAAAGAAATTCTGTTAGACTAATGTACAGTAATTGAATAAAAAATTATCTTTAATTCAAAAACTCACCTCCCGTGATCTCATGAGATATCTGACCAGCCTTCCTCTGAGAACAGCCAAAGTCTGATTATCAAAATCCGGCTGATTATTGCCTGTAACATTGTCAACCAGAACTTGCCACCTTCCCAGTTCGTTTTCTAGCATTCTGATTTCTTTTTTGTTCTTTCTGTCTGCCATCTGAAGTTCTCCATCGAGAATTTCGTCCTTCTGATCTGCCAATTCTCCATCATTGATCATGTCTTCTGCATCTGAGAAATTTAAAACACTCTCTCCCCTAGGCAAACTTTGGACTGTTTGATCTGGCAGCAGATGATATTGCTTCATCAACTGCCAGTGGGCTAACAAAGCTTTAGCAGTTCTCGCAGGATAAAAAGTCTGAGCATTTGCCTCTAAGAGATTTTGAAAATCTTCCAAAGTTGGTTGTGAAGTCTATATTAAAAAATATGAATTATTTAAAATAAATAGATATAAATATTGATCCCCTAGACAAGAGTACAAGATTAACTGACCGATTTAATTGTTCCAAGAAGATCTTCTTCACTTTTGCTGTATAGCGTTCTTGCTTGTACGCTAGCAATAAGTTCAGGATGCAAATTACGCATTGCTTGTACAGCTACCCTGGAAACTGCACTGTCGTACAGTAAAGCATACCATCTCTGTTGTATTTCTTGTAGTGTAAAACGACATGAAAATTTTGTTCCTCTATGCACCTAAAAATAAAGTGATATTTTTTACATAAAATCACCAACTTTTTGATGAGAAAATCTAAACAAATACAAACCATTCTTAAATCATTTGTTTGTTGTACACCTGTTATAAGAGCCAAGTCATCTGTTGGCTTCCAACGACCAAGATCTTTTGTGGCGTTTACAGAATGAGGATGACTCTTATTCTTTTTATTTTTTCTACTGCTACTGCTAGTACCACTCGGTCTACTGGGTTTGCGGTTTGGACGTTCAGGTTGAAGAATTACAACTGGTGCTGGTATGGGGTTCGTTAGAGTCTGAGGTGGCAGTGCATCAGGAGGTCCAGAAGAAACTGACACTGTACGCGATCGAGGATTAGATTTGGTAGCTGCTTGGGATGGTTGGAGGTTAAATGTTGTTTCCACCAGCTCATCGTCGAACTTTTTACGCTTGATTGTTCGCGAAGAACTGAAACGTATAAAGTTTTTGTTATGAATAAATCAGTGATTTGAGAATGAGAATTACACCGAAACAACACGATTTGAAGAAAATCAGTTTCTAACCTCCTTCTTTTAGTACCCGTAGAATCCAAGGATGATGTATCCATTGGCAAATTTAATGCCATATTTGTAACTAATCATTCGGGATATAACCCCTTTTCTAATTTAAAACAGTGCTAAACAAGGATTACAATCAAACTTAATATTACACAACTCGACAAAGAAATACAATAAAATAGGTACGGCCGTGCGGGTTATTTCTTTTGTTATGTTTGTTGTCAGTGTCGCCATTATATTATAAGTATTCTTTTTCTATACTCGGATACTCTCCCTAGCCTAGCGCCGCTATAGCGCGTACCAAACGCAAAGGTTATGAGTGGGCACGACGCCGGGCATGCGCATGCGCGCAATGCGCATTTATATATATATTATTAAATATTATATATATTATATATATATACATGTATATTTTTCATGGATTAGAAAAAGATAAAAGGGAGACAGCGGTTGGTATCGAATTGAAGCTCTAAAGCTAAATTCAGAGCGTTATCAAAGAATTTAATTCCGAAAAATAGTCGAAAAGGTTATAGTGCCTTTGTGCTCTAGTATGAGTAAAAAAAAAATGCAAAAGTGCTCAAGTCGTCTACCATATAGATACTTATTATTGCAGTTCAGTAGTATTATATATGAATAATTCAATAATTATATACAAAAGCCAGAGGAGGTTATATCCACAGCACAAGACGACAGGCTCGTATTTTTCAACTTGAAGAGTCGACTTTAGAAATTAATATCATATATGTATGTAGTACAACATTATGATTAAAATAGATCTTTCCTTGTAGGCATATACTTAACACATCCGATTAAAAATACTTATAATAAAAAAATCTAGAACAAGTCCTACGTTTAAGAATTGGTCTCCAGTTCAAAATTCTCTTTTTAAAAATTTTAAATATATAAGGCAATGCCAAATTGCGTAGTCAAAGTTTAAATAAACGACAATTAATTATAAATATTATATCGTAATCGCATAGATTACAAAGGATCTTCTTTTTTTTTGAAAATTACCAAATAGTCCAAAAGAATTTGGACCTTTTCTTATTCTTTGAATCGTGGTAGAAGTGACAACATCAGGTATCTAAAACGCATCAATTATTAAATTATTGGCGTGATTTAATTGAGTACATATCGTCGCTCCTAACAGTCCTAACAAAAAGTAGTACCTACATTTCAGATTTGCCGCGAAGACTATTATAGTACATTCCAAATATTTCCCACATGAAAAAAATTGCAATATTTTTTTAAATTCCCAAATATTTGCAAAATTTCGAAATTAAAAAAATTTTTATTAAAAACTTTACTTCAGAAAAAAAAACATTAATATCATATCTTATAATAACTTTCTAAATTTCAAAATTTTTGAAAAATGTTTTGGCAAATTTAAAAATATTGTAAATTGTATTAGTTTTAACTAAAATAAGTATTTGTTTATCTCCAAAACAAATGGATTTTTTCATGTGGGAAATATTTGGAATGTACTAGTCTTCGTGGCAAAAATGAAATATACTATAGTCTTTGTGGCAAATCTGAAATGTACTAGTTTTCGTTAGGAGAGACGATATAATCATAATTTAATAAGTAATTCCCAATACCATTGACGTATGGAGAGAAGGGGTGAGGGTGGCAGAGAGCTTCGCGAAGAATGTGGATGATCGATCCATTATTATATATATGTGTATGTATTTAAGAAGTATAGGTACAATCCTATTTTCACCTTAAAATTACAAACGAGAGAGGGAACAGAGTGTGAAAGACGCAATAGAGCAATTGTTTAAGTGTAGATTACGTTTTATTGATGATGTTCATATTTGTATTTTATTTTACAAAATCGTATGATACGTATAATATATACTATATCTTATTATACAATAAAAATAAACTTGTCTATTATACATAAAAACAACATAGCAAGGTGGTAGCCTAGCTATACATATAGTTTGCAACGTAAAAAAATCATGTGTGTGGATCACTAGTTGTCTAGCTCTAGCCGCTTCAAACTTCTCGTGCAATCATAGGCAGACCGATAATCGCCAGGCAAAAAAGCGTTGACGAAATTTTCATCTCTCGCGTACCGATCGAGCCACCACGTCCAGCGGCTCCGTCAATACGGAAAAATAGTCGATCTTCGTACCCTCGATCTTAGCAGTCTTCATAGCTGCGAGCTCGGCTCGGCACATCTGGTAATGACTCTTCATCTCCGGATCTTCATCGATCAGCCTCAGGGTATGCTCGTCGAGCAGCGGTTGGTTCGGCCTGGCCTCGACCTTGGCCACGTGTTTGATGATCGTGTGCATCGCTTCGAGGTCATGGCCCTTTTCCCGGAAGAACGCAAATAATTCGAGGATGGTCTCCTGCAGGTCCTTCGGGTCGCTGTCGGTGAAAATCTTCTGGGTCACATCGCTTCCGCAGTCCAGCAGCAGTCTGATTACCTGTGTTCTTTCCTCTATGAAATTGGCTCGTACCATGGCTATAACCCTGATGGACCTGTCATGTATTCTCTTCGATCACTGTAAGGCTCTACTATATAGGCACAGAGTTATAACGGCGTCAAGCCACGCACATCCGCGGCGTTAACATCGGCGCCTCTGGATATCATCTGACGAACATTATCCAGAATCGACAATTGGCTCGCATAGTGCAACGGTGTATTAGCTCGCTACATTGGGACCTGCGGTGAACTTCGATCCCCGCACTCTCCTGCACCAGGTTCATCGCGTTTCCGTTCATATTCTCTGCCGCGAAGATTAGAGCGTGGCATCCAGAATTTTTCTCTCCGAGAGGAGGTCCCCTCCATGCTCTTCGATGCAAAGCCTCACCAAGTTGACGTCGCTGTTCATGACGATATAATTAAAGGGCGTGAGCCCAGATAATTATATTCTCTTCGTTCAACTCGCCTCCGAACTCCAGAAGCTTTCTGATGATGCGTTCGTGGCTGTTGTCGAGTTGATAATGGCGGCCCAGTGCAGAGACTGCAGAGGCGTGTCTTTTAGGGGAAGAGACTTAGCGGAGACGTCTGCACCGCGACTCAACAGCCAATATGGACCAGCTCCTCGTTGCAGCAGAATACAGCGTCGTGTGTAACGGTGTTGAGCCTATAATGTTCCCGCTCTGGCTGTTGACGTTGGCGCCAGCGTCGACAAGAGTTTTCACCAGCCTGACATCGCCTGTGTAAACGGCGCACTGGATGAGTGGCGTGCAAGAGTCATTGTTCTTGGTGTCGACTTAATTGGGCTCCGGCATCCAGCAGCATCTTCACGAGACGGAGGCTGACGCCGTTGACCGCCTCCAGCTGGTCCCAAAAGTTCAAAGTTCAGCCTGTTGAGTAGAACGCCGGGTTAGGTATCATCTGCGGCTTCGACTTTGATGCTTCTGCCGCAAAACGAGTTGAGCCTTTACGCTATTACGCTTAGCCATTATGTGTGAGAGAGTTGGAACGCTGATTTTCTTGAAGATGATATATATTTATAGGTGCGAGTATAAAATTTAAACTTAAATTTAATTCTTCAACACTATATAATATATACTTCGTTGATTTTCTATATATTTTATAATTCGCTGCAAGCTTATATTGTATATAGTTAACAGTTCAAGCTCTGAGGACAGAATAGAATATACTAAGGACACAGAGGCTCCGTCAGCTTTTATAGTCTCTATTTAGGTCCACCCTACTAATTTTATAATACGCTCAGTATAATCCAATATTCTAATTTCAAAAATCCCGCTTTGCGTGGCTACATTCGTGCGTTCGTAAAGACATCAACCTATACCTCCTGTTCTTTCGGGAGTGATCACGCATCGCTGCACGGTTCTGCTATATTTCTGCAGTTGTTCTGTTTGTGTTTGTGTATAATTACAGATTACAGATACCTACAGAATATCAAATTTATACTAAACCAAAAATTATTCAAAATAACAAATTGTTGTTAAATTAGTAAATTCTTCAAGATGGCGATGGCAATGTTACAACGGCGGGCAAACGTAAGTTTTTACTATACAAAACAATTAACAGAATGTCTTTGTAACCTCAAAATTGCAAGTACAATTGATACAACTGTTATTATTTCTAAGATTTCATTTAAAATTTATTATTTTATGACTTATTATTAGGTCCGTTTGCCGCCTGAAGTCAACCGAGTTCTTTACATTAGGAATTTGCCCTATAAAATTACTGCTGAAGAGATGTACGATATTTTTGGCAAATATGGAGCCATTAGGCAAATACGAGTGTAAGTTTTTAATATATTATTTATTCATTTTCAATGTTTCAAGAAACGAATTTAAAAACAAAAATTTGTTTTTCAGAGGGAACACGGCTGAGACCAGAGGAACAGCCTTTGTAGTTTATGAAGACATCTTTGATGCTAAGAATGCATGTGACCATCTTAGTGGTTTCAATGTTTGTAATCGATACTTGGTTGTGCTGTATTACCAGAGCAACAAAGCATTCAAACGTGTGGATGTCGATAAAAAGTTGGAAGAAATTGACAAGCTGAAAACGAAATTCAATCTCAACGAAGATAAAAAGTAGTGATATAGTAATTAAGACAATCAATAATGGATAAGCGAACTTTATTCAAAATCTACATTTATGCTGTTGCCTAAATGTAATTGAACCAACTGTTTATATTAAATCGAATGACACGGTCATCTTTTGCTAAGTTTGTAGCACACATTATCACATAAAACAACAATGATACGTTTATTCTCTAGCTGGGGGTTTCTGTATAAAGATATGATTTATAACTTTTTATATAAATATTACTAGAGTACACAAGTTTGAAGTTGTGATAGAATAATAAGTTAACATCATAAATTTAATAAACAAATTTTTACTATTAACTATATTTATATTTCTTTTTTTTGAACCAGGCAATATTCTCTTTAGTACTTATAAGTTCAACCTACACCTTTTTAAAATGAAAAACTTATAAAACCCATGTTTGATACAATAAGAATTAATTATTAGTATAAAAATAAGCTTCAATAATTTTATTAGTTATATTCTTCAAAAGATCGTTCTTCTGGCCATTCTCAGGCCCTTATTTTAATTTATTTTAAAGATGCTACAGTTATAGGTATGTAGTAGGTAGTACATACATTTCATAATTCTAGAAAGGACGCACTATTTACCTTAGAATAATCAAAATTTAAATAAAAACAAAAGAAATTAGAAAAAAAATATCAGCCGCCATAATTTGTTATAACATTAATTATAGATTAATGGTGATGAAGATTACATAATTATTATTGGGTTAATTTTCAGCTTTAAAATGTAGGTTGTACATATATAACATCAACAATAAAAATTATTAATAAAATAACAATACATTTAAATATAAGTAATTGTGCTTATCATAAAAATAAGCCGCATGTATCAGATAAAGATATCAGAGCTCATAATTCTTACCTTACAAAGAAAGGCTTATTCGCATTTTTGTGAAAAATATTTTTTTCAGCGTTAAAAAGCCATTGAAAATAGCAGTAAAACATAAAATTCCGCTTGAAAAAAAATTAACGGGTGCTCCCAAAGACATCGGTCGCGCGACGTCACATATTCGTTGATGAACGTTGCGCGCGGATCTGATCGTCTGCTGTATATTTGGCATTGATTGTTGAAACATCGTTTTATACTCGTATACACAGTGACTGTTTAATGAAATTCGTTGCGAAATAAAATGCTATACAATATTAATTCTTGTAATAGAAAGTTAATCGTGCTGGTGAAATTGTAAATTCGCGCAAATAGTGTGTTCTTGTAAGTTTTACAAGTGAACAATGTAGTTTTTTGTGGTTAGAAAAAAATTGAAGGAGGTAAACAAACATAAACAAACATATATTATGTTACATGCATGCACTGAAGTTCACAATGTGCTTTGCAGTATAACGTCGACTAAAAGCGTAGAAACCAACAGTTTCTAATAAGTAAAGAATACTGTTTATAGTCAAAGCGACATACAACAGTAATAATAAACTTCTGAGTGCTATCATGGAAGACATTAAGAGTAAAGATGAAAGTAATAATGAACTTCACAATGCTATCATAGAAGGCAATATTGAGAAAGTTGTGGAATGTTTAAAATCTCAAACTATTGATGTCAACAGAATAATAGGAGAAGATTCTTATTTAGATATTGCAATCAAGTTCCAAAATTTAGAAGTCATAAAACTCTTACTACAAGCTAATGCTGTTGTCCCAGCTTCACTTATACCTTCATTTAATGATGCGAATAAGGAAATCATAAAATTATTACTAGCTCATACAGATGACATTGAAAAAACAGATTTTAATGGAGTGACATATTTACATTTAGCTGTTAAAAACAACCTTCCAGACATTGTCGAGTTTTTGTTAAGTAAGGGATCAAATATCTATGCTAAAACAGTCTCAAAACAAACAGCCATACACATGGCTTTTCAAGAAAAAAATATCACAATGATATTGTTATTAAATCGTCACATGAATCTTTTTCCTATAATGGACGGGGAGGAAGAAACTGCTTTACATTTAGCAGTGAAATCTGAAGATCTGAGTATTGTAAAACTTCTTATAATGGAAGGTACTCGCATTAATGCAAGTAATAAATTTGGTTTGACAGCATTGCATTTAGCTATTTTGAAGAAAAATTTTGATATTGCACAATATCTTATCAAGTCTGGTGCAGATGTTAATTTTGCAACTAATGATCTTAAAAGGGTTCCTTTACATATGGCAGCAGAGAGTCGCTCTGTTGAAATGGTCAAAATACTTTTGGAAAATGGAGCAATTGTAAATAAAACAACAGAATTTGGTATAACTCCTCTTCACACTGCTGTTTTTACACGTAAAAAAGAAATAGTAGAACTTTTTGTTGATGCAAAAGCTGATGTAAATGCTGTTGGAAACAGGGATGAGACACCACTGAATATTGCAGTGGCACACGAATGTGAAGATATAGTCAAAATTTTAATTTCTCATGGTGCCATTGTTAACCATGGTGATAAAAAAGATATGCTCTTGCATATGGCTGCTTTTAATAAAAGCATCAATTTGGTCAAACTTTTACTAGAGCATAATGCAGATGTAACTGTTGTATACAAGAATGACAGAACAGCTTTACATATGGCAGCAGAACGTAACTGTCCAGAGATTGTTGAAATGCTTCTGATGAAAGGGGCTGATGTGGATGCCAAGAGGGATGACGGTTTTACAGCTCTTCACATTTCAGTTGAATACAATGATTTGGAAACATGCAAAGTATTGCTACAAAACAAGGCAAACATTGATCTTGAGGATAAGAAAGGTAGGACTCCTTTATGTTTTGCTGCTGAAAGAGGATATGTAAAAATTCTTCAAGAAATTCTTTCATTCAAACCTGATTTGCATAAAAATAAATTGGCTCTTTATTATGCTGTCCAAGCCAATCATACAAGTCACAAAACAGTAATTTTAGAGTTGATTGCTCATGGATATTCTATGGATCTGTTAAAAGTTTGCCCTGAACTTTATATTGATACATTTATGGCAAATGCAGTAAGAAATGGACATACAGGAATTGTAGAGTACTTACTAAAACATGGATACAATGCCAATAAACCTTTACAAGTAGAAGCTGTTGAAGATGTTAATTATGGGTCATTGCTTCATTTAGCAGTACGTAAAAGACAACTGCAAAATGCTCAGTTACTAATTAAGTTTGGTAGTGACATCAACATTGTTGATGAATCTGGTCAGAAACCAATATTTTATGCAGTTGAAAATAACTATTTTCAAATGACTAAGCTTCTTTTAGATAACAAAGCAGTTCTTGATGATTCACAAGAGCTATTATTTATGGCTGCTCGTGAAAACAATTTTAGATTGATTAGAGAAATCTTAAAATATTACAAAAATGTAAATGTACAAGACGAGTTTGGTACAACGGCGCTTCACTTTGCAGCCTGGCATGGAAATGAAGAAACTGTTCAACTTTTATTTGAAAAAGGTGCAAAATGTGCAACTGTTGACCAGTCACGCCAAGTTTCTTTCAATTCTGAATTGTATACGAAAATACAAGTGATATATGGAGAAGAAGCAATGGAAGAATTTAGAAAAAATGTTTTAACTACTCCACTGCACATTGCTGCTCGAAAAAATTGCAGTGATATTGCTGAAGCCATATTAGAAAGTGGTTTAAGCGTCAATTGCAGAGATGGTTGTGGCAGGACTCCACTCCATGTTGCTACGCTATTCAATAATATTGGACCCATGCATCTTTTTATGGACTTTAATGCAGATCTCTATGCTAAAGACCATGATGGATATACCTGCATCGATTATGCATGCAATAACAATCAGTTCATTGGGAATATGCATATGGATAAAGTCTTTCCCTTTGTCAATAAACTCATACCTACTATTAGTACGATTGACGATTGCAAGACGGCATCAGAATTACTGATGAAATATTTGGCTGTGGCACATGTAAGAAATGAAAAATCTTGTGCAAAACCATTAAGTTGTAGCAAAAAACTTGAAGATTTGTATGATGACTGTATGAGTGAAATAGCATTACTAAACAGTACAAAAATTGTAAATGGTATTACTTTAGGTAATGTTTTGATAAAAAGCATTGACACTGTAACGTCATATTTAAGAAACTCAAAATTTGTAAAAGCATTTGAATGTGCAATGGATGGACAAAATTTTCCTTTATACGGGATCATTTTAAAGAAGAAAATGAGAAGAGCTAAGGAAAGAAGATTGTTGTTGGATGAAGCTCAAATTTATTTTACGGACATTTTGTGCTTGCCAGATCCTCCATCAAATAGAATTATGGATTTTTTGTATACTAGAGATTTAGCATGTATTAAACAGACTTATGAATTATTTCATAGTCAATTAGGCTACAGAAAATGTAAAGAATCGTGAATTTAATGTGTACTATGATTAGCATATTTGATAATAATCAGGCTGTGTTGTAATATAAAAACAAATTTTCAATTAAATCTGTTATTTTGCAGATTTGAGTTTTAATGTGAAATCCTGATATAACAAAACCCTTTGATTCACCATTCGTTAATTTAATTTTTATTTTTTTATCATGATGTATAAGCAATATGAAAAGTTCATCTTCAATATTCTTACAAAAACAAACGCCACTCTTGTAAATTAATGTATTTTATAACAGTTTTTGATCAATACTTTTCATTATTGCAATAAAGACGTATAAAAACCATATTGTGTCCTTGATATCACTCACTGGTAAACATTATCTTGAAATTTTAAATGCTTATTTGTCACACATCTTTTGGGAAACTTTGTAAAAATTTTCATTGACAAATGTAATAAAAATTATCTCTTTTTCTTTTGTAAATTGGTATCCACTATAGCGGGATCTTCATCTATAGTGGCAGAATCTATACGGCTTTTGTCAACTGGATACAACCTGCAACAAGTTTGAAAAGTATTAAAGGCATAGTTCTTTTTTTTTAACCTCTGTGAGCACAATAATTAAACAACTTGATTATGATAAAAGTATTTTTTAAACGTACCATCGTTGATAAAGATAAACAAGAAAAACTGCATCATCTCTAAAGCATGCCACTCGATGAGCTACTGGCATTGTGATGATAAAGGCAAATACATCATCTATAAAGGTGTTGAATGCCTTGTACATAAACGATCTCCATGGGAGATGAGCAACAGACTTTAATTTGTAATTTACAAACAACTGAGGAAGCATAAACAAGAATCCAAAGGCATAAACGCCATTGACCAAGGAATGTATGCACCATGAATACCAACTGAAAGTAATTGGAAGATTAGATAATATCTTCAAACATAAATAAACATTTATTTTCTATATTCATAATAATTTATTTACCTTTTATGGGGTAAATATAAAAGAGAATATATTGCACCTAATATAACTAAGGGATACAACAAATAACTAAGGTAGCGCATACTTTCTGCATCAAACTCTCTAGTTTTTGTCTCTGCAGATGTGCACTTGCTCCAGTTAAACTGTATCCTAGGAAGAAAACCTCCAGTCCAAACAAGCTCTGCTCGTAGTATTTTTTTAGTCTTCCAAAGCTTTTGAATGAAGTATTAAATACAAATAATTAAATTTTATCATTCCATAACATTGTAACAAAAGTTACAAAACCTTTGTTTTGCAATAGAAAAGATAATTAATAACACGCAAAAGTTGTAATATACCTCAATTATAGTCCCGACTCCAGCAGGTATCAAAACAAGTAATGAAGATCCTTCGTCAAACAAGTAAAGAAATATCACAGCTTGGCTGAAAGCACGCCATAGTACTGTTTGTGTACTTAGACCCGCTAGATTGCTTTTACTCCTCCAAAAACTTATGTCATTTTTAAAAGCTAGGAAATCAAAAAGTAACTGCAAAAAAGTAAGAAGTTAAAATTAATTTGGCTATAAATGTTTTTTTAAATTTCATATTTCATTTACTAAAAACTTACATGCATTGCAGATATAAATACTGTTCCAGCCAAAAGGTACAAATTAGTGTCTGCAAAAATGCCTTTTATTTCATCAATATCTTTATCAGTAAAACCCAACTGCTTAAAATTCTGCATTGCAGCTTGAAGATGTAGAATCAGTCTTAATTTTCCAATGGAAATTGGAGTATATTGTACAGTTACATTTGTACTATGCATTTTTTGTGTAATCTTCACTAAATCTTTAAACCTTGTGTACAAAAAATTGTAATGGACCAAGGGTAGAAACTTTCTATCTTGAGTAATCCTGTAGACAGTAAAAGAAATATGATATAGTAAACTATTTTTGCCATTAGCATTAAATATGGAATATAGTTATCTTATTTGATTATAATTATTACTTAGCACTATTTGATAATTCTATGGGAAAATCATTCATTGGAAGTTTAATATCATCAGTCATTATTGTGAATGTTAGCCTGCTTTTAATATGCGAAACAGGTTGGTGCATGGTAGTTTTTTTTTTCTGTTTTTTGCCTCCATCATTTTCATCATCACCTAATAAATTAAAAGTTTCAGCTTGTGGTACTACAAATTCATTGAATCTCACAATAGTATGCACTGTTTGAATGTCCTAAAATATTAACAAACAACATTTATAATCTTGATGAAAAAGGGAAAAATTAAATTATACACTATTATATCTTACGTCCACAAATTTACTAAAAACTCCATCTGGATTGAAAAATTGAGGAGATAAAGTTATGTGTAAAAATAGTGAGCCATTCTGTCTTGTTTTATAAGGTATGTCTATTGTTAATGGACTGAAATAAAAAATATAGTTTTTTAAAAGCGTGATATAAGTTGTAAAATTAGTTTTTACAACAAATTTTGTTGTCATACTTACATGTCACTTTCATGTAGATAATCAAATTGTTTATTCTTATAAATATTCGTAACCTCTGTTCTCAGAGGACGTTTCATAGTAGACGTGAATAAATTTAACTGTAATTTTGGATGGTCACTTAAATAGGATTTTATACACAGTTTTTCATCCGTACATGGTGGAGGTGTAAAGAGTAGAGACACAACATAAATTGAATAAGAAATATAGGCAATGAATACTCCAGAGAGTATTACAGTAAATGATGGAAAATACATTTTGTGAATTTGATTAATTATTCACATATCCAACTTAGTTATTCATGGTGTAACTTTCTTCACCGAATGTTTTTACCTAAAAAATGAAGTATTTTCATAAAACTTTTGTCATTATAGAGCAGACGACTCAAAAATTCCGACTCGCAAGAAAGTAATACAACATGTCTGAATACAATTTATAAAAGATTAACATCTCACTGCACAGATTCGCTTTTCATACCTCTTACAACACGAATTTTGAACAACAGATTTCGGGTTGGGGTTGTTCAACTGGTTGTGGTATAGACAGACATATAGCTAGTGCCACATGTAAACTTCCGGATTGATTGTTTTTTTTTTTCACTCAGTGGTCAAGGTGAAGACAGTATATTGACGAATTATCAAACTTGTTATTGTGACTGTATCTTTCCTTGTAGAAAGGCTCCAGTCTGACCATAATAGACAAGGACAGACTTTGTGGAACCCAACTGACAGAGTTCTCGTTGTACGACGCCATGATGATTTGGCGCTAATTTTTAAATAAGGCCTTTTGAGTATATCAAAAACTCACAAGGGTCAATTCTGAACTTCGAAATATTATTAAACAAAATATATTTTTTTTAATTCTTAAAACTATAATTTTTCGTTGAAAAAA
The DNA here is from genome assembly GCA_012977825.3 of Pteromalus puparum. NCBI lineage: Eukaryota > Metazoa > Arthropoda > Insecta > Hymenoptera > Pteromalidae > Pteromalus > Pteromalus puparum. Next base: position 13,971,972 of record CM053169.1, read on the forward strand.
ATCTTATAATTTAATAATTACAAGTACGACATGATATGATATTAGTCTATAAGATATAACTACTTATTTTGTAACATTTTCTTCTTATTTAAATATTTTTTTTAGAAGAACCCTAGTCATAGACATATGAGATAATCAAACTATATTATTTTCTAACTATAATGTCTGCACATATATAACGAATTTGTTTTTGTTATTGGCATAGACATTATTTGTACATTATCTTTAAACACAAAATTTGATCCTCGGAAATCTTTTGCACTTAATAATTAAAATAAACAATAATCTGCGGTACAAAAATACGCCAAAAAGAACGCCAGAAGGACGCTCTTCGATATATATTTGAAATTATGATCCCTCTGATTTGCATTGAACTCTGAATTAAGTGGATCTAGCTCTCAAACTGGCAACATTTACCCTCATATGAGGTCACTCTTTCTCTCTTACTCTTATGGAGGTCGTATTTTCTTTCTCTGTCTTACAACTCGGCAACACGCAAGCCAGGGACGCAACTATACGCAAGAAACTCTTCTCGCAAGTATAGCCATGATTGAAAACTGACCAGAAAACTATATCTGACCGCCCTGACCATCAAATTACCATATCAATAGCATTTATGAATAGAGACTTGAAACCGACCTTGTGATTTAAATACTACAAAAATTCGAAAATACTAATTGATGAATTACAAATAATCAACTACAACAATTAAAAAACATAAATTCATTTTATTACAATAAATTATGTATTTATATATGTACAAATAATTTCACGAGCAAACAGAAATATGACTAGAAAATTTATAAAAGAAGGTTTTTGATAATTTTTTTCTTAATTTCGTCGTCCCTGAAAAAAAAAACAATTCGCTCATTAAAATCGGGTAAAAAGTTTATTAGTTTTCATAAATTTAATTTAGTTCATACATATTATCTAGTTTGACAGTCCATGGCCATGGGATTCCAGAATTTTCTAGGCCTGTTTGAAGATCTGCAAGTAAATTAACATCAAATTCCTCCATGGGAAACTCTTGTATTGCACTCTTCAGACATCTTAAGCCATATTCATATTTCTTTGGATCGTTTAAATTCATGCAGTCTCTTATTATTCTTGAATAAGTTGAAAATTTCACATTTTTTCTGATGCCGCATTCTCTTAAAAGATCAGCTATTTTTAAATAAGCATCTGGATTTTTTTTACATTGAGAAAAATCAAGTACGTCTAACCAATAATACGATGCTCCGCTCTTAATATATTTCATCCACACTTCATCAGCTTTTGTATTGTTCTCTAAGAAATAATAGATCCAAAGTGCTTGGACAGGTGTCCAGATTCTTTTTTCAGTAAACTTGTAAGCTAAACTTGCAACTGAAAAAAAACGAGTAGTTTATTGGATTAAAAACATATTATTAGCTAATAAACATAATAGAATTTCAATAAAAATGCATACACTGTTCAGTTAATTCTGGATATTTGATTAAACTGTAAACAACTGTTTTATTGTGAAAATCTAGAGACAGCCATGTTGCTGATCCATTTGCAAGTTGGGTTTCCAATTTTTTCAAATAAATATTCCATGAACCAGTTTGCAAATACCCTTGGCTTAAATAGTAATTGTACTTTATTTGCCTTTTATATGCCTAAACAAAAATACAGATTCATTAATACACACTTTTGTATGGTTTAACTTTCAACTGACTGACATTTATTTATCATATACTTACTGTAGACAAATATGATCCAATCTTTTCAATGCTGGTTACATCTTTCTCCTTAATAAGTTTAGATAAAACATATTCTGCTACATTTAAATCAAGCTCTAAATGCCATTTTTGGTCCAACTCTTGCCACAAGTTTAGCACCTGAGCAATGTTATTCCTGGCATTATACTTTCTACACAATAAAGAGTAGCAGTCACTTTTGTAGACTAATGGTAAACTATACAGAAATATACACGTATAAATGCTTGAACGAGAAATGTACGTAATTATAGAAATAAATAAAGTTGATAAAATTATCATTATACCTTTTCAGGCATTTTTTCGCTTCTTCATAATCGCTATTACGAATGGCAATGTTGAATTTTTGGAATGAATCATTTCCTAGTTGATTTTTTTCCTTTAATATTAAATTAAGAGAGTTGACAAATGTACTTGAAGGTTTAATGTCATCTTTTTGCATCCTCATCCATAAATTATATCCTTTTTTCCATTCTTTCTGCATACCTATGTTGATAAAATTTTTATGTGAAAAAGTACTACTTTTCATTAGTAATCTAAAATACTTACTATAACTTTTTAACAATAAAACGCATAATCTTTCTACATCAAATTTTAAAGTATTCAAGACCTCAAATAGCCTTTCTAAATAATTAATTTGACCATTCTGATAGTAATTGTCGGCGAAATAAATAACATTTTCCTCATATAGTTCAGCACAATCATTCTAGATTACAAAATATTTTAAATATTTGATTATTTTTTTTTAGAAATTAATAATTAATAAACATTTGATTGGAATTAATTTTACCTTTATTATATTTTTAGCTGTTTTTAAATCGTTATTTTCTAAATATGCCATAGCAACGTGAAAGTTCGTTTCAGTTTCACCCATAATACTTGTGCAAATTGTTTTCACTCGTTCAAGTGAATCATTGTCACTATTTTTTATAAATACTTTCATTAATTCAACTCTACAAGGGGCTTTTTTCCAAGTTTTGTACAGCGATTCAAATTTTTGCAATGCTCTGACTGGATCATTTCTGATTAGAAAATATTGAATAAAAGAAAACCATACCATTTCTAAAATTAATATTATTCAATTGAAGAAAATAATGTTAAATATAAAAGCACTTACCGATCTAGATGAAATTGTATAAAGGAGTTAAATAAAGAATCGTGCATATTGGTGGCGTAGCCATGTTCTATCAGCAAATCAAAAAATTTTTGCAGCAAATCGGCATCATTTCGTTTTGATACGGCATCTAACAATTTACGACAAACAAATAACATACTGAATTGGCTTGGCCACGTTGGCCATGTAAGGTACTCTTGAGCTTCTATGAAAATAAAATCAATGTGTATAGATTTTCATAAGTATTAAATTCTTTTGATCCTCGCGATAAAAATTAAATTTAACGTACTTTCGATTTCACCATTTTCAATTAGTGCAGATACTAATTTTAGGTTCATATCTTGATAAAGTTTAAATGTTGGATTGAGTTTCTTACATTTGCATAGCCAGAATTCAGCCTTATCAGCTTTTTGCAAAGTCAAGTACATAGTTATCAATGACACATAGGTCCAATTCGTTAAAGTTATGTTGTTTACCTCGAATTCCTGTGCAGGAAAAAAAATAGAATTTGTTAATACTTGATACAAGATAAATCTCTCAGAAAATAGAAATATGAATTTATTACCTCAAGAATTTCTTCAACTTTTTGCTCATTCAGAGCTTTACAATAAGAAATTAATAAAGACTTTTTGAGACTTTGGGCTGCCTTACTATTTGTAATTGTTAGTACCTTGGCTGTACTTTCCAATTTTTCAATATCCTATAATGATAAATAAAATAATGATCTTTGATGAATTATAGAAGCTTAATTTCTTAATACAATAGCTTGAACCATACTGTGAATTTTTTTATCCTAGGAATTGAATAATCTCTAAATATTGGTTTTGGAACTAGCTCTCTGGATTTCATAATGTTCAAAGCATCTGCGATTTCTTTTGTAAGATAGCCTTTTAATTTATTTTCAACTTCTGTTGCAATTATAAGTGATATACTAAGTCCTTTATCTACTAGAGTTCTGAAAAACTATAAAAATATGTGCTATTAAACATAATCAATATGGTAATACTTGCAAGCTACTAGTTAGTCAGACTACCATTAGAAGTAAATATTTATCATTTGGTGATATCAAATCAATTGCTTCTGTAATGCAAGAATCAATAAACTGTTGAGCTAAATATTTATTTTCTGTTGTACTACATTGAGGATTGATTTTTTCATCTAATGCTCCCACGTAAATTGAATGTAATATCGAAACAAATGATGGAGCATCTTCTGTATTTTTAAAAGCTTGAAGTAAATTATATTTTATCATTCCCATTTTGCAGTATGCACTGTTGTAAGTAGTCACTGAAAAATGTATATGCAAATTATAAATAGCTGTCATTTTCAATGATTAATTTTTCTACTTACAAAATTTACTAGCTTCGCGAATTTTGTTTTCTGTTAATAGATGCAAAAAAATGGCATTCAATACCACGCGATAGTCTACATGGGCATTTATGAGTAATGCGAGTGCATCATCTGCACTGCTCTGCATGTAAGGTAAAATATGTGTTTTTAATGTGTATATACTAGGAAATATGTCAAATTCCAAAGTCATTTTTTGTATCACTTTCTCAATATCTGTAAACAAATATATGTCGAAATCGATAATGTTTACGCAATGAAAATATATATATACTATACAACAAATTTTACCTTCCCATTGTCCGGATTCTCCATAAGCTTTAAAAATGGGATAGAAATAATGTTCTCTAACTTGACCTCCCAAGTCTTTCCAAGCCTTCATAAAAGTAATACTAGAGTCGTACATATCTTTTGCTAGACTTTTATTTATAGCTGATAAAAATGATCTTTGATTGATACCTTCTTCTGCCATAATTCGGCAATACTCAACACTTTTTTCGATTGGCTATAAAGTTGGAGAAATTTGTTAAATTCTATGAAGTAATCACATAAATAATGTATTAAATAATGTGAAAAACTACCGCTTGAAAGTTGATAAGAGTATGTATGAAAAAATTTCCACTTGTAACAGCTTGATTCATCACACCTTTTGGCAAAGTTTGAAATATTTTGAAGGCAACACTTTCTTGTTGCTTTTCTACAAGTTTGTAGATCATTTGATTTGCTTCCTTTATATATAGAGTTCCTTTACTAGTCATTGATAATACCTGAAATATATACAAACTAACATAATACAAAAATTAAATAAGTATAAATTTGAATGAAATTTAGTACCTCATCTACAGATTCAGTAAAACCATTTAAACTGAGATGATAAACGACTTTCAAAAGTACTTTGTCTGGAACCCAAATATCTTTATCTTTGCAGTCTGCAAGAATTTTTCTAATACTGTCCATGTCACCATTCATTGCATAAGCATACATCAGAGTAGAGTATGTTCGAATAGTAGGTATGATCTCAAGCGATTCCATATCTTTCAAAATATCATGTGCAGCATTCATGTTACTGCAGAAATGTAAGCAAAGAAAAGTAATAGTTAAAAAGTTTCATGTGACTATAGCTGCTTCTATAATGGTCATCTATACATACTTCTTCATTGCGTATCCCCACATAAATGAAGTTAATACCTCTTCATTCATGGGAATTTTATAATTTTTCATGTGCTCCACTAGCTGATTGGCTTCTGTGATTTTTCCTTGGTTACAAAATTGTTGTATAAATCTTTGAAACGTTACTCGGTTGGGTTTTATATTTTTATTCAACATTTCTTCTAAAAAATCAAGCGGTGAGAAATCATATTCATTTTCCAAATATATACTAAGCAAAATATTGTAGTGAGAGACATCTAATTCAACACCTAAAAATAGATGAGTTTTAGTAATAAATTTCAATTCATTCCCCATTAACATTATTTAAAAATCAGATGTCAATTATAAATATTATTAACCAAGTTTTTTCAGAGTTCTCCAGATCTCCTCTCCTAGTTCTTTCCTTAAAGCTGGTGATTTGTCGGCTATCAACTCAGTGCAACATCGTAACAAAAATAATCCTTGCATACTTGTGACAGTTTCTAAAAACCACAATAACTGTACATTAAAAAAGATACCGTTTCAATTTACAAACAATATTACCTGTCTTCTGAATGTCTCTCAATATATCGTCAATATTAAATTTAGTGATTCGCCCATATGCATTGATTTCTTTATTTAACAATGTCATCTTTTGATCAATATCATTATCTTGATTACTGATCTTTGGCTGTGCATCGGCAGCAGATACATAATTTTTGTACCTATAGATAAAAACAAAAATGATTACGTAAACAGTTATTGAAAAGAAAAAAATTAATGATTTATTTACCACCTTGCGCTTACCCATTTGTTAAAAATACTGCTTGAGGATTTAATAATGCATCCACAGAGAGATTTTCAAAATTGACTGTGGTCAACCTACTTGTTTTGGATGAAGAGGCATTAAGGCACCGAACGAATTTTAACAAACGAAACAATGTCGTCATAATTGTCGAAGCATAAATAATCTCGTAAACTATTTAATTCATAAACCTATTACAATGTAACATCAGTAAACACAACAACAAGCACCATCACTTCACGCATAATATGATAATACTGTATACTCTACTCCTATACAAGGATAACCTATATATAACCTAAATTCGAGAGCAGACAGCAATACTGCAATAGACCAACACCGCGCTTAATGTATATTACTCCTATAATAGGGTATAATACTTTGATGAATACTGTTTTGCATTAATTATATTCATCTCAAATCTCAACTCGATCGAGCAATTTATATAACAATAAAAATTACACGAAAGATATCAATTTATAAGAGAATGTTTATATTGAATAACAAAATTCACACTAAAAATAAAAGATAATCAAGATCTGGAATCTATAATGTGTAAAAATAGCCAATAACGCGTTATCTTTGATCAACATTCAACTGAGACTTCATAATACCACTCGATACAATGCATTTGCTATCACTGCCGTTTTACTCATATTCGCTTATTAATTCCAAATGGCGACGACCGATTGAAATTTCGAGAAATTTCAGATTATTGCAAAATATTGCAGCTGCATAAGCGTTTGGATGCAACACACACGAGGAGGTGCATACAACGTTTAAAATTATTTCGTAAACGCGTCAAGTAGAAAACGCGCGCCGCGTCGTAAACCGTCCGGCGCGAGTCGCATATATATATATATATATGTGTTGCATAATCTGCAGCACGTCTTTTCGTCTGCTCCATGCAACGTCTACTGCTAGCTATATATGACTTGCGGTGAACTGGTTTCTCAAGTACATACTTATATCTATATGTATATATATCTATACATCTCGCTTTCTCCAAAATGATTATAGAATATACATTATTAACTCGTTATGCGTTTGTCAGAGCTTTTATGAACCAGTAAGTAAGTCAATTTCAAATAACGAGAAATAATGTAATTATGTAATTGTAAATTTATTCAATTTCAGCACTTTTCTACAGATTCAAAACTGAATGAACGAACATTAGTAAATTTTAAGATACACGTGTAAAAATTAGGATATAATGACTTTATATTATTGATTAACGCAATTGCGTCTGACCAGTTTAAGAATTACCTACTGGTAAGTAGATCGCATCCAGGATTGGCAAGACGTCGAAATCAGATACCTATACATGATGGCTGATTCATATAGGAGAGATCCTACACACAAGTAGTTATGTCCATTACAAGTCAGACATCCATTTCGATGGTTTATCTTTGATGCTTATCCTTTTAGTCGCCGAAATTACCCAATCAAAGCACTATACTTACGACTACAATTTTGCCGATTTTTTTTTCAAAATGAAATTCGCACGCTTTTGTTTCACCACCGGCGATAGACTGCACATTTTGAGTAAGCCTCCGGCGTATACAAAAGCATAGATTTTTTTCGACACGAATTAAAAACCGATTTCAACAATTCAACTACGCAAAAATATCGCTGGAAACACAAACTAGTCGCATAATTACGCTCCAGCACTACCGCTAGTAGCATAAAGTCATCTCGCAGGCGTTTTGTTATTCCCATTTTTCAATAGCCCTATGTAAGCTTTACAACACACAATGCTCCCCTCTCCCAATCCAGTCACCGGCGTTATCAGCAGCGGCTTATCGCAGTAGCGCATATAGCCTTCGCTGCGCAAGTTATGTCGTTGGTTTATCGAAGAATAAGAAAACGGGAATCGGAAAAAGCATATAACCTATGCCCGACGATGTGTAAACAAACTGTGCGCGAGTGAGAGAGAGAGAGAGAGAGAGAGAGAGAGAGAGAGAGAGAGCAGCGCGCTGATGCGCCCGATTTAAATTAACACATAGAGGGACACAGGCGCATCATCGTCAGATAAGCCTCACGCGCTTCTAAAAGTAGGTGAGCGTGATAACTAGATCGAAAGGAGGGAAACACATTTCGTCGGTTTTTCAAGGTTACAAGCAGCGATATAAAGTGCAGGATGCGATTTTTCACACACTCATCTAAAAATTCATCTTTGCGTATATATACCCTTTAGCTATTTTACATTCAAAGAAAACTTCATCGCGGCGCCCAGAGTCCATCATAATATTCGCCGTGTCGTCCTCGTCCGTTACTACTTGCGCTCACACACACACACACACACACACACACACACACACAAACCAGCATAGCGAACATAGCGGCCGTGTGGGTGGCTCTGCCGATAGCAAGTACTAAAGGCTCTCTTGCGCGCGCAATAAAACATACAGCTAGCGAAAGAGAGAGAGAAGGAGGACGAGCTCTGCGTTCTCGCGGTGGGGGAGTCGCGCGCAATCCATGTCTCTCTCTCTCTCTCTCTCTCTCTCTCTCTCTCTCTCGCTCGCTCTGTTGCTGCTCGAGTTGTCGTGTATTCTATAGTCGCTGCGGCCGCCGTCGACGTCGACGCAGCACAAGCTGTCGCGCAGCAGTAAAGAGAGTCAGTGCGATCGAGTCGTCTAGCCGCAGTTAGTAGTCCGCTGCTGCTCTTTCAATATGGCGTGTCTCGTCGTGGTGCTGTCCGATCTCGTGTCGTCGTGCCAGAACTGCAGGTGAGCATGATACGTCCAATGTGCAACTCTTAAGGAAGCTAACGAGTTTCAACCTGATACTTGCCGCGCGCGAAAGCTTCCCTTTCGGATTATAAACATACACGACAGCGTTCGATGCGTGTGTGCAGTTCGCGTACCCTGATGTGCTCTATACCTATACCTACCTATATTATACATGTATCTGTGCGTAGTTTGGTGAACGTATACGAGGCTTTTCCATCCCTCGAGAGCGAGGTCGTCCCCGCCGAAATGTGCGTGAGTAAGTAGTAGGTGTATCATTGCGGGACGACCGAAAGGCTACGAGTGTATAGCAGGAAAGAGTGAGAGAGAGAGAGAGAGAGAGAGAGAGAGAGAGAGAGAGAGAGAGAGTGGCGCATAACCTGTACGCGCGAGTGCGAGTGAGACAGAGTGTACAGTGGGACGTATATATGCAGCAGTATTGTAGTGCGCGAAGAGGCGCTTTTTATTTCCTCGCAGTGTTTATCGTCGCGCGCTGCAACGGTGCGCGAACGAAACGACAACGACGACGAGGAGGACGAGAATTTCGTGTGCGACGAGCACAATTACGAGCATATATTTGGGTTAGGAATTTTTCTCTGCGCTAATCGAGCTCGTCGCACTGTGTTTGTGCTTTTTCACAGTTACGTACATATATCGCGCATGACTACGTCGTCGTCGACGATGGCTGTCTCGATATGCTTTTACTGTGTGCTATAACTATGTATGCGCCAGCACCTGTGGGTCTATACATCTACCCCTATTATTATAGCGTTTCGCTCTTTTGTTTGTGCCGCCGCTGCTGTGTGATTTCGGGCTTGGTGTAAGAAAAAAGAACGAAGGTGTACTTATTAGTAGCTTTCCGTCGTCGCGCAACAGTTTACTCCGATGTATATATACATAGTGCTTCAAGTGGTTGTGCGGAAGGTGTGACGAGGGTAGCTCTCTCTCTCTCTCTCTCTCTCTCTCTCTCTCGGTCGCAAGTAGTGTAGCTCCGTGTGTTGTTTGACTTGTGCTGCGCGAATGTATAATTGTGTTTTTTTAGCGCTGTTGTTCTTGCTCCTCTCCTCCTATATAAAAAAAAACACACAGCGACTTACCTCCTTCTTTATCAGCTGTATGCGACGTTTATCTGCATCTTTCTTTTGCGGCTGTGTGTTTATCGGGCCTCGTGTGTGTGGGTGTACAATACATATATGTATGCATGTGAGAAGGCGGAAAAAAAAGTCGTCGCGTGTTTCGGCGAAACTGGTTAGAACTATATGACCGCGAGGAGGATATATGCTTAGGGGGAATGGTTCAAGTGTTTGCATTGTGTGGGACTTTTTCGACTGGGTGACTAACTTGTTGGGCTATGTTTGGACAAAGAGGGAGATATATAATTATAGGTGGATATTTGCGCCGCCGGGGAAAATCGATAGGTCGCCGGTGCGCGTTATGTGTATGTGTGTGCGTGTATGCTTGAAATACGTCGAGTGAAAAATCTCTCAAGGACGTTCGAAAGTGCCGGTGTACTTATATTCGTCTAGTTTCTGCATTTTTTCTGTAATTAGCGGAATTTTCTTTCGACTATTATGTTTGATAAATGAATTAATGGGGACTATGAATTCATGCTTCCCAGAAGCTTGCGTTCGAGTACGCTTTTAAATTTATGATGCAGCTGTTGCTGACATCCGTGTAGTTCGCTGAGTTGCGTTACGTAGTTTTGAAGACGAAAAATTTGTGCGCATTTAAACAAAAATTTTAGGTTCATAACGCGCAATATTTGTAGGATTTAAATGACTTGAGAAAAGGTGTTTGACTAACGAGATTAGAAAAAATTATTCCAGATAAACTCGCGTTTGTAAACGATAATAGACAACACGAAAAGGCGTCGTGTATTTTTTAAAAGCGCGCATGTAAGTATATCATTACCGCTTAAAATTTCAATTTGCATACGCTTATTGTACAAATCTTTTTCATCAGACAAAGTACAAGAGAAAAAAAACACAACAGCTTTCCGTAATCTTGGCAAAAATATATAATAAGAATAGTAGTGTTGGGAAATTTAAGTGCCGCTATGCAATCAGTCGTTAATTATTTCGAAAGCTGTAGTATAGTAGCATTGTGTTCCATTTTTGCAACTTGTCAGCCCACACTCAAATATTCAAGTTTCTCATTAATTATAAACAAACACGTGTAGGAGAAAAAAAACTTGTGTACATTATTATAGAGTCGACGCGCCCTACAGTAGAGAGTCAGATGCGTTATATAAACGAATATAGCCTCGATTTCATGATAATCTGTTGCGCACACCATCAGCGAAAGGGAGACTACTGTGCGATGTAAAGAATGTCGCCGTAGGCTAGCAAAAGAAAATCGCGCACACTTTTATAGCAAAGAGATACACCGAATATATTTTATAGAGTCGCGTCGTGTTATACTATAAAAGTATATTCTGCAACGCGACGATTCATCAAGCTTACTTTCGCATTCCGTTCAAAATTACTGCACCGACTGTCGCGCACAGAATTTTAGCGACGTGTAAGTGGATTTCGTAATTAACGATTTTAATTGAAATATACCCAAACCGGATCACAGATAATACACTATTTCGGTTTCTAATTCATCACCGGACCAATTACTACTTTTGCGCTGATCAATTGCACCTGTCCATCAGTCACGAGGAAGTAGACACAATGGTGAATTGTCGGTCAGTCACAATAGAATTACGATGCGCTTAATAACTACTCGTAGGAAATGGTTATCTGTCCGTGCACTCTAAAAATGTCAGATGGGCGCGTTTTCTTGGATTCGAAAGTCGCGGACGTGCTACGAGATTATTATATTTTTTTTTTTTTTTTTTTGAAGTGGAAAATTCACTGAAATTCGCCATGTCGTGTGAGAGATATTATACTCTATAATTTACACCTCGATTTTATTGCCGGATAGAATCGTGATCGATTTTAACGTTGCGCGTGACTTTTTTTTCACGCTCTCTCACTGTGTAGAAAAAACGTTTCGGGTTTGTCTACCCAGTGGAAATGTTTAAATTCAAAGAAGCATAGCTGTACGGGGAAAATCAACAACTTTTCAGTCGATAGAGAAGCTCGAGATGACGCGTTATGTAAACGCAGTGTGGTACTTATTGCTTTCCCGTTATCGAGAGAGGCAGAACATTTTCTTCAACAATAGCACTCGTAATTGCTAGCAATTTTGTCTTCAGTTAATAAATTTTAACACAGTCGTCGTCGTCGGACATTATATTTAGTTCCTCGTGAGAGTATATTCCTTGGAAAAAAAGCAATTGATTTAATCACACAACTCGAGCATCGACATGATAAGCTTATCTATAAAAAAATTCAAATCTCCTTTATTTATACAATAAAAGTGCATCCAAACAGTTAAGATAAACCAGAACGAGTTGACTTTTCAAGTCTCGATGACACGATTAAAAGAAAGAAACACTCTTGCTACTGCGATAATCGGTTTATATACTTCACAAGCGCTTCTCCTCTTTCTCTCTCTACACAACATAAGCACATATAATAAATTTCGTATGCATTTATGCTAAACGGGTCAATAAACCGGCTATTTATTCAATTTTTCTCCTACTGCAATTAAATCGCGCTATTCATGCCTTTTCCCAAGGAATTTATGACGAGGTACTGCGTCTACTGCACGCACGTAACGAACCGGTTTCACTATATATACTCGCTGTCTCTCTCCCTCCGCGACGATGTGTCAAACTCGAATAAATTTCCATCTCACTTGAGAATCTCTGCTGTGCGGTGGACGCTGCAGTACGCTCACGTGCGTGTATATATATGCAAAAGCCGCTTTGACTAATTGAGTTGCCGATTAGAATACACACAATATCTATGGAGTTTGATGAATTTCGTAAAAAAGCAATTAGTCTCCGAAGCTCATGTGTGTGTTTGTGTGTGAAATTTCCTCGCCGGCAGCGCCGGCGCAAACAGTGACATATTCATTTTGAAAGAAGTGCGGTATCGAGAGAGAACGATAATGACATTGAGGAGAGCTAGACTCTTTGGCTTGGGTATAGTGATTTCTTTATGCGGAGCAGGCTTTACGCTTCTCTTTTTCGTCTCGAAATAGACCGAATTAACATTATAATTCTTTTCTGTTATACAAATCGCGGCTGCTTTTTGAGAGAGACCGAAACTCCTTTTCGTCACACACACTGGCATACAAAATAATATAGAGTACACAGAAGAAGAAGAGCCATGGGGTATTCCAGTGAATTATTTTCTTTCTTTTTTTCTATGCGTGTACACGATGCCAAGTAGGAAATTGAATATTTACTTAGATATGTATTTACAATCATTGGATAATTATATGGGGATGTGAGAGACGACGACGACGACGCGTACGCGTATAATACATATATTCGAGTCGCGCGACGCGTGAAGCGTTACAAGTGCGTAATAACGCGGTGATGTACATTATCCTATACCACGTGTCAGCGTGGGGGGAGATAGAGATGGCAATTAGTCTCGGGAGAATCCCGGCCGTTTGTTATACGTATATCAGAAGCGACTTCCCAGCGACCCTATTATTCGTCATCTTCTATTTTTTTTTCAACACACGCATCTGTATTATTCTATAATAAGTCTTATCGCCAGTAGTTTTCCCATATGTTACAAAAGCAGCTGCTGCTGATTAAGTCGAAACTACTTGTACAGCATCAATCCGAAAGCAACAAAAAAATAGATACCATATCCGCATATAGTAAATCAACTTGTTTACCAACAATATTCTCGAGCTTTTACAAGCATCGCCTCAAAAAACTTTCAGCCCGCGACGACGACGACAGCGAGTTGGTGTATTATTATAGCCGAGAAAAGAGCTGATTTTAGTAGGTCAACAAAAAATCGATTCCGCGCAATCGTTATTGACTAATCCCCTGTAGTAGTTATAAGCAGTAGCCTAAAAGAGGGGACTACTACGACATGTTGTTCGCTACTCGCCCGAGCACACTGTGTCATTAACGACGTATACGCTTGTCGTTATGCTGCGGCTTGCTCGTGTATATTCAAGTCGCCTAACTTTTGAATAATAATACATAAACACGATTATAACTATTTTTCTCGTCGTCACACCAGCATCTTTCGAAAAATATATAGTATATAATACGCAAAAACTTATCGCGCTCTCGCGGGGGGTCTCAGAATCAGGTCACTCTCCCGTTGCACACTCTCTGTTATATACATTATCACTCGCTGCTGCAGGTGCAGCAAAGCGTATTCGAGAGCTACTGCTGCATCTCTCTATGCTCTCTATGTAGTCGCTCTCGTTGCACAATACTGTAGAGACTGTTGCGGTGAAATGCAGCAGCCTCCGATGTTTCCAACGCTTCGGATGCATATATAGTGTGTGTATACACTCGGATAATCAGTTGTTCCCCCTCTTCGGTAATATCTAATCGCGTTGATGCCTGAACTTGAAGCGGCGTTTCAAAACGGTCCGCAGAGTTTTATATATATATACACACACACACACACACACACACACACACACACACACACACACTTTATACGCACTGCTCGCGTCGGTTTGGAAATTGATGGATCTGCGAGTTTACACGACGTTCTGTCAAAATAACTTTGCGTACATACGTTCACAGAAGCGGCTCATTATATACACAAAAATCGTTAAATTCCAATAACCATCTCTCGATCTCTCCGCCAAGCCTCTAAACATAAAATCTCCGATAAAAAAAAAATCGAGCGCGCCTACCATTACACCGCGTATACTTATCGCTCTTCGCGCGCACGACAAAAAAAATGTTCCGAATCTCTCCTCCGTGTCCGAATTCCATCAGTATACGAGAAAAACGCGCACTTCGACGACAAAAGGAGAGTGAAATTCGCAGCTCTTTCTCCTCCTCCTTTTTTTGCCGCATTATCTAGACGACCCGCGGAGAGCGCCGCACGCGGTTCTCGCCACTTTGGTATACATATATACACCCACATCTCGCGACTCGACTCCCCAGAACGCGTGTAAATGGCGGCACTCTCGAAGCGCAGCAGGTGCGCGACACATTCGAGTGTACTCTATACGTTTCCGTCTCTCTCTCTCTCTCTCTCTCTCTCTCTCTCTCTCTCTCATTCTCGTATATATGTATGTATGTATAGTATAGCGGCGCCCTTATCTCTCCGGCGGCGTGTACGCGATATGGAAGTGGGAAAGAGAGAGAGAGAGAGAGAGAGAGAGGGAAAGCGCCTCCCGCGATCGAACGATTATTGCGCGCGCGTAGCAGCGCAGCTCTCTCGGGCTTTTAGACGCTAGTACGGTAGCGACTAGCCTAGAGGAAGTGCCGCGCGTCGTGTCGTCCCGCCGCGCGTCGCGCATGCATCGATGCGCGCCGCCTATATATTCCACATTTATATACTATACCTGTGTGTATATGTACATACATATAAAACTGTGCAAGTGTATACGTGCAAGTGTTTGTTTACTTTGTGACCTGCGACGTCTATATATAATCTATCTTCTGAGTATAATACAAGTGCTGTGATAGCAGTTTTCGGATATATACACACACTTTTCTGCAACGAAAGCACAGCCGTATACGTCCGGAGTTTTTGGAGCACACGTAATTACGAAAGCCGCCTGCAGTGTCACGTTGCTCACAGCGGCGCAGTGTCAATGCCGACGACGAGCGCGTCGTTCTCGCGTAGGTATGTAACCTACAGCTGTTTCGCGATCTTCCATGCAGATACGACCGGCAATTCGTCTTCGTTCTTCTCTTCTGTTTTTTTTTTTTGTTTTTCATTGGAGAGACGCGATCGATCAATCGGCTGCTGCAGTTGCTTTTTATCGCGGCTTATTGTTCATTTAACGCGTGATAATGCGTGGAAAAATATATTACAGCCGGAAAACGCGTCGATAAATCATCGTTTGTGTGTGTGTGTGTGTGTGTGTGTATACGTTAAATATTTCGTAATAACTCGACTCTGCCGATTCTTTTTTTGGATTCTTTTAAACGACGGAAGAGCCCAAGACGTCATTGCTGTATCTGAATTAATTCTTTGACAGATAAGCGCACCGCTGCCGCTGCAAACACGCGAATTATCGCGGAAATTTATTGTACGCAGGTATACGTATAAGTTTATGATTCGACAAGACTTGAGAGAGAAATCGTGTGTCGTAAAAAAATCACGCGCTGACGCATATTCGATCTAATATTATGCATACAGGCTCTTGCGTTCATCTCTAATCGCGTCGTGAAAATTATTCCACCAAAAATCGACAATCCACTTAATGCACCAATGAGCAATTTGCGCTTACGTCCTTATCGCGGGTACGCGCGAAATTAATTCGATTAAGTGCCGCCTCCTCTGCAGTCAGGCAAAAGTATAACGCACACGCGACAGCCTGGAAAAAAAGAGTCGACTCGGCGATGAAAAAAAAAAAAAAAAAAGGAGCAGAGGAGGAGACAGTAGCAGGCTGCGTTATATATAACATACATCGATCGATGTAGTAGGCGTTTAGGAATTCATTGCATGTGTCTGTCGCGTCCCGGATTGTTGATATTCGCTCGTCGTGCATCTCATTAGCATGAATTACTCGGTCACTTGCGCCTGATGTATACTATATATTTATACCGCGTGTGACTTGTGTGTCTAATCTTTATTTTTAAATTTTGTTATACACGAGATGCATCATACTTTTACACGTGAGGATTACATGCGAGAATTAACCGGCCGGTCGGCTTTAGACAGTATATATGCAATTTTTGCACGAGCGCGTATCGGGTTTAACGAAAAAAAAAAAAGGAAAAAATCGGAGGATATAGTGTTGCGGTTGCGTGGATGTATAATATATAGTATACCTATACTGCTACCTGTCCGCTCTCTCAGGCGTGACGTTAAAATCAACAGCGGAGTAAGTATAGAGAAGGTGGGGGAGAGCGAGGATATAGAGTGTCAACTCAGGAGTTTCTCTTGCCGGCGCATTTTCCCATGGTCCGCTGAAAAATTACCGGCCTTCGACGGGTATATACGTGCGTTTTTTCGGGTGAACACTTATTGTGTGTGATTCAAGAATTCGATTTTCATTATTTTAACGCATGTATAACGAAATTTGAAATGTTTTCCGAACTTTTTGAAAGCTTAAATTGACATATAACGCTGTGACATCACACACGTCGCGGTATCTCCTCTAACGGTTTTCGGCTATAAACACTCGGAGAGATAATACATACTTGGGACCGAGTATACATATATAGGCCGATAAGCCAAGGACTTATACACACAGCCCAGAAACTCTGGGCGTGTATATGTATATATGTGTATATATGCACTGCGGCACGAGTCACGTGTTGTGCATTTCTAACGAGGAGAATAGCGATAAGCTCTCTTGGAAATAAGGCAAACAGAGTCTGGATTTTCGAATGTGCTTCGGGAAATTAAGACGTCGTTTTTCCGGGCTCTGCATAGCTCAGCGGCTAATATAATAATCGATTCGAAACATACGATTGTGCATATATCGCGTGTATATATACCTACACACATATAACTCATGCTCTCTCCATGAAATCCTTATCGACCGCGTGCGCGACACTATAGCCTACATATCGCGTGACCCAATTTGACATCTCTCTCTCTCTCTCTCTCTCTCTCTCTCTCTCTCTCTTGTCGCAATTACAAAGCGCACCTATGCAAACTTACAAGTATACTCGCATAGTATATACATCAATATAATATTAAAGAAAACATTTCTCTGTAAATCCACAGGTAGATGCAGCTTGTCATAAGAAGTAAAGCAGCGCGATGAGCCTAGTCGAAGTTCCGCATAATCATCCGACACTATGAGTTCCTAACAATGTACAATGAACTACGGGCACAACATGCCAGACTGGCAGCAGCAGCAGCAGCAGCAGCAGCAATATAGTACATTGCAGTCTGGCGAAGCCGATAGGCACCAGGCAACGGCTACTGCCGCCGGTGCCTCGATAACACAACAACAGCAACAACAAACGGTGCAACCAGGGGCAGGAAGTGGAGGTAGTGGCGGCCATCTTTACAGCCTTCCCGATTGTTTGAGCAACAAGCAGCAGCAGCAACAAGCTCAGCAACAGAACGATGGAAGCTTCTACGGTAGAGGAGCTGGTCAGCAGCAACAGCAAGCGGCGAGTTCACCTATGGGTCACCACCCGCACATGTCAAGCTGTCACGGTTACGGACCTGCCACTATGGGGGTCATGGACACTGCTGTCATGGGCGAGGACATGCAGCAGCAGCAGCAGCAACAGAGAGCGGTACAGATGTCGCTGAGCAGTCCTACGTCGAGGATTGGTTCTGGTGGTGCTATGCATGGACCAAGTATTCCTGGTATGGGTCAGATTATGCCGCCCACGCCGACTATGCCACCCGCTGCCAGATCAAACTCGTACGGGCCGTGTAAAGGAGCTTGCTGTCAACCGCCCAATCCTGCGTACAGGTTCGTACTGATTTGTGCTTTTATATCGTTCATTCAACTTAAAGATACTTTTCTGCAACGTTGCACGGTTAAAAGTAAAGCGTGCATAATCCGCGCACGCAAAAAAAGAAAAAGAAAAATCAATCCCTCTCTCTCTCTACTGCAACTCAATCCGCGTGTCCGGCTCAGCGCACCTATACACGCGTATCGAGTATCTTACTGCAAAACAAGAGCATAGAACAGCCCTAAAAATGCACATATGCTCCTCCCCTTTTTGCTTCCCAGGTGGGACAAGATGAACCCCTACCAAGCAGCAGCAGCAGCAGCGCCTAGCAGCAATCCCTACCGCGAGAGTGTACACCCATCGGCGGCCGCCAACTCTTACGCCTCGTCTCGCTATCGCAGTACCATTCCCGGCTTTCCTCTCGACCAGCAACAACAACAGCAACAACAAGCCCAACAACAGCAGCAGCAGAGGAGGTACTCGAGGAAGGAGTCGAGTCACGTCTCTCGTTCCTATCACCAGCAGTACCCGATGCAAAACGCCACCGGTTACGGTTTCCCTACGACGCCGGACTATCAGAAGTACTACACGGCGTCGAGTAGTCGACCTCCACCGGTGCCACAGGGTCCGGGTCCTGGAATGATCAAGTACGGGGATCCCGGACTGGCCGCAGCCATACAGGACAAGTACCTGAACAAGCAGAACCAGTACCAGACGCCCAACGGTGCTATCATGCAAAACGGCGTGATGGTACCCGGTGCTATGCCACCAGGAGGTATTCCACCGAGTCCTTACTACAATCCGCAAATGGGTGAGTTTTATTATTTTCTCTTCTCATAAAATAATACAGTGTATAAAATGTCGGCTCTACGCGTAATCTAATTACGATCCCCCACACCGTGTGTGCCGGCGGACACCCGACATCCGATCGATAAACACCTCTCTCTGTCTGTCTTCCCGAGCAGCGCACACGAGTCGCGAGGACTTTGCCTGTAAAGAAGCCAAGGAACAAGAAGCTGCAGCTCGACTGGGTATGAGTCTACAGGCGAAGCACATGTACCAGCAGAAGCTCGCGATGCAGAGGATGAATATCGAGAACCACCTGCGCGAGTTCTCGAGGATGCCAGGCTACCAGAGCCATCCCAAGTACCAGGAGTACCATATGAAGTACCGCGAGTGCATCAGGCTGCAGCAGTCACTCGAGTACCCGGCTATGCAACCCGGCATGGCTCAGCATACGCAGCAGCAGCAGCAACAACAGCAGCAGCCGTCACAGTCAATGCCACCTATCAATCTGCAGTTCGATCAGAACGGGGTTTTGATCAACTCGAGCTTGATGCCTGGGTACAATCCAGGAATACAGTCGGCTATGTCTGGAGTGCACAATCCTATGAGCCCTGGGGCTAAAGACGCCTACGATGGTAAGTGAGATTCTTTATTTTCGCTGTACTCGTTCGCTTGTGCGCCGGCTTCCGTGTCATTGGGTCTTCAGCGTTTTATGGAGGCGATTTATGCATTGGTTATATCGCTTATTTTTGAGAGGACTGCGAACGAATTCCAAGGCTTGTCTCCACTTTTATTGATCAGTCTTTATTCAAATTCCGGTGCTTATTTATTATGATCGTGGCGGTCACAACAGCTTCGACTATGAAGTAAACATTTTTTTTTAAACTTTTTTCCTTGCACATTTTAATAACCACATCAGCTCGATGTTTATACGCCAGTTAGCCGAAACTTTCAAAAGATACTCCGTCGCGCTATCTTCTGCGTTATCTCCGACATATATATATATATATATATATATATATGTCACGAATTCATGAAAATTATCTTCTACACAATTCATATCTGTGTGGCGTAAGTAAAATTCCCCGGCTATATTTAAACCACCTCTTTCCTTCATTCTCTTCATTGTCATTCAAATCTCACTGCACTAACGCCATCATCAACGAAAGCCGCTTTTTTTACGAATAAATCAAACCAATATGGATACGAAAAAAATTAATAATGAATTATATACAATCCCGAAACCAGCTGCTCGCCTAAGCAGCAGCGGCAAATTTCCATCACCAGCACCAAAGCCACCTGGAAATCCCCAAAACAAGCCTATCACTCCTCCAGCAACAGCATCCCAAAAAAATCCTGAAAAAGTCTCGAACGCGTTCTCAGGCAAAGCGATGCAGGCGATGGAACACGCGATGGCCTGTGCCAGTCAGCAACAGCAGCAGCCACATCAACACCAACAGCAGCACGCGATGATGCAGCCCAGTCCCGAGCAACAACAACATCACCATCATCAGCAGCCCCAGCAACACTACTTGCCCCACCAGGAGTATCACCACCAAGTACCAACGACGCATCACCCTCAGCATATGCCTCCGAACCATCACCATCATCACCACCAGCCACAGCCGCTCGAAGACGAGGCCGAAGCGCAGAGACACAAGGCCTGTAGCAAGGACTTTGCCGATAAGCCACAACTCGACGTTCGACAGTTCCTCGAGAGCTGGGATGAAACCGAGGAAGAGGATGCGCTCAACGGCAACCTCCAGGATGTAAGTTACATGAGCCGGCTTGTAAAATATGTACCTAGGAACTGCGCGGCGCACAATAAAAAAATCAACAGGTTTCGTGCGCGGCGCGCTAAGCTGTGTATGCGTGTGTATCGCCAATGACTTGTCATTTTAACGACTGCAGCGCCGAGCGTGTTATATGACTTGTATACCTGTACGCGGTGACTCACGTGCACCTTTTTTTTGTTTACGCTATTTTTTGCGTTACTGCATGCACAGCACGGAATTGTTTCGACGAAAACTTGGGCAAAAGCGCGGGTATGTATCAGCAAAAAAAAAACTCTCGGACGTTGTACACAACTTTCACGATGCATGTCAGCGGGAAGTAACGCGTCGACTAGACTGTGTTTTCATCACGCGGATAAAACTGCACGCCTTATCTCGCTGCGCTAATCTATATTGTTGTGACTTACTTTTCCGGTTGGTTTTCGTATTTGTTTTTGCGAAAATCGCAAACTTGTGTGGTATTTGTGGAAATCGCGCGAAATTCTTCGGCGTTATTTGTTTGATAATGATTTCTTGCTAATCGGGCTAATTATCGTATACAGTCGATATTGCAGTTTCGCTCGAAACGTACTTTATTTTATTCCTCGGAATTAACAAACAAACGGAGCACATACTAATGACGAACTGGAAAAAAATTGTAAAACACACACACTTAAAACTCGCGTTAACAATTATCTCCCGCCGCAGCTCACTAGTTTTACACTTCACGAGAGCGCATAAACTGCTCGTAAAACACGCGCGCACACGTGTCTCTCAAACAACCAAAACTCCCCGGAGGAAAAAAAAATACATCCTCATATCTCCGTAAAACAATTTGACAGCCCCTCGCGAAGCAGGTCACACCTACCCGATAACGAAGCAGCAGCGGTAAAGCATCACCTCCCGTGAATTTCCAGGTGATACTGACAGACAGCACGCCGATCGTCGTGCTGGAGTACGGCAACCTGATCCCATCGACAGCCGCAGCAGCCGGTCAGACAATTTGCGTCTCGGAGCCGGCACCAACGGAGCCAACGACCGCTGTCCTAAGCGCAGCGACGACCAAACCGCCCGCTGAGAAGGATCAAATTGCCGTAGCAAACAACGACGTCGAAGCCTCGACTGCGGAACAGATACCCACAACCGTCAATATAATCCGTTGCATAACGAGTGCGGACGACGTGCCGACTATCCACATCGTCGATACGCTCGAGAACGAAGCGGTGGTGAAGAAAATCGAAGGCGCGTTCCACAGCCTCAACCCTGCCGACATTAAGAGCATCGAGGAACTCGTGAACAAGAGCAGTGCGACGAGTAGTGCTAGCGGTAACAAGGAGGAGAGGATCTCCCTGTCGTTCCTTAACGCCGCGACGATTCTACAACAGCCCAAGGATTCCAGCGAGAAGAGCACCGGTGGAGACGCTAATGACACCGGTAACGATGCCTTTTTTTTCCTCGCGTGTGAGAGAGCCCAGGCGTTAGCACGTGTTTTTTTACGCCTCGGCGCTTGTTTGAGCGCCCGGACATGTGCGCGCTTCCGCGTGCTCTCATCCGGAGCGCTATATACTGCGAGTCGAAAATTGAGTTTTACTGGCCACCAAGGCTGTGACTGTATTTAGCGAAAATCGATCGCAGTGGCTTTTTACGATTTTTTAATAATTTTTTGAATACTGCTACTTTTTATTAGTTTTCACGAGTACGCAATTTTTATAAATGTTTGGATCGAGTTCTTTATTTTTTTTTAAATATCACTAGTTTCTTTCTACAGTCGCCGTGAATAAGTCGGCCAACCAGCTCGTAAATAAAACAAAAAGTTTCCTCGTAAAGTATATTTTTATCGGTCCGCACGTTTTCGTGAATTCGGTATAACACTGTAATATCTAAAAAAAAAAAAAAAAAAAACATTCCACATCATCCGTAAAAAAGCAGCGATTGCAACGTATAGCTTTACGCAACGACAAAAAGAGCAAAGAGAATAAAGTAACTACATCCTATATACTTCTCTACAGCAAGCACGTCGAGCAAACCTGCAGCCAACGAGCAGCAACAGCAGCAGCCGCAGCCGAGCGAGAAGAAAAACCAAGTCGCGGCAGTAGAGAAGAACAGTGGCTTGAACCTTGGTGACGCGACCTTCGTTAACGAGGACACGCGTAACCACGACGACCTAAGCCTGCCCGAATTGCCCACGTCGGAATGTACACCCATATCCACGACCCTCAACACACCGAACCACTCGGACAATGAGGAATCGTCGGAGCGCGTGCGCGTCATGAGCTTGTCCACCAACTCGATGGAGATCATGCCCAGCAGTCCCATCATCAGTTTCGCGCACTCTCCCATCAAGTTCCAGAAGTCATCGAACAGCGAAGAGCTGCAGTTCGACTTTCAGAATTCCAACGAGGCCTCGAACACCTCGGTACTGAAGGATGCCAAAGAGTCAAATAAAGGTGAGTCTTTATCGATCTCGAAACGAGATTTTTGTGATGAAATGTCGCACAGGTGCGTAGAGATATAGATTTATTGCGCTTGAACGACTCGACTGAATTAATGCAAATTCATCGAGCGATATGTTAAGCTAATAACGTTATCTCATTGGCATTGAACGCTTGTCTTCCATTTTTATTTTTTCGAACGATCGAACTCCGTAATAACTGTAATTATGAATTACGAGTTTGGAACATTGTGACGACGCGCGAATGTTACTTAAACTGCCTTTTGCAGATTATTTATAACTCGTACAAAAAAATTTGCATGAGTCAAGCTATTAATACAGGAGTGACGCGCAAATTTCCTTCACATTTACACGATGAAATACTCGCGTATACTCGTTTATATGCATGAATAATGAGTTCAGTCAATTTTTATAAGCGACGAGAAAAAATACGAGAAAAAAAGCGATAACCCTATGAAATAACAAAAGAATACTGGCATCTGTCAAAACGAATGGCTCTTCGCATTAATCTCGTACGGCTCATAATAAATCTTATATTTCAATGCCAAGAAGCGTTAAAACGACGTTAAAAATTGTAAAATCTATGGATGATACGAACGCCGCGAAGCTATAATTTATATTCGTCAAGGTTTTATTTAATTGTTTGTTGTACTGGCAAATCAAAAATCTACCTGCTTCAATTAATCCAACGCATTGCGTAAATTCAATGATTTCCTCATTTGTAGAGAGAGACACGAGAAAGCGTCGTAAATTTTTTTTCTGGATGCATTGCGAAATTCTGAATTTTTAAATACTTGGAGCTATAACTTGCACTGAATCTTGACGGTTTTCAAATACGGATTACAAAATCGCTATATTTAAAACCAAGCATTTCTTTAGAACTTGTGTCCGCGTCAAGTCAAAACAGTCGGTGAACTTAAAAACATATCGCGATAATGAGACTCTAAATACACGTTTTTTTTTACCTGAGCAAATAAGTAAACATTCAGTGGGACTTGTGTATTTGCACAAGTGGTTAGCATCCGAAAAACGATTTCTAACCGAGACGCAGTTCGCTTTAAATGGTGTCGATTCAAGATTAGCTATATTTATTCAACTTGTATTAATATATGTGAAAACGTTTTTTTTTTCACCTAACGTACATAGGTACACTTGAACTAAATTAATCGTACATTTTAGATTCATGCCAAAAATATACTGCGTCAATTTAAAAAAAATCAAGTAAATACTTTTCAAGTTCAAAACAAGTAACTGTAACAATTTTTTTGCAGGCAACCAATATGCCAAGTCTCAATCGCAGTCAGCAAAGGACGTCACTCTGGCAACAACAAGTGTTTCCCAATCTCAAGGCCAACACTGCAGTTCGGTCATTGATACGACAGTCTTTTCATTCTCCGAGTTCTCCAATTCGAATTCCCTTCAACTTGGCGAAGAACCCAAAATGCCGGCCCCTCCTATGGAGGACAACTGTCTCACAAAGATCATTAAAGACACACCGCCTATAACAGACCTGCGAGTCTTGGAATCCGACGATGACATCGTCGACAAAGTCAACGACATTTGGATGGACATCAATCTGGAAAACAGCCTCAGCAATAGTTCTAACAGCAAACTTGGTAGCAGCGAAGATAAACACGCGCAAACGGACAAACTGAGAAAAATTCGCAAAACGAGTTTGAGGCATTTCCGAAAGAGCAAAGGAGGAATCATAGCAATCGAGCAGCCGACAATCGCGGAAAAACCGAGAGACTCGATAACCATGATAACGTCGACAATGCCAACACCAACCCCAACTCCGAGTTCAACGCCCATGCCGACGCCGACTCCGACACCTGCCCCAACTCCGATTCCAGTTACGATGGAGGTTGTCCAAGAATCGCATAAACCATCTGTCGTAACGAAACCGCTGGAAAAGGAGAGAGAAACTCGAAAGTCACTCGACTCGGCTCTGAAAACCGCAGTTGCGGATAAGCCAAAGAAGAGGGCCAAGTCTGTCGAGCTCGACGCCAATAGTAATCCGGATCAGGAAGGTCTACTGAAAGAGTTTCAAGATCTCAAGAGGAAACGAAGCATTGGCCAGATACAGGACCAAATCGCGATGCTCAAGTCGAGCATAGACGAGCTCAGGAACTTGAATAACACTGGCAACAATAACAGCAGTGTAACTAGTAGCAGTGCTAATAATAACAATATGAATAACAATAATAGTGCAAATAATAATAATGTGGATAACAACGACCGTGACAATAATGTCGTTTATAATAAACCAAGTTCAGATAACAACAATTCGTTTAAGAACGCTTCGTTACCAATGCTACCCGATACCAAGACCAGCGGCAGCTCCAGGCGTAGCTTCTCCTCGATCTTCGACGAGCCTCCGGAAACTAGTCTCGAAAAAGTTCCGGAAGAGTCGAGCTCGAGGCAGTGCGTTGACTCAGACATCAAGATCCAGTTATCCAACGTCAATCTGCAGATCAAGGATAAGAAGGAGACGAACAACGGCAGCGTATGTAACACTTCTAGCTCGAAAGAGGGTATCAAGATTGAAATAAATGTTTCGCGAGTGGAGAGTCAGCGACTGCACGACAACGAGGTCATCAGCAAGTCGAATCAGCATCTCAACATCTCGCTGCCGCCCACGAGTCCAATGAGCTGTAAAGTCGACTGTCACACATCTATATCTACTACCGAAGATGAAAAGGAAACTGTGAAGCTCGACCGCGCTCTGCCTGCGAAAGAAGTGATCGAGGAGAAGGTGACGCCGATTATCGAACTCGACAAAGAGGAAGTCAAATTGATCGCTGAGGAACCTAAAGTACCAATTGCCGAAGAGCCTCAAGTGATCGCCGAGGTTCATAAACCTACCGTCAAGGATCCTAAAATTATCGTCGAGGAGCCTAAAGTGATCGCCAAAGAGCCGAAAGTAATCGCCGAAGAGACCAAAGAAGAGGAGATGATCCTCACCTTCGTAAACAAGAACGCCGAGCTCGAAGATAGCAAGTGCCTTACCTTAGAGAATAAAGCTGTTAGCGGTAAAAATAAAGTTCAGGTTGACGATTTGTTGCTGAAAAAGCTCGAGAAGAAGGAATCTGACATCGAGAACGCGCTGAAAAAGCTCAACGAGTGCCGTCGCGACTCCATCCACGAAGAGAAAGAAGAAGAAGTTGCTCCGCCATCCAAGGAGCCTGGGTTCTTTCAGAACAAGAATTTTGTTGATACTCCGGCTCCAGGCTGCTCCAAGGATCTTGACTTTGACAACTTCGACGTTGAGCCTTTCGATGACAAGTCCGACGACTATCTCAAAGACCTACTTCTATCCACCGATAGTAAGGATCATCACCGTAGCAACAGCAGCAGCAAGACTGTCGGCTACTTCAATCCGCTCTTTCATCTGGACGAGCTTGAGAATCTCAACACCGTTCCTGTATACACGACTAAAGACGGAAAGATTACGTACAGTCCCAATCCGAACTACACGTACAGGGCGCTGATCATCGAAGCCAGACAGCGCGAAGGCCACCAACTGTTTCGTGACTTTTACGATAGTAAGAGTAATAGCAGCAGAAGGAGCAGGCACTACAGCTCGTCCAAGTCGCAGGATGTTGACAACGTCAAGAAGCATGGAAAATCCTCTCATCACAAGTACAAATACGACGGTAAAAAGGACAAGTACAACGAAGACGTCGGTGTGTTGAGCTTCGAGAATTGCATAGCCAACGAAAATCTTGCGATAGCGAATAAACGTGTGGACGACGAGCCAGTCAAATTCGGTGCTCAGCGCCAAGACAGTGTTAAGCACCTGGACGACATGTTTGACACTGAAATAGACTCTATGATCATCGATAATAAGCTTAATAAAAGTGGTCTAGTTGATAAACAAGAAACTGCCATAATGGAGAACGATAGACTTTCTCCAGTCTCACTGACGCCTCCACCTATAGTATTAAGAAACGATTGCGCAGATAAGAATCTGCCGCTGCTGGACGATGAACCGGAAAGAAGAGAAGTGGACCATAGTAACAAGAGTATGAACAGGTGCATCGTCGACCTGCAGAACCTGAAGGAAGACATACTGAAAAAACTGAACGATCAGGTGCCCGCCTGCAAGCCGTGTGTGCAAGAGTTCGAACCTCAAGTGAGCATGTGCGACTCTGTGGAAATTAAAGAGACAGAGGACGTGAGTGAGAATCGCGATGCGGTTAGTGATAAAGAAATTGAAAGTGATGTTCAAGTGCCTGAAGAAGTGACGAGTGTCGTGCAACAAGACAATCCTAAAATCGAACTCTATGATGATTTAGTGACTAAGGACTTGGAAAAAGTGTCGGAGGAGCTTGAAGTTCCTGAGGAACCAAAATCGGATCAAAATGATCCGATCCAAGTTCCGTCCAATTTAGAGAAAGAGAATCCGACGGAGATTCCTACTAAAGACGTTGTTGAGGTGACAGTAGTGCAACATGTGATACCGAAAACTACCGAGCCCGAGACGACGAAAGTGGATATCGAGCAGGAAGCTCAAATAGCAGAAGTCCCCAAACCAGCTGAAACGAAAGTTATCAGCATTGAAGACGAAATTCGAGCGGAAATAGCCGAGTTGGCTAAACCGTTCGATCTGCAAATGAAACAAGAAGAGGAAAAGAAGATATCTGAATCTGTCAAGCAGGTTGAGAAAGTAACTAAAATATCGGAGCTTGTCGAATCTGTCAAGGAAACGAATAGCAAAATTGTGCAACCTTCTGAGACGGAAAAAATCGAAGTTAAATCTTCTAAACCCGAAAAATCAAACCATACAAAAAGTAAAATGCCAGAAACTCTTCAACCGGAAAAAATTGAAACGAAGCCTTTGAAATCCCCAAGTGCAATTATTGATATCGACAGTTCGAAAACTGTAGATATGCTGAGCGTGACTAAAGACGTAAAAGAAACTCCGCAGGAGGAAGCTCAAGCCAAAAGTGAAATGAACGAAAAACCAGTCAGTCCCGAGTCTTCACTGCCGAGGTTACCCTGCTCAATCGACAAGAGCAACTTCTCCTTCGAGCTGTGCGACCGTTTCATCAATCAGGAGAAAAATCACACCTCGCGGAACGACGCCGTGGCCAAGACCGTTCCTAAATTAGTGCTACGAAAGAGCGAGACTAATCCCAAGTTCTTCTCCAAGTCCAAGTCCATCGACAACAGCAATCTCGAAGACCTCAAAAAAGACGTTCCCGAAACAACGAGCCTGAAGAGTCCTGCGCATCCGAAAATCCCAAAAATGATAATCCGCAACGCCAAGTCTCGACCGTCCACTCCGAGTATCGAGGAGATATCCGAGAACTCGTGTTCGTCCGTCGCCAACGATTCCGGCGAGCAAAAAATGAACCTTAAGGTGAAGATTCGACTGGACGAGAAAGGCGAGCCCGTAGGTCGCAGTAACTGTCAGAACTCCTGCGACTCCACCGAAGCGAAGGTTCCCAAGATGAAGATCAAGCTCGAGGAGAAACTGCCGCGTGTGGTCATCGAAAGCATCGATCCAAATAGCCTCAACCAACTAAAGACAGTACCAAAGATGAAGATCACCAATGTTAAAGGTTCTCTGCCAAAGATAAAGGAGAAGCGAACGCTCGTAATCGAGGATGACAAATCGGAGGCGTATCACTCGCTGACGGATAACGAGTGCTATCGAGTGAGAGACAAGTCGCGCTCCAAGTCGAAGAAGGACTCGCCAGGCTACTGGTCCTCCTCGGAGTGCTCCCAGAAGCGCAGCAGCTCGTCGAGCTTCATCTCTCATCCAAAAAAGATGCGACGTTCGCCCAAGGAGGAGGTTCACTTGGATCCGAACTTGGAGGACACGCAGTTCATGCTAGACAACGAGTACCGACAGAAGAACAACAGCAACAGCTGCAGCAGTGTCTCGACCAAAGTGCCCAAGGTGATCATTAAAAGGACGTCGCCCAGTGCTGAGTTCAAGTGTGAGCTGAGCAAAGAAGCTATCGTGAACCAACAGCCTCAGGTCGTGATCAGGAGATCTTGGGTTCTCGATTGCATGGCTAAGGATCTTAGACACATGAAACTCGTGGTGAAGCTGGCCAACAGCAAGAGACAGGAGGCCAAGCGGGAAGCCAAGCCTGAGTCTAACGAGATGCAGTGGAAGAGGTACGTGTCGCGTTATTGGAAAACACATTCTTTACTGACTATTTTTGGAATCCGCCGCGTTTTCCTGTTTGCTGAAATTATGCTCAATTTTTTCGTTATTAAAATAACGCGTCCGTGGGTTTCGCAAATTACTGGTTACTTTAAACATAGTTGTTATAGATTAGCATCGCTGTGTACAGTTTCTGTCTCA
Organism: Pteromalus puparum; assembly: GCA_012977825.3. Taxonomy (NCBI): domain Eukaryota; kingdom Metazoa; phylum Arthropoda; class Insecta; order Hymenoptera; family Pteromalidae; genus Pteromalus; species Pteromalus puparum. Next base: position 14,001,590 of record CM053169.1, read on the forward strand.
GCAGTTTTCATCGTAGTGCAGGCGTTATTTTGAAATGAAGTTATACAACGCGGATATGAGCTACCGTTGACGCTTTAATAATTGAGATAAAAAATATGCGTGAAGGGAACTCAATTAAAAGATTGCATTATCTAATCTGTCGTGTATATAAATATACTTGAGTAAATTGCGCAAGGAGAATTTAAAAAAAATTTTTTTTTTTTAAGAATATATTTTCATATGTGAAGTATTTACAATGTCGGTAAAAAGTTGTTGTTATCTTTGCAAACGCAGATATCTATAAATCTTTACTTTTTTCTGCAGGTTTATATCTGGACTGAAGAAACGTCGCGAGCTGTCGAGGTCTAACTCCACCTCGGATCTGTCTCCGCCAAAGATCAAGCGTCGAAGGACGTCGGACTACACAATCGGAACGCTTGACTATTCAGACTCTGATTCTAGCATGAGATTCGACTTTGCGAAAAACAAATTCGAAGAGGAAGTCGAGCAGCAAAAGCTTACTCGTAGGTCGTCACTGAACCTCGCCTCGGAAGTGCGGGCCTTCAGCGCAGCTAAGACCTGCTGGAAATCGCTGGACGAGAATATGAACAGCCAGAGCAAGATGGACTTTGAAAACGACGACACACTGAATACCGACGTCGCCGTTGATAACAAGAAGCTGGAGACGATCCCCGAGGCCAGTAATTCATACAGCTCGGAGTTTGGCCACGATGCAAACAACAAATCCGCCAACGAAAAGAGCGAAGAAAGCAGTCTGAACGAAATACACGTACCGCTGGAGATGGAGGAAGACGCCAGCGAGATTCTGGACAAAGACGTAGACGTGCACGAAGAGGAAATCGACGGCACGATGGACGACTTCGAGACGAATGAGAGTTCCGTTATCAAGCTCGATTCGTCGGATGAGAGCCAGACGACGATAGAGATACTGCCAGCCTCGCCGGAACAGGAGCTTGATGTAGAACAGCACAAGAAGGACATTGAAGAGGAAGAACAGATTTACAGCGAGGACGCGGTGCCTATGCACTTTGAGTACGAACTGGAAGTCGGTGCAAGTCCTGTCGATCCTCTGGAGGTGCCCTTGCCTGGCTCCGAAGTCGAGACCGACAAGTCGTCGAGTTCGATCGAGAGCAAGCAGATTCCTGGCATCTTGATACACGAACAATTGGGTATGTATAAACATAAAATAATTTTACTTTACTATATGACGTTAACCGACCTTTGCTTTAACATCATCTTTTTCTCGTTAAACAGCCATAGAAGACAACCTATCAGGCAACACGTCCCTCAACGAAGAGATAGTTCAACCGATGCCCATCGACTCGGACATCCCTGAGGAGAACCCCTCGATCAAATCAGAAAATTCGACCTCCAATTCTTGCCCCAATCCCAGCAGTGTCCCGCCTCTAATGAGGATAGTCGATGAGACATCATCCACAAGTACCAGCCTTAATAATCCCCTGTCTCTGAAGAGCGAGGATTTGGTCGATAACGTCAATTCGTCATCCAACTCGCACGAGACAACGATGACAACGACTACGTCGACGACCGAAGAGGAAGAAGAGGACAAGAACTTGAAACTTGGCGCTGGCGCCAGTGCAGCTTGCTCATACTCCGATCTACTAGTCAAAGAGGTGCTTGCCGCGAAAGAGACGCTAAAGAAGTACCTCGGCAATCTGACTTCCGCTGGTAACGGGTCCAACAGCTCGCCGGTCACGGCGTCGACGCCGAAATCAAAGACTGAGAAGAGGCATCAGAGCAGCACCAGCTATCAGATGAACAGTGTTGCAAAGTATGGCAGGTCAACCAAGCTCAGGCACAGGTATGAAAGAGCCTAGTTTATGATGTTTTCACAAAAAAATATAAATTTCTACACTTGTAATAATAACGACAAACATTTATTTTTACAGAGATAAATGGAATAGGCTTAACGACAAGTCCCGTAGCAGCGATGTTCGAGCCTCGCGCACTTCCTCTTCCAATGATCCCGACAAAGACTCGTCCTCCAATCACACCGATAAATCCTCGCACCGCAAGCAAGCCTCCGCAGAACTTGAGAAAACTAAAAATGAGACTACCAACGGCAACAAGTCCTCGCAGTCGAAATCCTACAAGATTCCCAGGCTGTCGAAAACACAAATGGACGATTCGTTAACGCACGCCGTTGAGGAAAATCTGCGGCAATCGCGCGAACGCGAGAAAGCGGATGAGAGCAAGGCCGAAATGATATCAGAAATAAATGCGCGAGCTCCACAAGCGATGATAACGATGGGTCAGAGCGCAAACGAAGCCAACAATCTCGCCGAAACGCAAGTCGTGAAGAGGGTGGAAAATGTGATATCAAGATCGGATGAGTCAAATTTTGCGACAAAGGCCAAAGCCTTACAGCTCAATCCCGAAATGACTATATCGAATATCGTCAGAGAGCTGGTCTTTCACGATAAGGTAATTTTTCGCTCGCTGAAAATTAGTTGAAACAAAATTATTTAAAAAATTGATAAAGATACTTTATCCACCTATTTAATACTTTATTTGCAATGCTTATTTGAAAGAGTAACTAACTAACGTTTTGACTTGCAGTATAAACATCGTGAGCTCGTTTCCGTAAACAAAATTATTTACCAAGCTATGACGATGCTTTTATCTTCCTAATCTCAAACGCGCTACACTGATACGAATAAATCAACACAGTCTATACGATATAGTGTATAGATATACATGACTAGAAAATGTGCTTTTTCAAACTTTTCACTTAATTGTGAAGTATGTGTAAAATCGATTTTTCAAACCAAGGTCATTTAGCGGCGAAGCATTAGTTACAAGTTCACGGAAAAATCTATACAAATTATAGTACAATTCTTGTGCAGTTGCAGGCGGACTATTTTATTTTTAAAAAGTCTATATGTATTATACTCGGTAAAATCATTGAATATTTAATAATGCAAGCACTGCTCATTTCGGAATTAATAGTACCTATATGCAATAATGTATGGAAAATGACGCAAAACGTTAAAAGTAACTATACGTAGAAAGAATATCAAATAAATACTGACGAATATGTTTATTAGCAGATTAGAAATCTGTAAACTAAAGTAAAATAAGCCGCTCGTCATATTGCGATACCTCATCGTCGTAGATAAAAGTCCTTGGGAATAAGAACACGTTCGATTATCAATTTTCAGGCGACGATAAGGCACCGAAGGTACTGCATGCTGTGCGAGCGCTGGTTCCCGTCGACTCTACGGCATCGACGCCACTTGGCGGGGTATCAGCATCGGCACACAGAACTGACGCAGCGCCGGGCCATACACATGCTGTTCCTCATCTTTACAGGGAATCTCTGTCCCAAGCTCCTACCTCCACACGTCGTGAGAACCGACTGTGTGCCTGGTGAACTTACGCCCCTACAGATAGCCGTACAGGTCAGTTATCGATGACGTACGATTTTTCAATATGCTCAGAGTATGTTAGATGATCAAGTCTTTAAGCCTTTTACTGATAAACGTATCTAGGAAAACTCATACCGCTAAATTATTCACCGTTTTTTATAATGTGGGTGAAAATTGATTTTCACTTTCATGCATAAGTTATCTATACTCGTCGTTTATTATTAATGCGTTAATAAATAATTTGATGCCGTTATTAAAAGTATAGCTGTGTACATTCGTTCACATTAAACTCATTCCAAACGCAGTATTCACCGAAAGACCTTTATGCAAAACTGATTCAGTAAATAACTGTTTGCTTTTGGCGGTTTTAGGACTTTGCATCGGTGTTTGATGGGGCGCAGCAGATTCTTGGTAAACAAAACAACGAGACTAAAGAATAAACAAGAAAATCGACGACAAGTAAATGTAGCGGCACTCTAGTGTTTTGAAAGTATTTGCAGTGGATTTTTGCACCACGTATACAAAGAAACAAGGTAAAACTGGTTCTGGATGCAACTCTAGACAGGGTTAAACTAACATGGGTATATGCGAACCCATAAGTCACACAAGTTAGTTCTTTTTTAGCCAAAGACATTTTAGAATCAGGAGGGGGTAGATTATGTTTACATATAGATATCATTTACACATTAGATTTTATTTTCGCGTCACTTGCACTCGTCGCGAAGACGAAGTAGGGCGCCTTCGATTTGTACAAAATGATGAAAAAAAAATCACGAAAACCGTTGTCGTTTTTCGAAAAAACGATTTGCGGCTTAAGATTACCATTTCGTTTATTTAGAAAAATAAACGATTTAAATATAAAAAAATAAAAAAATTTATTTATATTATAAAACGAGACTTATATATATATTATACATAAATAACTACACGATATTGTATATTTATTATATTTTAATTTTCGGAATCGTTCCATACGCATCATTATCGCATTGAATATACATACAAATACACAACTATCCTATTTGAACATTATAGATGTATTTGTAAAAAGCGAATTGAACGATAGCAAACATATCTTGTTTTGTAAAAAGTTTAATATATAATCGGTGTCAAACACAAAACAATAAAAAGTAGCAAAGAGGAAGAAGCCTGCAACGATCAAAGCATAGTTCTTTCTGAATGCTACCCATAAATCTCGAATTTCACAATCTTATTCATCGATTAAAAGAAAAAACTATATAGGAGAATCAGGCAAAGGCAGTGCCTTATCATGCTTTGCAAAAGTGTTCAAAGAGAAAACACATTTATTTTTGATCTCTTGCGTAATTTTTTAAGTGTATTTATTATTGTAAAAACCTGCTTACCGACGATGAAACAAGCTTGTAAAAATCTGCATTTTATAAAGCCCCGCGACTGTAGGAGTATTTTGCGATGAATATACACTAAAATTCACTAAAGCATATGTGTGTATCGAGAAATCAAAATTTCACCTCTTCTTCTTTTCTACCAATTTTGATGGGAAAAAATTTCGATTTACATAAACACCGATAAATGTATTTACCGCACGAGTGCCTTAAAGTACACCCAACAGTATTCATTCGATCGAGTTATGCATATAAAATAAAAAAAAAATATTAAAACACGATCATTTGAGCGTGCAGTGTTTGTGTATATGAGAATGATAAATGAATATATATATATATATATACACACACAGATTTTACGTCCGTTTATGCGGTTCAAAGATTTTTGCATATCGATATGCATAACCGATGGTATAGAGAAAATGTGAAGAAACGCGAAGATAGCATAAAGAAACTGTGTAAAGTATATGTCAAGTGAAATTATATAGGATATCTATATTGCGGTGCAAATTTTTTGTAATACAATGCCTTAAGTTCTCAGTGCTTTCGAGACGTTAAGGGATACTACGTATACTATACGAAAGTGAAAAATCGTTGTGTGTTCTATGTGCCTAATATTTGAAGAGTTTTAATATGCTTAACAGATTTCATATATATATATAAATTTATATATACACACACAGATATAAATATATTTAAGAGAAAATGTTCATATAAATATTGTACATCACATGTAAAAGCAGCGATACGTCACAATGACAACGGGGAGTGATCAACAAACGAAAAATATGTAGAAATATTTCTGTACAAATTTGCTCAAGTTGCTCTTGTGAAATATCACAAGAGTGCTATATTAACTATGCCCTATGATTGAGGGATTCTGTGAGGCACAATCTAATTGTCGAGTAGAAAAGAGGATTTTAAAAGGGATGTTATGCGTAAAATATGCAGGTACGGAAAGGCTTCGACGCAAAGAAGTTATATGTCTGTAGCTTAAGGGCGAAAACCACCTTGACTTCCAAAACTGTAGGTTAAAGTTGTTTTAAACTCTTATTTTCTTTTACGTTATTATTTTTATTTCACATTTTTGTAAAAAGTATAAAAATAGTGCAAATCTGTGCGGCACTACGCGATTATATACATACATATACATACTGTATTATAGAGTCAATTTTTTTAGTTAAAGAATTTTAATGCAAAGCTATAAATCGGTGTTGCGATCGAATGATGAACGACGTCTATTTGTGTATAAAGAGAAAATTGAAAAACTTGGATGAACAGCGTTGATGAATAGTGGCGATTTCCTAAAACCTTTATATTTGTTATTACATACATGTGACTTGTAGTCCTGGTTATACTATTTTTAAGCGTATTATTAGTATAGAAAAATCCTTCAAGCATTACCATTCTATACATTCACATTTTATAGCAATTGGAGAATAGTAATATAGTTTTTTGAAAATGTATTTCAACAAAATATTTATAAATTTTAGAAATGGTAAAGCATTTGATGAGTGTTATTTTCTATTATCTTCATTGCATTTATTACTAATATATATATATATATATATATATATATATATATATAGTGATTTAAACAAAAAAATATGAATCAATCTCTTTTATATTGTTCACTACGTTTTTATTTCAGTTAGTATTGTATAACGAACTGCTGCATTTAAAGTGCTAAACAAAATTTAGATCTTAAAAACCAGTATTACAATTTTGTATAAAATTCAAATTATTGATTTATGATGAAACGATTTCGAAATTCTTTAATAATTTTCTATGAGACTACAAACCGTAACTATTCGTCAATGTTGCTTCACCTAGGCTATGAAAAATTAGAGCTGTGAAATACGAATATAAAAAGAATACTGCACGAAAAAAAATAAAGTGGAACATAACTATTTCAGGAAAAGTGGGAACAATAGGTTTGTAATACACTGTTTCATTTCTATTTATAGAGTGAAAGAAATCTACGTGTTACCTAAAGTTTGTTAAGTTTTCTTTTGTTTTTAAACATTGTATTGTAATTTAATTTATATGAAAGCACTACGAGTCAGATTGTGGTTGTCGAATAAGCGAAAGTAGACATTTCGAAAAAATCGGTTTTAATTTCTACAGCAGTGTTCATCACGAAATCTCTCTCGTTTGTCTGAAGTGCGCGTGAACCCAAAAACATTTTCATAGACCTCGAAAATAGTGCAATACGATGGTGGTGCAATGAATATACAATGATTATAAAAATTGTAATATGGATTTTTGCAATTGGTTTGTTATATTCAAGTTATAGCAATCTGAAAAAGCAAGGAAAAACATTAATATTTAGGAATCTACAGTCAAAAAGATATTGTTGTTAATTTATTACAAATGATTACGATTTTATAAGTTGAAATATTTACAGTTTTGACTCTGGATTTTTTTTATAAATTGTTTTAAGTTATTGCTATTACGATCGATTCGTGAATTTTATTTGTATCATTATATCATTTTATCGTAGTCATAACGGATTTTGTTGTCTTAAAGTATTTACGATATTTTATAATCCCGGGAAATAAATGACATTGTAAATGCGAATTATTTAAAATGTCAGCACGTTAAACCGGAAAAATATTCACCGCATCGCTCTATGTGTATATAGCATACTATTTAACCATATATACAAGCCAAACGATGATTATTCGCACTTTCCTCTAAGTCATTAACAATGTAAAGAGTTAAAACTATTGTTAGCGAATATCGTTTTCCTTGAATTAACTGCGAAAAGTCATCTGCCAAACTGTGATTTACTTTTTGCCAAGTGCTGAATAAGATATAAATCGAGCGATGCGTTGAAAAATGTTTTTTGCATGATTCGAGTTCAATCTGATTCTTGAACGCAAAAGGTTTTTAATCACGTAAACGAAAAACCGCGAGAGACGTTTATGATATAACACAGACTATGGCTGAGACTGATTGTGAAGAAAATATATTTCTATATGTACTTATTTGAGCTTATTTGTAAAATATTCTCAAATATTTTTCCCAAACTAAACTGTTTATAATGTTATTTGGATGTACTGAAATTCAAAAATAATTCAAAAGCCTTATATAGTCAGCTGTTTAATCAGATCCATCGATTACAAAACGAAATTTTTTTCCAAAGTTTTTATGCATTATAATTCTAGTGGAAATATTACAGCGAAATCCTGAGAGTAGAGTTTTCACGAGTTTTAAAACAAATTATTCCTATATTGAAATTGTGATATACTAACACTAGATATAATATTTTTACACCAAAAATTAATGAACTTCATATCGTTATGAGAGACTAAAAATAAAAAATTTTGTGTCATGAATTTCTTTGATGTATCGGTTGCATTATTTCTCAAATTCTCACAGGAGTGAGTTTTTGAAAAATACAACTCACTATCATACGCGAAACTTTTTACAACAATATTTCCACTAGTGTAAAATTTACCAGAAGACTCATTTTTACATTCCCATTTTACATCACCTTAGTTTGTTATACAATCAATTTACCCTATCACTGTGTCACGCGCGGACTTTTTTTAACTTTAGATATAATTTTTGTAAATCTCGATTATAGTTCGCAATGATAGTAGGGAACGAGAAAAAAAATCTTATTACATTGTGTATTGTACATTGTGCGCATCATGTTTGGAATTTTTTTTTAATTCGGAGATCGTCTACTATGTATCCGATATTATTAAAAAATCTTATTTCTTTCATCCTTGGGCTATGTAATACTTGTGTCGTTAGGTTTTAAAACGTAGTTTCAGTTTTTCGTGCACACGTGGAAAGGTAGACGCACTTGAAACATACTCGTCACCTTTACTACTATAGTTTTTTTTATTACGGAACGTGTGATGACTTTCCCCTATATATTATTTCTGCTCATCGATGATGTTCATTGAGAGCGATGCGTTTTGTGCGTGTGATGAAAAAGACTTGTATTTGTTAATGTCGGCTTGTCGCACTATTAAACAGAAAATTAAATAAAATTGCCAATGTGTACTCCTTTACTCGACCTTGTTCCTTCAATTTAAAAATTTTAATTTTAAAAAATGCAATGATTTAATAACGCCAAATTGGCTTTCTATTTTCAAGGGTAATCTTCAGCAATAAACTTAAGAATTTTATTTAGAATTTTATTATATTTTTTTATAAAATACACAGATAAAAAATAATCAATGTCACGTAATGCTGACCAATCATGAAATAATCAAATTCAGCATAATTTCCTTTCTTTCGCCATACCACGGCATATTCTGCGCAGAATATCACTAGGCAACGACTCGAACACCGGTGTCTCAATGATATCACTAGCATTTTCACTCATGAATTCGATCGTCTTCTCCTTCAGTTCATTCATGCGGAGTCTGTCGGCGAAGTTGAGACATGCAAAAGCATTATTAAGACTCAAATTTTTGGACATCGACTTCTCGCACACGCTCTTTAGCCCATCTAGGCCGTATTTGTCCGCTGCAGCCGCTAGTTCTCTAAAAGCTAGTTCGTTCACGTTTTTGACCTTTCCGGTGTAAATAAAACGAACCATTTCCACGAGAATGTAGTATTTGATATCGGCAATTTCCACAATATTCTCCTGTTTTTCTTTCATTTCGGCATCGAACATGGCAGCAAATACTGGACTGCTCTTGGCGAGTATGCACTTGTGGACCTTCAAGGATTGATCTTCCGAAATTAGCTATACGTCACTGTATCTGCTGTCGTTAAAGAGAGCCTCGTATTTGTCAATAACATCTTTCCCTTGATAAATTTCGCATACAATTGTCAATGTATCATAACCGCGTAGTGCCGTTAATGGGTCTACAATCAATTAACTTTCTTGATATCAATTTTGAAACGCCTTGCAAAGTTTTACCGTATACAAATTCCTTCATTGTCTTCTCTACCACTACTCTTTTTTCATCGTCCAAAATTTTAAAATTAGCCACTACTTTGATATTTACATTAGCTTGTAGAAAGAGTGATAAATAATTTTTGTTACTTGATCCATCACCTTTTGGGTAGAGATACATAATCCATTGAATATTTCCACTGGCACTGAACGCCGTAAATTTCGGCGATTTGAGACAGTTCTCGTTGCGTTCAGCAAAGTGCTCAATCTCCCAGACACATGTCAATAAATTCGATGAAATAGCGTTGACTTTTCCAAAGATGGGGTGGCCGAGTTGAAGACATGATGTTTCATGCAGTTTGCTGGCAGCGATCTGCAAATAAGGAGTTCTTCAGATTCAAAACGTGTTTGTATTAACTATATAAGTGTCAGATTATACCTTTACAATAAAACCGAGTTTTTTGAGCTCGTTAATACCGAATAATACGTCTGACCGTGAAGTCTGTAGAGCCGTAAAAAATACTGCTGAATTTGTCTATACAACTGAGTGAGCCGAGTCGCTGAGTGCAAGTGGCTGCAAAGTGGGAAATGTCGGAGTGCGCAAATTCTTTAACGGGGAGGCAAAAACAAAGGTTTGTTACGAAGTGTCAACACGCCACTGCCATCTTCGATTCAAACCTTAACTATTAGTTTTGTTCTCCAGTTTCTGGGCTGCGTTCTAAGTAGTTGCACTCTATGTTGATGAAAAAAGTTTGCCTACCGTCAGATCAAATTGAAGGACGAAAGGATCATCAAGGCGTCTCCGATGCTGTGGGATTTTTATCAAGACTGCTACCGGCTACGCACAGATCTCTCGATTAAAATCTACGTAGATCGTCGACAACTGCACATTTTTCCAACTTATCTCGAAAAAGCACGATGATATTGCCTATGATATTGATATTGACAGCACGATATCAAGCAGGAATTTTCCATGTATGTCTCAAACATCTACCGAACTTTTTACCGCGCGCGTGCTTACTTGTATGATTGTCAAAGAACAAATAAAAATGTATTATGAGATAATATTTATATATATATATATATATATATATATATAATATTGCCCGAAAAGCCGATCCGAGCAAGATATATGTCGCGGTTCTACAAACAGCTGTTTGGCTTCGCTTGATTGATATGATATAATAAAACTACTTTTTAAATTTTTTTCAAATGACATGCAAAATTAGGATACAGTTGCAGTTTGGCGATAATCCATCTTATTTGGAAATAAATATCTAATAGAATTTCAATTAAAGTACCATATAAGGATGATTTTTTACAAACTTTTTAATTTTACAAATTGGTAATGATCATTTTGAGATGAAGGGATTCTTGTTGTGTCATACGTATTCTACAAAATAAAAATTATGACACTAGTGTATTACGATATTATATTATTCCTACAATATGCTGAAGATAATAGTGATATATTTGAGAAGTAATAAAAATAGGAAGAAATTTACAGTCAAAGTGATATATTGTTGATAAATTTTGATAGAACTCCCATAATATATACACAATTATTTCGTTCAAAAAACGTGCCAAACTTATTTAGGTTTATCTATTTATTCATTATAAATTGTATAATTAAAACATAAATTGGGGCAGTAATATAATACGTATTCAGAAACTTACATTTAGACAGTATAAAGAAGTAATTCCAAAAAATCATTTTAGTGTCCGTTTTTTGGCCATACCACGACATACTTTGACAACAATTTCATAAGGCAACAATTGAAACCCTGGTTTTTCACTGATATCACTCTCATTTTCACTAATGAATTCGATTGCCTTCTCTGTCAGTTCATCCATACGGAGTTGCTCGGCGATTTGAAGACATGCAATGACGTTGTCGGGGCTCAAATTGTTTCTCATCGTATCCTCGCACATTTTTTTTAGTACATCCAGTGCGTATTTGTCTGCTGCAGCCGCGAGTTCACCGGCTAGTGTATTGATGTTATTAACCTTTCCAGAATAAATAAAACGGATCATTTCCACGAGAACGTCGTATTTGATATCGACAATATCGACGGTATTCTCCTGGCTCTCCTTCATCTCGGCGTCAAACATGGCAGCAAATACCGAACTGCTCTTTGCGAGTATGCACTTGTGCACCTTCACGGGTTTACCTTCCGAAATCAGACATACGTCACTGTATTTACTATCAATAAGGAGAGCCTCGTATTTTAGAAGAGCTTTAAGTTGAGGTAAAACATCGACTTTTTGTTCTTCGATTTCTCTGAGTTTTATTTCCTTCTGTTCGTATGCATGAGACATAGTTACTTCACATGCAATTATTATTTTATCGCCACTAATTATGCCATTGCTTGGGTTCATGATAAAATCTCGCGACATCGCGATCCCACGACTGTAATCACTATAGTAATAATGTATATCAGAATGATACGTACGCTCCTGCATGGTATAATTCAGCACACATTTGGCTTTATCATTAAAAATTTTTAAGTTGCACATTGCATCGATTGATTCTTTAGCAAGTAGATAAATGCTTATAATCTCTTTATAATCGTTTGATGTTCCTTTTGGGTACAAACGTAAATACCACTGAATATCGTCACCGAATCTCGGTGATTCCACGTAGTTTCCAACGCTGCAGTTCATGCAAGATTTGTCAATCTCCCACATAATTTTCGAAGAAACAGATTTAACCTTTCCAGTAACATTTGGAGTCATTTTTCACACGGTGCACTAAGATCTACGAACAATAAAATAACAATGAAAGTATGTGTATGTTGTACTTATATACATCATCGTGGTTCGTTATTGTATGCCAAAGTAGGTATTCAGTTGTTACCTTTATATATGAGAGCTATTTTTTCAGTTCGTCGCTTGAAAACTGTATTAATGTTTACTTAGACCTTTTAAGACTTATTCACGAAAAATCTGTTATAAACCGTAAAAAGCGTTGTTAAATGACCCGGTTTTCCCTATATAAAAAAGTCATGACCGGATGAAGTGAAGCCAAGAATGCGTCAATATGATTGGCTCGTGTAGTGCGCATGCGTCAAAAGTATCGTTAGAATTTTTTGATTTGTTTTTGATTTCTAAAATTGATCCTAATACAAAGAATGTAATATATTACTATAATACATATCAATAATTATTAGTTGTGTATTTATAATATTCTATTGTAAATATTATCATTGTTACAAAAAGTGACATGATGTGAACGTTGACACGAACTGAGTTGAGACATAACCTTAAAATTTTAAAAGGTAGTTGGTGACGAAACCGCGGCAATTTTGAAATTTACATGAGCGCGAAATGAATCAATCATATATTGTAAAGTTTGATATATTTCCGTAATAGAAAACAAATATTAAAAATATCAATCAAGCATTTATATTTCATTTAATAAGTTAATGAATTAATATTCTACTACAGTGCGCGCAGCGCACTGCGCCAAAAGTCTAGTATATGTATACTTTATAACTTGAGTGGCTTGAGTATACGAACAAATCGATCATCAGACTAACTAAAGATCGAGTATTAACCTGTCAACGTGTTTCTCAACGAAGGGGAGGAAGACTAAAACAAAGGACTGGCAATGACATTCACGCTTATTGGTTGATCCGGCATAGTTTAAGATGGTGGGGTGAGGCAAACGCTGACTACAGGCCTGCATGCGGTGCCGATAAGTCAAGAGATGCCTTGATGGAGAGCTGATAACTCATTGAGATTATAATAAGTAATTGCCCGCCATGAAAAAAACTCTAATACAAGTAATTAGGTATATACATGCTTATAAACACCTTTGAAACAGCTGCCTGTTGGCGAGTTCTCTGGGGCTATTTCATTATTGAGTTTGTGTATTTATATGTAAAATAATAAGTTTGCTTAAATAATACGCATACATATATAGGTACCTTACGAACCTCGTTACAAACAAAAGGAAAATTTGAAAGAATCGTGATTCGCGCGCAAAAATTAGCAAACGTTGCCAACGTAAATCTTATTCGCGCAAGCTACTGCCAACGTATAGCGAAACTCTGATGTGGATTGTGGGTTGTGGGTGGATATTTTCTACAGCTCGCGAATCTCGCGAGGAGAGATGAAGACGTCGTCCTCTGGTGCGATCGCGGCTAGAACGACCGCGATCTAGTGCTCTTGATGTGTGAAAATCGAATGTCTTGTTACTGAGGTCACGAATAATGGCACCTCCGCCTGTCGTTACCGGGATATCCCCGAAGGAAGGACCGCCCGGTACGCGTATAACCATCCGAGGCGAGTTTCTCGGCACCAAAGCCCAAGAACTTATAGGTTAGTTTTAACTGTCATTTTTATGTTTTGTGATTGTTTATACTTGGCTTTACGCCGTTATTGTTGTGCAAAATGGAAGTTTCTGTTTTGCAGGAAGCTGCGTTCTATTGACTTTTATTTGCATGGTTTTTTACGTGGAGTTGTGGTGCTTACAACAATAATTAACATGTATGAATATAGCTATTATTTTTCGTTTCCTGTGCTCCATTAAATTGTTAAACCTGTTTTTAGGGGTTTTAATCACATTGATCATTACTTTATTGTCCTGCAATTTTCATAATAGTATTTATTATTTTCATTGCTAGCGATATCATTATTGTTATCTCGTACTTTGATTTTGCAGAACGATTTCTCTGATTCTCTGAAATGTTTTTTGTCTCATGCATTTTCCAATCTAAGGTTTTCGGCGGTGTATATTAGTTATAGTGTGCTTCTCATAGCCAGTTGTGTTTAAATTCACAACAGCTTATGTAACAGACTTTAAGAACATTTAATCGATGCAGTCATTTTTATATTTACACACCATTTATTTTAGGTCTTACAATATGCGGATGCGATTGTTTATTATCGGCGGAATGGAAATCCCCAAACAAAATTATTGCGAGATCTGGGCCATGCAAAGGCAGAGGTGATATAATAGTGACAACTCGTTCTGGAGGTCAAGGAACTTCAACTGTGCAGTTCAGAGGGTACCATGAAACAATTGGTCCAATGAAAGAATCTGCAGTATGGGTGGAAGAGGCACCAGTTCAAAGTTTTGTATGGGGTAGGCGTGCATTGTCACCTACCAATTACCAACAAGAAGATCCTTTAGGCCTCAGTGTAGAAGGAAATGAGTAAGCAGAAATCTAGATAACATTCTATTAGTATATATTTTCTGAAAGCATACTTATTTTATTAAATTTTTACTTTTAGGAAAAAGTTTCCTGAGGATGAATTAGTCGAGCTATTTGGTGACGCCAGTGGTGAATTAACGAGTGAGAAGTTTCATCCTGGCATGTTCCTATTGCAACATCATCATGCAACTTCATTAGATGACCTTAAAGCAGGTTTAGCCTATCTACGACGTAAAGTAAATTCCCAAAAGGAGGGTCAACTTTCTTTCCTAAAGGTTCATATTAAATTTTCTTATTAATGCAATACTAACATTTTATTTATTTTATTTATTCAACATTCTTGTGAAACTATTCTAAATTCATTATAATTATTTTTAGGCTAATGTTGGATCAGTGATGGAGCAACTTGAAACGATTACATTTCTCAAAGAACAATTTGAGGCTGATGTCAAAAAATACGGTGAAAATCCTATGGAAAAACTTGAGACTGCCATCAGAGATTCCATGACAGAAGCCAATAAACTTTTTGACGACGTTTTAGCAAGGAGAGATAGAGCAGATGCAACGAGGAATGCATTATCGGTGATGCAGAGATACAAGTTTTTATTTTGTATGCCTGTTAATATCGAGAAAAACATTAAGAATGGCAACTATGACCTGGTAATTAACGATTATGCACGTGTAAAAAACTTATTTAAAAATACTGAAGTTGAAGTGTTCAAAAAAGTTTTAAGAGAAATTGAATATAGAATAGAGACTCTTAGGGAAGTATTGAAAAAAAAATTAGAAGAAGTGCCATTTGCATTAGAAGAGCAAAAAAAGATTATCAGACATCTTATTAATCTTGAAACTGAAGGGGATCCAGCTTGGGATGCAATAGGTAAATCGTTTGAACTCAAAGAAAAACTTATCTTGCGTTAATTTGTTTCTTTAATATTAACGATCCAAATGATTATTTTTAGTTTCACATGCAAATTATTTAGAAAAAAGTATAAAATCTTGCTTGAATGAATACTTGGATCCTGACAACAGAGATGATGATTATAGAGGAGGCTTAGTTATTAAATCTAATGCATCCACTCCGATGTCAATTAAACAATTTAAATTAACAAAAACTGAAGAAAACAATGCACCTCCTAGAGTTCAGTGTATTGAAGCTTTGTGTGACATTGTTATGGAACAATTGCCAGATCTGTGGAGATTAGGTCAAAGTTACTTTACAGGGCAATTGCATGTTAGTGTTGATACAGAGAAACAAGGAGCATTCAAAGTGAGTTGTTATTTTTTTTTTAATTGAAACTAAGTAAAAGAAATAAAGAGTATTTGGAAAGCTTTAGTATTATTTGCTTCACGTAGGCTAATTTTGTCATATTTTTTCAGAACTTGGTGCTATCAAGTATTCAACATGCTGTTGATGCCATGAAAACCGCTTGTGACTCTAGTATAGAAGCTCCATGGCTTTTACATAATCTCAGGTGTATTAGACATATGTATGCATCACTCATTCATTTAGACTTACCTAGCGATGCGTTAGATCTGTTTGGAACGTTTATTTTTGACCTGAGGTAAGAATGCGAATAAACTATTTGAATAAATACGACGATTATTCCCTTGGATGATTTACCGTCCTCGCTTTGCTTACCCACGGGAATAATCAATGATTTCACTCCCTTGTTGCATAATGTACTATTATTTCAGGTTGCAATGTTTGGTGGCACTGTTTAAACAGACTGCTGATAATATTCTTCTGCTAAATCGCAAAGAAACTTGGGAAATAGAATATTTAGATGCAGATGGAGGAATTACCAAGCTGGTGTGTTTACAAATTTCTGTGTAACATTAGCATATTATTTTTTTGATCATTGTATTTTTATTAAACTTTCTACTTGTTTTAAAATAGCCATCGCTTTTCGAACAAATGATAATAGAAGTGGCCAAGCTGGCAAAAAATACAGCCGTAGCTTATGGTCCAAGAGAGTCACCTTTGTTGGCAGATTCAGAACATCAAGAAGAATACCATAACTTAATCAAGTCACTATTTTCGTCTTTTGCACACTGTCTCCATCAGTTAGCCACCAGCGGTAGTGAAGACACATTTGATGAGGAGATAAGAACTACCTCGCGATTAACAGGCTCTCCTGCTTATAGAATGAGAGACAGCAAGATGCATGGACCGGTAAGCTGGAATTTTAGATAAATATAATCTCATTTTAAGATTGTATTAATCATTTCCAATCTTAATTGATGTGGCATTACAGACTTGGGAAGAGTGCCTCCTAATCTCTTTGAGCAATATCAGATATACGCTAAAGGTGGTGCTACCGCGAGTAGAAGAAAATCTTAAATCCCTGGGATATCCAGATTTATCTACTGCCATTGGTTATAATTCCGACTGGACGGAGTTAGAAGCTCTAGATGCTGAAGTATTAAAAACTTATTTAGAAAGACGTTGCGATCCTCTTATCGGGACGATAGAGACCAGCATGTATTTAAACGGTCTAGATTGGACGTCACAATTCAAACCAAAGCACGTAAAGCCATATGTTCAAGAAATCTTAGCCAATGTGATAGCTGTTCACGCCGAGGTAATACATTAAAACCTGAAAAAATGTTATACATCTTGAGTCGGATTTAAAAATGTTCATTATCTTTCAGGTTCGACGAGTTTCGCCGCGCTTACTCTATCGAGTACTTTCGCACATCGTCGAAACCATCTCTGAAGAATTAGCTCGTCTAATGTCCTGCGCTAATAATCGATTTAGTGCACAGGGTATTATCCAAGCCAGGACTGATATGTTACTGTTGCAGAAAGCGTTAGAACGCTATTGTACAAAAGCCGCAAAGTAAGTAAACCACGGTCTTCGTTACTTTTTGGTGATGACAAATTCAATTTTCAGTATTGTTTTATACAATTAAATCCTTTGTTTTTAGAAATTTCTTTGAGGACGCTTTAAAATCGATACCACAGCCAGCCAGCAAACAAGATTCGGAAAGGATCGACATACTCTTAACGCAAGTATCAATGCTTATGAGACTACAGTTATCATGTCTAACGGAGAATTTAGATTCAAAGAAAACAGGCTCTAATGAACTAACGACTGTATAGTTTACCAATTTTATTTAATTTTTTCTGCGATAATTTTGCTTTTGCAAGATTAGTCAGAGAAAGGCAATATATTCTAGTTATCATGAATTTATACATACGGAAAACGACGTTGTTTTATACTATCGCGGAAAATGAAATTAATCGGGTTTACACCTATATGAGGTTTCGCTAAAACGTTGATTTGTTTCATCTCTTAAAAAATATATATATATTTATTGTATTATAATAAAAATTTTACTTTTTATACATAGCTCTGTGGCATTCATTCTCATAACAATCAACAGCGCTGCTATCTTTTTAAAACTAAGGAGCCTCTTTCACATCAGTTTCAACGATTTCAATGCTTCCTGTGTATCCATTCAAAGTCACAGTGTCACCTAGAAAATATAATTTTGTCACAAAATGTACTCTCGGAACTGTCTCACAAATCGTGCATGTAAGAGCGAGCACGAAACAGAGATGCCATGATGACTCACCGGTTTTGAATATCCTGGTGGCATTTTCGACGCCAACGATGCAGGGCAGCCCGTATTCTCGAGCTACGACGGCACCGTGACTAATCAGTCCGCCGAGCTCCGTGACGACGCCACCCAACAGTGGGAAGTATGGACTCCAGCCGATGTCCGTGGCGTTTGTAATTAGAATGTCACCTGATTGGATGTCCGCGGCTTCCTCGAGATTCAGGGCGACACAAGCGCGGCCCGTCACTTCGCCGTTGCATACCGACGTACCTTGAACCCGTACGCCTGTTCCCCTCGTTGCGACGAGCTTTGTTAACTAAAAAAAAAGATCGTTAATGATTTGAATTTTATTCTTACGGGTATCACAATTGTTTCACTATCTATTAATTAGTATAGTACATCGTTGTAACTTACTTCGACGGGTCTAGGCAGTCCGTGATTGATCTCCTGGTACTTGTATCCCTGTAGCTTCGGTCTGATCTTTCTCCTCCTCACAGCTTTTCTTATAAGCGCTGGCGCGGGTTTGTCGAGCAGCTCGGCCAGTTCGTTGCGTGTGAGGAAGAAGATCAGACTCGGATCTGGCAGCCGTCCTTCATTCGCGAGTCGCTGTGCCAGTCCGCGATATCCCATCCGCAGAATGTGTACCATCTCGATGAGCAGCGCTTTTGTGGTCTCGCGTCGGGCTACAGCTTTCCGCGTCGCCGGCAATAACATCCGGAGAACGAAACGCGTGCTCGACTTGCGAGGTGTCTTCAGTCGTGCTACTGTTTCTGCGGCTGTCAAATCCTTACTGGAGCTCTCCTCGATGTCGCTGTTTGTCTTCAGAATGGACTGCGAATAAAAATTATTGATTATTTAATCGTCCGGGAAATTGCGAGTCTACTTATGAGAAGAGGCAAGCTCTTGCGGAGACGCATATAGAAACACGTAGTTCTAGAAGTTTAAAGCATTTATCGAGGAAATACTTATAAGTGGGCAGTTTTGCGACAAGCGTATTGCTTTCTAATTAGGCGTAATTTTGTCGTCGTCTATTCTTTTC
This sequence comes from Pteromalus puparum, assembly GCA_012977825.3. Taxonomy (NCBI): domain Eukaryota; kingdom Metazoa; phylum Arthropoda; class Insecta; order Hymenoptera; family Pteromalidae; genus Pteromalus; species Pteromalus puparum. The sequence continues at coordinate 14,020,972 of CM053169.1, forward strand.
CAAGAGGGAAATAAAAATTAATTGTTCTCGATGACAAGAGACTCGACTATATATATACAGTAAATTTCTCGGTATCAAACGTCCCCGATAATTTTGCTGCATTGTATTGAAGTAATTAATAGCCTGCAGTGGTCGTCGAACTGAATGCAGCGAGCGATGTCGCATAGCGCGCAATTATCTCTCTCTCTTGATCCCTCGTTTTACTGTCGTCCCTTACACCAAGATCAATATCTCTAATAAACCAGCAAAAATGCTTTCCGCAATTCACCTAAGCGATGAGATAAAAATAATGCAAAATGAAGAAAGAGTTTGAGAATCATCACTAAAAATTAAACTATGTTACCTTCTCTAAACATTATCTTATTGTAATTCTTTTTCTTCAAAAAGTGACCTATACTACAGTGTCATATCGCATTTCTACTACCTTCATTCGCGTGCTTTATAAATAGATCGCTTTACAATGTAGCATACAAAGACGTAGAAAATAAGACAATTGTCCTCCCACAAAGGGAAACTCGATAATAACAAGACACAACCACCCTATACGCATTTTTCATTAGCTCAGGAATAGACAGATCGGAAGAAACATTTTTCTAAGAGTTTTTATCAATCGATAGCGCAATTAAACGTACTTATTTTGATGACAGGGAGAACCGCGCAGTAGCTGAAACTTTAATAGTCTCGTAGATACGGCAAAGACGCCGAGAAAAAATAGTGCCGTCAGTTGCCCGCAGTCCACTGTCTGAGAAGATTCACTTCATATGGATCACATTTTCGATAGTACAGACCACATCTGAAAACTCCTAATACAAACTGAAGAGCTTATTCGAAGAAAGGATGGAAGTGATGGATTCCTTGAAAAGTACGGACATCATGCCGCTATCCTTTTTTTACCTCAAACTCACCGGTGCTTGGAAGCCGTCAAGTTGGCCAAGTTATTTAAGAATGATCTACGACTCGTACACGATATTGATGGCGTTTTTCATAATGCAAGGAATTATCGTCACTGAAATTTTGTACGTCATTTTTGCCGAAGAGAATCAGTCAAAAGTGTTGAAGGACAACGTATACATAATATGCACGATGATAAACGGCTGGTCCAAAATGTTTAACGTGATATGCAGACGTGAAAATATAAGGAATTTGGTGAACGTCTGCATCGCGAAACAATGGAATCCACCAAGGGATGACTACGAATCTTCAGTACTAGCCGCAACGAAACAAACGTCAAGGTTTTATAACAATTTTACTCTTATGTACTGAGGTAAATTTAAACCGTACATAATTCTTCCTATTATTTTATTATAAATAACGCAGGAAAATAACTTTAGCGCACGCATCCGTCGTCGGCTCGTGCGTAGTATCCACACTTTTGAATTCAGTTTTATCCTCGCCACCGTTTTTGCCCGTAGACGCTTGGTACCCTTGTAATAATAGTTTTCCAATCTGCTTCTGGACTACTTTTATGCATCAGTCTATAGGATATACAATTACTGCAATAGTGCACGTAGCAAATGACAACATTGTTGTTGGTTTTATGATGCAAATTTGCGCACAGTTGAATGTTCTAAATCGGCGACTGCTGGCAGTTCACGTCGAACTTGAGAAAGCAGCGCGTCAACAGAAAGATCAAAGTCAGATTACATCTTTGGAGACGTCGCTCGTTAACGACTGCATCGTTAATTACAGAGATATTCTAAAGCAAGTATATACATATTCGTGTATTAACGCTATGCATTTACTGTACTTAACTAACGAACTCTAAAATTTTTCAGATTCGCTGAACTGCTAAGCGAGACGTTCATCGAAACGATTTTTATTCAATTTTGCGCGGGCCTCTCAGTCATTTGCACGAGCGTTTACGTACTCACCACGCTGAGTATTTTCAGTTTTGAATTTTTCGGAATGTTTCTGTATCTTTGGTGCATGTTGGGTCAAATGTTTTTGTACTGCTGGTTTGGTAACGAAGTGGTATTAAATGTGAGTTGCTAAATTTTTCGTTTACTATAAATTTGTATGGACACCTCTATGTGATTTATTCTGATTGTTCTAGAGTTCGAAGCTCTTCCACTCGATCTATGATATGGATTGGATTAAATTGCAGAATAAGACGCAAACGAAATTGTTGTTCATGATGCTCGTGGCTTCGTCTCCTATTCAACTATTTCGAGGTGCTATCATCAGAGTAAATTTGGATGCTTTCCTCAATGTAAACCATTTTTTCTCAACTCAATTTGTTCGTATGCATGATGCCTTACATCTTGTAATTTTTTCAGATCCTCAAGTTTTCTTATTCGGCCTTCAATATTTTACACTGAAGTCTTCGCGAGATTGAAATTAAATGAACCTGAATTGTAAGCAAAAAGCTGTTGATAGATTTGTATACAAAGACAATTTCTTAATAAAAATAAACCAGTTTAACAACCCAGTTTTCTACAACAGGTATAGCCATTTTCCTATTTTCCTCGTCAGAGATAAAATATAAATCTCGGTTTTATCGCGGTGATGAGAATTGTGATTTACCTGGATCGTCGCTAGGAATTTCTCTGGCTTCATGCCCCACGTCTCCGTGATCAGGTCGAACTCCTCGATTCCTCTATGTCCGTGTACCTTCATGAAGTTCAACACCTTCTCGTAAGCCTTCGGACAATTGTCTTTCAGCCAGTTCATCGCGTCAGTCAACTCAAGGTCCTTGAACTGTTCGCCCACGCCGCTTTCTCTGATCGTTCTCGTTATCTCCTTCAGCACCACCGGTACTTGCGCACTATCGTCAAATTATTGATCATAGTAGTTGTTTTATACAGTCAAATTCACCTTGTTTCTATTGTAATATCTACCTGATGACATCGCTGCAAGACCCAAGCAGCAATGCAATATCCGAATAGTGTTCCATACTCAGCTCCTCGCTGCCCTCGGTCAATATCGACATCACGAGAACCTGGTAGAATATACTGCACTTCGAGGTGTGGCTGTGAGAAATTGCCGCAGTGCTGAAATCCTTGATGGCCTCTTCGATCCCCTTGTACATCTCCTTGGTCGATCTCTCCTTGCCTTCGAAGTTCTCCTGTTTCTTCTTGTACCGGGCGACGACGTTCTCGGCCTTTTCTACGGTCTTTAGGTTCTTCCAGAGGTCAGTTAGCATCTGTTTGGTCAGGTTCATTCTGGCGCTTAGATTCATGACGCCGTTGCGCTTCTTGATGCGCTCGTGGATCTCAGGTGTCAGGATCGATCGGCCGCAGACTGCGATCTCGGTCACCCGATTGCTCAGAGAGATTTTCTCTTCGACGAAGCGTAAAAGAAGCTGAAAGTGAAGCGTTTGCATGTTGACGTATCACATCTGTGCGTTACTATTAGTAGATATAGAGGTGTCTTACGTTCGAGTAATTGAGTGTACACCTCATGTTGCTGATGAACATGTGAGCGTTGTAGGATTTATCAACCGGTTTTCTGTGAAGGTTGGTCTCCGTCGAGATGTTTAATCCGTGTACGATGCTGCTCATCGTCAGAGGCGTGATCACCGTCGACAAGACTTCCCCGACGTTGGCAAAGGTGAAGATATCGTAGTCACTCGGTACACCGGATCCTATACGCACCAAAACGGACTTTTCATCCCTCCTCACATCGGTAAATATGCTCAAAGATCGGCAGTATGAAAAGTGTCTCACCCAACTCGTGAGTGAGTTCGAAGTCGGTCCAGGCGTCAAGTGCCGTGACAGGCCTCGACTGGAGCAGGTAGACCTGACCCTTGACCACAGCCCACTCGATGTCTCGAGGTGCCCCGTAGAGTTTGTCGAGACTCACACCGATACCCGCCAACCTTATCGCAAGCTCCATACTGACTGATAACTTGTCGCTTTCTTGATGAGACAGACCGAGACAGTGGGTACCACCGTCGGAGGTTAAGCTGACCTTTTGCGATTTCTTGCCGATCGTCGAGCTTTTGATGGACAAGGTATCGTTTCGGCTGCGCTCGATTATCAGGGTGTCCGGATCGACTAGGGCTGATACTACTGCCTGATGGAGTTTTAGTGTGATTAGGAATGATTCGATTTATGTTGAACATCGAGAAAGTATTATTATGTAGTGCGTACTTCTCCTAAACCGTAATTTGAAGTTATGAGGATCTCCTTTGGATTCCCGGTGATCGGGTGTCGCGTGAACATCACTCCAGCAGCTTCAGCATCCACCATCTGCTGGACACAAACGCCCATCGCTGCTTTTATTGGCATTCCGTGTTGCCTCCTGTAATTTCGTATGAGAATTGAATAAAAACTTTTTTATCTTCAATTTTAAATACGTCATAAATAATAAATCGCTCGACTATACCTGTATTCCACACTTTGGTGAGTGTACAAACTGGCCCAACAGTGAGCAACGTATTTGACAACTTGACTGGATTCTTTGATGCCAAGGAAGGTCGAGTTCTGTCCTGCGGCTGACGTATCTTCACTATCTTCTCCAACTGCGCTCGATCTCACAGCGTACATGACTTGCCGATCGCTGGATTCTAAGTTTTTTAAGGAATCTAGAATCTCGTTTTGTACGGTGTGAAGTACCGGCGTGTTTTCCATCAGTTGGACGATGCTTTGAAAGAAATCGAGTTATTATTATGTAACTGTATGTCGATGAAGTCTTGTGTAACGTAAACTTACCTTTGACAGTGATCTTTCAGATTCTCGACTTTTCCTGAACTGCAGATCGTGACAAACTCATCAATAGCTTCTTCCAATTTCGAATGATACTTGATATGTGACTCGAGCGCGTGGGCCGTTACACAGAAACCTTTGGGCACGACAAACTGAGCGAAAAATTAAGTGTGCGACATTAAAAATTTGGAATAATTATTTAATTTAAAAAACTTATCAGAAACGTACCTTCGAAGTTTCGATCGAAGTAAGTTCTGCAAGTGACGCGCCTTTGCCTCCGACGAGGCTCTCGTTTTGACATCTGGTGTCTTCGAAGGAGAGGGTATAGTCTTGTGGAATTTCGTCTGACTGTCTAGCTTTGACGAATCGTTTGATCGATGGTACCGTAACTGGACAGGCACCTAAGTATGGTTTCCACAACTGGATTATACCGACGCCTTGAATATCATTTAACTTCAATTCAAAGTTGCAGTAGTAATACTGAGAGTCCCATGGATAGCCGCCGTAGAGAGTTCTTTGAGTTCTCCTGTGTAATTTGAGGATCGCTTCGTGTTTTTTACCTCCGGCTAAAATTAACAATACAACTGTTATAAGACTTGTTCGATTTGTTTGAAACACTCGTGCGCCATAAGATAAAAATTGCATAATAACCGGTGAAATCGATTGTGTATTCATTGAACCCATTGTCAAATCGACTGAAGAATCGTTTCTCGTCGAAATTTATTGCAGTGATCGGGTGCAAAGTGTCTGTGGGATCTTTTACGTGTCCTAATTTTACACTGTAAAAGTAAATATATGAAAATACATTGTCTTTGTTCGAACAAAAGAAAGCAGAGGAACTCATGTAAAGTAAAACGATTAAGCTCACTTCCTTAATCCGTCTTTGAGGTCAGCCAAATTTAATCGGAACTGGACACCCATAGCATCGAAGCCTGTGATGCAAATGTTCTTGTCGAAGTGAGTTGCATCGCATTCTCCCCAGTAGCATTGACGTACTGCTCGCAAATACAGTTCAACGCTCGACGAATTTTCGAAGGTCAGCTGTCCAACGAGAGATCCGTACTGGTCGATCTCGTCGATGTTTAACTTGTTTCTGTACGTTTGTTTAATGCGGGATTTAATAAAACGTTAGGAATTCTGGATGATGACAAAAAGGACAGTCTGCTTACATGAGCTGCTGCCAATTGGATTTCTTCCATGAATTTTGAGCGAGAGTCTCGGCTTGGAGATTGGAACTCCAGAATTGTTCGCGTGATATCGGTCGGGCGTTTGCTATGAAGCTGCCAAAACAAAAATTATAACTTTTGTATACAAATTCAATTTAAAAAAATCAAAAAATTCTATCATAATATAACCAAAAGAATAATTATAAAAAGAATAAATTATTCGAATCCACCGAGCAATGGTTGACTTCCTGAGTGTAAGCTAATCGATGAAACTTACATACAATTAAAGCGTACATGTTCGGCGTCAGTGTCGGTATCGCGATTAATATCCGAACGTATTCCTTTCCTCAGCAAACCATTGAAAATTATACGCGCTCGTCTTCCTAATTCCAAAACGCTTATTTTCAAACCCCCAGCGGACCAGGTCGACGTTCCGAAATCGTACGTGACGGTGTTTGGGTGATCTGGAGTGTATTATAATTTACTTAAAAAAAATAAGATACCATCTAGTTTGATTAGATCGTACTCACCAGCCAATTCATACGTCTGCCCATCTTCCAAACCCAAGAAAAGAGACAACTCTGCGTGATTGCGTTGTCGATAGCTGATTTTAATAAACACGAAATTGTTCTTCAGATCTGCACCGTAGAAGCTTACTGCATTCGAATCCTATTTTTAAACAATTATTATACTGTTCCGAGTTTGAGGACAGATCTCCGCCTAACAAATTATGAATTCTTACGTGTTTTCTGTCTCTAACACCGTCGACTAGTTTATCCATTTCATCGGTCGAATCACTTTGCAGGCCAACTTGGCTCCTTTTTCTTCTCGCGATCCAACGAACGGCTAATTGACGCCTCAGCTCGAACAGCCAGCCTGCGATTGCATAAAATCGTATTAAATCAGTCAATTCATCGTGAAATTGCTCTATGTGCTAAGTATAATTCGGTGTTAACGAACATTTGGCTTCGACATTTTTTACGTTCATCTATTATGAGATATTATAAACTACTACGAAGCGGGTATAACTTTATGAATTTTTTTCGAATATGACAGTAGAGATTCGTATATATTATACCTTTTTTTAAAGTTGTTGTTGTTGTTTTTTTTTTTTTTTTAATAAATTATAATAGAAGAAGAAATTACAATCCTACAAGACGGAAACGTACCGTAATCAATGCTCGGACTATATCCCGGAAAGACCCTAATTGTTGGGTCAACTTATAATTTCGGTCATTATTCTGAAATAAATGAATACCTACGAACTTTTATGACGCTAATCGAAAAAGATACATGATTAAAATTTGACATAATATTAATATTTCAAACTTCGCGATATTGATACGCTGCACCTGATTCAGATTTGCATTCGAAGTATAAAAGCAATTATTTTTATCGTCTCTTTTCGTGCTAATTAATTTTCGCTTTGAATTGCAGGATAAATATGCGACGTCTATCAATCGAATTTGGTTACTCGTACCGCTGATAATATTGAAATGTGCAACAAACTTTATTTATCTCAGTAAAGATAGCGTCGCGGTGGCTCATAAAAATGCAATTATCAGTACACGAGTACCGATTTATCTTCGATGAATTGAATCCAAATAAAATTGTTGGTCATCTATATACGCGAATAGTTTATCATGATTCACTATAGTATTTTAGTAAATTCCAAAGATAAATATTTACAATTTTGAACAGTATTCCTATAATAGACCTTTATATGATTTACTAAGCATATCTGTTTCGTATCTGAATGATCTATTACTGACAACGACGGACTCAAGATTTGATTGTATGCACTTTATAAGATACAAGTTATGAAGCAGAGCGTAATACCAAGAAAAAGTTGAGCGATTGACAATCTATGCAGACGTAAAAATTTAACGATCGCCTAAAACATTCGGTTATTGCAGAATAAAAAAAAAAAAAATAAAAATTACTTATTTTTAGTTAACCCGTTATTTAATTACGATATATACCTAAATTGAGTATACCAGGGCTTTGACATCTCTCGTGACTTAAATCAGTGACTTTTCGCTTTTTACATGATCTAAGATTGCGTAATTTACTTCTTTACGCACCTGTATCGCTTCTGCGCTCGCACAGCCATGTGAAGAACCATAAGGTGGTCAAGAAGAGCGCCAAAATTTGAAAGAATACGTAAATCACCTCCATGATCGTCGTTGAAAAGCCAGTGTACAGTAGCTTCCTTATACTGTCCTTATTGACATTAAAAATATGTAACTGAGAGAGACATCGGATAAATACTACACAGCGACGAAAAAAAACACGTAATTAAAAGGATGGCTGTTTTATAATTTCGTTCTATGCTGTTTAATTTTGTGTTTCGATAAACCAAAACTTAACACAATATTCAATATAGAATAGAGAACGAAACACAAGTCGTAGGAAGATGCCGTCACCAAAAATAGTAGTGTGCTACTTGTCAATTAAAAGACCATTCTTTCAGCTAGACACGCAGTTATTTAATTAGCTTTAAATAAGTAGTTGTTTTATATTCTGTTGATACGTGTATCGCTATGGCTTCTATAGAATTTTTGTAACAGTATAGCCGAACGTCTATTGCATTTCCCGTGACCTTCCAAGCCCTGTTATCATATTTTACCTGCAACTGTTTATTATTTTCAACTCTGTGTGACTCTTATGCAGCCTGTGACTAGTCTCTCTCTTTCTCTCTATCCTTGAAAAGGCGTTATAAACGTCAAAGCTCGGCACAAAGAATCTTACTATTATATACAATGCTTGTATAGTAAAATTACGTAGTCAATTTTGCAATGAACGTTCCCTCGTTATATAGATACCCACATGCGTATATTATCCAACTCTACAGTCGATTCATTTCAGAGAGACTACAACAACGAAAGCACTGTATATAAAAGTTATCACACAAAATAACAGATGACTTGCACACATTCGATTTATAAACGCACAAATCGCAGCAGCACAGAACTCTTATAAAACGTCAAAAGCACAAGAATAAATCATACAAACTATGCACACGCGTCCACGAGACTCACGCGTTAAAAGCCACTCGAAGACTGAATGGAGCAGAGCAAAACACTAACTAGCTATAAGCGCAAATGCTCGCGCGATTAACTGGAGCCGCCAACAACGCAGCTAGATTAGAGAAGCGCGGAATCTTTCGATATTATACCGGGCTTTTCGCCGATAGCTTATTATATTGTTTGCTTTTTCTTAACGTCGAGTTGTATGTGTATTATAACGATGCATCTAAAGGCTAGTGCAGAGCTTTTTTGCCAAATGAGTCATTGTAGAGAGGTGTATATATACATATAGCTGCAATTAATCGTATGTATAGTAAAAAGTTATTTTAGTGTCATAGTGCAGCAGATACTGTTTGAATGCTTATTTATTATGTGGTCAGAGCTCAAAGAAAACACGTATCTTGTCCTTGGCTTCGAATAGGTCATAAGAAACCAGCTTTGATGCTCCTTCGAGAGATTTGCATGTCGTCCCGTTTTTTCGATTATTCTGAATGTTTGTTAACGATTGCGAGAAAAGCTACAGATTTTCCTTGGTCTCGGTAGCTCTCCTTGTTATTTATGGAGGTATTTTACATATGTATACCATCAATCTTTCTCTTGTCAGATGGCTTGAGACGAACTGATAAAATAATCGTATACATCGTAGGTGCATCGGCATTAATTGTCTTATCGATTCAAGCTGCATATGATGTGAATTGAAAGGTTGATTCGTCGTACTTTTATCTGTTTTTGTAGAACGATGAAATGTAATAAATATTTGTTCTAGAAGAAATTAACCTATTATGAAAATAATACACATCATTAATATTAAAAAAATTTTGTAATAAATAAAAATTACCCATGTTTTATTTTCTTGCAATTATAATAACATTTTAAATTCAAAGGTCATTGATCCTCACCGTAGAACTACATAACAGCATACAAAAATCATCAGAGATAGAACGTGCTGCAAACTTTATTTGGCAATCAGAATTCAGCAGATGGTAATCAGGTTTTTCAAAATTACGATTCTGATTCGTATTTGGTATCAAGAATTACGCGAGATACTTACTTTTTTTTTCGCGGGCGTTCAACCGTACACGCACATCAGGTGATTGCGCTAAACTGATCTTGACGATAGCTTATCACAACTGCAGAACATGGAATTATTGTGAAAATCCCAGTAGAACGTAAGCAAATTTATTTATAATAGTATATGTAAAATAATTTGGGGAATGTGAAAAATTATAACATTATAATTTATCACGATTTCTTATTTTTATCATCAGTCTATATTGTGGTTTATTACATTTTTACCTTACACTTCTTTAAACTTTATTGTAAAATAATTTGCCTATACTTTGTCATTTCATTTTTCTTTTCGTTAATTTTTATGATTATTAAATTGTAAAGATATATTTTATAAAAAAAGTAATAGTTAATATATTTAAAAAAAAAACGTAATGTAAGTTAGTACAATAAAATGGGGAACGTTACTTAATACGTATTATTACAGTATGCGATATGAATCATGTTTCCAATGTTACTACCTATTACTGACATAACGATTAATAATCAAATATTTTATCCCCGCATAACGATTCTAAAGATGCAGGACCTCATTGCGTCGATCAATGCCAGGATCCTTCCCCTGAAAATTCAAATTTCCCGCCAACTAATCGAACTTCGATATTGTAATACCCCCCCCCCCCATCCTCGCGGTTGATACGCTGCATTTGCACTTCCAACTTCACTCGACTTTCCTTTCCGCAGCCAACTTCAAAGCACTTAAAATACATGTTTCACGCTGGTGTGTATGTAGGTATTATTTCCCTCCATTGTGTGTTTGTTTGCGCGCAGAAAAAAGGAGCACAGAATAGCGTAAGTGTGCAGCGAGAGTGAGAAGAGGCTATATTAACACAAATATACATTCGCAACATAGACGTAGCAGCGCCGCTCGGCGCTATATATAATCGCATAAATATGCAGCACAACAAAACGAGAGAGTGTGTGGAGGCCGCGTTGTAGTGCGCAAGAAAGAGAGAAGAGAAAATTCGCGCGCGAGCATGCGGACTTAACCTCCTCGTCCACTGTGTACATCAGTTGATAGACGACGACAATCGAACTGCTGCAGTATAGTGCTGTTGGCGCGTGATTTCAGAGAGATGACGGACATCGGAGCCTCCGCAGGCGTGTTTACAAACAGCGCCGGCGGGGACCTACTGCAGCAGGCCTTTCAGCAGGTCGTCGATGATGAGGATCAGGATGGCACCGCGGGTGACTTCGTCGCTTTCCTTCAGAGCGATGCTGCTGGCGAGTCTCAGGTGATACAGCTCACGGCCGAGCAAGCCGCGGCCTTGGGCATAACCTTCAAAGTCGAGGATGACTCTCTGCAGCAGATGCCTGTCGAGACAACACCTGGATTCCAGGAGTTCGAACAGCCCCATGAACAACAGCAGGTACTCAGCCAGAAGGAGTCGCAGAGGATCATCAACGAGCTGACCCAGAGCGGACTGCTCAAGCCCTGCGATGCTGCTGATCAGAATGATGGTTTCTGCGATTGGACTGTGCAACAGTCAAAGTACGTGACAGTGTGTTTGTGTTTGTGCTTATGTGGTTGTGTTGTGATTCTTAGTTGTAAGTATGCACAAATTAATGGGTTTCTTTTCTTTCCAGCGGAGACTGCGATAGTTATCAACAAGATGTGATAGATTCCAATATAACAATGGAAACAATGAAACTAGAAGGCCTACAACAGGAGCAGAGAAATGACGTTGCGGAGCAGACGGGCAATGTTCTGCACCAAGTGCACTCTAATCAAAGTAATGGACTGATGCAGGAGCAAGAAGTTCCAAAGAGTATGGAAACACAGTGCAATGGAAACTTACAGAACAGGATACAATTCAGTATAGCTTCTAACAACGAAAAAACCAACAGTATCACAGAGTCCCAGGCACAAATATTACAAAGGTTTCCTGCGATACTGCCGTCGTCTCAGTTTATCATTAAGCCAGCACAAACTGTTCTCACTCCTGTGAAAAACATCAGGATATTGCCCCATACGAATCAAATAACGACCAAAGCACAAACTTCACAGAATTCCTTACTCCTGCCAAAACATACCGTATCGCCACATTACCAGACTATTCCCATGGGGACCCAGTTTTTAAGCACAACAAACAATGTACCTACACAGATATTGAACACATCTAGAATGTTTGCCAAAACTAGTGATAGCAGTAGTTCTCAGGTGGCCAATGAACCACTTTGTAGATCGACAAAAATTACTACTGTACCCACACAGCTGACACAGAATTTGGTGAGTTTAGCTCTCTACTGATTGAAACCAATCATTACAATCTTATAAGACAAATACAAATATTCAATTTACAGATTCGTCAATCGCCTGCACAAAAGCCTGTGCAAACACAAATTCAAAAGGGAAATTTACAACAATTTTTCACACCCATTTTGAAAACATCAAACGCACATACAGCAGGGAAAAACACTTCTCTGCTGAACAGCAATGCTTTAAAACTGAATACTTCTACACTTGCCTACAAGACTGTACAGTATCCCTCACAAATGTTAAAAACCACTCATGTCAAAAGTCCAGTAACGTCGCTTTCCGCATCAAAAAATAAAAATGTAAATACACCAGTGATATTTAGAACAACGCCGATGATGAAGAGTGATGATCACAAGCCTACTTCCATGTCGACTCCATTAATGAGGATGCAAACTTCCAATACGCCAGTTTCAATTTTAAAACCCCAAGCTAAGGCTGTAAACAGTAATTTTATTAAGCAAAGCTTACCAAGTACATTTGTGGCACAAAAAAGTCCTCAAACAAAGCCCATTGAACTGTCAGAATCGTTAGGTCTAAAACCTCTGGCTGCAGCAAAGTTAAAACAAAGTATGAATTCACTTATAAAAAACATAAAGAAGAAAACTATACCTGCACCTGTTCCTGCTAAGCAGGAATCAACTGATGTCAGTAAGCCTCTAGGTTCTACTGAAAATCCTATACAAGTTGTTCAACAGGGCACAACATTTCATAGGTAAATACATGTTCCAACAAATTTAATGGAAACAAACTTTTAGAAAATGATTATAAAAATGCAAATACCAAAATAGGACTTACAATGAATGTATGCTATGAAGTTGTTCATGCTCTATAATAACTGAAACAATAAAATATAAATTTGATTATCTTTTCATTTTCAGTGTGCAACAATTAACTCAAGCTCAATTAAAGAAAATAGCTCAGGTTTTGCAACAAAGGAGCCCGGAGTCTACAAATCCCAACGAAAAAGTTGTGTATAGGTATGAAAATGCGACCAATTAACAAAAAAAAGCTTTTGTCAACGAAAATTCTGATGGTGCAAATTGTAACTCCCCATAGACTAGTTTTTCCGGACGAAGATGATCTGAAGATGAAAAGCCCGACATCGTTGCTGAAAAATCGAAATGGTAAGCGCGGCAGACCTAAAAAGAGCGCAATCAAGCCACCTACTACTCCCTCCAAACCCGTACCAGAAGAGGAGCCAGAAGATGTAAAAGTAAGATTCAAAGCTGAATACACGATTCATAATTACATTTAAAAAATTCTTCCCAAAAATATAAGACTTTTAATTCAGTGGAAATAAGCAAACTAAAAGATTTCGCATTCTCAGGATGACCGTAAGAAAGTAGTGGCACGCACGAGGTCAGGCCGACTGTCTCGTCCGCCTCGACACATGGTGCGTGACTACAAGCACTTGCATCATTTGGACTTCATGCAACCAGACATCGACGACTCGGATGGTGGTTACAGCGACTACAATACTAACGGAGGTAGTAGCAATGCAGGAGGTATCGCGAATGGTACTGGTAAAGCAGAACTCGAGGACGGAACCGGTCATAAGACTGAACTACTCGCCGGTCTCGAGATGCCCAAGCGCAAGATCTCCGATCACTTCAGGTGTCCTACTTGCAGTAAAATCTATCTGGGCAGAACGCGGATGGCCAGGCATTTCGAGATGCATCCTGATCATGGAAGCATCGACCTTTTGCCACCACCCACAGTTGATCCGGATCCGAACAAGGTAAATACTTTTTGCTTTAATTTGTTTTCTCATTTTCGAGTAATAAAGTACAAAGTTAAAAAAATTATTGTGCTCAGATTCCGCCTCAAGATCCACTGAAACGAAAAGGTAAAAAGCGCGGTCCGTGGGCTTACGTTACTCCTGAGGCAAAGTCTGAGCGTCGACAGCTCAAACTCCGGGAAGCCATTTCCGTATGCGAGAGCACGGAGATAGCAAAGATCGCCGGAAAACCAGTGGCCAATGCACTCTCGTTGTTTGATCTTCTACTTCTCAAGTCCGACAACAATGTACGCACCTTTCTTTCGGAGATAAAGGAGTTGGTCGAACGAATACGCGAGAAAACCAGCACGATGCTCTCGGTCGCTAATAACGAGGACAAACTCAATGACGATGTGGTTGATCTCAACGGCGAGCTGCTCTGCGACGTACTAGCGTTAAATTCGGGATTCTACAGGGTTAATGAAGCTGTTTGCTTAGAGGAACCTGAAACGGAGGATAGAAATCCCAGTGAGACTTTTGAGATTGAGGGAGATCTTTCGCCAGCAAAGAAACAGAAAATCGACGGTGCGTTAGAAGAAGGTGAGCAAAAGATTTTTATTTGCTTAGTTATTATTTGAATTGCACGTGTGATTTGTTAATAACCGATAACCATGCTCTATTTTTCTGAACGTAACAAAATGTTTTTAAAGGTAAAGAAAATATTGAAGAAAGGTTATCCAGTGGTTTTTCCGAAAGTTCAGATCTGAGTGTATCAGATTTTCTTAATGAGAGAAGAAACGAATCTACGGTAACCTCGGCCAACTGCCCGGAAGTCTTAAGTGCGTTAACATTAATGCCAAAAAACAATTCCACTTATTCAGCGAACGAAGCCTCGACCAATGTCAACAACGTCTCGAAAGCGTTAAACTCGGGTGCCGAGGTTCAAACTACTGACAATCCTGGTTTCCAGAAACTGAGCATCAACGTCTCGGCAAAGTCAAGTCCTGGGTTCATGAAAGAGGCTACGTTTACAAAATTGGGTGAGAATCTGGACTCCAGCTGTAACGATGTATTTACGAAATTTAACGGAAATTACGACCAGACGAAGCTGGACAACTTGGAACGGACGTTTATAAAATTAGAGCCGACTGAGGAAGGATTCATTAAGTTAGGTAATGATACTATAATATACAAATGTTATATTTTTATAAAAATGAAATTTTTAGCTTTGCAATCAAATATACTTATGCATTTGTTTTGATTTATTTGTATTAGAAAATGGTATGCTCGGAGCTTTTCATCAAGAAATCGAAGATTTCGGAAAAATACAGAATAATGGATTTCATTACGTATCTAGTGGAGCTTCAGATGGTTTTAGAAAATTAGTACCTAAAACAAGTTCGGTAACGGTTCCTAATAACGATAACATGAAAATCGACGATGAAAATAATGACCATGAAATCGACGATAATTCGGTTCAAATAACGACAAGCAGCTGCAGTAGTAATAATCCAGAATCAAATATTTTTGAACCTTCGGATAACTTGGATATTTCAAGGATGACGAATTATGATCATATCACACACTTGGATATTTTAAACAGCAGTGGCGCAATAGACAAGAATCTCTTAATTGACGAGAAACTCGTAGAGCATTTGCACCTCGTGGATAATTCTAATATTGTAGATGAGTTAGTATCAGAACGACTGAAAAGTATCATGCCAGAAAATTTGCTGGAAAGTAATTTACTTCATAGCAATGGTAATTTAGATACGGATCTCGATTTTGATGAACTAAGCGAAGAATTCAATAGAAACACTAGGAGTTGATAAGAGGATTTTAATCTTCTTTGCTTCAGAGAGGTAAAGTTACTGAAAAATGTTGTATTTTGAAGTTTAAATTTGACTAAATCGTTAATTTTTTTATAAGGTCATTGCAGTATATAATATATACAGTATATATAACTTTTTTTTGTTATTTTTTTGAAACAATGGGATTATTATTGTTTTCTTAAAATAAAAATTTACACCGTATATCATATTGGTTAGATTACCTCGTCATCGTTTATTTAAGAAATCTCACAATCATGTTGAAGAGATACATTTATTACGAATTTCTCTACTTTCATGTTTGCTAATTTTTTTTTCTTTTTTTTCTTTTTTTTTTTTTTAAGTTAAATTTTGTATACAGGGCAAATACTTGTTCATAAAAACCAAAATTATTTTTGTCTCAACTCAAAATATATAAGATGAACGGTATATTTGTCAAAATCACTTCAAAATCACTAACTTTACCTTCTCACTGACTATTTTTCATGAAATGTACATACAATGTATAAAGAAAATTCATATTTTATTACGAAATTGTACAAGTAAAAAGTTATTTTTATTAAATATTTAATCCTGTTTTACATATATTGTATTTAAATAACGTGTAAGCCCACATGACTGAGATTCATGCTCCCTAGAGCAATTATATTTTAATGTAAATTTACGAATCTAAGATCCTTATATGTTAGCAAATAGTTTTGCGCATGCATGTACAAAAATATTCTGGTATACTTAATAATAATCGAAGCCTAAGTGTAAAAGGTCGATAAATCATCTTTTTATCAAGAGGCGTACTCTAGTCTGCATTGAAGATTTCCGAAAACTAAGACGAATTTTTGTAAATTGAAAATGAAACTCGTATTTCATAGCTTACGAAAATCAATTTTTGAAGTACAAGATGCGGGACAAGAGTCACATTTAGAACTTATTAATGTATATATATAACTAGTGTACATTTGAAAGTGAGAGATTAAGAAATTAAGTTACAAATGTAATTAATGCAATAATTAGAGTTGATGATTGTTTGATGCAATGTAAGTGAAATAAAATTTAGTACAGTGAGAAGTAGATTGTCTATATCATCATAGTGTTCTATATATTATATAAATATTCTATATAAACTATTGCGATCGTAAACTATGAAAAGCCGGTAATTTATGGAAAAATATCCGAGTGAATATTGATATAACTTCCAATGTATAATTAAGAACGTACAGTGTGAATAACAAAAATAATATTTATTTTGCGTATTACGAGTTACGTTAATGATGCATACTTGTATGAATATAAAAGTTGCAAATGTGATTAACAGAACTGTTATGATATTTCAGCTCAAAATTCTAAGTGGCAGCTGGTATAATAACGTTAAAGGAAATTGATGAAATATGTAATAAGATTTATATGATAAAGATGGTAGATTTCTAATCCATTAAGAAAGCTTGATTTTTTTTAAATTAATGTTTAATATTTATGATACTATATAGGTGCTAAAAGTTTTAAATCCTAAAAACTACGCAGTAATATTTTGCATACATTTTTCTTTATACTTTTCTTGTTTTAGATGATCTCAAGATTATAAGTGTAGCTTTGAATGTATATTTTTGACAGAACTTGTCTAATTTTTGAATGGAAATATAATAAATTAAAATTATTAAACAACAACAGCTTATTATATTTCATCCATCCACGATACATCACATCTAGTTATCTTAATTTTGTTTCAATAAGCATTGATTCTAGTTTTGTATGAATATTGTCTGGAATCTGTGTTTGATGAACCCATGCTGCAAGATGTAGCATTTTCCAAGAGTCTTCATGATTATGTGCGACATTTTCTAATATAGTTCGTTTCACAGCTGCTTCCTTTTTATATGCTTCACATATCATTTCTGCAGTAATTACTAAAAGGGGTAGTGATACCAAATTTTTAGATTATTCTTAGCAAGGAAGAGACAGGTACAAAGTATACTGTTGGATTCAGAATTGATTAATTACCAAATTTTTCAACAGGCCATGTTGAAAATAAATTATTATCAGTCTTGTGCAAACATGACACTGCCTTTACTTGCTTAGCCAAAAGTTCTAAATTTGCAACAATTTTGTCCTAAAACAAATATAAAAAATTAACACAGCTTTTTGTTTCTCTACAGTAAATTGAAATTAGAATTTACCTTTTGATCGCAAACTTTTTCTAAATCTTCACAAGGAGTTTTGAGCTCCTCTGGATAACTTTGGTCAACTTTTAAGCGAGTGATTGTTTTCAATAAAGAGACACCATTTAAGTGAAGTGTATTCCATTGTTGTATGCTCGAGTGTATCTCAGCCGCTATATCGCGAACGAGCCTTGGATTACCAGTAAGATTTTTTCCTTGCGATACCTTGGCTCCAGGGGATACCGTTACTGAAATTTAAAGAATTTTCACCATAATCTAATTCATTGAATGTCTTTAAAAACTTTTGCGACCCATGGAGTGGATGGATATCAAATATATAGGCAAATAGTTTTGTTCTTACGAGTAACAGGTGAAAATCGCGGAGATTCTTTCATCGGATTCTGCATTCCACAGATTGCGTTGCTCATTCACCTGTCATTAAAAACATTAACTCTTAACGGATCAATGTACGAAATTGAGGTTAGAAAAATCGTATGTTTTTGTATATAAACACATATATGTGATTTAAATGAAAGACAACAGCAGCCGCATTTCGGAGCACGTGCGACGCATATGCGAGAATGCGAGTATGCGACTGACTAAGTACTGAGCGCGATTCCCTACGGCCTATTAGGCTAGAAACTAGAAACAGGCAAATTCATGGTTGCCAACAAAAGGTAATGTTTTCTGGACTTCCCCTAGCGACAATGGATTTTTATAGTGCGAAAATGTGCAATAATATATTCAAAAAACTTCACTTTTTTTCATTTACTATAGACTTTGACACATTTTTTGCACATTTAAATAAATTTTTTGCATAAATAATTTTTTGATAATTTTTTATCATACTTTGTGCCAAAATTCAAATCAGATTTGTCATAGAGTTCACTAATTATTATAATATATTGAATAGAAATAGAAGTCTAGTTTGTAATTTTAAAATTAATTTATTATCTTTTTAACATTTTTTTTTATTGCGATTATCGCTGATCGTGAAAAATTGTTGTTTGTATTCGGAATTGGCGCATAGGTATACCTAATACGTGAATGAACACAAATAAAGAGAAAAATTATTAAAAGAAAATTTAGCGATTACATTTTGATCGTAGACGTTTTTACACAGTACGTATATAAACATTTCGGTAATGTATGTGTATATCAACAACAATAACTCTACAAAGCATTTTGCTTTGTCTTGTCCGCTAGGGCAGAACAAACATCGCATATAATATCAAAAGATAATAACTGTCGGAATTCTGGATTTTTGACGATGTCAACTGCTTTTGTAACAATAAATTCGATACATTTAGCTTTTAAACCTCCGACGCTATGTAGCTCGGCTAGTGAAAGATTTTCCAAGACATTGTCAACCTTTATATTGCTACTAAGACTTTTCTCGCACATCAGCATGAGACCGTTGAGCGAGTATTTATCAGAAGCGACTAAAAGCTCGCTGGCTATCTTGTCGATGCCGTTAACTTTTTCGGTGTAAATGTAGCGTAGGATTTCCTGGAAAACTTCGCGTCTGATGTCTGTTATTTCTACCTTGTTTTCGTGCTTTTCTTTCATCTCATTGCGGAACATAGCGGCAAAAACTGGGCTTCTTATACTCATTACGATCTTATGAGCATGTAACTCTTCATCTCCGATTTTAAACGTAATGTCACTAAACTCTTTGTCGTTCATCAGTCGTTTAAAATCGTCAATCAGTTGCCGATGATTACCGTAATTGTCGTCCACTCTTAAGATATTCTGTTGTTCTTTTTTCTCAAGTACATTTATTTCACAAACGATTGTTAATTCATCACCGCTACTTGTTTGGTTTTTTTTAATAAAATTTCGATTTACAAATCGCGAAGTCCCCAAATTATTTAAGCGAGAAGTACTATTAACTCGGCCTGACACTGATTTTTTCTTTTGTACTAACTCACCTTTGTTGTCGAATATTTCAAATGACAACAGCAGTTCGAATTCATCTGGACCATTTAATAGGCATAGATAAATTGAAACAAAGTTTTCGTAGTCTTTTTTAGTGCCGTTTGGGTACAACTCAAGCTGCCACTGACAAAACTTGTTCGAACCTATATTAACTGTCTTAAACACTGGAGATTTCAAAACTTCTCCCACATTTTTGTCAGAAAGGCAATCGTAATCAATTATCCATTTATATTCTAAAGTACAGGCAGTAGCCCTAATTTTTCCGGTAATAATTTTGGCCATTTTAATTAACTGTAAGTAGGTACAGCGCAGCAGAGGTTATGTGCATCGGTTGGAATCTCAAACTTGCGGAAGCAAAGACCTTAAATAAATAATATATTTCTAGTTTGTTTATATACACACTGTTTTATAATGTAAAATGACAGTGATTGAAATGATTTTATTTATGATCCGAGCAGATACGTACTTTTATCAATCGTCGACGAATTAACAAGACGTAAGTATATGCGATATTGCGATCCATAGGCCAATTGTAAACATTGAATATGGCGGTAAGAGCACACTAGCGCCATAAGTCCTCTCTTAAAAAAGTCATGATCGGTATGTTGTGATCCTCTCTTAAAAAAGTCATGATCGGATGTTGTGAAGCCTATAAATGAAGTTAGCGCTGAACGTGATTGGTCTACAATGTGTATCCGGTTTAGATGGCGCCAACATTTAAAATTCAATATTTGAATTTGAATGGTAACGAGTTTAATAAAAAACGATCGTATTTTATTAATTTAAATTCTGAGATTAGGTTTGTAACAATTAATTATTTATCTATAAAATAAATAACGAATATCTAACCTCAAAAATTGAAAAGCACATAACCTACATTATATTGGGTGATATATGATTGGTGAGACAAGATACATATATACAAACGTATTATAATTATTATAGAGTAAGGAAAATGTTAACGTTTGGATTCTATTTAGAATATAAAGAAAGAAGTGCGTAACGATATTACCCGCGCGAAGCGCGGTCGATTTTCCTAGTACCTAATAAATGAGGGCTTGAAAATTGAAACATATTCGGGATGGTATTATGCGATGGGTGGCGCCACAAAATACATGTAAAATTAAATGGGGTGGCCAGTATTAGAACTAATATAAGTATCCTTTAACATGGAGCGTATAGGGCTCGTGTAACACCTCGAATATATATATACTAGACTTTTGGCGCAGTGCGCTGCGCGCACTGTAGTAGAATATTAATTCATTAACTTATTAAATGAAATATAAATGCTTGATTGATATTTTTAATATTTGTTTTCTATTACGGAAATATATCAAACTTTACAATATATGATTGATTCATTTCGCGCTCATGTAAATTTCAAAATTGCCGCGGTTTCGTCACCAACTACCTTTTAAAATTTTAAGGTTATGTCTCAACTCAGTTCGTGTCAACGTTCACATCATGTCACTTTTTGTAACAATGATAATATTTACAATAGAATATTATAAATACACAACTAATAATTATTGATATGTATTATAGTAATATATTACATTCTTTGTATTAGGATCAATTTTAGAAATCAAAAACAAATCAAAAAATTCTAACGATACTTTTGACGCATGCGCACTACACGAGCCAATCATATTGACGCATTCTTGGCTTCACTTCATCCGGTCATGACTTTTTTATATAGGGATATATATATATATATATATATATACTTTATAGCCTTTTTTAATCCACATTACTACAAAAAGTACGTAAATTAAAAGGAAATTCGTAAGTTTAAAAGCAGTAACATATCATAAAAATCATCAGAGTAAGGGAAGGGGGGGGGGGGTCGTCGGCGTTACCCCCACTTCAACGAGGACGTCAGCTGACTTTCGCCAAAGTGGGGGGAAATGCCGGTGATTTCCTACCTGAGCGAAGCCAAAGGTCGACAGTGGAGCAATCACGTTAGTCTGAGTCCATGGGGTCACACAGTAAGGTCGTGCTTCAAGCTTGATGCATAGAACAAGTGCATTTTGAGTAATAATATACACAAGTGTGTTAAGAGGTTATCTCAAGATCTTGTAACTTGTGGGTACCTAATAGAATCTGCGTACGGATTTATTGAAGCTTGTGCTTTATAATAAGATCAGAAAACAAAGTCAGTCTTTTTGGAATCATTTTTTTTCAAAAGATATTACCATACGGAAACGCAGAAGATGCTTCAATTTCCGGCAATAAATCCGCGCAGAACCGAACGCGTCTTGGCCGATGACAGAGTAGATCCTAATCAGTACCAGCCGATTCATCTAGCCGCTTTGGAAGGAAATGTTGAATTGGTGAGTAAAAGATCCTACTTTATAGCACGCTAACCTCAAAATCGACAATAAAGTTGGCTAACCTCAAAATGCCAACTTTATTGTCGATTTTGAGGTTGGTATGCTATAAAATATCGTATGAGACTGTTGTGGGAGGTGTTTTTCCACCTCGCTTTGATTTGAAAAACCTTGAGCAAGGTAAAAAACCATCTCCCACAACAGTGTCATAATATACTATTAATACACCGTGACATTTCATCAAACTCGAACTGCACTCTCACGCGAAAGCTCACTTGTCCATTCACGAAAATTTCATTTTACAATGTTCGTTTTTCAGGCGAAGCTTCATTTGGACCAGGGCGCAAACGTGAACGCGCAGGTGAATAAATCTGGCCATTTCCCGCTGTACTTTGCGACTGTAAATAGAAACCCGGCAGTACTAAAAACTTTGCTCGATTACGGTGCTAACGTTAATCAGAGAACGATTTTGGAAGGTCGTACTGCGTTGCACGAAGCCTGCAGGAACTCAGATGAGGAAAGCATCAAAATACTTATGTCTGACGGTGCGGATATGCTTATTCAGGACAACGATGGAAGGACACCTTTCGCTATTCTCAACAAACGCCGAAATATGAAAAATCCAATCTTTAGATTGATGATCAAGCTGCTGGCGCTGAGAAAGGTTTGCCTGCATGAATCACCGATGGAATTGTACGACGAACGGATGCTCAAGGAATATCCGCTCGTGCTGTGGCTTTATTATCTAGACTGTATCAAACACGTCCAGAAGATGAAATCCACGAGGATCACCGAGAACTGTACATTCTTTCAACTCCTTACGAAGAGCCACCGTGAGGTTGCTGCGCTTATGCGAAATCCCAGGTTTGGGGCCAACTTCGAGCTGTATGATCTCAATGAGTTTGCTATGTATGCCGAAGACTTAGCTCGAGCTTTTGAAAGTGCGCAAAATTATTTTAACTCTATGCTAGATCAGGAAGACGGGATCAACGAAGATGTTGATGTCACTAATGATCAAATTTTGTGCACTCAGTTTCAATGCACGATCTCTTAACAATTCATCTCTAAAAACTATGCGAATATTTTAGAATTCGTATACATCAATTGATGCTCTGTCTCAAATGCCTAAAAGTAGCGTTCAAAAGAACGCAGATTACGTATCAGCATTTTAATTTTTTTAATTTCTGAGATTAAAAAAATATTGACACGAAATTTGATATCTATATAATTTGACGAAGGCTCTCCTGTGTGCTCTTTTGAACTTGAAATTCGTCCTTCTTCATTGTAGGTCGGAAAAAACCTTATAGCTATTGATGTGTAGTTTTTGAATATGAACTTCCGAAAGTTCATAGCTAACAAGAAAGAAGCTGCTTCGGCGTCATGGTGCTTCTGCAGAAGCGTGCACTTCTTCCAGTTAATTTGCAGGTCAAATTTTGCTGCACCCGCATCCTATTGAGATTATGAAATGTCCGGCCCCTTCAAATCTCCTTTTGCCTTAATGATCCCAACTTCCACAAATATGACGATGGTTCTTAGGTAGAAGACCGATGACCTTCCGATTCAAGGACGTAAAGTAATCCTGCCCATAAGCCCTTGAAAACGTGAAGATCGAATAAAATAAAATAGATTAATCATAAATAAGACGTTATTAATTCAATTACATTTTGACCCTGCGTAAATATTTGACATTACCTGGTCTGCAGAAACAAAAATTACGCAGAAAACCAAAAATTGCCATTTATTCGCACACCGCATTATACATCCGCAGCAGACCTCTCCGTCTCTCATCCACAACGATGCCCCCGCGGAGAAACGGTCCGGTTGGCGCAGTTAGCTCTCCTCGGCTTCCTCTTCTCTCTATATATCTCTCTCGCGAGAGAGAGAGAGAGAGAGAGAGAGAGAGAGAGAGAGAGAGAGAGAGAGAGAGCACACGCGGAAGCGAACGTTTTTTTCTCTCCCGGGCCCCGTTGCAACTCGGTGCGCCTATACCTACACTACAGCCTCGGGACCGAGGCGCGCAGTAGTGCGCTACTATACTCGGCGCCGCGAACAAGGTCATCGTTGCCGTTGGGGTCGTAACCTCCTAACACCTGCGAATTTTCCTATCGGCTGATTAATCGCTTAGAAGCTTTTCTCTTTTCCTGAATGTGTGTATCTTATACTTATTAGAGAGTTGAGTTGACCCTGTGCGCATAGGTCGCCGATGTGCGAAGTTCAATGACATTATAGAGAGCTCTCGTAAATATCGCGCGCTGCTAAGCGTGGCTATGCGATTTCATTATTAGACGGGCGGTATAGGTATAATTGTCGAAAGGTGCGGTGTATTGTTTTTATTTTGTTCTAGTGCCCTTTTAATTTAAACTGTGTGTTATTACAGTATCCTATACGCTACGGTCGTTTGGTTTTTATAGTTTCACATCGCAATAGTATAATAATAATAATAATAATAGCGATGATCGGTAATACATAATTGTTTAATACATTTTCGCAGCGCGAAGCTCGTTTTTTGCCGTCGCTGTTTATTGTTACCTCGGTAATTACCAGTAATCGTCGAGTATTACCGTCCAACGTTGCGCATACCTCTATAATGATAACTCTCGAGCAAGTACTGTCCATATAATCAAAATTTTAAGCACAACTAACTTTCGTGCTCGTTCAAACATCACAATCTGCGCTTCTCTCCCTGTGCGCATACACGATATTATCATAAAAAATATATAGCCACGACCTCTATTCACCAAGGCCCAAACACACAGTAGCCATCCATCCATCCGAGAGTGAAAAATGTGCTGTCTGCAGTTCCATCCCGACTGGTCTGTAAGTACTTGCGTCGTCGTCGTAGAAAGGTAAACAACATCGAGAAAGACCGCGAGCAGTGTGTGTGTACTTGCCGCCGTACACACGTACATCGGATAAGCCTCGACGACGTCGGCGAAGGAGTAGAGTCTCGAAAAGTGCGCGCGACGAGCAGCTGCGCTCAGTCTTCGTTTTGGACGCGTGCCGCGCACTTATAGGTACTTATTCTGTATTACTGTATACTGCACGTAACGTTGTTGGGGCTCTTTGGTAAAGCTTCGCGTGTGTTTTGTTTCGAATCACACCTGTGGACGACGACACGCGCCTGTGTTAATTGTTTCTTTGGGGGAGGAGAATTGGACGATCAGCTCTGGTGAATCACCATGAGGAACAACGAGGTGAGTTGAAATTGCAATTCACTGTTCTGTATGGAGAGCGATTTTATGTTGTTGTTGTTACTGGAAACGTTTAGTGCGGCGAATAACGAACGGTGTATTTTGAGATCGGAGTTTTATTTTCGATTGGAAGTGCTGTTCTGAAATTAGTTTTTGAAGGGTAATATACGTATAATAGATGGTTATCTTTTCCCTGAACGATTACTTTGTTGTATTGTTTCTTTTTTTAGAAGTGGATTTTGCAAATTAATTTTTGAATAGAAACAATTATTACATCGACTTATATCTTGAAAAAAATTAGCAAGCGATGCGTGTTGGAAAGGTACTATTTATCGATAAATAATGTGTAGATTTCGCAGGAAGATTAGGAGTACGAAGAAATACATTTGTTTACTTCCTCATTGAATTTTGTGGCGAAATTATATATTATTTTACAGTGATCTTTGAATTCGATTGGTACGTTAGAAAAACGAAAGTAAAAGTGCGGACATACGGCCCATAGTTAAGCCTTATGGACATCTTCTTTTTTAATGAATGGCTTTATTCTCGAATTACAAAGGATTTGTCTGTGAAAAAGATTTCGAATGTATCAAGGAACCTTTGCATATGTAGAAGATGTACTTTAAATGATGATGCTATTGTGACAGTAATTTTGTATTAGAAATACAAGTCTTTAAGTCTTTCAATGTATAAAAAAACCGCACTGATTTTTTGTTATTTTACTAATAATAAAAGTATTACTTTTCGTGATTTGCAGCTAGTTATCTACATGCTCAATCTTATCGGATGCTGTAGATACTAGATAAGAGAACTGTTTTATCTCCAATCGTCTGGGTCATTAATTTTTTCATCAATTATTGATTTTAGTTGCTTAACTGTAGTTCTTTGGGTAATTGTTCCACACGTACAATCGAAGCGATATTTTTAACTTTTTAAAACGTTCGTGCTATCGAAGATCGATATCGCGCGGAATATCAGCAAAAATTTGCGATAACCGTTGATGCAAACAGTCGACTAATACCAGTCTTAACAATAACATCTAAGAAATTAGATAAGGTTTCGTATTTTTCTGTAATTTATTGTATCATCGTTAATATCGATACACCTTTCTAGCCTGTCATAAAACTATCCGATAGAAACGACTAATAAAATTATAGTCCACACCTTCTAAAATCGTTCCAGCAACAAAACAAGCTATCCAACGATACATTCAAAATGTATAATTACAATTAGACATGCCTGAAATATTCTCACCGATGCCTCGCTTATGCAATCTTGTCACGTAGCCCAACGGCACACGCACATAATCGCACGAATTTCCTTTTTAACGAGACCGTGAAAGGATCTGTGGGTTTTAAAAAATTACTCTCTTATTACGTCTTCTTAATCATCGTCTCTCGCATTTATTTCTTCATCGCTATCATAGACTCCAGGATCGTTTTCGCCGGTACATTTTTAAGCAAATTGATTTCACACTGGCTCATAAAAACCATTTATAATCGCAACTTTATTGATTTTACGAGAAGTCCCGTGAAACGTGCGAGTTCTTCTGCAGAACTACTTTTCATCCTTTTTTAACGCGAAGAATGCCGCTAAATTAGTTTGAGAAGCCCGTAACCAATGTATGGAAGAACAATGAAACTATAAAACCGTCGAGATGATCGAGGTGAATGATATGCCTTGATCCATTTTTTGCGTTACGTTTGCTTTGATTTCAAATGTACATAATACATCTCACACGCAATGGAAACTGTCATTGACAGGTGTATAATTATAATTGCTGTGAATCTTTCGCGAACTTTGTGGGTCTCGTTCCAAGTAACGATAAAATATAATTATTCAGATCAGTATTGTTTATATGCGAAAATACCCAGAGGAAACAAAAGTCCAAGTAAAATTAAATATATAATGACATGCACAAGCCGCGCGCGACACGACGATAAGTTTATTACTTTCCTTTGTTTAAACACCGCGCGAGAGGAGACCATATAGGAGTAGGTAAAACCTGTTTTCGGCGTATCGCAAATCTCATTTTTTTTCCGACACACGTCTGTGGTGACATAACCGCATCCAGGCGCAATGATGCAAGTACTTTTTATCAATCCTTTCTGATAAGAAAAAAGGCAAGCTTTTTCACCTTTCAATCGTCAGGGCAATTAGCATAATGAAAAATAATAAGCGAAAAAACACAAATCTTTCGATGCGAATATATTGCACATCTGTGAAGCACAAAAGAAGAAAAAACAGAAGAGAAAAAAAGGAAAGGCGCGCGCAGGTGTGCACGACACGCTCGCCTAGCCATATAGGTATATAGATGCGAGTAGTACCTAGTAGCATATTCCACGGGAAATGAACTCGGAAGACTAGCTTGGGGAAGAATTTCAACAAGTGCAGCCGTGTTCATTGTTTTTCTTTCTCGTATATAGCGAAGCCTCTCGCGTGTGCAGTGTGTCCGCACGAGGGATTACGGCATATGGTCGGCTCGGCAACTTGAGAACCTATACTGTGCGCGATGTGCACCATGAGCATCGATTTCCGAAGTGTGTATACGCTTTGTTTTATTTGGGTTGTCGATTTTTTGTATAACTAGATTTGTTATAGTTTAAATGATTTTTCTGATTAATTTTCCAAGTACAATATTATTATTGATATTGTTCGTTCAATGCTTTTATCGACGACGACTTGATGGAGTGTATCGTTTAACTCGTATAATGAATAACCAGTGCCTGCGATCACGACTTGAAAGCTCGAGCCATCGTTGTATGCGTTATTCAAAGTCATGACGTCAAAAGTGCCGCATCATTTCGGTGTCTCGATATATAGTGACATTATCCTTTTTGTATAAGGAGATACGATTTGAAAGTGTACTCCGTTCGATTGTTTTCGTTTTAATGCCCGGCGAGATTGCTATCTTTGATGCAGAGGCAAAATATGTATCGGTTGTATATAGCTTGACATTTTTTTAAACTAAAAACACTGTTGATAATTATTCTTACCTTTTTGATTAATAATGTTGGTGAATGTTCTGATTGGGTTTGATAGAAAGGAAGATAAGAGATAAGAAATTGGAGCAATTTTTTGCGCTAACTTTATAAGGATATCAAAATTAAAAACTGTCCGCGACACGTGCGTATAATACGCTTACATGGAAAATCAAGTCGATATCGTGAAATCGGATAAAGATATACGTACAGAGGTAGATTACAAGAATCGAATCTGCATCGAAATAACTAAAATTTTATCGCATACTAAAACGAATTCAAATCAATACAACAGTATAATTCTTGTACCGGGCATAAATATTAATGCCAACATTAATAAAAAAAAAGGGATACCGTTAGCAATAGAATCGAAATCGTTCGAGGAATTGCTTCATAAAATTGTACAGATAATACGTTTTGCAAGATTCGAAGTCATCGAGCGAGATAAATACAGCTTTATACATCTTACAGCGTCAAAAGTAAATACCATTACTATACTTGTAGGAAAATCTTGGTACACGATTGTCCCATATGCCGGTACATTGCGTTCGTCGCTAAATAAACGCGATAAGGATGAGCACATCCGTATAGACTCAGATTTGTCGTAACCGGCGTCACGACCGATTCCAGACTTTGCTTTTCTCTCGGTCGTCATCGCCCATAAGGAGGGAAAATTTGATTCTTATATCAGCCAGTAATATAAATAAAGTTGAATTGTTTCTCACAATTTTCTACTGAATTCAAGGATGTTATATGCATGTACTGATAAACAAAACTTCGTCATTTATCAAAGTCTCGTACTAATCATCAACTTTCAGACTATCAAAATCATTGAAAAATCCACAATAATATTAAATTAAAAATCCACTACCTTAACACCCTCAATCAAAAATCAAAAAGACAATGTACGTCACGCACGGCCGACGAACGCATTCCCGCGTAATACAGCTCTCGGTCAGGATCGGCTCTATACAAGCGCGTCGTGTTTGCTTTTCTTTTTCTCTGTCCGCGCAAACCGCTTGCGAAATTTCACGTCTATACTCGCGACCTTTTTTGCTTTTTGCGTTATAGGTCGATGCAAAAAATGTCGTTCACGGACGATAAATGTATATATGTACATACATATAAACGATGCCTTTTGGCTCTCTCGCGGTCTACACACCATCAAGCGGTTTTATTTTTATTGTCCGAGATGATCAGCTGACGCCAATCGACTTTCCAGAGACGTTTTTCGCCTCGTTGTCACGGGATTGATTTTATTTTTCTGCTCGGCCGGATTTTTAACTTCCTATTATTGTGGGTCGTTAGGGTTGACAAAATATAGGTATCTCTATCCTTTGATCCTATAAGAAATATAGATAGCTTGTAAAAAAGGTTAACGATTCGAGCGCATTGCCGCATTCGCTTTCTATAACACACCATAGAATATAGTGTGCAACTCCGAGAACTTTAGTGCATTTAGATAAAATTTAACGAGGTGCGAAGAAATAACACAATATAACACCCAATTAGGTGTATATATATACTCTCCGACTTTCGCATGTGCGGATCAGAACAACGCACAATTATAAAACACACACGAGCGAACGAAAGTGCATTCAGTGAATTCGTTCTTACAATGCTTCGGAAAAATTGAAACTAGATCACTCGTCTCTTCTTAAGTATAAGAACTCGCATATATCCCGCGGCGAAAATTTCCCTCCGCATCAGTTACTTACTTATATACACACACAGTGAGAATAGCTTTCCTTCCGTTGAGTCCCTCGTGGTGCCTGACAGGAGTCACGCGACTGACTGACTGACGTCCTCTCCTTGAAACTCTCGCAGTTCGAGATCATAAATACTTACACCGGCTCGCGTTCGGACACATCGGAAAAAGCCAAGGGGAAATTCCCGAGATGGACACGGACGCAATTTATACACATCGCCGTCGCTGCTGAGAGAAAGGTGCGATCGAGTATAGGCTCTGCATGTTTCGTTTTGTATGAGGAGTGAAATTGTTTTTGAAAGTGTCTGCGTAATCGGTATGAGCTTTTTTGTGGATATGATCGAGACTTTTTAAGCGACGCGGGAGAGATTTCAACGCACGCATCGAAACTACACTTCCTGGTGTGGGTTTAATACACTCTCGAGATTTATGAAAATTCACCCTGCAATTTATCCTATAGAATTTCCGACGCATAGAGTACACGTCACACACACCAAGCTGTAAACAAACGAGCTTTTAAGAGAAAGCATACGTATATCTATCTTAAGGCTGAAAAACAGACCCATTTAGCATAAAAAATAGGCTATCAATACCTATATACAAGTTATATAACAAGCTGCAAGCGCAATCATCATCATCTCATCTTCGTATAGCGCGCGCAACTGTCTATATGTATAATAACAGCTGACGCGAAAGTGGGCTTTCACCTGCATAGAATTTTTCTGAAAACTACTCAAGCTCCCTCACGTATATAATTGAAGACCAGATGGGTATATCCGTAGCTTCAGGCTCACCGGCTTTTCTCTCTGGCCTAATTTTGCGCGATCGCTTTAGTTTCTTCCACTCTATACCGCTTTTTTCTCGAGCTCTGTATATAACTCTGCGGAAGTCCTTTGTTGCCGGCTGGCTGTATTTATGTAGGAAGTCGGCGGCTTTTTTTCGGGAAAAAGTCCATCGCTACTGTAACGGTCCATTGTCTGTGTATAATATAAAAATCGGTATTTTATCAAGTTGCTCATCCAATTAACTTTACACAATTAATCTCGAGATGCAAACATCGCGTCTCCGCATATCAATTATGTATATACACATACACAACAGACTCGTCCGTAGGTGTATATATATACCTACAACAGCCGGCTGTAGAGTGATACTCATCTATTACACGGCCGGCAGTCGTTCCACCTCCACGCAAGCTTCGTCCCTTCGAGCGTCGACCAGTGAGAGAGCGAGAAACGCGCGACACACGCCAAGAGAGAAAGAGAAATAGAGAGAGAGACTGTGCGGACGTTAAAAAATCCAAAAGCCAGTGTATACTATACGCGCCGCGCTCTCCTTTCCCGTCGTCCTCGTCGTCGGTGTTCGCCAGTCTTGCCGCGGAAGCGGTCGCGACTGCAAGCCTATACTCGCGGGAGAGAGAACTGACTTGCGGCGCTTGTATATCTTCAGCTTTTTTTTTTCTTCTCTTTGAGTTTATTAGCGTATTGTACTACGTGCGGTATATAGAGTTTTGAGAGAGAAGTGGAGTATATATGTATATGGTACGAGTCGAGGTGTGAGCCGATTTCTGCTGGTTCCTTTTGTGCCCGGCTGTATACCGCTCTTTTGTTACCGGACACTGTGCGTGTGATATACGTCTGTATACAGGTATGTGAAAAGAGAGTATATTCGTGTTATTGTGTGGGTCTTTTTGAGTTTTCGGCCTTTGTTGGATTATTTCTGTCGAGGCCGCTTTGACTGGGTGTTATATGCTGCAGCTTTTTAAAAACTACTTTTAAACGCGCGTAGACGTCAGTTAATCAAAGTTCATTCAAATAAGCTTTAAATTTTTTTAGTAAACAAACGCTGATATGTGATATGTGTGTAGACAGAGTCAACGTTGCAAAAGACTTTACCTCCTTTTTTTTCTATATATCTGCTAATTTATGGGCCGTATTTTTTACGTCATTGTTATCTAAAAGTGACGCTTAAATTTCTTGTGTGCCAAGTACAGTTAAAGCTTCTCGGCGTTGTGGAAGACGCGTTGAGCAAGTTTCCTTACGAGTTATAATTTGAATTTGAATGACTTCGTTGAAGGTGAAACTGTTGATTCTTGAAATTCGAATTTTTTTTTCTTTATTTTCAATATATGGTTGTATATAGGTACACCTTTTCGACAAATATAGCACTGTAATACTTACGGATCGCTTGCAGTAAAATACTATCTGTCGAAACTGGTTTTAGTTGCATTTCATGACTGCATATTAAACTTTTCACGTGTCTACAACGTTTTTCCTCAAAAACTATTATTTCTCAGAATATTGTATTTATAAAACTTAACGTTGGTTTTTATTGAAGTGTGCAAAAAAGGATGCACTATTCGTTTAATTATTAAATTGCATTACGCACAGAAAAAAATGTACTTCCATACATTCAAGTAGGTTAACCAGAAACTAATCACTCCTAAAGCAATAACGCGTATTATAATAGACATCTACTGTTGACATATTTTTGCCAACTTCTCAATACGATCCGTATATAAATACAAATATTCCTCTCAAAGGCAGAATATCGGTCAGTAGGAGCTGAAAGTGCCATCAAAGTCATAACCAGTTCTCTCGGAAACACGTCAAAATCATATGCTTTGCCGCAGACGCTATATAAACTCGGCGGCTCCTGTGTCTCATTAAATATGCGCATAACGTCCAGGTTATAGCCTGTGCCGTTTGCGAAAATAATCGCATGTTTTTAAAGACCCCTTAAACGGACGCGCGTATCGTAAGATGCGATCTGGATGAAATTGAATTTATTATGGTAAATATTATTATTGTGAAAGAACTATGACGATTTCTTAGAAAAAACTGCAGTTAAAGGGTCAGCAAACGTAACGGCTCAGTACATCATTAAAAGTAGATTATTCTAAACTACAGTGAAGAAAAGTCGTATAGGCTACGTTCTAATAGACCTTTATAGATCGTTCGACGTCAGTTTTATCTTCCCAAGAAAAAAAAAATCAATTACTACAACTCACAATCAATTCCCTATAATATACTTTCAACTACCTTAATCACCCCATCAGCATCAACGAAACGGAAACCTCGTGAAAGTAAGACCCACTCCAAAAAATCTCAAGAGAGAAGATACAGCTGAATCATCGGATGAACTTCCGGATATCCCTATATATATTAAAAAAAAACTGCACTTTCGCGTCAATTTCAAACCAAATCCTTCACCTCTCGCGAGAAAAAGAAAAAGAGACCGGAGGTCAATCTTACGGACCCGTGTGTATACACGTACACACACTTATTCGACTAGTTTTGCGGAATTCGGTTCCCGTTATGATGAGCGCGTACACACTGATGGCTGCTCTCCTCCGACACGCTCACCGCCGCTATACATCGTCATATACATACATATACAGGTATAGAGAGAAAGAGAGGAGCGATGGCTTTTTTTCTCTTCCGAGACTTGATTCGATTTATGCGCGCGCAGTTATTCCCTATAGCTATATATACATGTTTATCTGTATACATATTGTATGTACCGCTTTCTTATTTCGCCTCTCGGAGAGATGGAGGCGTGCGATGTGCTTGTTTTACTGCAGGGGACTATCGTTCCTTTGACCGTCGACGATCATCTCTCTCTCGGGCTAATGAAAATATAGGTTCGTGTAATGGTCGGGATGATGGATCTGCCGCTTTGAAAGCTGCCGTGTGTATATAAGATCGGTATAGGTACAGCGTTGAGTCCGGCCGATTTGTCTGTATCTGCTTACAGTCTCTGTTATTGGTCGTAAATTATTGTAATTGTCCTGATACGTGTATGTGTATACACACTATTGAATCAGGCTCTTCTGGATATATATAAGTAACCACATCAATAGGACCAACTTCGTGGAATTTCAACGAAATCGCTTACTTCATCCACAAAGAGTTCTCGGCTCTCACAGCGAAATACCTCATTCATGAGCTAACTGCACGTCCGCTCTGAGACCTCAAAAAAGAGCGCCTCATTTACATTGTCTCTCTCTCTCTCTCGCTCACTCGAGAAAGAATTCAGGGCTTGCAGAGACCTTTCACGCCTCTTTCGAGCGCGGCTTCAAGAGACCCAGAGAAAGAAAAGAGCGCGGGATAAGCGATCTCTTCGCGCGGCGAATTCGAAAATGAGTATCGCGGTTTTCTGAGTCATCAGGACACATAGCGCGATGTAGATGAGTCATGCGATAGAGAGGATCTAAGGACGAGTAGTATGTATAGTCTGAGTAATACGATTATGCGAACAGATGTCTGTCTTCGAGAGTATACTATAGGAAGAATTATTGCCGATGCGGTAACTTCAGTCACTCGCGTGTTATGCGTTTTGATTTTATATTTGAGGATTGGAAAGTATAATGTGCTGTAAAATCGCTTTTGCGTGAACGCAGTCACGTAAGTTTAAATGATACGGACAGCTGCGATATTAATTTATTAGATAAGAGAGAGAGAGAGAATTATTATAAGGTCCGTTGAGCACTTGCGTTTTCTTTTGAAGCTATTTTCCCGCTCGGTATAATTTAGCTATTTATAAAGTCGTTTATGAAATTTGCATGTGTAATACGAGACGGCTGATTCATTCAAGTGTTTTTTAAAAAAACTCTGTTGATGTCTACTTGTGAATGGAGAGGAGATGATGAGAACGAAACGTATATAAGTATATGAGTGTAGTTTTGATTTGACGATCTCGAAGTAAACAACAATGTAGACGAGCTTTTAAGATTCATACCTTGAGTGTATCCTCGCGGACAAAGAAACAATAAAAGAGTCGTGCCTTGCCTTAAAAATTACATATTACCATATATATTATTGACTCCTCGACTCCAAAGTCAAAACCGTATCTCATAAACACAAAATTGTTCAGACTGAATAAACAAATCGAAAAATAAATATCAAAAACCCTTTAATATTACAAACCAGCATGTCATCGATAATAACCAACAATTAGCACAATCGTTCGTACACCCAAAAAAAAACACCGCCTCGTCGCCCGGGTATTAATCGCTTTACGATTCAAACTGCACACGAGATTAGATATGTGTCCGCGATTAGGCGATAAAAAAAAGCGACTCACAAAGAGCAGCAATTCGCTCGGCATCAGATATCGATTCGCTCGTGTATACGAACAGTGTGACGTCTAGCCATTTTTATTACTTACGTCGTTTCGTTCGTTTCCACAGGTGAAACACAGACTCGAACAGCTGAAGAGGGCTACCGACAGGATCCAAAGGGAGATTGAGGAAGTCACGGAGAGGGAACACGAGCTCAAGAACGTTGGCAGTATCAAGACCATATCGCACGATACTGTCGATTCTAAGGTGAGCAGAGGATTTGATTTTTTTTTTGGGTGTTATTATAGGTGTCGATTTGAGATCGATTTTTTTAGTTGATGTGTTGATTAGATTTCGACTAGTGCCGAAAACGTAATTTTTTTAAAGGTACCTGACATATAGAGTGTTATATTTTTTTTCATTATATAATAACGCGTTGATTTTAATTAAAACATTGGACAATTTTGACGTTTGTTGTAATCGTTGCAATCACTTTTACGTAGACAAATTTAGCAATTACGCAACACATCACGCTCTATACACAGTTTTCTTAAAACAGACTTTTTAATAGTTCCACGTACTTAATCCCATTTGTTTACCCAGTGATTCACACTCGCATGAATATTCCAACCAAGCACAAGTCGTTACATTAAACACAAGCGTCGTCGAATCTATGAAAAACCATATATATCGTGGGCGTAAAAGACACCTTCCTGATTCACCACAAGAACAAAACGATCGGCTGTATATTATTATCTGCATCCCATCGTACATGTACATACAACCTTATCGATACTCGCTTCCCAAGATACGACAACGACACGTTCGAAGGTCGCGATTCTGAAGACATTGTAATTGCGCCGACGTATGTACATACGAATATGTCGTCACACACGTGCCGGACGTTTTGTAATGCCGATTTGGGGTACTATGCACGCGCCTGATGTATATAGATTGTAATTTATGACCATTCTTTGAAAAAATCAATATTCGTGTTTGGCGGGAAAAATTCGAATTTCGAGGGTAAAAGTTGTATTTTGTCGGAATCACGTAACGCGCGTAAATTGTTGCAATTCTGGTTTACGGCATTACTTTCGAGAGAGAACGTAATATAGCGTACGTAGTCGTAATACTACGCAATCTAAGTGTCTTTACAGCCACATTTACATGTCTCTCTCTTGGAGAGAGTTAATTCCAAAATGCTAAAGAATGCGGCTCTATATACTATAGCGAGGAGAATAACAGTTCAAATGAATCTTATGAAACGAGCTGAAAACGCGAGAAGTTAATTTAGTTGAATTAGCATATAACATTCTATCTCTCTCTTCGCCGCAACGTATAATGAATTTGCGTACTTAAAAAATTTTCTATTTACAACGTAATTGTTTCTCTCAGAGAATATTCATTATACAACAACGGACGAAGTAAACAAATAAGCTCAGCGAACCTCGTTATAAAGATATACCCATAGACAATTACGAATTACCCGTATCGAGCCGATCGAAGTGTACAATACAACAACATCAGCGAGAAAGAATCTCAGCCCATTTTTTCTCCTTCAATACACTTATATATCTGTATACATCCCGCTGGTGTACCGTAAAGTTCGTTAGCACACATTTGGGATACTCCGTTATCGAAACGACTCAATTGTTCGATACCGATCTCTATAGGTAGCCGTTCCTGTTTCATCAACGAGAACTTGGTGTATGTATACATACGGGAGCGAAACAACAATTGACGGGTATGCAACTGTTGTTGCTCGCTTTCGTCATGTAATTACGCGCTTCGAGTCTTGTGGTGTGAGAACGTTCGCGACTCGTGTATTATACGCGGGAGAGACTTTGCCGTTAAAATTTTTTTCTTCTCGAAGACTGTCAAGGGTTCTGATGTTTAGAATTTTGAAATTCACCGTGTAATTTTGGGTTTATGGTTTCAGGATGTCAGTGCAGTTGCAGTGATTGCATGATGTTTAGCTGTACATATAATAATATGCGCAAGTAATGCAAACGTACGTTGCGGAATCTAGAATAAGTAAATGGAAAGAAAGATTCGATCGGTAATCGAATGCAAATGATTCAATTAGCGCCAATTAGCAGAGTGATAGTTTCACACGATTTCTCACATTCCTCTGTAAAGAAAAAGGTATACATTTTTTCAAAAGCATACATTTGAGCTCTTAATTAAAGCACGCATTCCAAGTTTCCCAGGCTTAACTTTTTATTCAACGAATTAGCAGTCTACATCCTTCATTGCTCAATCAGACTCTCCGATTTCATTTTTTAATCGAACCTCTCAATAATACACACTCGCAATTTCCTCGCGAATCTCATCGAACGTCGCCGTAATTAACGATTAACTATTATAAAAAAATTGCATTGATACCCACAAATCGGCATCAAGCTCTCTTTTTCGAAAGCGGCGCCATAAAATCGGCCGTAAAAATACCCGCGAACGTGTATAAATACAGAAGGAACGAGGAAGTCATAACTGGTTCATCGTATCCCGGAACACGAAGTATAAGGCGCACGCGCGCGTGGAAAGGATAATCGAGAGCGAGCTGGCAGTTTCGCCGCGTATAATCGAAGCTTATGGTCTACAAGGAAAAATCCTTCTATTTATTGCGTTTATATAACTGCGGCCGCGCGGCTTTAACGCATCTGAGCGATTTCCTATATATATATATTTTTTTTTTCTCGTTATCGCTTCGCTGCTTCGCCCTGTCTATCAGGAGCTTTTCTTGCGTCTATCTCAACTCCGTTTACTATACGCGGATCGACTTTTTTACTTTCTGCTTCTTGGAGCGAGATATGAGCCGGTTTTCTTTTGACGTGTGCGCAGGTCGGGGTTTGAGTTTTATCGGGTTTAACGCGAAAGTGGAGTTATTAATTTGGGAAGTGTATGGCACGGCTGGTCTATTAGATTTAATTAACGCTTTTGCGGAGCTGATATTGTAACGTCGGGCTATCACTTATAGAAGCTGCTTCGTAATTTGTAACGGTTATTTCAGGGTATTAATTTACTTTTGAAGTAGTGCTGCGTTTTTTGTTATGTTGCGGTAATATGGTGTAGCCATCTATGCGGGTTGCACGCGAGCTTCCAGTTTTAAATTTTGAATTTTTAAAAAAATCTTAAGATAACTTGACATAAATGAAGAAAGGCGCTGTTTCTATAGTCAAAAATCTTTCTTTACAATATACATTTCGCGGTCAATGTCTCGTTCCCTATTTCCAACTCTACCGCGATTATCGCCATCAAGTCGTCCTACTCCGTTAACTCCCAGCAATTATCGATAAAGTGACAATAAACGTAGCGGCAAATCCTCATAATTTTCCATCGTCCTCGTCGTCCAGTTATACACTAAACACCTGTTCCAATTGCTTATCGACAACGACGACTCACGCGGTGCTCCATTATCAATCATTACGAGAAAGAGAGCAGCGTCGTCGCCGTCGATTCGCGAGAGATTAACGAAGCGGTCCGTGGAACGGCATTCTTTTCCCACGACGTGTGAGAAATCGTTAAAGAATCGCCGTCGCGCTCGGTTTGACGCGCAGAGCTCGCAATTATGATGTGCGCGCGCGCGCGCGCAGAAAAACACCACCGCGATCTATACCTACTATATAGCTATATAATAGGTCTCCTCTTATTTTCTTGTAGGTGTGTGTACAAAAGAAATTTTGGTTGCACGTTGTCGTGAGCTTTTTTGCGGTAATGAGCGCGAATGGATGCTGGTAATGAGAGAAAGTTCTTTTTTTTCTCTCTCTCTCTCTTTTTGTGATATATATAATTGCGCTTCAGATAAGACCCGCGTGTGTGTGTGTGTTGTATGCTTCGTCTGATGTATTCACTTTTTCTCAGAGTTTGCAATTTACACGAGAGCTGTATGGATCGAAAGTGATGCAAGCACGTTGTTATTGGTTGATTGTAAAAAAAAAAGAAAGTGCAGTTCACATACTGCTTCCTTATTTATAACTTATATGACAGCGAAAGTTTTCGTACGGATTATTTATCCTTCTTGTAAAAATTAAAATCTTAAACGAAAGAACATGTGAAAGATATTGTAAGAAAATATGAGGACTATTTCCATTAACGATCACACCTAACTCAAATCTTTCGCTCAACAGGTCCGTCGCATGCCGCAGGCGTTAGCCTCAGGTCGTCTGAAGCGCACGACATCGACACCCCAGATCCTCGAGCCATCACCTTTATTTCCAGTGACTCAATCGTCACCTCTAACTCCAAAAATGACGAACGGCGTGATCTCGACGACTCGCAGCACACCGACACCCTTGCGGTTCGCCTCGACCCCCAGTCAAAAGGGACTGATGCACCGTTTCCTCGCCACCCGAGGAAAGATGTTCAAAAACGGTGAGACGCCCACGATAACCCTCAACCCGGAGAGTATCAAGGCCTTCAACAGGAGTCTGGAGATTCGAGGGCTGGAGAACGGCGCAGTAGACGACGAGCCAAAGAGGCCACCTACGAGGAAGGGATATGTACCGGTCGAGAAGAAGATTCAGAAGGAGCTCACGGAGATGCGCGAAAGGGAGAACGAGCTCAGGTGGGTGCAATGATGATGATAGGTTTTATCGTCGTGTTTGCTCGCTTTGTATTTTCGCGATAAGAAGCTTCGATCGGATCGATATCGGTTCCGTAAAAATACACCTTGCTTACACTGAAAGGAATGTTTTATTATACGATCGCGAAAAAATGCAGTTCTTGATCGGTATAGATCGGTATCTCATATACACATAGCAGGAAGCAATAAAAACATCGGTATAATAATTTGAATAACGGCTCCCGCGCTCTGGGTTATATATTTTACACGCTTATATGCATGTAATCGTGTTTCAGACTAATGAGGTCGCGAATGCTGGCGAAATCGCAGCCTAATCTAGCCGACATCGGTAACGATAACGATTCGGACATTTACGACGGAGCAAGCTCGATGAGAAGCGGTACATCGACCAACACTCTCAACGACGACGAGCCGGAGAAGGAGAACAAAGGAAGGCACAAGGTAAATTATGTGTGTGTGTGTGGTATTTATTATACCTACATTGCTGCGGGGTTGTAAATCTTTCAATTAGAGTATGTGATGATTTTATTATTGATAAGGGTTCAAACGCAATTTTTCACATAATCAATTATTGTTTCAGCCAAATCCCCGTCGACGAAGCAACCTGATAGCCCAGTGGGAAAGCCTGATAGCAGCGAAGAAAGAAGCAGCTGAAAACGGCAACGAAAATGCCAACACCGTCTAAGACAATCCTCTTCGACTGCTTAAAATGCGAGAATAACTCGTTCGTTCAAGCGAACGAAAAAAAAAATTTTCTATGAATTTCCTGGTGATATACATTATACATACGCGGAAATTGCATTTGAAAAATATTCTCTGAGACTATCGTCATAAATATATAGTCGTACGTGATACTGCTTTAGTCCCTGTTCAAAAACATAATGCATATCGCAAAGATAATGTGCGCGATGCAGTTCGGAGATAAAAAGCGCAAAGCGCGATATCGATATGCCTCTTGCGAAGATTGTTATATAGTTTGATACTATCATCGCGAAGCTCGAGGTGAAGAAAAATATATTTACTATATAATACAATTTTGATGATACATGTATTCCGGTGCACTAAAGTTATTCTAGGTAATGTTATAATATTACGTACATTTTCAAATACACACTTTGGAGAATGAAAAGACTTTTTTTAGCGGTGCCAATGTAAGGATTGGAATTCTTTATTTGTATTTTGAGGAGAAGAAAAATGAATAATTATATGTCCACGTCACAATAATTCAGTATTAAAGTGTAATGTTGTGTACTTATACTCAGATATAGAGATGTGTATAGCAGAGGTCTATATTATACTTTTAAAATTTACATTATACATATGGCCTGCAGTTTTACTTATTAATATGTAAATTTTTGTAAAAGACTAAAGAGCATTTAGAGACAATGAAGAGATGGAAATTTGTACATACGAGCATTATGGATGTGGATTCGATCTTTTTCTTTTGAATTTGCAAAAAATTAAAAATGAATACTGAATTACTTGCCAGACGTAATTGCAAATATAGAATATAATAAAAACTGAGGAAAGCGCCGTGCAAGTGATCAATGTGTAAGAGCTATTTCTTTATATTAATAATAAGCCATAAATTATTTAAAGAATTATTCAGATTCTTATCATCATAATATATGAGATATATTATAATTATCAAACTATCATATTATATGTAATGTAGCCTTTGTAGAAATGTGTCAATTACTTATAAATACACGATAAAGATGAAACAAATTTGCGATATATAATGTACTTAATATGTTATATTATAATAACAACGAATATAGACTTAGTCTATATTCGTTGATAATAATGATGTAAAAGTCAAATAAAAATTTTAATATCCTATATAAATATAATTTCTGACTATATTTAATTGAAAGAAATTGCTACAAAATGTTATAACGTGAGATTTTATTCTTTTCAAAAATATAACTTGTTAGTTTAATTCTTTTCAAAAATGTGAATCTTAATATTTTATTTATCTTTGATGGGGAAGAGCAAGACATTTAATTTTTACACTTTTTCGGGCAACATTCAAAATTCGCGCCATCAGAATACATCGCAGTAAAAAAAAACATCAAAATAAAAAAATTCGCAAAAGCAGAGTGTAGGTATAAGCTGGTTATTCCAGACACCAGCCAAACACCGGCATGGAGGGGGAACATTCCGTTGCGTAACGAAGAAGATCGCGCTAGTCGTTTCCAACTCAGCCGGCACAAGATTAGATATACCCGACCGCCTCCTACTAGAATCCACTTCAAAAGTGCCGGCGCCTTCATCCGACGCATATTGCGAAAATAATAAGGTCTGTATCTCTCTTTATTGTGTACCCACCCAGAGCAGTTTTTGGTGGTACTTATCGAGCGGTGTTACCGCAACTCTAGCGCACTATCACTGCTAATTATTCAACGTCTTTTTTCTCAACCAAAACAGCCCATCAGAGTAAATATAAACACAGCTGTCCAGTCATGTCTTTCGTGGGCAAGGTTGTCCTGATCACAGGTGCCAGTTCTGGCATCGGAGCTGCTACTGCCCTTCAACTGTCGCAGCTTGGTGCTTCTCTGAGCCTGCATGGACGTAATGTTCAGAATCTGCAGAAGGTGGCTGACCAATGCAAAGATCCTAAGCCCCATATTGTTACCGGGGAGATCACCAATGAGGCTGATGTGAAGAACATTCTGGAGTCTACTCTCCAGAAGTATGGCAAGCTCGACGTTTTGGTAAACAATGCTGGCACTCTGGAGTCGGGTGGTATTGAGAATACTAGCTTGGAGCAGTATGACAGGTGAGAATGTATTTTATATTTTTTAAATTAAGTTTCCTTTC
Organism: Pteromalus puparum; assembly: GCA_012977825.3. Classification (NCBI taxonomy): domain Eukaryota; kingdom Metazoa; phylum Arthropoda; class Insecta; order Hymenoptera; family Pteromalidae; genus Pteromalus; species Pteromalus puparum. The sequence goes on from CM053169.1 coordinate 14,063,455, forward strand.
TACATGTAGTTGCTAACAATTGTAATGTATGAATTTTCAGGGTATTCAACATCAACGTCAGGTCCATCTATCATCTAACTATGCTGGCTGTGCCGCATTTGATAAAGACCAAAGGAAATATTATCAACGTATCCAGTGTAACAGGAACCAGGGCTTTCCCCGGAGTTTTGTCCTACTGCATGAGCAAGTCTGCCATTGATCAGTTGACTCGCTGTGTAGCTTTGGAACTGGCTCCCAAGCAGGTGTGTATTTTGAAAAATTCATGTGATAAGATGTCTTACAGTTAAAAACAAACACTAACAAGGAGTTGTGTGGATTATGATAAGAAAAAATGCATGGAAAATTACTGATCTGCATGTTATATCTATTCAAAATTACACAATGGTAATTTTATTTTTGTTTTTCTCATAGGTCCGTGTGAATGCTGTTAACCCAGGTGTCGTTGTGACAAACCTGCACAGAAGCAGTGGCATGAGTGAGGAAAAGCTTAAGGAATTCTTCGAACACAGCAAATCAACTCATGCTCTTGGACGCCCTGGAACCGCGGATGAAGTAGCCAAGACAATTGCTTTCTTGGCTAGTGATGATGCTAGCTTTATCACGGGTCAGACCCTTGCCGTTGACGGCGGCCGAAGCGTCATGTGTCCGCGATAAAAAGATTTTTTTTTATGAAAATGCAATATTTTTGTATAACTTGATCTATATTTTGTAATGATTCTCAGCTTTTTACTCACTTAAATTTTTTATACATATAAAACCTCAATATTTTTGTAATTCCATATGCGTTTTGTTTATTGATAGTTTGTATTGCAATAATAAGAATATATTTGTAATAAAAAGTACCTTATACCTTTGCATTATTTCATTGCACAAACTCATCGCCCATTTTTATATACTATGCTATTTTTGTCATCTTTAAATGCTTATTTTATTAGGTTACTATACACTTTTAATGTAAGGTACAGAATTATTTATAAGTATACTTAGTATTAGTATCGCATTTTGGAGCAGAATGCAGAAGCAAGAAGCAACTAGTGTCCAGACTCTTCGGCAGGATCAGCTGTTTTCAAAGGTAGGTTATGTTTCAGACTTGTGCCGTGACGCTTTTTGCACCGCGCGCTCACACGTGCGTTCTCTGGCATTCCTTATAATTTTATTTTAAGAAGATTTTAACCGTTATATTTATTTCACAATTAACTGTAGTGAATAACAATCACAATTAAAACAATGGAGGAAACTGCAGCAGAAATAGCAGAAATGGAACGGAGTCTATTATTATATCCATTGACAGAAAGTAAGTACTTTTATCACCCTCGACCTTTAAAAGTTATTTATACTTTTCTGTTCCTGTTACTTAGATGAAGATACACTAATTGATCACCTGACCAATGAATTTTGTTTATCAACAATTGCTCCCTTGGCAAATGAGAACATAGAAAAAAATATTAAAGAAAGCATCACTTCAAACAGGCATAAACATAAGGAATGGCTTTGTATTGGTATCTCATCGTTCTTGTCTTTCATACAAAATAATTTTATTGGAGTTTTTGATAAAAAAGATGTTGATTACTTACTGCCTCTAAGAAAAACAGCAATTTCAAAAATATCAATAACTGATCCATGTAGTGAAAATGTTGAGAAGCCGGAACTACTGTTACTTGCTAGAGCAATATTGTGCAATAATGGACTTCAAGGAACTTTCCCAAGTTCTCTATGGTGGGCAATCAGAGTAAACTACGTCCACCAACTAATTTTAGATGAAGCGGTTGGTAGTTTATTCGAGGATTCAGAAAGACTGATAAGACTAGTACTAGAAACAGACACTCTAAAAGATCCTCAACTCGAAGCCTTATTCCACACAGAGGTTACATACGTTTATCTGTATTACAATAGAATTCAGAGTTCAGAGAAATATTTAGAAGATGCTAAAACCATAGCTAAATTAACTCTAGAATTGGAGGGTGCCATGGGCAAGCGCACAAAGTATCAACAACAAGCAAAAGCACAGTTGTACTTGAAAGCAAAGGTTGACAAGGATCTATTCCCATGTAGAGAATGTGAGGCTACAGTTCTGCCAAAAGTAATAAATTTAAGCGATGATTTGCGTTTGGAAAAAATAGAATTTTCTGAAGAGAGAGAAAAATGTGAGCTTGGAAGCCTTGAAGAAGCTGTTATTCTGGCAAAATTGTAAGTTGATGCATATTTTCAAATATATCCTTGTTTAGTTAATATTAACGAAAAAAAAAAATTAGTAACAACCAACTCATATTAGTTTTCAGCTCAAAATATCACAACCAAAAGACCAACTCACTGATGAGGAAATCACGCCATACTTAGATGTAAATTAGTACTATATTTAATAAGTCATTATTATATTTGGTATCAAAAGCTAATTGAGAAAAAAATATTTGTTCCAGTTTATCATTGATAACACAGAAAATTGGGCTTTAAAAATGTCAGCTCTTTTTCAACGTTGTATCTTGGAAGCTAATCATAAAAGAACCATTGAAAGATCTTTAGCCCAATTAGAATACTTAATAGAGCAAATCAATTCTCTGAAAGCACCTCTGGAGAACAGATTTGACTTATTTTTTGCTAGTGGCATGCCACCTGTTTGGGCTTTGCAACAGCGTTTTGCCACTGTGATGTTGAACCTTGGAATGGTCAAAGCAGCATTAGAGTTTTTCATTAAACTTTCCCTGTGGGAAGATGTCGTTACTTGTTATACAATTTTAGATTTGAAACACAAGGTCAGTCTTAAAACACATAATTACTGAAAATAATTTTATATGAAAATAATAATCTTATTCTTCTTTTGAAAATACAGGCTGCAGAAGTTATTAAACAAGAATTGGCTAAGAAACCAAGTGTGAAGTTGTGGTGTTTATTAGGAGATGCAGAAATCGATGCTCAACATTATGAGACAGCTTGGAAGCTATCTGGAGAAAAAAGTAGCAGAGCACAACGTCATTGGGGTTACCATTATTATTTTCAACAAAACGTAAGCTTTACAGCTCTCCTATCATGCGTAAAATGTAAGACTGTATATTTTTAATAAATACATTTTTATCTTAAAATAGTACGCCGAAGCAGTCCCACATTTGAAACTTTCGGCAGAATTAAACAGTGCACAAGAAATGGTTTGGTTGAGGCTTGGCTTTGCTGCTTTGCAATTGGAGGATTGGAAGCTTGCAGCCTCAGCTTACAGAAAATACTGTTCTCTGGAGCAATCGGTATGATAACGATCCTATTTTATAATTTCTCTACCACACTAGAAACAAATCTTTAATCTCGTGATCAACCATTCTAGAACTTCGAAGTTTGGAATAATTTAGCAAAGGCTTACATTAAGCTGGGAGACAAACCAAGAGCCTGGCGCTCACTGCAAGATGCCGTTAAATGCAATTTCGACAAATGGGAAGTATGGGATAATTTGATGATTGTCAGTACTGATTTAGCTCATTTCTCGGAGGTATGTAATATTTCTTAAACTCTTTTACCTTATAGAAATTCAGTTGAGTATTGACGATCTTTTGATTTCTTTTAGGTCATCCGTTGTTATCATCGTATATTAGATTTAAAAGGATCGCACGTCGACGTACAGGTTCTGTCAATTTTAGTAAAAGCTATTATCAACGAAACAAAAGATGCTGACAAAAATTCATCGAGAAAGTACTTGCCGAAAACATTGGAGCTCTTTGGCCGAATAACTGCAAACACCACCACCGATCCCGACATCTGGAGACTCTACGCCGAGCTCACGCTGCTGAAAAATAACGACATCGATAATCAAAAGGCCGCCCAATACATGCAGCGAGCTTATAGAGCAGCTGTCGCAAATCCTAGGTAAAATTTCAAATCATCCGTACTGTAAATTGAATTTCAAACTCTGTTATCACATTTAATTGCACGAAATATTTTGTTTAGATGGTTCAAAACGGTTGAAGATGCAAACGTTGTATTGGATACATGCGTGAGATTGGCTGAAGCGACTATGAACTGCATGGATAATTGCACTGTTGCACAGAAGAGAGCAGTGCTCGGCAGTGCTAAATTGAATTTACAATCGGTTGTAAGAAAGTTGAAGGACTTGATGTGGGAAGATCAGTCGGGAATCTCTGAGAATCTCACCAAAGTCGAGCATCACTTGCAAGTTGTATTAGATGAATTGGAAAAGCTGAAAGACGCTTAGAAAAGAAAGATTCCACGCCATCATGTGACCGTACTACGAGTTTTTTTTTTAAATATTTTTAAAATACTTCTGAGCATTAAAAGTTTTGTTATTAAATTGTCTGTACATAAAATAAATATTTATACTATTTTCTAATGATTCACGAGCGTTTTTTTATTCGCGCAATAAAAAATCGATCTTATATTTGTTCAAAATCACCTATAATTATCGATAATAAAAGAATTTATAAATTTAATTATTAAAAAATATGATTTTGAAAAATACTTACTAAAATTGATTTCTTCAATTTTACAATCGGAATTTTTCACAGCTGATATTTACAGCGCGGCTGGATTCATCGGCCAATCAGCTGATTTCTGAAGGTTAGCGCCATTCGCGGATTTTGCGCCGTGTGTGTAGCGGGTTGCCAGACAAGCCCAAGGTGCTGATACTTACGAAGGTTTGCCGGGTGGTAAGTATTAACGAAACGTGAACGTTCAATAAATAAACAAAGAAAATCAATGAACAAGAAAGTTTAAAACCTTGAACAGTTTTATACGTATATTAAACGCATAGCATAGGCGCCGAGGTGTGACGAATTCGCTTTGAGGCTGTATACACATTCCATTAGTTTGAAGAGGTCAGTTTACTTAAGTAATAAGTATGCATGATTTCCATTTTTCTAGGTTAAATCTAACTATAAATCTAAATAAAGTTGTAAAATATATAATTTTATGTAACGACATTGCAGAATATAAATAATTGTTCAGAACGGTTGTATACATCAAGTACAAACACAGTCAATCATCAATTGACAGACAATTTTTCATGTTAGATCATGAACTGAAGGACTCTGAGTAAGGATACATTTACTTATTAAATGACAAAAATTGTCAAAATTGTTAATAATTTATTTATAATTGAAGTATTTTAGAAACAAAATTTATTTAAAAAAGTACAATGGGTGACAGTCAGTGTATAAGCAATGATGTCAGAACTGATCTGAAGGAAAAATATATGAGAGTACGAAGACTTCTTGATGAAGAAAGCAAAAATGACCCAGAAACGGAGCCATACAAAAGCAAATATGCTGCAATGGAAATACTTAAAAATATGAAAAATCTATTGCTCAATTCTGTTGATAATGCAAAACAACAGGAAAATGAGGTTACCTCTTTACTTGCTGTAGTATACTTAAATCAAGGTATCGTAGCAATTGAAACTGAAGAGTTAAAGCCAGGACAAGATTATTTGATGAATTGCATCGACACATTGAATAAAACAGAAATTAGATCGGACACTGTACTGCCTATGATAAGCGCTTTGAATCAGCTAGGAATACTTTGGTCTAAACGGGATCAAGCAGCTAAGGCTAAAGAGTATTTGGAGAAGGCAGAAAAAATTTATAAAGATTACAAAAACTCAAAGGATACTGATGCTCCTGTTAGTATGTCTAGCCTATTCGGCTTAGAAGATCCATCTGAACCTCCTCCAGCAGAGATTTTGGAGAAACTTCATACATTAACGCTTTACTATTTAGCTCAAATATATGGTAGTCTAGATGATCTCATTAAATCTGCGGTCTACTGTCACATGACATTAAAAAGGCAATTAGAAATGAATGATTTTGACAGCATTGATTGGGCATTAAATGCAGCAACGTTGTCTCAATTTTTCATGGAAAAAGGGGGTTACACTCAAGCCAGGCATCACCTTGCTGCTGCAACTTACATTCTGAGAAAATATGAAGACACTTTAAAAGAAATGAGGTAATTATAATGAATTAGTAAAGCTAGGCATGTGGTAATTATATGTTATTTTATTATATGACATTATCTCATCATTGTTTAATTGTTTTCAAGCTCAAAAACACCAAAAGATGACAACGAACGAGAAATTTTAGATTCAAAATGGGAGAATTTTAAACATCGAAGTGCTGATATAGCTCGATGTTGGGCCAAGTATGGAATTTTAATGATGATGGCGTCCAAAGAACGTTTGATACAAAGTACTGAAACAGGAGAAGACAAACCCAGTTCCAACAGTACAGGCATTAAGGCTGATCCTAAATCAGATATAAGTCAAGAAGTCTTAGACAATTTGAAATTTGATAGTATAGAGAATGATGTACAACAGATAGCTGATAACGTCACAGACAAATATTTATTAGACTTTAATGATGCAAAGGAAGTCTTCTTAAATGTGCAAAAGTGGCTTGATGATGCAAAATCTTTTTATACTTTGGAGGATCAAGCATCAGATTACATTCAAATTATTCAAGATAATTCACAGGTGTATAAATATCTCACATTTTTTGAGGAAGATGAAGATCGTCAAGCTAAAATGCATAAAAGGAGAATAGATTTATTGGAAAGCCTTGTCAAAGAATTAAATGTAAAGTATTACCAGTCAGATTGTAGGCAAATTTGGATTGAACTTGGAGAAACCTATTCTGAGATATTGGACATCAAATTAGATCGCTTGAAAGCAATTGATGAAAGGCCTACTCCTCACATGTTAAGTAAAATTAATAATTTAACTAAGAGCGCTATAGACAACTTTAATAAGTTTTTGGATTCTGTAAAAGAATCTGGCAAAGAAAAGTTTTCAGAGGACTTGGTAAGACCAGTTTTATGCACCTACTTTCATTTAGGCAGACTGTACAATAAATTTATAGTACCAGATAAGAAAGCACAATTAGAAAATGTCAAAAAAAGCCTGGATGCTTACACGTACTTGGTTAACTACTGTGAAAAGGATCCAAAGGCTGCTGAATTAATGGCACTAGAACTTAATATATGCAAAGATTTTATCAAGCTGTTACCTGTGAAAATTAACAAACTACAGCATGAACTTTCAAACTCTTAAGCAAATGAATCGAATTATTGAAATCCATAAGCTGAATTGAAATTTTTGTAAATTAACTTTGTTGTAATTTTGATTTATATGTTGTGCATTATGTTCACTGAAGTTTAAATATTTATTAAGATCTTCTAAAAAGATGAAAATGAAAGAAATAGATTCAGGCGTTTTTAAATCGCGAAACCTTACTGCAATACTAAAAGTTAGAACTTCTTTTACTTTACTAATACTAAATATTTTGCACACTTATGTCTGCCATCTAATGGCATGCATGCATGCATTGGTCTTTTGTCAGGTGCTAAATACCAAAGCTATATTTGGCTTATAGGTATATATTTATATTCAAATGAATTGCTTTTTTACATTTCAATATATGCTATTTATGTAATAATTTTTTATAAAAATTATTTACTGATTATCAAAAATGATAAAAAAAAAATCTCAATGAATATTTTTCTATAGCAAAGACACCTACTTTCATCTAAGTAGAATTCAATAAATGCTCAATTCCGCGAAAAATCTATGTCTCATGCACTGCAGGTACCTAAAATATGTAAGAGTGATTTATTGAATTATATATGTAGGGTTAAACACAAAGCAGTTGTTGAATTTTCATTGAAATAGTATTTTATTATCGTCAAGGTGATGATACTAGTTGAAATTGAAGTTTCACAAGTGTAAATTGTATAATAGTCGTTTTACCTGCTTCATTGTGCAGATTCATGATTTTTGTATATCGCTGTATGTTATAATACAAACATTCGAAGAAATAAATATTGCTACTCTACATATAACATGGTATTATAAAGTTTGGAAACAAACATAATACATAACAATAGCGAAGTGCATTTTGTTCTTATCGCTCAGTCCTTTACCATTTCATTAGCCCTGATCTCATAGAAGACTAGGTCATATAATATAATTATGCAATGGAAGATCAATTTTCATCCCAATCAATAAATTGAACATCACAAAATTCTCGCAATAGATTGTCATAAAATTTCAATTATGTAAAAATGTATGTAATAAATTATAAAAATTATAGTCAATTTCATTTGATCATCTTTCCAGTCACGTCTTTAAAAACACGAGTTAAATTAATCATCTGTAGAGGAAATGCTAAACCAAGAATTTATGGTCAATGTTAGGCCTTCTTAAGTGCAAAAACAGGGTTGTTAAAATATGAAACTTATTAAACCAACTGCTTGATTTAATCAACTACTATTAAAATTATTAAATAAAGAATTCTTTTTTGAAAAATGATTTGTATGCTCGTAGTGAGTTATAGACGGAATCTTTTTTGGCAGTACATTTTCGTTGATCTAATTAACATTTCATTATTAATAAAATTGCATTTGTTTAAACTTAGTGGTTAAATCTCCTTCAAATATCAATTATATACATTTACAGATATTCTTTAGTAATAATATTACATCAACTGTGTATAATACTTTGGACATATAAGTTCTTTTGTAAGATGTGCTTTCAAGGCTCAGCTTTTATGTTTCTACTCTTTGTTTTTTTTATTGCATCAATACTTGATTATAATACTGCAAAAGTTTAATCTGGATTGTATACTTCTGAATATTGTTATCAAATGCAGATGAACTTCTATAGTATAATATCTTATTTGGAATGATTTTATATGAATTGATATATAAAAGTCTAATCATCAAATGAATTGATTTATAAATGCATATATAATAATGTAAAAAGTATGTAGCAAACGCTGTTACATGTTTAGAAAGAGTCTTATAAAGATAAAAAAAAGGCAGCACATCTTCACTTGCTATCCATTTTAAGTACTAGTTACTCCTTTGCGAGCTACCAAAAGATTCAGCACAGGATGCTTTCTAATGTATCCAACTGCCTTTTTATGGGTTACCATAGTAAAGTCATAACCATTGCATTGTAATATTTTGTCATGCATTCTTAAGCCACTTTTTGCTGCAGCGGAACCTTCATGAACTTCTGTTACGTATATGCCCTAAAAAATTAGAATCATTGAAGAAAGAGCACTCAATTGAATAGTAATTTGTTCAATTAACTAAGAAAAAAGAATTTATTTTTACATTATCTGTATAGCCTTGAGGACTTCGTTTAAAGTCTTGGTCGATTCCTCCTCCTATTTTGAAACCACACTTCATAATTTCCTCTCCCTTTTCATTTATATCAGTATCTTTTTGAAGCGTAATTGGGATCTAAGTGTAAACAGAAAATTGTATTTGTTAGATACAACAAAAGATGTACAATTACACAAAGATAAATATTGCAAAGTATGAAAAGCAAAAAGACTGAGAAAGATTCTAAAAAAAGATTTTTAAAGCATGATTGCATGCTTGATAAATGGATTAGTCATCAGAGAAATAAGATAAAGTGCTAAGAGTATACATATATAAAGGTATGACAGACACTTGAAAAAAAAAATTTTCCAAAGATGATTTATCAAAAGAAAAGACTTCAAAGTTACTCTAATTCATCATATTTAATATTTCAAACTGACTCCGAAATTTTCAAATCGCATTCAATGTTATTGTCACGTCGAAAACCTTGTTTACAAAAGAAGAAAAACAAATAATAGGAAGCGCTTAGTTGTCGAGCTCCGAAAAACAATAAAGCACTTTGCTCCGAAACTATAAAATCGGAGCAACAAGCATGATGTGCGAATTCGAAAATTCTAGGCGCCGTCGAGCGTGAAAAAAAAAAGAGTCACTGTGCAGTCTATACACAGCATCAATTCAGCGTTATTTGTCGGGGAAACAAAAAGAGCCGAGAGAAAGAGACAGAGAGAAAGAACAGAGAGGCTGTCGGAGCGAAGGGAAAGAAAAGGAGTCAAAAACCGTTAGCGGCGCTATAACATCTGAATTTTCTTACACTGAGGCACTCCATCGCCGTGCCAGCCTGATGCTGAAAAGCCATTTTCGCGCACATCTCGGCTGTTTTTTCGCTGTCGGCGTGTCAACAGGGAAGAAAATAACACACACTGGTCCTCTACAGACTCGATGTATAAACTGGGGCCTGATGTATACCGCTGTTATGTGCGGGTAGTAATAGCAGAACGACGCGTCGGACAGTACTGCCGCGTTTTAATTAAGCGTTAACGCTCGCGGCGGCGGAGATTTCGATCGACGGTGGGAGAACACGGAAAACACCTCACTCGCCACACGTATAGCTCACAGCCTCACACTAGCTATATATACTTTGCGATGAGTCAAGCGCGCGAGTGGCGGTGAACTATATAGTCGATTAGACTGAAGTTTGACGAGTTTGATCGGTTCGATCGATATTCCCGGGATTCGAGATGCACCTGTCGTTTGTATAGTTTTGATTAGTGGCGGTGTTCAGACCGGGATTTAAAAAGTGGTTGCGTGACACTTGTTCGAAATTTTGATGAGAAAGATAGAAAATGTGAAGTAGTTTGAAGGTTTTTAACTGAAAAGCAAAATATTACTGTTTCCAAAGAAGAAAAACTTTGTTATTGTACGAGTGTACAAATACGGAAATACTTAAATTATATTGTCAGACTGCAAGTTATCAGTATGCTACTCAATTATGAGTAATGCACGATTATTATAATTAGCTGTTTCGCATATTCAAGTATTGAAAAAGTTGCCAATCATTATATCATTATCAGTTTCCTCAACGCTCGAAGACAAGTTATTTATCAGTATAATATAGTTATTACGCATTTGTTAATACGATCCAGAGAATATTCCCAACGATGAAAAAAAGAATAACACGCGATTTGCAAAGGTCGCCTCGCAGCAGTTTCTAAAATATATTAATTGTTAGAAAGACAAGAGAAACGTTCAAAAAGTAGCGCTAGATAGCGAGAAATCCGACGCCAGCAGCGCCTATATATTCCAATGTACCACGAATTTATCGAACGTCTCGAATTTCGCCCGATGCACGCGCGTCCGAATAACATATAATAATCTTTACCCCACGCGTGCGCGAGCACTTCTCAGTAGCGGCGTATAGATATATGCGAGCGGGTTGTTGCGATGAACTGACATTTTCACGCACTGCAATATATATGTATATCTCTACAATATATATAGGTCCCGACGAGCGGGACTCACGTATATAGGATAGGATAGTGGTATAGTACCTAGTCGTGTATCGTGTATGGTAGAGCGCGGGAGGAAGAGAGAGTAAACGCGCCGCTACCGAGCAGACGAAGACCGAGAGAAGAGTGTCGTCCGCAGCTGTGCAGCTAAGCTAGACCTAGACAGTGTCCGCGAGTGCGTGAGTGTACATGTGTGCGTTAAATTTTGACGCACGAATAGGTACGTAGACGACGACGGCGACGACGACGGCCAACGGACTAACGGAGTTGTTGAGTCGCGGGTTCGTTCGCTGCTGCGACGAAGGTACGTGCAGCAGCTGCAATAAACACGTAGAGGAAACAAACAGGCACAAGTGCGTGTAAACATACGAATACGGGTGAGGGAGAATTAAAACAGTTGACACGCGCGTTGAGGCTAAGTAGCTCTCTCCTTCGGATACACCTGATATACGATGTGTGCCAGTTCTTGTTGTTATGTTGTGTTGTTTTGTACGTTAAAATAGCTGGACTTATGCGTATTCATCATATATACAGAAGAAAGGTATATATATGTATATCGGATATCATCGTAAATTTCAGAGCAACTCTCTTAGACGACGAATACGCACGTATAGACGTATGTACGTCACACGGCGGCTGTCTGTGTAAGTAGTTATAGCGCGCGATGAAACGTTCCAAGCTCTTCGATAGCGCGCATTTAATTAAAAACGTTAATTTCTAGCGAGCGCGCGCGCGCTTGACTTGCTCTAATTACGTAAGCGCGAGCATGATCTCCGCGAGTCTGCATCGCAGGCATCTCTGATGATGATGTTTTTCTCTCCGAGAAGAGGGAAAATCGAAGAGGTGTAGCTCTATCGCTCCGCGGATCAGTAAGTAAGGTAGCTCTGGCTGCCTGATAATTCGACGGGTGAAAGTCACTTTTTCCCCCTCTCGATTTTGCCTCTCTGTGTCCAGAAAGTAGTTGACCTTTTTTGCCTTTATTCGTGATCTCGCTTTGACAGCTCTCCTCCTGCGTCTGTGCTCTCGTTTCGGGAAACGAAGCTGGTTTAGAAGTACTTTCGAGGGATTATGCGTGACATATCGGACGCCGTCAGAAGAAGTTTGTAGGTTATGTTTTTGGCCTTATCAGGTTTTTTTTTCTTTAACTCTTCTCGGGATAGGTTAGGCTTTGGTTAAATTAGGAGTTGAAGATATTAGGAAACAGAAGTGTTTATTTCTATTTGTTCTGCGCTGGTTTTTCCTTGCAGCGGACCCGACTGCTGAATTTGTTTTGGAGATACTTCAAAGTGCACAGCTTTCAGTGCACAGTGACAACAGCTGTCGCACACATGTCAATTGTTTGTTTGTGTTTGTGTATGTACTACCTAGTGAGTCTGTGAAAGATATACCCCAAATAGATCTAGTCTTTCAATGTTGCAACGCAAATTAATTGAGTCTGTTTTGAAGGAACGGATACCAGTTTCACCTGGAATCTGGAGTTTCAGTATGTTTTGTAACATTTAGAGAAATCTCTCATTTGGGAATAGTTTATAAATACTCTTATAAGGTTCTGGCAAGCATATCGAATCTTGATGGATTTTAATCCAACTTGTTTATTATTAAATTAGCATTGAAATTTATTTTGGGAAATTAACTTTCTCATAGTCCAATAAAAATCAGTTGTTTATGAAACCACTGTTTTGTATAAATCATGTCAGATTGTGCTGTTGATTTGCATAGTTTATTTATAAGTAAGTTGTGCAAAATTTGTGGAATTTTAATCAATTCTATTTTTGTGTCAATTTTAGGAACTCGCTGAACTAATCCGTCTGGAAATGTTGAGCCACAGGATAGAGCACTCGAGTGCAAGAGGCATTTCCATCGATCTGAAGAGTTCCAATTGCTGAGTATTTATTTTGGCTGTAAGGATTGTAAAAAAAATACCCTTACAAGATGCCACAAGTTCATGATGCAGGTACGGCTCCTGAGCCCTTGGCCAACAACCTGAATGTCTCAGTGGCAGCTAATCATCTTGACCTGGCTGGGATTGCTCCTTTCAACAACAATAATCTAAACAGGGCAAGAAATAACAACAATCAAAATCCACTATTCAGTGTAAGAGACAGGCTCTTCCATGCCTTGTTCATCAAATCTGCTCTACTCTATGCTAGAACTTTTCCTCGACCAGTCAGAAGAATGATAGAATTTGTCGTTTTACTGAAGGTTAGTATGAGGCTCTTCAATTGATAATATTCTTGATTATTGATTATCAATGATAAATAATAATTAATAAAACCATTTTTGTTTCAGGCAATAATGGCATTTTTTGTGCTGGTTTACATACACATAGTATTTTCTCGTACACCAGCTAATTGTTTAGAACATGTGAGAGATGATTGGCCAAGAGATGGCATCCTCAGGGTAGAAATATTAAGAAATGCTGGGGAAGATTATAGTATAGAAAAAAGTTATGCCAAGGAAGAGAAATTACGACAAGAAAAAGTTGAAGACTTGAGTAGTGTTTTAGGAATATTAGCTAGAGATGGGTTTGTAAACATTAATACTTTGCTTTACATTACCTATGGCTTGCGCATTATAAGTTTGCATTATTAATTTTTGTATTTTGACTAGATTTATAAACATAGAACCATCTGCTGTTGATGAGGATCAAGCTGCTCACGCATCTGACGAGGGATTACAAAATTTAACTTTGTCTGATAAAGAATTGAATCTGCGAGGTGTCACACTGGAGCAGTTACAAAACTTTAGTGCAGCTAATGCAGCTACCAATCCTTTTTTATCAACTCAACATTGGGATGGATATCCAAAGGATCAACCAGAAGTACGTCATCGTAAAATATCTATTTAATTCATTTGAAAATATCATATTTATTCAAATTATGAATCTTGCAGGATGCGACCCAAGCTAGTACAAAGATACAAGATAACATAACAAGTAAAGAAAGTACCAATACACCTATTCGGGATAATATTATTCAGCCTTTAAAAGATCAAGTTTCTGAAGTAGAAAAAATAGTTAAAGCAGGTGAAAATTATTTTACATTATATCGTTTTAGATTTCACATATACAATTTTTTATATAATGTAAGACATTAATGGTCAATGAATTCTAGTTTTTCCAGAAGACGAGTACATTGTTGAATACTCCTTGGAGTATGGATTTTTGCGCCTCTCGCCAGCCGCTCGACAAAAATTGAACATTCCAGTTAAGATCGTTACATTGGACCCTCTGAACGATAAGTGTTTCGGCGATGCTTTTTCAAGGTTAATCCTGGATGAATTCTTAGGCTATGATGACCTTTTAATGGCTAGTATAAAAACCTTGGCAGAGCATGAAGACAACAAAGGTTTCTTGAGGTTTGTGTTTTTCAGATATTAAGATCAAGTACTTCAAAGGTCAACATCGATAACAATTTGTTTTAATATCATGAAAATGTTTTTTATTTTACACATATGTGTATTGTTCACAACTTCATTCAAATGAAGTACAGAAATCAATAACTCAAATAATGTAAATTCCGACTTGAATACTGTTAAATTTCAATTTATGAAATAGATAATTCATTTGTTCCATTTTCTACTTAGCATATTTATGAGTTGAAGTTACATTAATTTTTACGATTGCAGGAATGTCGTTACTGGAGAGCATTATCGTTTTGTAAGCATGTGGATGTCGCGGTCTGCATACATAGCCGCTTTTTTCATCATGCTCGTTTTTGTAAGTAACTTGCACATTCCTAAAATTAAAGAATGATAATTTGATTTAGGTTTTTACACCTTCGAGAATGAATCCTTCACATAGCCGCAAAAATACGTGATTTGTTGTCAAAGCGCTTATAGTTTTTTATGACAGTGAACTTTTCCGTAAAAACATGGTGTCTTATTTTAGATAAATAATAATTAGTTTATAAATGAAGATAACAACTTTGTATTCGTAGTTGATTACTCAACGTCGGCAAAACAGAAAAGCTCCACGTATCTTTTAAAGGGAAAATACCAAGTATAGAAATCTAGATTTCTGTCATATCGATGCTTGCTTCAGTATAATAGATTTTTACTTCTTAATTCCGATTTTTGCTGATAATTTTTCAAATTCGAAATGGGCAGCGTTTATAGATGAACATTCTTATACAGATTAGCTACAACGATCAATTTTTCCCTAATGTAAAAACTTGCAAAGAACATGGCAAGTTTTAATGTTGAATTTTGATTTGCTTTTATTTTTTACTAAAAGAAGTTTCCGGTAGCAATAATAACGTATAACATAGCTCGTGAAAAAAGTCTATAACCACAGCACGACTTGCTCTACTTAGACAAGGAGGATTTGCATTGTTCTCAAACTTTTACTGCAAAACGTACAATTTTATAATTGATTTCCACGCGCTCACCGTAGCACCAGGTACAACTTTCAAATAAAAAGCTGCGTAATTCTCGAACAACAAGTACCACGCAACAGTGAAAAACAAAAATCCTGGCAAAAAGAGTCGATCCAAACGTGCAGATAGTTCCAGCCACATATCTGCAGCGCATCTCAAGCGAGTTAACAAGCGAAGGTGAAAAAAGGGGAAATTCTCACACACGAAAAGGAGGAAAAGGCATCTAACTACGTAGCAACAGCAGTAGCATAGCGGCGGCAGCGGCGTCGGTGCGCGTAAGAAGATACGGGCAATCCATTCTAACTAAGCGCTCCGGTTGAGAGAGAAACAGGGACACACGCGCGTATATACGAGAGGAGGCGCCGCCGTAGCAGCGCTGAACCAGCGTCGGCCTATAAATCAGCGTTATTACGAGCGTCTTATTCGGTCCCCTGGCCGGTCATTTCGTATCAAATTATCCCGCGGATAGAGGAGTAGCTCTGTACCTACATACACGGCGTGTACGAGAGCCGCGTGTCGCTGAACTCGCCCGATGCTTGCTTATTGAACTTATTACTCATGCCGTATGTTATTCTGTTATTCGCTTGAGAGATCGTATAATATGATGAGGCGATTGTTTATTACTGATTTTTTATCGTTGTATTATCAGACGCGAGTAAACGGATGATTTTTTTTCGGCGAACCGGTTTACTCGCGTTGTTGTAATTTTTTTGACGTAGGTAAACTTTCTAATGGAATGTAATTGGTTTTTCACGAATGCAAGCACTTCTGCAGGTTCGAGAAATTTAATTTTGTGAAAATTTCAATATCCAGTATGATGCTGAATGTTACGATTTCTCGGAATGCATGCATTAAAATGCAATTGCAAAAATTTTTGAACAACATAATGATTTCTTTGGGTTTAGCAGGTAAAGTTTGACGAGTTCAACGATCGGTGAAACTTTTAGAAAGTGTTTTCGACAATCCACTCGACCTTCTGACGCGAATGCGGGAATGTTTCACGATACGTACACCCGATTTCATAATTTTGCTACAGCTTAGAAATATTTTAACCCTCGCAGTTTTCTACAATCCCAAAACATAAAATTATCAACAAAACTCCACCGGAAAGCATTCCATAAACGGGAAATTTCGCGGAAAGCGAGGAGGGGTTAAAAGGAGTGAGATCGAGTCGGCCTATAGGGGTGTATAGTCTCGTGTCGAGGCACGTGAGCAGCAGCAACAGCAGTGGCGCACATTTCCAGCGTCTGTATTGCTTTGCGCGCGCGTCACGCGTATGGGGCGATTGTCCTCTGTCGCGTGCTCGCCCGCAATCAACCCTCTCTCTCTCTCTCTCTCGTCGCTGCCCAACATCTGCATCCAACGTTCTCTCTCTCTCTCTCTCGCTCTCTTCGGACTACTCCATTATGCACTGTCTCTCTGTTCCCGGCAGGACAATGTCCAGATGCCGCCAGCGCTTCTTCTGTCTTTGTGGATATGCCGCGAGCTGATGCTCCTTTTGTGATGCGGCTCTGCATGTATATTCGGGGGTTGCTTTTTTTCCTGTACAAGATTCGACGTGAAATTCTGTGAGATGGCTTGATGACTCGACGGCAGATCGATGCTATTAATAACGTTGCTGCGATGATTGATAAGTTGCGTAAATAGGGGATGCGACAATTTTAGAATTGATTCGCCGTAATCAGAGTGTGCCGGGTTAATTTCATCGCGAAGCTCGTGGACGACAAAATACGGCTGAAAATATTCGTTAGTCACGTGTATAGCGAATTATTCGCGAGAGAAGGGAGTCAGGTGGCAGGTTCAATTCGTTCAGTTCCTATTCACTATTCAATTGTATTATTCCCCTCGAAGCGGGCAACCGATAACGGGAGCGCAGCTTGCAATTTGCCAGACGTAATCCTGCTTGAGTTACTGGGCTAAATTAATACTTTACTATAATTTGATAGAAATAAGCGATTTCGTACGCGCGTACTCGTTTTGATTTTTACACGAATAAGTCTTCTGTGTTTTTTGGTTAATACATGATCGTTGATCATTTTTGTTTCAGACTGTGTCGATATCCATGCTGCTGCGCTACTCTCATCACCAGATCTTCGTTTTTATCGGTAAGTTAATTTTGATGTTATATTGTTGTATTTTAAACGCTATATATTAGGAAGGCGCAAGAAAGAGAGCAATCAAAATAATCGAAAATCATCTTCTAACTCGAGATAATTTGAAAAGTCGACAACCGATTGTAAAATTTTAATCTCAAATTGTGAAAGCCGTACAGGTGAACGACCTTTTGCTCAAATATGAGCCGAGGTTATACGTGATATGGTGAAACATTTAGAAAGCGCCTTTTGGCAATGTTTGCCGGCCAGACCGGGTTCGTTAAACTCACTTCTGAGCTTTTGACCTGTGATGTAACTTTAGGAATATCTAGCTTCCTTTCGACATCACCGGCATACCTGCTTCACCAAAATTGGAGGGATACCATTGCGAAAACGATCCTAAAAGCAAATAACGTTGCTTAAAATAATCTTTTAAATTGAAATGGAATTGAGTTAGAGATTCAATCCCGGGAATATCTAATAAATATTTGATAAAGATACTGACTTGAAATAGTAACATCGATTACAAATTATATTCAAAACAAAAAACTATCCCGGCACTGGCTCTCTTACCTCACTGTACGCTCCTGCCTTGGCTCTAGTACTACACTCTTTATCAGAGCTATACAACGTCCCACTTGATTGCCAGTGTCATCTCGCTCTACATCGTCCCAGTTTTCCGCCCACGTCGGCCGAAGACACGAGTAGTTGCTTTTTTCCACGGTGTATGTGCGCAGTACAAGATCATTCAGTGTCAAGAGTACCGAGAAGCGAGTGAGAGGGAGAAAAAAAAAGATGACTGTGGTAGGGATAACTTACACGAGAGAAACGAGCGGGTACACGTACGAATGACGCAACGGTTCGACTTTAATAATACGCGGCGTGTAGCAATCGCGACGCAGTTTCAGTTCGTGCTGCTCGAACGCCGGTACGTGTTGCCGCTGCTCTAGAGGATTTTTCTGTGGATATGTACGTGATCTGAAGCACCTGTGCGTATCGGAGAACAGCAAGTTATGGATCGTTTCTGAATTGCGTTTAAGTATAAAGAAACTAAAAATATGACGTTCATCCTTTTGATAGCCGCCTACGCATTGGTGGCCGGTTTCCTGTATCTGCTGTATATAATAGTCAACCAGCTCATCTACTGGAAGCTTCGCAAGATTTTACATCTGAAAGTGACTCCATTGCTCGGCAACTTTGCGCCCATATTCTTCCGACGCATCTCCTTTCCCGAGCACGCCAAGTTCCTCTATAATTACCTTCCGGGCACGAAGTACTATGGCACCTTCGACTTCAACACCCCGGTTATCGTGCTTAAGGACCCCGACCTCATCCGTGACATCTGCGTCAAGAACTTCGATAATTTCCCGGACCACCGCAGCTTCGTCACCGAGGAGATGGACCCCATAGTCGGGCGGAACGTCTTCTCTCTCAAAGGTCAGCGCTGGAAGGACGTCCGCGGCACACTCAGCCCGAGCTTCACCGCCAACAAGATGAAGATCATGTTCCAGCTGATCACCGAGTGCTCCAGGGAATTCGTCCAGTACTTCGTCGATCATCCGGAATTGGCTGCGAACTTTGAGGCCAAAGATGCGTTCACCAGGTACACCAATGACGTTATAGCCACTGCAGCTTTTGGTATCCAGGTCAACTCTATGAGGGATCGCGAGAACGAGTTCTACGTCCACGGTAAGGACGCCACTTCGTTCTCCAGTCCTCTGAGGCTGCTTAAGTTCATACTCTTCCGGAGCTTTCCGAACCTCGTCCGTATGACCGGCGAGAGGTTCCTTTCGAGGTCCACCAACAGGTTCTTCAACCAGCTGGTCACCAACACCGTGAAGACGAGGGAGGAGCAAAAGATCGTGAGACCAGACATGATCCAGCTGTTGATGCAGGCCAGGGATAAGGAGGACGGCATCGACGTTACCATCGAGGACATCATTGGCCAGGCTTTTATCTTCTTCCTGGCTGGTTTCGACACCGCGTCTACACTCATGTGCTTCGCCGCTTACGCGCTGGCGGCTCACCCGGACATCCAGGAGAAGGTCTTCAGAGAGATCGAGGAGCAGGAGAACGATGAGGAGTTGACCTACGAGTCTCTCGCAAAAATGAAGTACCTGGACATGGTGATCAGCGAAACCCTGAGGATGTACCCACCGTCACCTATGACCGACAGGGTCTGCGCCAAAGAGTTCGTTATGCCACCTGCCAAGGTCGGCGAACCGGAACTTCGGGTGGAAATCGGCACGAACGTGGTGATGCCGATATATGGAATGCATCGCGATCCGCAACACTTCCCGGAACCGGAGAAATTTTTACCGGAGAGGTTTTCCGACGAGAACAAGGACAAGATCAATCCGTACATTTACATGCCCTTCGGACACGGGCCTAGGAAGTGCATTGGAAATCGTTTCGCTCTTATGGAGACGAAGACTCTGCTCGTTCACATCCTGAGAAAGTTCAGAATCAAGTTCACCGACAAATCCAAGTACCCCGTTGAGTTTTGCAATAAGACCTTCAACATGACTCAGAAGGACGGCTTTTGGCTCAAGTTCGAGGAGCGAAAGAAAACGGACTGAAGACACTTGTGGTTATTTTTTTTTACCAATGTATTTATATAGAGTTTTATTTTTCACGAAATAAGCTAGTCCATTACTTGTAAACAACCACACGCATATGAAATATAGGTATAAGTACAAATAAAATCGATACGTTTCCACAGTCAGCAATAACTCATTACGCAACCGCGCCATAAATAAGTTCGAACAAAAAAAAAAAAAGAGAGAAAAATCCGTTAACCCAGATATCCCGAATCCATCGCGTAACACGTGCGCGCGCGCGCGCGTCCCGTTTTCAATATCCCCCTGGAAACAGCGACAAAAATCCATCCAGCTGATGACAAAGTAGCCGACATAAACTACAAAGGTACATACAGATTACGTGACGCTGGCAGTTTAATTGCTATTATTGCGCTTCTCTCGCTACCTATTCCTTCCCTTCTCTCTGCCTCGCCTCTGCTATATACACGTATATATAACACAGAACGAGAGTCGATGCCGGGGTCATCGGCATAATCGACAAGCTCGTGCAACTCCTAGGATAAATCGTTCTACGGCTGTCGCATTGCCAGTGGCATTATGACGACAATCCGCGGCTGCGAATTAATGCTCGCGTAACGAAGGTAATCTCGGCTAACGAGTCTTTACGGACGGATAGCGCTTGATATGCTACTCGCAGTCGCTTGGCGCTGATGTGGCTCGCTCGATATGAATTTTCAAGCATTTTTAAGATATGCTGATTGACAGCGGCTTGTGCAGCTAAAACAATGCTGATGATGCGCGCAGTTGTCGCGGTTGGATAATAGATTTAGCGGAGATAGCGGACTACGTCTTGGCGAAATCCTCTGGGCTTGATGCTTGTGTATCATAATAATCTGCCCGGGATTTAGATTAAACGGCTTTTAATCTTTGTTATTGCGCCGTGGCTTGCGGTAATTTTAGACTCGGGATTGCGAAAACAATTGTATTGGCGCTGCACTTTGAATCAACGCTTTTTACTTTTTAAAATTGATACGAACCAAATTTCTTATCGGTGTGACAACTGATTGATTAAAAATAAAATGTATGCATTGATCGTTATCAAGTCGCGATTTTTCCGCATGATTAAAAGTGTTAAACTCTCGTCGAATTTAAAAAAAAAGTATACAAACAAGCTTGTACGGCTTTGTGCTTTATCAGCAGTGAATAAAACGCTTCGATGATATTATCAAATTTGTTTGTTTGGCCTCGATATTCCTATCGCGTAATTGCATATTATATAAGAAAAATTCGCTGCGCACGCGTGCATACAGCAGATAAAGTCGATAAATTGTGCGGACGCGGGTTTGCGAAAAATTGTATCACAGTCGAATTCAGACGACGTTTAAAAATACCTATCATACTTTATTTAAGGCTATCGACAGATTCACGAGGAGGATTAGTTTGTGTTTGTTAACGACGAAGAAAATTTGCTTTCTATATAATAACAATAACCCGGACCTGGGCCAGGTGCGCAGAAGTTGTTTGGCCTCGGATTAAAGCTTTGGCATATAATTATGAAGACGCAACTCTTGGAATTCATTTTCCTCGGATATTTCACTGACAACGTTGAAAATTTGGCAAGTATAAGTTACGGCAGGGATATGCTGAGCGAGAGAATAAAGGGGTATATTTATATTTTGATACCTTCCGAGATTCATGAATAATTATTATAATTTATTAAAAGATAATTCGCGCTGTGTAGGCAACGAATCGTCCTCATCATTTGCTCGAGTACTTGCTGCTTATATAGAGAAGCATATTAAACTTTGGAAAAATACTCACTGAAATTTTCGAAGCATTCTGTTTTTTTTTTAATCGAGCAAAGTTAGGTACATAGAAAACGAAAAGGACATCGCGATCCGTGCCACAGGGGTGTAGATGGCGAAACACAGAGCTATTTTCCCAGCATAATCGTTCGGAATGCCAATTTGCATAGAAAAACAGAGTCCAAAGCGGCATAGACCTACTCCAAGAAGATATTATCCCCAAGCCATCGGGGATAGCTCCACGAAATTCGTGTTTTCATTGGCGCTTCCGTGTAACCAGATTTCACGTGATGCGATACATGCATCCTAAGCAACTACTCCACCCGGATTAGAACTTCTGTCGTGAGACGTATACTCGGGAATTGAAAAAGTGCGATGTATACAATGATGCATAATCGAGGTCGCATAAGCTCGAAGCGTCCGACGCATACCAAAAGGGCTTCGTAAAAATTGTTAGAAGCGAGAAAAAGGAGACGCGAGCTCTGAAAGTTAGTTGAATTTTAAAATTCATTAGCGTCTTGCTCCGGTTTCCTCCTCATAAGTTCTTCCCCTTCCGCTGATGTATATCTACGAATCTGCATATTATAACTACGACTTTTTAACATTTTCCACTGAAATTTACATCAAACATAGCTAATGCTTTCACGCTGATTTCGAACTAAACTACTTTGCGAGCAATGTATACACACAATGCATATATACATCAGGCCGAAATGATTAACGCGCATATAGACATCAGAAATTCCTCGAAAATCCAAATTATTCGAATGTGTTATTAATTATAATGCGCTCTCTCGCGAAACACGAGAATTACAACTCACATTATCCGGATAATGCAGGGGAGAGTTTAGTTTCCGGATTGCGCGTGAGAAAGCCCGAGATACATATACAGACCGCTATGTGTATACACGCGAAGGTTTGGAAGCAATGGAATACGGATCAAAACTGCGTATAGCCTTCGAGGAGAGGAATTAAAAACTTCCTTCGCCGACGCTGCCGCCGCGCAAAAAAGCATCGGAGTAGCGTCGCAGTTTGATTATAAAACTGCGCGTCGCGCCGATGATCATCAAACTTCTTCTCGTCGACGCGAACTTCTGAGATTATTTATCCGCTCTGGCGACCGGTCGACGACGACGACGACGGCATCAAAGTGGTAACCTTCTCTGCAGCTTGCGAGAGTCCATAGGTATCCAATCAAGCTGCTGCCGCTCGCGCGCAAGATAGACGCCCTGAAACTTTAATTTTTTTCTCTCCCTTTTAAAGCGTCGACCTCGTTATGCTTACACCCGCGCAATAAATATGGAACGAGGCTACACTGCGAGGGCTCTTATTATTGATCTTGGCTCGCGCTCTTTGCTCTTTATCCGAATTTAAAGTAGACGTGCAGTTTTTCAATGTTTTTACTGGTTGATGAAAAATGGCGTGTTTTTTTATGTTTCAGTGGATCTTTTACAAATGTTGGAGTTCAACAACACTGTGTCCTTTCCGGCTGCCTCTCTTCTAACTGTGATTTTGGCGCTTGTCGGTGAGTATCAATTTATCCAACCTGTACGTGTAGACCGGTAGAGCGATATCAATTATTAAAACGAAGCAGTTTTGGATTGGCCCTTTTTTACCACCGCCAGAACAATATGCGCGCCGAGTCTAGATATAGTGACTTCGGTCGCTCATACTATAACGCGCGACTTTATCCATTTCGATATAGAAACATATTTATCTTGTCGATACGTTTTTCACGATAAACCGACAATCTTCATTCGTTCGCTAATGATCCCTCAAAACATGACGTTTTCGTATAAAAGCAATAACATAAACGCGCCGAGAAACGAAAACTCGCGCGTATACATCGTGCACAAGCGCATTTCGTTCTACGGCGTGTCTGTACACGCGTCGTCGCGTCGTCTGCATAATCCGGTTTACTCGCGTACAGCGCAGTATGTGTGCAGCATACAATGTAGAGCTTTTTGCCGAATGAGCCTCTCCTGTTGCGCTCTTCCACATACAGTCATACACAGCAGAAGCTTCGTTGAAACGAAAGCTAGAATCTCGCTTCTTTTTGTCATTCAAATTTAATAAAAAAAAAAAAAAAAACAAAACCAACATACCCACACGCACAGTCAACAGGTGCAGCTGTGCGCTCGTGAATATTCACGAGTGTGAGCTAAATAAAAATCAGCCAGAATAGAGAGAAGAAATTATCAAGCGAACATATAAGCCGTTAAAAGAGTTTCGCAAGTCCCCAGCGCGCACTCGAGCTTTTAATCGCATTGTTTCGCGCGCGCGCGCTAGCGTTTAATAATGAAAGGCAAACATCCGTGAGCGAGCGCGAAAAGCGAGATAAAGTGATAAATGGAGAGGGAGGGAGAGAGAGAGAGAGAGAGAGAGAGAGAGAGAGAGCGCTAACGGGTTATGACTCCCTGGATTCGGGGGATACCGCATCAATTTCTGATGAAGGCGCAACAGTTGGGCTGCTTTATCTTGTTCTCCTCGCTATAGCGCGAGAGCGAGCTTTTTATTTCGACTGCGCGCACGAGCGCATAAGGCGGCTGCAGCGAGAGCTTTTACACGTCTTTGTGCTTTGGAATTATTTAGATGGGTTGTATGGATGTCGAGGGTTTTTATAGGTATTGCTTTCTTTTTATGTGTGTCTCTTGAGTTTACTTGTTGACGATTGAATGATGATCAGGGAATGTGAAGAGCAATTCATTTAGTAGTCTGTACTCGAGTCTCTATCTCAAGTTAAAGATATTTCTGGCTACAATTTTTATCACCCTGATATTATTTCATAGGAAGCCAATTTATTGTTCACTAATACAACAGCATTGTATGAATTCCACTAAAGATCATATAATAATACAATATCAGCGGATATTCGATAGTCAATAGAATCAATTTCCCGACACACTAAGCTAATAACAATCAATGCAAACTTCTCTCTCGCGCTCGCCTCTTATCGAAAGCCGAACTGCAAAAGAAGGAGCGAGAGAACTTGCGCCGGAACACTACTCGATCCACAAGTTGAGCGTCGAAGGCGGTGCGAATTCGCGGCAGGAACCGGAACCCATCACTTCGGATAACAACTTCCCGACCGACTTCCTCTAGAGCCGTTCTCTCTCACTCTCTCTCTCTCTCTCTCTCTCTCTCTCTCTCTCTCTCTCTGAACACGCCAAGGCGTCGTCGTCTCTGGGATCTGGAAATTCGTCGCCTCTCTTGTCGCTTTACTTCGTTATTTCGCGCAGCGACGACGACACTATACCCATACCTCGACTCTACGTATACTATAGACATACATAGTTGGACAGCGTGCGTTTTACGCTTCGGTTGCAGGCCGGCTTCGATTTGTTATATATCTCTGTGTATGTCCGAACTGTCCAAAGTGGAACTATATTCGGTTGGAAGATTCCTCATACGAGCTTTTATTTATCTTCATTTTCTTTTTCAGTTCGAAACTATATACTTGTGCTCAACGCAATAAGCTCTCCACAATTAAACGATCCGAAAAAAAGAACTGTACAATCAGTCCGAAACTTTAATTTCGAAAAAGCAAATAGAGAGAACAGACGAGACGGCAATATATAAGGGCGTCTATATAGATACGAGAGTTCATTTGAAAGCGGCAGCGAACGAGTGCGCGTCGATAAACCCTCTATAACTTGCGCGCGTGGCTCTACGATTTACGTCAAATCGTCCATGTGTGTCAGTTTAATCTGTATACAGAGAAGCACGGCAACGCCGGCGATGATTTTGCATACATTACATAATGCAGCAAGGAGAGAGCGAGAGAGAGAGAGAGAGAGAGAGAGAGAGATGCCGTTCCGATGCATCATCGACGCTCGATCGGCTGGCCAACAGGCTGCGAGGCTATTTTCGTTGACGCGTCTCGGCGCCGACATTGTTTGCGCGATGGACCGCCACCGCCACGTAGTCTTTTACTTGCCCGATGCCCGAGTCCTGTCAGGCCGCTCGTGGATAATACGATTTTGCTTCGAAGCACTGTATGTATGTATGTATATTGCTGCGAGGGAAATCGCTCGTGTGCGATGGTGATACAGGAGTGGGAGAAGATTTTGGCAGAAGTGAGCTTTGGAAGTTTTTTTTATGCATATGTTTGAATTTGAACAAATAGCTCAGTTTCGAGGATCAAAAAAAATTATTTTCAAAAAAAATTATTCCAAGAATTTCTTTTCAATAGAAAAGCAACTGACCCAGTTCTGCTAAAAGCAAATTGTTAAAATATGCGTTTTCCATGCAACCGACGTTCAACCGTGAACTTCTTATTTATATACCTTATAACAATGCATAAACTCTGACTTGAGCGCACATCTTTGTAATTAGTTTACAAAGTTTAAGCATGCCGGGCTACATTGTTTTACGATGGACTATAGAAGCTTCGCGCTAATTACTCGAAAATCCGCGGGTGTACCAGTCTTTATATCTAACAACTTAATCTTCGAAAGCTCTCTTATTATTCGAACTTTCGCGGTAAATACACTATAAGCTACAAATTTATAACACAAAAAATAGCATTGTGTAGTTCGAAATGAACAGAGGAAAAAGCGTTTGCAAAGCTCTTGTGTTGACTTCGTAGCTGCGCACAGCCGAGTAGTTAACTTCGCATCGATCGCAAGCTCGTTTTTAATGGGCGAGAAAGCCAGCGAGGCGTGTGCAAGCCTCGTCCCTTAAGTAGCTCCGTATCCGCTTCCGGTGCCTTGGGGCTAGGCGTCGTCCTCATCCTATACTGGGTATATAGTTCGAGGTGTCGTCGTCAGTTCGAAAAAATGATAAATTTGTCTTATATATCTAGAATTTTCAGAAACAGACGCGAGTGTGCGCTCACAAATTAATCGCGTATACTTTTACACGTTATCGACACTCGTTGTCTGATAAAATCTCGATCTATATCGTTCTATCTAATCGCAGCGTGGCCTACTTTTTACGCAGCTACGTCGTTATATTTTTGTCTATCATTTTCGCTCTATTAATTGGCATACGCCTTATCGCGGAAAGTTAACGCTCGATTGCAGAAGTCATTGAACTCTGACGGTTTCATCGATACTACTTTTTATCACTAAACACCTGCCCCTTCACTCTTCGAACCAAGAACCAGCACCAATAACCTGATCGATTTCCCTTCTAAAATTCAAAAAAGCTCCGCACTCATGGTTCGCAACCCTCTCCACACACGCACATACCTATATACACTTCATCCACAGAATCTTTCCTGCGGAATCCATCGACAATGTATATACATACGCGCAGTGAACACTATGCAGCCTATAATATAGCTCGGCGCCGCGGCGAAACGCGTTGGCGCGTATACGCTTCTCTCGCGCGTGCGTGCACATAATATCGGCTTGCCGCAAATTCAGCCGAGTCTCACCCTCAGCGTATAGGCAGCCTTGCTATATAGCACACACACTGTGTTCTACAGCAGCAGCTTCACTGTATACATTATATATAGAGAGTCGGCCGCCCATCATGCGTTTAATACATTTGCATTTATTATGTCTCGATCAAATCCAAATACGTCCAATCTCGGCCGCTGGCGATCGGCGGGCGCTACACACTGGCCAGCAGCAGCAGCAGCAGCAACAGCTCGGTCAGCGGGAAATATTGCCGTCCATTAGTTCGCCGAGCCGTTTCGCGGTCTGCGCGGAATTGCCGCCGTGGCCGCCGCCGACGTCGCCGTGGGCGCGCATATATATATATATATGTATAACGACGTACGATGTGCGTCGATGACACGTGAGTGATGTCGCCACTTGAGCCGATGCTCGTGCGTATATACGCTTTTGCTCTGTTGCCGAGAGCTCGCTCTCGTCGTTGTTTTAGAGCCTGTATAAAGAGTGCAACGCTCGGACACTAGAAATTCGATGTATACATAGTGCTCGCCGCGGTCGATCATCGAGCTCGAACGCAGATTTATGCCTACCGCGTGAAAATTCGCCGATAGACGAATCTGAGAGTGCATATATGAAAGCTAATTTGAAATAACGCCTCGAAGAAGCTGAGGAGAGGCAATTCTGTAGCCGCGAAATAGTCGCCGGGGAATTTTAACGTCTTTATAAGAGAGCAAGAACCGAATGGGCGGTTGCGGGTATTCGGCGCGGCTTATCTCGGGGTGAAGAAATGCCCGGACAGTATGCATTTAAACGGGTGCATTATCCGGGTGCGTATCATCGCCCCGTCGAAACGCTCTCGAGATTAATGCGTCTAGTCGACACGATTTCTACGTGTGTTCTTATAATAATACGCTTTCGCGGTTATGACGCGCGCTTTTATTGATTTACATCCTGATGTGCTTGGTTTTTATCGGTGGTCTTATATGACCCTGTTTGGGATATTTTCAAGTTCTGATGTCGCGTTTATGCCTTACTTGTATAGATGTAAATGACATTTTAAGAAAGGGAACAAATTAATTTAACGAAGGCTATTGCAAAGTTGCTTATTTTCATACCAATAAAGCCAAGAAATAAAATAAATTTATCAAGGCTCTGATAATCTCGAGGTATTATCATGGATGGAATATTACAAATTTATAAGGGCCTTGGTGAATAATATATTCTATTTATTAGTTGCAAATGCGGTGTTTGTAAACGTATACGTCATTGATAAATTCATGTACCTAGAATATTATGAGATATTCATTGTTTTTTCAGTTTCACAAAGGATTAACAGTACAATATCAGTGTTCAACGTGTATTTTTCAGATCAAAGATTGTTCAATCGAACGTTCCTGCCCCCGCACTTTGTTAAAATGCTTGATTTCATCACCGCACACATATATCTCAACATTTTATTAAAACAATTATAAATTCATAACACTGATAAATGAATTCATTTATCAAGCCCCGGCTTTATCGAGCGAAACGCGCGCTGTCAAAATATAAAAATATTATTAAAAATACGAGGGCGTAAATCCTCTCGCTCATTAATAATCAATGAAAAGGCAATCAAGTCCGAACATTTTTCCCGCTGTCCCATTATGCGCGCTACGGCAAGAAAAGGCAAAAGCAAAAAAAAAAATAAAGAAAGAAAAATCCGCGCTCGCAGCGGAACGAAGCTGTGAAAGAGAGACGCGCGAGAAATAAAAGCAGCGAGTACAAGGCGTTACGTCGGGCTGCGCCGGCGCATAATTGTAATGGAAACCACGGGGGACCATACGCTCGGAATAGTAAAAGAATAATATATATATATAGATGCCGTATATATGTATAGGATCGTACGTGCGAGTTTAGCCGGGTGCTAAGTCACGTTAATGGCATGCAAAAACCAGGTTAAGCTCGAGAATGCGAATGAAATTCTGCCGAAATCCACTTTTATACATTATTTCGAACCTTGCCCTCCTCGATTCGACATTCAGTTCGACGATGCTATTATACCTCCCGGTTGCTGATGCTGAGCGCTTTACAGATTTACAGGCGCTATTCGATGCTTCAGAGAGAGAGATTGTTATCGTGTTTCTTTTATGAGATTCGGCTGATGCTCGATCTGTTATTACTTTTACGCGCACGGACAACTGATGAACGTAAAAGCCGAAATAAATTAATAAACAAAGCTGCGTGTTATATAGTAGTGCTTTTTGTTGTTTTCGTGTGACCATGATGAATCCTGTTTATTTAATTTTGGTTGATTTTAGCCCTTAAAATATTTTTCGTCGAAATGTTTCTTCCTGATGGTGTGTAGCAGAACAAAAGGAAAAAAACAGACCCGTAATCCGTCTGTTTCTCATACATCGAGCCCGTCTCGGTTTCTCATATGATCTTGCTACACATTTTCAGCCGCTTCCCTCTTTCGGCTTAATGCGCTTATGCGACACATTTTCTTGGCGCAATTCGTTTGGAAATGCAATTATCCGTAATTAATAAAAATAGATTAGAGGGTGCTAGCGTACGGCTGTTCGGTGGAAAATTTATCTATCGACCTTCTTTGCAATTAAGCGTGTAACTCGATGATCGTTAATAACGAAATGTAATTTTACAGTTCTATTTTTTCCAATAAGAGATTTTTCGTTTAGCGCTTCGGCTTAACAAAAAATGCCTGACGGAAGAGGGTGGATAGGAGAATAAGAGTTGGGGGTAGAGAATCGTGTACGCCAAGTGAATTTTCCGATCCTGGTATTGCTTATGTACATTAGGTTTTAAATTATGAATTCTAATGAGCAAAGCCATGAAGTAGCCTAATGTAATTGCGCCGACATAAAAGACGTACTGTTATTGCGCGTATTGTATCCGTAAATTGACACTAAGTTTTATCAAAGTAATAACTTTTGTACAGAGCAATAGTGGGAGGATAACCCTGGTTTTTATAATATACAAAATTATTAACACACCATATATTACTAAAAACGGCAACGTTTCGTCCTCGGTGGGGACCTCCTCAAGCCTTTATTAAAAACAAAAATATATAAATGTACAAAAATATTCACAACATATCGAAAAAATGTTGTTTTTTTTTTCGATTATAGTGTAACAGCTTGTGCCTGTGATATCGATATGTTGTGAATATTTTTGTACATTTATATATTTTTGTTTTTAATAAAGGCTTGAGGAGGTCCCCACCGAGGACGAAACGTTGCCGTTTTTAGTAATATATGGTGTGTTAATAATTTTGTATATTATAAAAACCAGGGTTATCCTCCCACTATTGCTCTGTACAAAAGTTATTGTTAAAATGTGGAGATTCTATTCGTCCTCTGATTGGCTGTTCGTTTTTACCGCACACTGTGATCTGCGTATGATTGAATCCTTAAGTGGTCTATTTCGTTCTATTGTTGTGGAAATCTCGATCTTTTTAAATCAAAATTTGGAGCTTATAAGTACTTATGTATAAGCAAACATTTTTATTTTTAAAACACTGTTGAGAGTCTAAATTAAACTTAATTTTAATTGTACATACGTACGTGTTGACTGCTAGAGCGATATCAATTACCAAAACATAGCAGTTTTGAACTGGCTCTTTGTGTCTCTGGCAGATGAGAATAGGTGGCGCATGGACACTTCCTTTTTCCTCATAAGAGTATGCGCGCCGAGTCTAGATATAGCGATGTGCCACCAATGCTAAAACTACCTTGTTTCGCCTGCTGCTTTAGCTGCTCATGCTTAACTCGTCGGGTTTTGCGATAACTAATTTCGTTCTACCTCTAGTTGTGTATAATTTATTTGGATATACTGTAAAATTAATTTCTTGATGGCGTAATATAAACTTTTCTAAATAATTGTTATGGAAAATTGATCGCAATCGTTAAGAAATTTGTATTATTATGATAAAATTGAAGATTTTACATGGTTAATAAATATTTTAATTACGGTTGGAAGCATTTAAGCCCCAGTTTTAATATTAAAATCAAATATTATTCGCAGTGAAAAAATCATGCATTTATAATAAATTTAATATTATATCGCATTGCATTATATGTGCAGCATTTATGTCAAAGCTCGTGGTAATTCTATACGCGGTTTTGCGGATTTTCGTCAAATTGGCGATGCAGAATTTGAAAAAAGGGACACATTCAAAATTTAGATGTGGGTGTGATCTTTGTGAATCGATGGTTTAATTGCCCGTAAGCTGTAATGAAATAGCAGAACGCGGGCTAACGAATTTCATCCGAATGGCCATCATTTTTTCCTCGTTTGCTTTGCGACTTTTAACGATGCCTATTTCCATGTTAATATTCATTTTGAACGAAGCAAACGTTTCAAAACGGTCCTTTAAGCCGGATTTACGTAAATGTGTTTCGTTAACGAGAAAGATCTAATGTTAAAAAACAATCGTACATATATGCAACAAATTTTAAGAATTCGTTAAAAATCATATTTTACAATATTTTAATGTTTAACTCTTATGATTACAGGAATGGAAGCAATAATGTCGGAATTTTTCAACGACACGACGACGGCGTTCTACATAATGCTGATTGTTTTTATCGCCGATCAGTACGACGCCGTTTGCTGTCATACGCCGATTACCAAAAGGCACTGGCTAAGGTAAGTCGATATGTGATAATTCAAATGATTACGTGAAAATCGTATCCATTATCATTGCATTATTAAATTCTGGACGTGGAAATAATTAAAAATGCACACATTCCTGGCTATGAAAGTGCAAAGGTAAATGAAGAGAGAGTTGGCCAGAAGGAGAGGAGGAAGCGAGAGAAGGGAGAAAGAGATCAGAGAAAAGGGAAGAAACGTAGGAATGGCGCTGGTGGAGCATTTAATTAAGAAGGATTAAGCGGCATTAAACACTAAATCCCAAGTCTCGAGGCGAACAAGCCGCTCTTTCTTCTTTATTTCAGCTCTCTCTCTCTCTCTCTCTCTCTCTCTCTCTCTCTCTCTCTGTCTTTCTCTCTGCGACGGGCTAAAACTAAAACGATCAATGTCTGTCCCAGAGTTCGCTTCTGTTACCGCCGCTGCCATAGCGCCCGTTGCTCTTTGAAATTTTACATTTTTCATCCCTTTTTACTCTCCAGCGATTTTCCCCTTTGCGTCTAGGTCTTTGATTTTTATTTTTTTTTACCCTCGAGCTCCGTGTTTGCAATTAACTTTGAAATTTTCCGTTGTTTTGTAACGTGATGCTCTTGTTTACCGCAATCCTGTGTTCCGCGATATTTTCTATATCGTCGGAGCATTTCGCGAATGCAACATTCGAAATATGCCTGGTATTTTGAAAAATATCGAGGGTTTCGCTTCTAACGGTTTAAGAAATTCTTATGAGCGATCGAGCTATTTGAAAATCGCGATTTAGCGAAGAAGAGTTCACTCATTCGTGTATTTCAATCTGAAACATCGCTGTGTATGAGATTCAATGACTGCTTCACTTATTCGCATATCGAGCCTTTCAATCTGGATGAAAAATATTCGCTGCTTTTAAGAAGAGTAGGTATAAAGAATGTCGTTCTTTACTCTTCATTGGTTTTATTTACAGTATATTCCGTCGAACAAGCATCAGGCTTTAATATCGCTCGGGAATCATATAACAATTTACGCATACGGAGAAAAATGAATAAGCGGTATTGTCATGTAAGAATAGAGACTCGGTATGTACACGCATCGTATAAGAGTAAAAAATTCATTCTTCATTGGAATATAGTAACCTAAAACTCTTGTGTATTCGCTCGATTAAAAATCGGCAAACGCATCGCAGTCCCAAAATTGAGCCCAGCGTTCAAACAACGACCCATCGTATTATCCAACCATATCAATCACCCAATTAAAACGTTCCCTAGTATACCTCCTCTCGCATCATAAATACTTCCAAACTCGGAATCTCAACCGATTTCACGATCGTCAACTACCACCACGGGATTACACAACAGAGAGCGTATCAGCCATTGTACAACTCCTCCGGCAAATCCATCGTTCCGACACTCTCGCGCAGCTCATTTCTCTCGAATCCCCCGAAAACCGGGGAATCCCCTCTCGCAGCTTTCCCAGCAATCACCTCCGGCCCATAAGACAGCGTTGCAAGGAGCTGCTACCGACGACGAGATGTATACACGCGATCATTCGATTGATGTCTCTCGCGTATATACTATATATACTGTATACAGTACGTCGAATCGCGTCCGGCATTTCGATTCAGAGGGACTCGAGGCTTCTAATTAAAAGCAGATGACCCGTGCTAATGACGAGCGGCAGAAGCCCTCGATCCATTCGAGCTTTCTCTCTCTCTCTCTCTCTCTCTCTCTCTCTCTCTCTCTCTCTCTCACTCTCTCTCTAGCTCTGTCGATTTGATTCGCGTGCAAAGCCATTCGCTAAACGATCGGCTCTGCGGAGCGATGAGAGCTGCTGGAAAGAGCGATGCTCTCTCTCTCTCTCTCGGTTCTGCTTACTGCCTAATTGTAGCCCAATGCTTGTAATTCTACTGCCGCGGCTTGCAGTGTGTCGCTTCGCTGTCGGATAATCTCTCTTTCGCGTCGGAGCGCCGAACCGGTATTATATACACTGTGTGTGTGTGTGTGTGTGTCGAACTTGAGCTAATACATCGTCTGTAAAACCGAGCTATTACTTTGATAGCTCGCTCAAGCCGGTACTGCGATGTAAAGAAGAGATTAACGAGATACGATTGAAAAACGTTTTCTATACAATAACGGATTTTCGCTGTAAAAAGAAAAAGTATCGAATCGAAAACGATCCAAGAAAAAAAAACCATAGTCGTCATCCGGAGAGAGGACACTTGTAAAATACCGCATCGCGTGCGGTACAGTGATGTATAAATACGGCTTATACGGCGCATACACCGCAATATACACAGTGAGATCCTCTCTAAATCCAGAAAGAGAGAGAGACAATATCCACTGTAGCGTCGAGTCTATTTTCAGATTTTTTTCAAGGAATACGTCAAGCTCAAATCCACGCGCTCTTCGTTTGCTATCAATTTGCCTGATTGGACTCTACACGACGGGTCGACGCATATAAAACCATGCGCTATACATACACATACACCTATACATGTATACAGAGAGCGAAGCGAAAGCTGTTTCTGTCTCCGCGCGCCATCGAATTCATGAATCGGGTTATTGTATTTGCCGGTAATCCGCGTTTCGTTGTTACGATCGCTACTGTTATTCCCATTTTATCCGCTGGCGTATGCCTGTGTGTATGTATATAGGTGTATATGTGTGTGGAGGAGAGGCGGAACGAAGCTCGCGTTCCGGAGCTATCGATCGGGACTGTTGCGCCTCTAATGCAGCGCCCCTCTCTTTCACTCGAGAAAAATCTACTCGAAGCTCTTCCGAGTCAGAGGGTGATCGAGGGCTAATAATTTATTTATCTTTGCTCGTGATGCGGCTGCGGCTTTTATTCCGTCTTTTTATATAGTGTTCGGTTGTGGTTGTTATTGTTATGAAGTGTATGATATCTGCGTATTTCTTTTGGTTGGAATTCTAAAGTTTATGCTATAGAGTAAACGAGCTGATTTAAAAACTCTTGCGAATAAGCGGGACTTGTGCAATCTTCCGTAATTGTAGAGGGCAAAGAATATTTAAACAGCGAAATCACAAAAAGCAAACCTTTGTTTTCCGTGCGACAACGACGTTAATTATAAACCGTTTCTTTGAGGACGATACGACGTTTCTGACGACCTACTAAGCGTACGTTGCACATCCTTGATAAATACATCTCTAAAACAATCGCAAAATAACAAAATAAAAATTCCTCCAGAGATAGCACAGCGTACAACAATAAGCGAAAGCCTTTCAGCGCATTTTAAAGATCCGCGGCTCGGCTTAACCAAGAGAAATGGACTAGCCTCGCTCTCCGCGGTGCAGTACTATAAAAGACGAAAAGAGAGAGTAGTAGGTACCTGGGTGGGGCTCTTTCGCGCGCGAGGTTATGATGGATGTGTGTGGCTGGGCCGACGTATAGTCTCGCGTTACCCGCTGCTGCTGCTGCTGCTGCGAATTGTGCCAACGGCCGAACCTAAGGAGCAAAACACTTTTATACGATGGCAAACAGTGTGTATATATACGTATATATACAGAGCTCGAAGGGAGTTCCTCGGCAAACAAATAATTATCAAAAGCACGTTCTCGCGATCAATTTCGCTGCGCCCGAGCGAGCTCGCTGGCTCTCTGATGCTGAGATATCGCTCTTGGGCTTTTTTCATTGGATTATGTGCGTTTGTCGCCCTGGCTTTGGATTCTTTTGGAGATAAGGATGAATAATCGCTGTGTCTTGTCCTCGCTTCTTCTTTTTCTTCGTCTACTTCTTCTTTTTAATTGATATTTTTCAGTGTCTGCGAAAACGTATAGAAGTGTTATAGTAAAACCAGGTCATAGTATAGTCGACACAAACAACACGATGGAGAGCGATTCGATAGCTGTTTATAAAATTTTCGACTCGTTCAGTTGAGCTAAAGTGTTTACCTCTGTATAGCATCGGGCAATTCATAAAAGCAGCGGCAAACACACTCGACTTTCGAGTGCAATGCAAAAACACAACGATCAACAGCTATACTGATGCGACGAGAATGACAAACTTGCACAAAATCGAGAGAATTTCCAATCGTATATAGGCATAATTCGAAAATTTATCATATCGCAGCTGTGCTTTCCAACTAATTTTCATGACGACGGCGGTCGGGGGGGGTGGCTTTCATATACCCACAGCGGCGGCGATTCAAAAGAATTTAATTACGCGCATTACGTAATCGATGCGTGCGCTTTGTGTGTGTGTGTGTACACAAGAAACGATAAACGAGAGAGAGAGAGAGAGAGAGAGAGAGAGAGAGAGAGAGAGAGAGAGAGGGAAAATCGAATCGATACATGCGGAGAGCAACGAAATTACCGCAAACAAGGGCTCGAGCGCGCGAATCTTCTTTCTACCCTCTAAAGCCACACACAGTGTATATACAGGTGAAGCGAAGCGCGTCGTAGTGGTATACTTATATACGTGTGCCTCCCCTCGACGTGTGTCCTTGCGAGTCGTCGTGGGGCTGACACGAGAGACTCTCTTATATACGAGAGAGAAAGAGAGAGAGAGAGAGAGAGAGAGAGAGAGAGAGAGAGAGAGAGAGCTCACAATCAACTAGGCTTGTCCGCAAATAACACTCCCCCTCCCCCCCGCGGAACATGATTATAATTGAATAAGGCCTGTAATTGAGGTTATTAAGCAATTATATAAATAACGCGCACACGCGAGCTCTGTTATTTTAGAGTGAAGAGCGAGTGGGAGAGGAGGTTGTATGGTTGGGTATTATATCGTCAGGATATAATGAAAGAAGAGGCATAATTTTCGGGATTGCGATACCGTTCAATTTTCCTCGCTATTTTCTCGGATAGTGAACGATATAATTATATATATATATATATACACACACACACACACACACATATATACATATACGTGTATTTTAATTCAGTGCCAAATTTGAAAATTTTATGTAAACAAAATGTAAAATCTTTTCGCGCAATCCCCTTCATTTCAATTCCGCACTCATTACCATCCGCAGACTTCATCTCAGTCTGCAGCTTATATATACAAACGAGATGCAATTTTTTTGCCTCACCCTCACGCATCGGCGCTCGCTATTCCGTTTGATTATCGTCGCCCGAGACTCTCTTTCACCTGTCTTAACGCAAGCTCTCTCTCTCTCTCTCTCTCTCTCTCTCTTTCCGTCTCGTCCATAGCCTCGCTTTTTCTTCTATAGGTGTGTATATATATATATACACACACTCTGGCGTTACTCGACGCCGACGCTGCTATATATTGACGGAGCTTTAATCAGGATCTCGTGTCTGGCTCGGATGGGCCGGACAGCGTCCGACAAGCTGGCGCCATTGGACTCGCTCTTACTTACTCTCTTCCTTTTGTAATCTGTGTATATACATGCAGACGTCCAAGTGAAATCGCGTTGCGGACGTCTATTATTTTACCGTATACAGTGTGTATAACGCCGACTCGACTGATTAAATGATGACGCTTGTTTAGTCGGTTTCGCGTCGAGGGATTTCAGCGAGTCCAAAGCAATTCTGACGAGAAAATCGAGTTGGAAAAAAGTCGAGTAGTTCGAGTCTGCGTGTGGCCAGGCGTCGCTTTATTCCGTACATAACTCCCCAGGTGAACACACTGCGGATGAAATTTATTTTTGCATGAATTATTTGAGTGGGAATCTGTGCATATTTTGAAAATGATATCTATATGTGTGTATTATACACTTTCGGCACAGTCGTAAAATTCGCGCAGACATAAAGTTGCGTGTGTGTATCGCGATTATGCAAATTTCCGGGTTATAAGCGGCTCTTTTGCATTTTTACGGAGTCATAAGGCGCGCGTCGTGCAACCTCATTAACGGACGTGGACTGTAGGGAGAGTGAGAGGCATATCACATGCGTGTATATATATATACACACACACACACACACACACGTAAATGAAAATGCAGATATTATGCTCTTTTGAATAACCTTCACGGTAATTCGCTTGCTCGTTGCGCCGCTGCCGAAAATCGTTAACGTATAATACGGCCTTTATATTTGTACGTATACAATATGTAAACCGCTAAGTCGGAACCTGTATTACTTATGACCAAGTCCAGGTTTAATGTTCAGCGGAATCGTCATAACGATTTTGTTACACCAAAGTGACGAGATTCGAATTCCGAGCGAAAGTAGCGCATTTTTAACACATACCAAACAGTCATTCACGCCCTCGAAAACTGCTGTCCAATTAGTCGTAAAGGCAATTTCGTCCTGTCGCGCAAGGTGAACTGCTCAGTTCGCTCGCGCGCACTTGCACTTTATAACGAGCTGTCTGATTAATCGTAAACAGCGGAAATGAAAATTGGTCTCCGAAGAATAATTAACACGAGTAATTAATCGTTGTGAGTCCCGCGAAACCCGCGACGACGGCATACTAAAGAGGCCATCGGCGTGTATATGTATATATGTATAGAACGACTGGGGACGGCCATGGCTTTTAGACTCTCGCTGTTGCGGGATCATCTGTTTGGTACAGCTTTTTATTTTTAATTTTAGGAAAACTCGAGTATTTTTTGCCATCGTTTTGATTTGTTTGTTCGAGGATATCAAATTTATTTCTATAAAATGAAAATTCGAATGTTTTCAAATAAATTGTTTTTGTTTACGCCAGTATATATTTTAAAAAATCTACGAGAACATTCCTCTGTGCGCAACATTTATTAAAAAGCATTAAAATTCAAACGGTCCATAAGTGTTCGATTACACGGAGAGAAACTGTGCAGTAAAATTTACTAAAAGTATAGGAAATTTTACTAAAAAGTACAGTAATCTGATCACAGACCCGAAATAGTGGGCAAATTACTGTATTGTACAGTAAAATTTACTGTACGTGTAGTAAATTTTACGATAAAATATAAAAATATAATACAATTTCTAAGACAGTACAGTAATTTTTATGGCGACTGTTCGTTTGTACTAGACTACGTGAAAAAATTTACTGTATTTTTTCGTAATTTCAATGCCATTTCCCGACTTTCTATAATCAGCTGTTCAAACGTCTTGAAGCGCCACCATGCAGATGTTTTTAACGGACGCGGTGGCGGAATGGATAAGTGATCAGCCTCTCGCCCCAAAGGTTCCAGGTTCGAGTTCCAGTCGCAGCAGGATTTTTTTAGCGGTTTTTTCTAAATAATTTGTGATAAATAAAATCGCCAAAAACGTTGTAACAACATGACTTGGTGAGGCCGGAAATTTGAATTTTTATGATTTTCAATGCTTCCATAAAAATTACTGTACTGTCTAGTAAAAGTTACTGAACTGACAGTCTGTGACGACTTTACTGTTCAGTATGGTTAAAATTCCTGCAGAAAAACTAAAATTTACTGCATGATTTCTCTCCGTGTACCGATAGCAATTCAGAGTGTAACCCATTTCAACGTTATACACGTTTTATTTACGCTTTATTTTACGATACTAGGAAATCTAA
This sequence comes from Pteromalus puparum, assembly GCA_012977825.3. Lineage (NCBI taxonomy): Eukaryota > Metazoa > Arthropoda > Insecta > Hymenoptera > Pteromalidae > Pteromalus > Pteromalus puparum. The sequence continues at coordinate 14,102,776 of CM053169.1, forward strand.
GTGCGCTTCGCGCACCTCCTATTATATACCATCAATTATATCTTTCCAGAATGATTTTAAATTTTGCCGCCTGCTGAGCATTAACAGTTCAAAGCGTTTGTAGGTTATGTTGCGTTTCTAATTCGCGTTCCTTAATTCTTGTACCAGGCAATTGGACATCAATTAAATGCTTCACGTCACTTTTTTAAGAGAGGATATATTTTATACACTTCCAGGAAATCAAAACCATAAAAATCGCGGTGAACGAGTAAATAAAATGAAAACGTTTACGTCGTGTTTACAAAAAGTATCGTTCACTCGAGTGCTGAAGTTGCAAACGATTAAATGCATCGAAAATGTTGAGCCCACAGGGTGGTGACAGTTGGCGCAGAGCTTTTGCTTGTTATGATCGATGACGAGCTGATTAAGCAACGCATAATTCGAACCGATTATACTTCGAGGTGTAACATTTGTTAGAAGTTGGTTGGGAAAAAACCGATCCGTCTTGCATCAGCTTTTCGCTCCATTCGATTGTTACAGAACTAAGAAGAGTTCTTGAAGCTTCGTTTTTCTCTTTCGAAGCTTTGTTACTCGCACGTGCGGTTTTCTACTTATATTGTACATAAATTACGAACCATATTTAAAAACAAAAGACGTTATATCGCGGTGATAAAAGAAACGAATGTTTGAAGCGCGCATTAAACCATCTTCTCTCTTTAATGAAGTCCTCCCGTCAAGTACGAACGAGTTTTCGCGCCATTTACGATTAAACGTATAACCCAGGCTAGGTAGCAAAGGGTTGGTACTTACTTTACGGAGTGTCCAGAAATTATATCTCGTATACACCAGCCTCACGCAATGACCTAAAGCTCCTCTGTCTCTACTGATCGCCAGTCTTTTATCCACTCTTTTAAAACTTTCACCAATATAACCCCTCGACAAACAATCGCCCCATGTACCCCATTCGTCAGCGACAACAACAACCATATACCTTCGCTCGAAAACACCCCGTATAATACAGGGACGATTCGCGTGCGAGCGAGCGCTGGGCTGTAAAGGAAATGAAAATTAATACAGCGGAGTCCCTCGGCTGCTTTATTGCCAAGTCGTAACGGCCCTTGTCAACATCTCGTTACATTGGCCCGTATGGGGTTCTCTCTGTACCCCCCTATAGCTTCGGCTTGGCTGCTGCATTTAAGGGCTTGAGACGATGCCGACGACGACGAGTGAGAGGGATGCGAGCTTCTGCGCGGTCGAGGACAAAGCTTTAGAGTCAATTTCCCGCGTTATTGGATTCAATTTTGTCCCGAGCGAGCGAGTCAACGAAGAACACGCACTTAGGGCGGCGGCAGCGACGGTGGCTGAGTGAGTGCTTGTGAAAAAAAAAAGAAACGGCGTTTATTGATTAGGCAGATATATCGGCTGGATTTTTCTTTTTTTTCGGGTGGGTGCGTATTGTGTGTACTTATACTGCGGTTTGTTCGACGGGAATTATATCGTTGGATTGATCGTGGAAAAAAAGTATGGCTTTTTAAATGAGAACTATCTGGTGGTTTCAATTGAGTGATATACCGGGGTCTACCCCTTTATTAGCAGATGTTGCGGTTGTTTTCTCCGGATTACGGTGCTATCAATCAAACGAGCGCTTTATTCTAGTATATAAGTGTTCCGCCCGCAAACACAAACCTAATATTTGAAATAGTGTGAAGGATCATGCGTCAGAAGGGGAAAGGATAAAAATATGATTGCATTAATGGAGTCACGTGGGTTGGAACGCGCAATATGTGTGTGTGTGTGTGTGTGTGTGTGTGTGTGTGTGTGTGTGTGTGTGTGTGTGTGTGTGTGTGTTTCCAAGGGGACCCCTTTTCCATGCGGCACACATGGGATTACGTCAAATTGAGGTTACGCTGTATCTAATCACGTGTTCAGAAATTTATTCTCCCGTGTAATTTACGACTGCGAATTACGTCACGAGATATATATTTGGTCGACAATGTAATTGGGATTATCGAATACATTTTTAGGTTTGAGGGGGTTACGAGCTTTTATTATAGTTTTTAGTAACTAATGAGGTATTTCATGAGGGAAATTCAAATTTAAATTCGTTTGATCTTCGTAATCGCGTTGTGGTGTCTTAATACAATTTGTGTAACGGCGATACTCATATAAATATAATTTAACTCTTTTCTAGTTATCAAATTTTCATTTAAATTATTTCTATACGGGTACTCTCGATATATCGACCTCAATCACGTTACATAATATTCTATGTAACACGTAATTACGAAGGACAGTTGCGATTATGCTTTTTGCATTTTGCACCAACTATCTGAATTTCCTACTTTAAAAAAGACATGGTAATCATTCTATTCGTCCTCTGATTGGCTGTTCGTTTTACTGCGCAATTCAGCGTATGTTTGAATTGCCAACGTCAAAACGTGAAAATTGAGAAAATATGATAACAAGGGGTGTACTTCGTTATATTTTCGCGGGAATCTCGACCTTTTTTAATTGAAATTTAAAGCTTACTTTTAAACTTAATTTTAATGTTCATGCGTACATGTAGCGCTAGAGTGATATCAATTACCAAAACAAAGCATAGGCAGTTTTCCATTTCTCTCACAACAATATGCGCTCTGAGTCTAGATATAGTAGTGTGCCACCAATGCTAAAACTGTCTTGCTTGGTCTGCTGCTTTGGTCGCTTATGCTGTAACTGCCCGAAGCTCTGAGTCGCTAGTATTACAGCAAATAGTGATTATGTGTCTAATAAAATCCTTTCAGAGACAATGGAAGAATCGCGAAACTCGCCTTAATTAAAACACATTGCCAATTCTTATAAGAAATAAAAATGACAGTATCATCTTAAAATTTCCCGTCGTTTCTTGCCTGTCGAAGCATCTCTCCCGTTAACAAAGTAAACATTCGACACACCCCTCTCTCTCTCTCTCTTTCCCCCATCATCTCTCGTATCGACGGCGTGTCAGAGCGAAACCAAGACAACACCCACGTAACGCCTCGAAAAAAAAAGAAGTCGCAAGACGACAAACAAGCGCGAGAATAAGGCTTTGGCCGCGCGACGGGCCGATTAATTAGCGAAAGCCCTGGGCCGGAGCAAACGTTGCCGCCGCCACTGCGCGTTAACACTCGGATGATTTCATTACTCGAATCGGGGCCGGCGAAACGACACTCTATTAAATGCCGGGGCGCCAGCTGCCGGCCGCGCGCGAATCTATTTGCATAGTAATGACGCTGCGCGCCGGCTGCTGTCGCGCAACTGCCAAGCTCTGCTGCAGTAGCAGCTGTATACGTATATAGGATGTATATACACATCCGCTTCGCAAGCTCCGAGCTTTCGAGTGTTTTATTTTATTCTTTTTTTTCTGCTGCGGGGGAGAGGATATTTCAGTCGAGGTTCGCGTGGGCTTTCGGTCGGGCTCTTTTTTCTTCGAGAAGTGGATTAAACGATTTGCAATGGATGCGAGGATATGACCAAACGTTTTGTAAGACGGAGAGTTTAGTCTTTCCAATCAGGGTGTATTGGGTGAGCAACGCGTGGGTTATTCTTGGATTTTTTTTTCGAGATTGGTTGCGCATCTTTGGACGAGAGTTTGGGAGAAGGAATTCTCGAAATTGCACTTGTGGAGGGATGCTTCTCTCTTTGCGGAACACAATTTCTGTATTGATGGGAATTTAAATTGTCCCAAATTGCCCGCAATACACTTGATAAAGCACCGCTCCATTTTTCATTTCTCTACGATTCAACCGAACTGGAAGCATATTTAGTTACAAGTTGATGCATCAGGGGATCTCAATCCAGAACACTTAACTTTTAAACGCTCGACGCGCACCTACTTACTGAATCCATGTACGTATACGCATGGGATATATTGCACATCAGACTTGTAAACGCCGGAGCATCAGGGCGACATCTAACTCGCTAAATTAAAGGATCAGCGGTCGTGTCGGCAAAACTTGGCCGGGATCGTGCAGATGCAGGCAAGTCGTCATCGTCGCAACGGTATAGTGTATATACGAATCGTGGATTGCCTCGACCGAAGCGAATTAACGGCGACGATACACAGGTTAACTAATAATCCTGACTTCTCCCGGGAGCTAGCTTCGGATAAACTCTCGCGACTAGCTACTCCAATCATTATTACTAATTGCATCGGTACTTTGATATTCTCGATATTCAGGCTCCGCTAAACCGGTTGCTGCTACCGCTTCCGTCGTATAAAACTTTGGCAAACCCCATTGGGATGCCGCTCTTGAAAGCGAGCTAGAGAGAGATAGTAGTTTCTACGCCCTCGTCTATTTTGAGTATTATATCGAGAATTCGAGATGAGCCTGTGCCGTTTTCCTGTAAGTAATTTTATAATTTTCCATCGTAGTCCGACAACATCGCGCAAAATCTGGGTCACTCGTACTGTCTTATACGCCAGCAAAAACATCACCCTGCACAAACAGCCGTTTAGTCTGTCTAACGCCTTTTCTAACGCGGTATTCCTCAACGTCGACGTAACAAACGATCGGTCGTCGCGGCAAGTTTTCCGCCGTATATATACACCTGACGGTAAAAGCAGCTAGCCGCGAGGATAAGCCGTTTATCTTGACACGCCTCGCGCGGCCTGCTCGTCGGCGAATAACCCTAATATAAGAATAAAAGCTCTGTGAAAAACGAGCGTTCTTACGCGGGAGAGAGACAAGCATCGGCTGCTAAGGATATAGCACTCGCGGAGTGTATACCAGGCTATATAATATAGCGGCATCAGTCGATATTCGGCGGTAAGGCGAGACGGAGGAAGCGAGAGCTCCATTAAAAGAATAACAAACTACCTCTTCTCTACTATCCGTCTGGAGCCAAGGCTGCTGTGTATAATATACCTATACTACTCTTCCCTGGAGATATATGCTTGTGGAGCTAGCCGTAATGGGTCTTGATTACGGAAGGCCGTATGGAGACATTTATACCTCGCGCCGTAGTGCTAGCTTCTTCGTGGCCTTTTTTGACTGTGTGTGTATATGTGTGTATAGGTATATATACTGGTCGCGCATGAGAGCGTTGCCAGGGCAGCGTGAGCTGTTGCCACTGCTCTTTCAATTATAAGAATCCGGGGAGTTCCGTGACCTCTAATTTCAGCTCCCGAGACCTTATGGCCCAAGTCGCCTTTATGCAGCCAAGCTCAAAAGCGCGATACTCTCTGGCCTTTGTTGTCTCTTTCACTGCTGCTTTTTTCGACTTGTCTGATGCTTGCGCTTCATGCTCTGTTACTTCTGTCTTTCGAGATTTCGAAGGGTGTGTACTGTTTGCGGGCTGGCTTCTTATGGAATTGATCTAATCAAGTTATAGTGTGACGCGCACTGCTTTATTCTATGAAAAATATGCTCTGCGAGGTGCAAATAACGCATTCTGCATAAACTCGCGACTTTGGATGCGCGCAGTTATAGCATGAGCGGTCGAAGCAGCAGACCAAACAAAGCAGATTAGCATTGGTTGCACACCACTATAATATCTAGACTCAGGACGAATATTGTTATGAAGGAAAAGGTAAAGTGCCTTATGCGCCACCTATAGTACCACTTGCCAGAGTCACGGGGAGTTAAGCGGCGACGAAAAAGGGCTAGTTTAAAACTGCTTGGTTTTGATAATATTTATCGCTCGATGATGGGGGTTAGTAATTCAAATATACGCAGACATTTGGCGGTAAACGAACAACCAATCAAAGGACGAACAGAATGATTACCATGTATTTTTTTAGAGTAAGATATATACGATTGATGACGTTGCTGTATCGAGATTGAGATAAGTTGTATATTTCGTTTGTCACCTTCTGTATACGTACAAGATGTAGATTTATATTTACTTTTTTGTTAGTATAATGATAAAATTCGTATATTTAATAGAATTTTTCTTGGCTTAATGGCCGAAAATTCAGACTCTTAAATGATTCAAAACTATGAACGATTATTCACTTAAACAATGTTTGATTTACGAAACTCAAACGAAAAAAAAATTGTATCGAGCCATGTATAATCGTACTCAACTAATAAGACAGCTCGTCGAATTCCCAAGTAAACCTTTTATATAATCTAGTTCAACTTATCAAATCGTTCCATCCTCTGCATCTAATCGTAGAAGATCGGACGATCCAAGCGCCGCAAAATACAGTCGAACCTAAACTCCGTTAAAATCCATTTCCCATCTAACAGACCTGACATCTCACAAGTTCTCAGTCTCGGTCGGTTGGATTCTTGTTGCTTCTCACTCGCGCGGATTTTCCGCTTCTCTCTCTTTCTCTCTCTCTCTCTCTCTCTCTCTCTCTCTCTCTCGCGTCTATATGCTTGTGACTGTCTACAGATCTGGAATGCAAGAGCGCACGGCGTTACCATAGTAGCACCTGCCTCACGACGGCGACTTTTAGCATTAGATCCTGCGATTTCTTGGAGCAATTCCGAGTAGGAGAGAGAGAGAGAGAGAGAGAGAGAGAGAGAGAGAGAGAGAACGGAAGACGATGTTTACCAGAGCTCCGCACGCGTCAAAGAGCGTTCGATATGTTCTGCCGGGGCCGCGCTAATTAGTTTCGCCGTTCAATGCGCGCCGTTGCTCTGCTCCTTTACCTCTTGCTCTCTGTCTCTCTTCTCTGCTACCTATACTGCAGCCGTATAGCTATACATATACGTATACGTACAGCTTCCATCGTTAAAGCGATCATGCCACTGCGTATCAGCCGACTGTCCTCGATTATCAGCGCAGTAGCTTATTTTTCTCAAAAAAAGCGCCGCCTTCTTCGATTCGCATCGAAGCATCAAACGCGACAATGCACACTTCAGTCCAGCGCGAATCTCTTCATCGATTCGTGTGCAATATAGCAAAAAAGGCTTCTGAGAGGAGGAAAAATATCCCTTCCACAGCGTCGGCATCTAATAATAAATTGTAATAAAGCAGTAGCGCGAATCCCCGGGGCCGTCCATCGCAGCAGTAGCAGCGGGACAAATGACGCCCGACATCCATCCGATGCTTTTTTCTCGCACCAGCAACATCAGAGCCTCTCCCTCCCAGCAAACGGGCTTTGCAGCTTTATCGCTCGCTTTTTTTCGCGCTTGCGAGCCCCGGCAAGATTCAATTTCCGGATAGAGAGCACCGGGCAGGTGTCAGCGCATGGAGGTGGTAGAAACGGATGATCTCTGCAAGTTAATTTGTAACTTGAGCATTCTCTCCAGCCTCGTGGCACCTGCTATAGTCACGGGCGTCGAGAGCGAGAGAGAGAGAGAGAGAGAGAGAGAGAGAGAGAGAGAGATAGATAGAAAGAGTAGTGTACATAGGTATATAGCAGGACGAGGAGAGCCTGTTAATACTACTGCGCGAGCGCTTGCCTCCCGGGCTTGTTTGTTGCGCTAATACCTAATTAGTCGAGTGGTATTATAGCGTTGCCCTCTGTATTTATACTCTCTCTTGCGGTGTGTATATGTGCAGGTGAAAAATTATTCTTTCTCCGATGCTATGATATTTTCTCAAGCCGACGTCTCGATTTTATTACTAAACGTTAAAATCAAAGTCCGATTCCAAAGGGACAATAAAAAGCTCGCACACTTTCCGTTAATGCATCGCGTCGGTGTAACTCCTCATCAGTATCCATCAAGGCGATAATATACACTCGCGGCTGTAACAAAGTAATTATCCTCTTGGAATCCAGAAGAAATATTTATACGCCCTCTGATATATACCGTCGCCGTTAATAAAAGCTCGTCTCTCCAATCATAATTTATACAGCGTGGCGCTGATAATAAAATCCCGTATATACGTATAGTCTATCCGTGGCGAGAGGCATAAGATTTCGCGTATAAAAGGACCTCCCTAAGCGTTTCTCGCTGTCGTCGTTCGTGCCCCGCGGCGCGAATCTTGCCGCGAGCATAATGGACCGGACGTGTCGTGCAAACTCGCCTTTACGAGTCGACCGTTTAATATCGCCTCGATTTCTATATGTTTTTCGGCAGCAGTGAGCTATGTATTGTACCTATACTCCTGAAATGGAGAGGAAAAACAACCGAGCTTTTCTTAGCCGCGAAAGTCATTAATCAGAGATGGTCATTGTGTCGTCGTCGTGGCTTTATATACGCGAAAAGCATCATATGATAGGTGTGTGGGGAGAAGTGCAGAGGATGATTGCTTATTCGGACGGTGTAGTCAGGGGATCGCCGGGCTCTTTGCGAGGATGGAAGGGTTTTTATTTCCACAGAGATGCAAATGCTAAACCTATTCACGATGGCTTATTTCTCGGGACTTTTGAGTTCTTCCGCTGCTTCTTCGTGGGATTGTGAGAGAGCAGGTATAGGGTACGTACGTGTCGTCATTGTTCGCGGCTCTGTATGGACTGAATGCGAGTGTACGCTGGGAACAAACAAATTTAGGGATTGGAGGATGCGATGTATCAGATTTTTGACGCTGATGGATGATCCTGAAAATGACGTGGCTGCTTCGATATACCCCCTATGGCTTTATAATCCGGTGAAAGCGGAATTATAATTTTGCAAATATGTTTGAACAGCTACGTGTTACACGTCCGTCCATAAATATTCAAATATACGATGTTTGAATTACAAACATCGATGCACCCAGAGATATTTGAGCTCATAATTTCCAGTTCCGCTGACGTAGCAATAATCATTTTTGCGCAAAAATATCCTTTACCATATATATGATTTAATTCCACGTATAAACAAAGCTTAACTTATAAATATTGCAAACACGAATGTGGTTAACCGAATAAACATTACGAAATTATTATTAAAATAACGACTGATGGTTTTATTGCGAATTCTTTATGTATGTTATTCCGAAAATATTATTTCTCAAAGCGTATATTTTAATTTTTCATAAAAAGGAAATACGGAAATCTGGCCTTAAAAAACACACGTTGAATTTTTACATGAATAATCTACTCGAGCTCAATTTTTCCACAATCGTATACGCGTTCAACACCATAATATCATCATGATCTCACAGACTATTGGCTCCGTTCTATTCTCCCTCATCTCGCGTTCCATAGATCCAACGCAGGGGTCTCGGCTAACTCTCTCAAAAGCATTTATCGCGAGAAAGAGAGAGATAGCATCGGGTGTATTATTTCATTTTCCGCTAGCAGAGGATGACGACAGACGTGTGTCTCACGCCTCAGTCTCGTGGGACGGTATACTGCTGGCCTCTAACTTCATTTTCGCCCATACCGGACAAAGATTGCACTCACTGCTCGACTCGATGCCCCTCGCTGCCCTTCGTTTAATCAGATCTTTTTCATGACTGCGTGTCGGACGGCGAATGAAATTTTTCGCTTACTTATTCTGATCCAAGAGAATATTCATCGAATTTTCTCATATAAGGAGCCTAAAACGCTTTTTCGTTCGGTTAGCTTCGACCACGTGCATATAAACAAGCTCGCAAGCATCCAGTCCAAACAAATCATCGAGAGGAAGAGAGAGATAGAAGCAATAGAACCAGAGTAGCGTAAACGCCGCGAAGCGAAGATAGAAAGCGAGCTGCACTCAAATAAAAGAAAACCAATTGCCATCGTCAACATAAGCTTGACCCCGTCTTTCTCGAAGAGTCTTTCTCTCTCCTGGGACATATTTATCGTTAAAAATAAAAACATATTTAGAGGATAATGGCTTTCGAGCGCACTTTAATCCGATTGTCGCGGAAAAAGGATGGGAATCGAGGATATATATATATATATATATAAAGGAAGAAGCGCGTTATTTATACACACGCACGCGCAACCGAGAGGGAAGAAAGAAGAGTCGATATTTTGTCAGCACTCGGGGAAAACCCTCTGCTTTTCAGTCGCCAGTTCTGTGTATGCAGTGTACTTTGCTCGGGTAGTATGTGCTGTCTTCGTATATGGATCTCCGATCTCTTTTTGTGTCACGTACGGCCTGAAGAGATACAAGTTCCGCCTGCGTAGCGCTGAAAGGTTATATACATAGATGTGAAAGAGCTGGACACAGCTGCAGCTATACGGGATGAATGGTGTCAGAGTTTTTGGCCGATTTACATGAGATATATATACTTGGGCTATTGAAATTGTTCTGGGTCGTAAGCGATATTCAAAGCTTTGGCGGGATGCTCGTTTTCAGCTCGAGAAATGTGCTTGCGGTGTTTTTTTCTTTTCGTCGAGGCATTAAACTAATGGGGTGTTGTGCTACGGATAACGTCGACTGTGTATTGGATCATGTGTCGGGAAAATTAAAGTTATTGTAGCGTATAATTGCTTGCAAAGTATATATAATTCCGCAATACGTTGGTTTCGAGGAAAATAATTTTTTCAAAATATCTTACTCGAGTTTTAAGAAAAGCTCTTTTTCGTAGAAATAAATTAATTACGCTTTTTGTTGAAAATACGCTCAACGGTCAGATATGCAATTTTTCTGTTTAAAAGATTGCGTATTTAGTGAATTTTCTCAAGAATTTTTAATTATTCGCGATGTTTTCAGCGAAACGTTGGCTATTTATTAATTAACGTCTAATTTAAAATTAAAAAAAAATTTCTATTAAAATTACGTACAGAAGAGAAAGAATTCGACTTTTCAAACTGCAGTATTTTACAAGTTTTTTAAAAAGGTTTTTTTTAATTAAATGCGTATCCTCTCACAACAGCATATATAATACCAAAACCGACTCATAATCTCATCACCAACAAGCACAGTAGCCAATTAATCTCGGTGCGCATATGTAAATATCTCTCGCAGCAGCAGCAGCAGCATAGTAGAGTCTAAAAATAATAGTCCATAGAAAAAAAAGAGAAGCATATAGAAATCCACTCGGCCGGACTTCTCTTTGCCCCTATATACTCCCATTGCGCGAGCTCAAAGAGAGGCGGAGGCACTCGGGTCGTCTGGCCAAGCGAACGTCCGGTCCTGACTCTTTCCCTTCCCATATATATACATGTATATATGTACACCCCGACGGCGACGTTGCCCCGCGGGATGCCAGCAGCGTCCCGCTGACCGTAGCGCAGATTGCTTTTATACTGCGGATTGATTGACAATATACTTAGGTGGACCGACGACTCCCCCCGTTATGGAGCCAATCTCGCTTCTTTTTTCCCGTCCATACGCGGCCTCTTTTTTCTTTTTCGCTACGATCTATTATCGACGTGTATGGATTTTTTCGTTTTTCGTGTATATAATAGAGGCTTTTTTCGCGAGAGAATTAGACAAACACGTGGCCGCGGCGAAAAAGCGTGTAAACAAAAAACTCGCTTCGAGGCATGTACGTGTCCGGCATATATAGTATCGCGATATGTTTTTCCCGGGAAACTCGATTTTTCCAAAATCCTCGACGCGATATACTCTATAGTCGACCTTGTTATAAACATTTGCGCCGCGAAGTATATTGATTTTGCGCATTTGATAGCGCGGACGAGTTACAAAAGTCCCGCGCTCTGTATTTTTCTTGTTTTCAAATATATACATTTTTTTCATTTCCCGCGATCGCAGCGTTTAAAAAACTATAACTGCCCGACGCTTTATACAAGAGAGACAGACACGCACGGAGTTGAGCTGTTTTATTTGAACTTGTTAAAATGTAAACATTTTCGCGTTTTGACCAAACGAAAAAATATTTTTCAACCATCTCGCCAACTCCTCTGTATACTCTTCCGTCGACGCTGGAGTGTATGAAGAATAAATTGGCGAAAAAAATAGTCTCTATAATTCTAGGCGCTAAATCAACCATGCACGAGTAATCTTCAACACTGGCAGTACACACAGTCATAAATTAAAGTCTTCGGCACCAATAGAGGAAGGAATCGATGTTGGGGTATTTAAATTGAAAAAAGGCCTTTCTATACACGCTTGGCTGCGAAGGGATCCTCCTCTCGATAGTGACCGTATAACACTATGCATTTCGGCCGGCAAAATTTCACTCCCCCTTTGCCGAAGATTCTGGACATTCCTCGTTCTCCCTCTCGTTGGCATAGAATTAAACAACGCGCAAGTCACTCTTTCTTTGTCGTTTACCGAAGATACCGAGCGTTCGTTCATAATTGATCGATTTTAGTTCAGAATCTTAGGTTTAAGTGGCAATATTGCAGCAGTAGCAGCTCGAGAAAATTCATCGAGCTACGAGCCTGGGATACTGTATATTATACACGCATTCCTACATTTGCGAACATACCGAGCTGCGCGACGTCGAGGTCTCGGCTCCCTTGATCTTTGATGCTTGATACTCTTGAGGCGGCTTGACATACTAATTTACTACACCACAGACATGATCGTGTTCAGAACTATGAGGTCCTGTATAGCTGTGTACGTGTATACTGCTTCACTGTCGCCGCAAAGTAATTGACGGTGTGTGTGTGTAGCTGTGCGATTGTTTCGGTGATTTTGTTTGCGTCGTTTGCTTTTCTTTCGAGGTGAAAGTGCTGAAAAAGATGACGATATATAATGTGAGGAGGAGAAATGGACTGAATAGAGACTCCTGCAGTCGCCAAAATCCTGCGTTATGTATTCCGAGGACACCGCTTGCGAAGTGTCCCGATCCGCATAACTTCTTCTTTTCTCTTTCTTCGGGGATGATGGAAAGCGCGGCCTTTTCGCCGGAGATAATATGGAGCGTCGTCGCGATGTAACGGGATTTAGTGCTCGTGGGCGTGTGCGTATTTAAAAATTCTGGAGCAAAAATTAATCCTCTCTTAAAAAAGTCATGATCGGATGTTGTGAAGCCTATAAATGAAGTTAGCGCTGAACGTGATTGGTCGACAGATGTGTATCCGGTTTAGATGGCGCCAACATTTAAAATTCAATATTTGAATTGGAATGGTAACGAGTTTAATAATAAATGATCGTGTTTTATTAGTTTAAATTTTGAGATTAGGTTTGTAACAATTAATTATTTATCTATAAAATAAATAACAAATATCTGTAATAAATAAATGAATATTTAATTCAAAAATTAAAAAGCACATAACCTACATTATATTGGGTGACATATGATTGGTGAGAGAAGATACATATATACAAATGTATTATATTATAGTGAGGAAAATGTTAACATTTGGATTCTGTTTAGAATGTAAAGAAAGAATTGCGTAACGATATTATCCGCGCGAAGCGCGGTCGATTTTCCTAGTAATATAAAAGATAAAGGACCATCTCCCATAATGATGTATTGAAGACTGGACCCATAATCTTCTAAATTATCAGGGCAACTCTCTATTTGCAGACGTATACACTAGCTCAATTATACGAGGGACACGTCCGGCACTTTTATATATATAGACGGGGCGACGACGACGACGTTGAGTCGAGACAAGACGCGTGCGAAAGTGCTCGCCAAAGGATCAATGACGACGACGGCCGGGGATTTGCACGCACGACCGCTGACGTGTCGCGAATACCCACCCCTATATGTATATACCTGGCCTGTGTGTGTGTGTGTGTGTGTGTGTGTGTGTGTGTGTGTGTGTGTGTGTGTGTGTGTGTGTGGTGAAATTGAGATAAATATCGCGGGCACGAGTGAATCGAATGCGAGCAAGGATCAAGTGAGCTTTTGAGGTGGCATGCTCGTGGGAAAATTTGTCGCGCTAGATTTTCCACGAATCTTTAGAGACACTGTGGACTTGGAATTGCTTTTTGTTTCTTTTTTTCTTGAGACTATAGTCCGATAGAGTTTAGAGGGTTTAGTTTTAGGTGTATTTAGATCAAATTTTTATTGATTGATGTGGATTACGTAATCATTTTATTCGTTCTCTGCTTGGCTGTTTGTTTTACAGCGCAATGTCTGCGTATGTTTGAATTCCTAACCTTGAAAAGTAAAAATTAAGAAAATATGATAAGAAGGGGGTGCGGTTCCTTATATTTTTAAATAAAAATTTGAAGCTCATACTTGTGCACTTAAAAATTTTTATTTTAAAAATACTAGCTGTTCCAAGTTCCACCTAAACTTAATTTTAACGTACGCATTTATTAAAACATATTGACCGTTAGAACGATATCTCTCTGCCTTATAGAATAGATAATAATATAATAGATAATAGCCTAATAGATGGCGCCTAGGCACTTTCCCATTTTTCTCATAAGAATATCCGTGCCGAGTCCAGATATACTGGTGCGGACACCAATGCTAAAACTACCTTGTTTTTGCCTGCTGCTTTGACCACTCATGCTATAGTTGTATGCGTTTAAAGTCGTCATTCATAATATAGATCTTAATTATTCTGTTTCGCGAAGATAAATAGGCTCTCACGAAAAATAATAATCAAATAGGAGATCATAGAATAAAAAAAAGCTTTGCAACTTTAACGGCACATACAAAGCATTTACTCGTATACCAAATACTTAAACAACTAACGAAACTTTATTTCACGGTATATCCAACTCGCTCTATATAACCTCTCTCCTCTCCACAATTTACTCACAACAAAGCAAACGCCTTTTTTCAGTGTATATAATATAGTATATTGTTTCGTTTCGTCGATAAAAAGTCAGAGGAGCAACAACCTCTCCTCATAATTACCATATCCTCGACCGTAGGCTCGCGTTCATCCGATCAATATAACCGACGATTTTTCAGCAAGCCCTCGTCCGCGCAAATAATTAACCAGCGGCTTTCATAATTTATTCCCGCGAGCATTATAAGAAAAGCTCCCTTAATACCAAAGGCACACACACGGGCGAGCTTGCGCTACATTAGTTTAATTAATTTCCCCTCTAGCCTTACGAACAGAGAGAAGCAGAGAGAGAGAGAGAGAGAGAGAGAGAGAGAGAGAGAGAGAGAGAGAGAGAGAGAGGAGTAGCCCCATAAAAATGGCACGCGCGTCGCGAAGAAAAGTGCGGTCGGAAACGTCGTTCGTTCGGCCAAGATTAAATTTGACAAACTTTTCGAGCTGGAGAGAAGGAGGGGAAAAGTTGCGCAAACACACACAGACAACAGGCGAGTGTATATACATACATATAGCCGATGTTTAAAGGGAAGATATCTCGCCTGAGCGGGAAAGAGAGAAAGAGAGAGAGAGAGAGCAGTCGTAAATCTGTCGACGAAGCGCGGCCATTATAAATTGTGATTTTTCGAAGGGCGCAAGTAAGAGGAACTGTTCCCCGCAGGATGTGAGCTTTCAGAGAATAGCTGCGACGTCGTATATCAGTGAATCGCGAATTTCCAGCTTTGTTGTGTTTTCCGTGGATTTTTGTCACGCCGCCGAGTGATCTGTATATAATACAGAGTCGACTGGACGAAGTTCACTTCTCGCAGGAATTCGTAATGCAATTTTCACGAAAACTCGAAAACTTTAATAAGCGTAAACGCGACTGAAGTGCAAAGTTTGCCGCAGGAAAAAGTTTAGATTTTTCAAAGTTGATCTCTTCAACGTTCTAAGTGTATGCGGCACCACCTCTATTTAAATCCAATATTATCTCTTATATCGCCACAACATATACGAATCTAAGTGATTGGGCAAGAGCGATGTTTGCCGAGAGGCATGCACATGGTCCGCCGCGCGAGAGAAAGAGAGAGAGAGAGAGGATATAATAAATTACCGCTTAATCAATCAATCCTCCCTCGTCGCCTGTTCCCTTGTACGTGTACACGAGAGGACGACGACGTCGCCGGCGAACTCCGTCGACTGATCCACAAATATTGACGCTCGATACGTCCGGACGCGTATAGATATAGTATTAACAGCTCCTCGTAAAAATCGCTTGATTGTGCGGCCGCGTTTTGCCTCCCCCTCTTCTTCGAGCGCATCGTACTGCGCTCTGTGTTTGTATATGAATTCGAGGCGTGTATGCGATGAGTTTAATCTGTGGATAATTTTCTTTTTCATTCAGACGCTTAAATGTTTTGCCGAACGTTTTGGGATTTTATTGCTGTCTTATTCGTGCGGGATCATAAACGTTTTATTGTGTGTTTGTCCTCTCGGTCCACGTCGAAGTAAATTAATTGTTGCGGCGATAGCATTTTTGTTCTGAAAAATACGACGGGCTTTTCGATCTTCGATTCTCGAATTACGGTTTTATTCGCTAAGACGCCATTCGATTCAAATTCCAATGAAGATCCAATAATAGGAGAACCCCGTGAATACAGCTCATTATCTTCTAGGATTACCTCAGTAGTCCGCACTAATCTATATACCTTCTCTCTCTGAAGTGAGCATCGCAAAAAAAAGGCCAGCATGACGTCCAATCTCAGCAGGCAGCCCAGCATTAAGCTGGACGCGCGTGAGCACTCCTGGACAGCTTCGCGGTGTGCGCGGTGTGCGCGCTCCGCATTAACGCTCGCGGACGCCATTAGTTTGGCACGCCGGCGACAGGGTGGCCGACACATTTGTGAAATCCAATAGTATCTGATCCGCGATGCATCCATTAGTTAGCGTGTAATACATTACGGAGGGGGAGAGCTGCTGCTGCTGCTGCTGCTGCTGCTGCTGTTGCCCCCGTGTGATGCTCTTAATGTAATGCGAGAATCCTATAGCTTAGGTGCCACTTTGAGCGTCGCGTCGACGCGTCGCTGGACGACGACGACGACGACGACGACGACGGAGGCGGTGTAATCTTGATAATGGCCGGTAATGAGGCTGACGAAAACCGAACTGACGCGAGAGAGACTTGCGCTTCTTCGAAGAATGCGCTTTTCCTTGATTTGTGAGGTATGTGAGCTGGGGTGGTCAGATAGTTTGATGAGTTATTATGAATTTTAAGGTGATTTTTTTATTTCGAGGTGAATCGATTTGGCAAGAGTTTATTTTAGTTTGTAAGATGATTTATTAGGATGCTTTATTCGGATGTGCTTGGAAAATAACAGTTTCAAATAATATGACGAATTTAGAATGGTTGTTCGTTTTATCGCGCAATGTCTGCGTAATGTTATAATTTCTATCGTCAAAAAGTGAAAATTGAGAAAATATGATAACACGCAGTGTAATTTGTTTATTTTCGCGGGAGTTTCAACATTTTTAAATAAAATTTTGAAGCTTACTTAGACACTAAACATTTTTATTTTAAAAACACCGTCGCGATGTCTAAATTAAACTTAATTTTAATGTACATACGCACATGCGGACCGCTAAAGCGATATGAAATACCACAACAAAGCAGTTTTGGATTAGCCCTTTCGTCATCGCCTAAACACTCCGTGTCTTTGGCAGGTGATAATAGATGGCGCACACAGGCACTTTTCCATTTCCCTAGTCTAGATATAAGTGGCGGTGTGCCACCAATGCTAAAACTACCTTGTTTTTGCCTGCTGCTTTGGCTGCAGCTCATGCTATAACTGCGCAAATGCGTCTATTGATATCAAAAACGCTCAACAGAAAAGCTCTATTAGGTATAATAAACGAATTTCGTTTATCTACCCATTAATCAATGTATTATTCATGTAAAAATGGAAGTTACGTCCATCGATTTCACAGTGAATCGTCAAACCATTTATGAACGATAAATATTTCATCGTAGCAATTGAATTTATGTTTATCGTCCAGTGACTATAACTGATTTCTTATTTATTTCTGTTACAGATTTTTCTATTTATACCACTTCACCTTCTATGCTTATCAATACCGATTCAACGGACAGTACAGTAGCTTAGCACTCGTAACGTCTTGGCTCTTTATCGAGGTAAGTCTCAAACATGATACTCAGATATTATATTAATTACATTCTAAGCCCTCCTTATAGCAATTCACTGGAACATATCGCTAACGAAGCATTACGAAACGGATCGTGTCGTCCCCTGCATTATTACACATGCATACGCGCACGAGTTACGTCCCGTCCCCGGCAATTTCCCAATCTACTAGTACAGTCTTCGCTTCTGTCCTTTCTCTCTCTCTCTCTCTCTCCCTCATCTCCGCAGCTCCTTTTTCCCGGCTGTGTTTCACTGTCAAACGCAGGATCGCATGACGAAACAGGCTACTCTCCTCGTCTTCCTTCAGACGAAGCGGCCTCTCCACTGCTGGAAAATGGATTCCCGTTTTTCTTTGTTCCTTCGTTATGACCGGGCTATTATAGGCGGAATGATTTTATCATTTTCTTCTTTTCTCTCTCTCTCTCTCGCTCTCTCGCTCTCCTTTGTTTTATCGCTCGTCGCGTGCCAAGACCTTTCCTCTGCAGGACGATAATATCGACGAGCTTGCTTTTCTGACTATTTAGTCTGGGGTCCAGCATGGATGTGGTGATCAGAAAAATTTTTTAATATAAAAAAGTAAAAAAAACCTTAAACTAAACTCATCAATTCATTACTTTCTGGCAATTTTTCGTGCACAAATATAAGCAGGTATCGAGCGAGAGCCCTGTGCCATTAAAGCCTAACTAATACATTTACAGGAAGACTCGAGACCCCTGAGGCAGCAGACGAGATTTTGATTTTAGCCTCAACCGAACGGCTTTGGGTCAAAATTTGTCGAGCGATGAAACTCGGCAATCATCGCCCTCGGGCTTCTGTCCCGATTATTATCGCTTCGAAATTTCGATCCTGATCTCGATGATGATGCTCTAGCTATGTAGACGAGCTTTTTGCATTCGGTCGTGGGGACAAATGAGGAAACGCATAGTGATTTTCGCGAATGACGTGCGTCAGGGGGTCGCGCCAATGGAGTTATTTTTGGAAAGGAAAATTCCACGTTGTTTGGCGGGTTATTTGTTGCTGTCCAATCAGTTTTGCTGATATATAATCTAATTATTATATTTTGTAAATTCAACTTTTCTGTGTTAGAGATTATTGATATTCGAATGAAGAAATTAAACGTTGAATAAATAAGCAAAGTATAGACACGAAGTTTAAACAGAGCAAAAATAAAATTGTCCTTTTTTCACACGTGAAAAAGAACAATTCATATTGGATGAATATTTTTAAATCGGTGAGATTGATGTACTCAATCAATCGAGGTGGATTTATTTACTAGGTTGAACCAAAATATGAAAAAAAAATCGCTTGAAAAACAAAAACCATCAAACATACGGTATATTATAATCCATTACGGGAACCTTGTTTACTTTCTTTCTTCCATCGAAGCGTAGCACAGAAACAACATACTTCCAAAACACCGCGTCAGCCTATAAAAAAATAAAATAAAAATCTCGATCAAAATCTAAAATCCTAATAAAGGAAAATCCAGTTCGCGCGCAAACTGCCAACAACCTAATTTATTTTAAAATTTCCCCTATGGTCATCATCAGCAGTAGCGTCGGCGCCATCGGCTCAATTTCTTCATCGACACGCGTTCCTTCTCTCGTGTCCGCTATTTACTTTATCCCCGGCTGCTGCTGCTGCTGCGTCACACAGCCCCATCATCGACTCTGCTGCGGCTACGCAATGCAGGATCCAATAGAAAAATAGGAAAAAACGAGCGAAGACATAGAACAAATTTGGCGAATTTCCATATAAATTTGCTGGCCGCGATAGAGAGCCAACCACCGCGACACACACGCCCGACAAACTTGCAATCAAACTACCCCTACCTTACTCGTCGTTTTCTCCCTCCTCTCTCCCTCTTTTCGATGTGGTCACCCTTTCCATGCTTTCGCGTCGTGTTTTACCTGGTATACTCGATGACGAGAGTATACTCTTTCCGTCGATGCTCTGTGGATTTTTCGAAATTTCACGCGCGATTTTACCCTTTATTGGCCTCGGACGCGCTTCGGTGCTTCGAGTGTTTAATGGCAGCGTGTACTCGGCTGATGGAAGATTTTCGCTTTAATGAGCGTCCTGCTGTTATACATACGTGCGTTCGAGTCTATACACGGAAAAAGAGATGTGCGTATGGTAGACGAGGTTAATGTATCGCAGCTTATCCATTTAGTTGAGTTAAAAATCGTTTAAAAATTCGTTCAGGCTTTTATACACCGGATGTAATCAAATTAGCTTTCTATATCCCTCGACTCGTCAAATCTAGCGGGTGAAATTTTCATCTCTTTTCGAGCTCGTAGATATAGGCGATTTTAACAAGAAAAGTGATCCGTACTAATGTTAACCCCTCGACGCTGCGCATCTCTCGCTGTATATGTATATAGTGTCCCAGGGGCGGAAGGACAGGTCGAATGCTGGATCCGATTTCGTGAGTCGAGCGTGAGATTTATGAAGTTTCCAGTTTCTCTGCGGTTTTCGCTCGTCAATTTAATTTCATATGCTCTCGCGGAGCGACTCTATACTTTGCAGCATCACCCGAGCGATTGGTTTTCCCTCTTGCTGTATTCATCGGTATACATTCAATTATCCTTTAGGAGAATGTCTGTGCATGAAATATTTTCCACGCCTCGGGTCGAAAATTGAGCTGTGAAACTGCTCGGTGTGTGGAAAGTAATTATTCGTTGGGATAACGTATAATCTTTGAAGAGCTGTACACTTGTTTTGATTATACATATTTGAATTAAAATTGATTTCTAATATAGTTCCAATAATTAAGCATTGGTTTAAAAATTATTTAAATTATTCAAACACGTCTGTTGCAGCATTCGATGCTCTACTTTTTCCACCACTACGAGCTGCCGATGATCCTGCAGCAGGCTCAGCTCCAGCAGCTACTTTATCGCAACCACGCTCAACAACAACAACAACAACAACAACAACAACAACAGCAGCAGCAGCAGCAGCAACAACAGCAACAACAGCAACAGCAGCAGCAAGAGCAACAGCAGCAGCAGCAACAACAGGCACCACAGACACAGCAACCCAGTAACAACGCGACAAGTACAGCAGCTACAAGCAGCGCAAGTAGCACAGGAACGACGTCCACGGCTCCGACGTCCACAACTTTGACACGAGTGCAACGACTAACGGATCCGCGGACGCAGCATGACTACATCAGTGATCTGTCTCGCATAGAAAATCTGGATTACACTGAATTAGCGGCATTGATGGCCAACGTCGATTTGATCCGTCATCAACATCCCGAGGCGACGACGAACTGTAAGTTTGAGCTTTTATTATTATCCTTAATAAATTTTAGTTTTTTAAGTTATAACGATCTAATTTTGTCCCTCCAATTGGCTATTCATTCTGACACGAAAACATAAAACATAAACTAAAAACTCAAAAAATGTCACAATACGAACAAAGTGTGTCTGAGGTTGCTAGTATATTTAAACCGCGCACAAAGCTTCCGATTGAGTCAAGCAAAGCTGCACGCAATTATCATCGTCGCGTCGCTGCACGACCAAGCCAACCGCGCGTGACTGTAACGCGAGAAACGAAATTCAAAGCCGCGAGCGGTGAGCGAGCGTCACAGACTGTGTTGTAACGCTCTTTCCCTCTATCTCCGATAATAGTACGCGATGCGGTTTACAGCCAAAATAAGAGCTACTGCTGCTGCTGTGGACATCTGCGGTTTCCGTCTTTCGCACGAGTCAATGATGCGGTATATAGTCAGAGTACTGTCCTTTCTATAATGCGAGAATCGTTGAACAATCTCGTGGTTGCGATGTGAGAAAATCTACAAAAAAAACATTTGATTAGTAAAGCGTTTATATTTATATAAAAGATTAAGGGCTACATTACAAGGGACTTTTTTTCTTGTTCTATGGGACATGTTATCCAATTGCAACGAAATAGTTGCATTGTTCAACAGTATGTACTCAATGTCTGTGAGAGAGCAACACGAAGACGCATATGATGAAGTTTAAAGTACGTGAGAATAGCTTCAATTGTAAACAAATTGTTACAAATGCATATGTTTTTAAATGCTTTTACATAATGTTTTTGTGGATTTTCTCATATACGAAAAAATACGAGAAAAAACCGGAAAATAGAGAGAGGCCAATCACACGAAAGTGAACCACTCGAAAATTGCTCGTTTTCCCCGTCGATTTTCCATCGTTCGTTTCGCGGTTTTAGCAGTTAGTCATCGGCGGAAAAGAAATCTTATTTACGACGCTGATGGAAAGCGTGGCGATCGAATCCGGCGTGCGATGACAAAACGAAATGAATTTTCCAGCTAGTTTTATGTCGTTACGAATTTGACGTCGTTGTTATACGTACCGCGAGTATACTACTGTGTATACGCATATCCGCTTATCCTCTCCGAACGATAGTTAAATTGATGTAATATGCGCTATCTGGAAATGCTATGGTGTTATTGGAATCGGCGTAAACTTCATATTGTGCAATTGGCGTGATTTTCGTGCGCCGCTTTGACAATCTAATTACAATCGTTAATTTCGCGCAGTATAATTACACGAGCATTTCGATGCTATTTATCGTCTGTTTAGTTTGGGAAAACCGCGTATAATTTGAAATCGAACGAGTTTGAAATACGTCAACGGTTCTATTGCATATGGAACAATATTAGCAAAGGCTACGTCTGGCTGTAAACAGCTATTACTACTGATTGTTTACTTCACATTTCAGCCTCGACAACCGAATCGACGGTGTCGTCGTCAGAGTCGACGACCAGCGCCGATTCAACGTCCACTGCGAATACCACGACGACGGCAGCCTCCGTCACAAGCAGCAGCAGCAGCAGCAGCAGCAGTAGTAATGCCGCAGTAGCGACCGGAGGCGTCGAGTCGACTTCCTTGAGCGAAGCCTCTTCCCACGAGAGCTTCGAGGTGATCGAGTCTGCTGAGGCGACATCGACTTCGGCTGTAGCCGACGATGACGCCGAGAAGAGCAGCGTCAGTCGGCAAACCGACTGCTAAGGGCAGCTGGAAACAAGGACAACAAAGAAGCGGCTCATGCGCTGCGTTTTAAGGAAACATTTTTTCTTTGTGGATGAGAAGAGAAGCTAAAGAAAGAGAGAACGAGCGTCGAACACAGGACTGTTCGAGTTTCCGATAAGTGGGAGTAGCCGACGCGGCAAAATTGTTAAAGGCGTGTGGGTATATACTCGTCGCGGCGGAAACTGCTCTAACGCGATGTCGAATCTTGATTCTCTCGAGCAATGTGTATAATTTTTAAGGCGTTTCTTCGTGTTTCTTTTCTTTCCCCCCTACCAGTTGAGCCCTACTCCCCCTTTCATTCTTTTCTCGTTTCCTTAATTTTTATTATTTAAACGACGCGATCGAGATATAGAGTTATAGAGAACGAGAGATGGAGAAATGACAGGAAAAGAGAGAAACAGGATAGAGTCGTGGATATAACTCTTTTGTATAGGCGAGGAGGAGATGTAGCGTCCATGGGCGCTAATTGTTATTTATTGATTTCTTTTGTAAGTGGTTTTTTTTCAAGTATATATATAGCGCAGAAAGCATAATCCCTTTTTCTATTATTAATTGATCTCGGTTAAGACTTTAATGAGAACTTGTAAACTAATAAAAAAAACTTGATATACTGTACAGCGAAGCATAAGAAAAACGTCTAGTTGGATTTTATTTCGAAAGAAAGGGAGACAGAGAGAAAGAGAGCGAGAAAGGAAGCTTTACTTTTTCCGTTTTCTCGTAACTAAAAACTATTGTGAGTGAATGCACAGAATTTTGAATAAAAATAATGAGCTAATTGTCATTGGCCTTCTTTCATTCTCTGATCCAACTTATTGCCCCTTCATTGTATACCAGTCGATCAGCAGGTGAGTTTAGATTTCTTTGAAAAAAGGAAAGAGTCATCTATAAGAAATATTGCAAAAAATAAAACTTCGGGCGGAGATGAAACTCGGGGAAACACGAAGATTATGTGCATTTTCATGCGAATGAGAGTGAAAGAAAACAACGAGCGAAAACTCGGCAACGTATCTCAAGATTAAGAAAAGAATTCCAGCGGAGCGAAATTAGAAATCGATGGCGCACTCGCTCATTCGAAGTCAGTCTCGAAAGAGTGAAAATCGGCGGAACTAGAAGAGTAAACCCCCCTACCAGGATGGATGGGAAAAATAAGGGCAAAGCCGGAGAGAGGAGGGAGTATAGACGAGAAGCGACGGCGGCCAGACGTTGAGGAAGAAAAGTCGTTCATCACGGCGCGCACGTGTGCGCTATACACACGGTCGCAGTGGAAAATAATCCCGAGCTATATCGTTACTCATGCTTGATTCGCAAGCATTTTGTAATCAAAATTTACCCATGGATTAATTCCATGTTTGTTGCTCACTCATTATCGCACGTGTAAAAAAAAGGCGACTTTGCGAACATTCTAGAGCTTTTATGTAGTACAGCCGACAATCAGCGGTACACGGCGTCGCGGCGAGAGATTTAAAAGAGATTGGGCTCAATGGAAATTGATAGTTCTCCGTGGCTCGCCCACGCCGAAATAGACAAATAGACGTGCTCTGTGCGTCGTCGCGGCGAGAATCAAACAGGTGTCGCGCGCGCGCTCTAGAAAGACAGACGGAAAGCCAATGAGACGCGCAATCCGTACAAATGTAACGATTTGTTTTCATTACGGCCTGTAATTGGGAAAAGCCAGCCGGGATTGTTGTCGTTTCTGTGTGTGTACGACTGGGAGTATGTACATGCGTTTGTATTGGCTTCGCCGGGTGGGATCGAAAAAGTGTTGTAGAATTCGCGGAGCCGAGGGGTTTGTCCATCAACGCGATTGATGAATTTAGAAGTCTGCCAGTGGGGAGTCGATAATTTGTCTCGCATCACACGATGATATTAAAATCTCGAAGCTTATTGTAGAACTGAAAAAGCAATCTTTTCAAGACACAGATTTTCAAAGTCTCCAAACTTGAAAAAAAAAGGCGGGAAAAAAATCGAAGAAACGGAACGAGATAGAGCCCTAATACGCGTCGTAGGGAACACACGTATACACATAGACGAGCTGGTACGCTCAGAGCAGAGGCAGACGTGTATCGAGATTGGAAAGGCTGCGGGCTGCGAACAATACGAGGTATTTCGGTATTAGCTGCGGGTTCGCTGTCCGCCCCGAGGCTGCAGCCACGAGAGGCCGGATTTGCATCCGGCAAAGTAACCCCGGCGCTACTTTATTTGATTGGCCGTTCGCCGCTTGCCTTTCGTCCGCTCAAGCGCTTCCTTTTGCTCCCCCCTTTTCCTCTTTCCTTTTTTTTTTATTTGCCTCGACCAAGCTCTTTACTCCGAGCTTTTGTTGAAAAAGAGAAGCTTTTTTTATTTGTAATCTGCGTATCGGGATCGAAACAATGCGTGTGTGTACGTTTTAATGTAATCACTTGCCGTGCAATACTCGCTCGTGTGTGTGTGTGTGTGTGTGTGTGTATGTGTGTGTGGGGTAATTAGTTTAGAAAAAAGAAGCTCGAGTTCGATTGTAAACAATCGAAAGTTGCCCGCTTGATTGTTCTGAAATAATGGGAGCTTGTGTACAGGTATACTTTATAAAAGGGCGTCGTCGTCGTCGGCTTGGAAAATTAAAAGCCTTGCGTCTCATTTTACCCTTAATCCGAAACAAAAAGCCAAGAGCTTGCAGCGTCGCCGGCGTCGTCTTCAAGGCAACGAACATTTCATAACAACCATCCTGGCGCCGAGACAGCTTCCAGCCGAAAATTCACATCAATATTTTGTAAATATGATTATTGCTAATTTTTGCGTATGGGTGTATAGAACCGATTTAAAATAATTATTTTTCGATTTGAAAATTACGCAAATACATATAATAATATCGTTAAGTGAGTGAAAAGCGAAGCTGTCCGGAGCTCGTCGATCATGCTTTACGTCGAATAATTATTCGGCTTAATAAAAACGGCTTATCCGGAAAACAATGGCCTGTCGCTTGCAGGCCACCTGACGATATAACGACATTCATTTTCCTTGTCTCCCTCATCTCTTTCTCCTTATTTCACTCGCGTAACTTGCCGTCCCTGTAAATATACGTATACACACTCATACACATACACAGCTATACCTACTACTCCTTCCCTTCCTCTCCTCTCTCGTATACACCGCGTTGGTGCTTTAAAGCCGCTAAACAAAGCCGGTCTTTGTCTCTATTGGTTCTTGCCAAGATTTTTCATATTACGGGTTAGCTCCGCGTCTGTGCGTGTGTATACTATAGCTCGAAACTTGACCAGAAAGTTCTTTTGTATATACTTAACGCAAAAAGTGAAACAAAAAATGTTATCGTCTGTTTTGTGTAATATTAAAATTATATTTTAATATTACACAGACTATACGTGCGAAAGTTTAATTACACCCTGAAAAAACGAACAAATCGCGGGGAAGATTCACTTATATGATGAGAACAAGAGACGGCGCGTCGGAAAAATTAATATTTACTCCTTCACTTTCGCCTCGAATTTCCCGTCGCGCGCGAAATAAAGAGCCTCGGAGCCGGACAACAGGAGTAAAAATTGCGCAGCTATGCAAGGAGAAAAGGTGAGCTGCGCTTGAGAAAAACAGTCCGGCGAAGACAAACAGGAGCCAGAAGCTATACCTACTAGCGAAGAAGGGGAATGCAGTTCGCGCACTTCGAGACAGTCGGAACTGGACACTTCTCCGTGAAGACGAGATTCTGTGACAGAAAGCTTCTCAGAAGGAAACACACCAAGAATCTACTTTGAATTCGTATAAACCTCTCGCGTCGCGGATTCGGCGTTTTTCAAACGTTAGTATACATACTTCAAACGCGCGAATTCTCAATAAATCCTTTCGAATACAGCGACGTCCTCTTTTTCCGTCGACGCGACGGAAATAATTACGACGCCGATACCCGCACGTCTCGCGACAAAGAGGAGTCGCTTCTTCGATATCAAGAAAGTCAGGCAATCTCGCGCTCCGTAACATCGGGGTGCAAAAATCGACTCTGCCTCATAAAGACTTGACTTGCTGCTCCTCTGCGCGATAAAAAATGCGCGAATAATTGGCCCTCGAATAAAAAGCTCGTGCGCGCGCTGTAGAGAGAAGGTCTTTGGAAGAGAGTGAAAAGGGGGAAGTTTTAGAATTCGCACGAAGGATTTCGCGTCGCACGATGAGCATCGCGCTTTTGATGTTGCGTGGGAGGAAAAAGTGTAGAGAATTTTGCAGTATCGAGAAGCTTTACTGACTGTGTGCAACGTTATTTTTGCTTCCTCCTAGAGGAAGCTTTGTAATAGTAAAATTTTCAGTTTTGCTAAAACTTCATAGAAACATGTTTTTAGAAGTTCGAATTACGTGTTTTTAGGAAATGTCCGTATGGATGTGTGTGTGTGTGTGTGTGCGTTATAATATCAATCAAATTTGACATGCATATCTATTTTTGGATACTGAATTCGGGAAAAACATTAATTTTTTTATTTTTTCAATTACTTTTTTTTATGGCCATTTTTTTGATTTTCGAAAAGCATTATTTTCGTTTTTTTTCAATCATTCCATTGTTACAAACAATTCAGCTAAAATGCATTTGAAAGATAATAAAATTACCTACTTTTTCCCGTTTGATCATCGGGATCGACCACACCGTTCGGCAGATAACAAGAAAAAGGTGCTTTTTTAAAAAAATTTCATGTCTCTGATACTAAACATCATAACCTCACGAAAAAAAATATGTTGATGGGTTACGTGTCAAACTATATTCCATTAGAATTTCAAGTGATTTGACTACTTATTTTTTCAGTAATAAATCGAAAACTGAAAAAAAAGAGTTTTTTTTTGAGTCTCGATTATGGGCGTACAAAGGCCTTATTGCACTTGAGATTCTGGGAAAAGGTATAGATATTTTATATGTTTTGGCTAAGTTCATTGCGCAGCTTTAAAACCCGTATGATTCTTACGATAACAAGGTTTGAATTTTTTTTTGAAAATTTTTCGATTCCTTATATCTCTTAAACAATGTAGTCAAATGCTTCAAAATGTTATTTGGTGATTCTCCATAAACGAAGATATCTGCTGTTGAAATTTCAAACGATTTCGTTGAGCGGTTCTTAAGTAAAGAGCTGAAATGTTAAAACCGATTTAAAAAAAAATTTGGCTTCCGCTTATAGGGTTGTCGTTGCACGTCGTAAAGTGCCTCCCTACGAATTTATGTCATACATTCACATACTGTATTTTAAAACAATATTTTATTTATTAGAACAATAAATTTCGTTGGAGGAAGCTACGTGCCAATGAATTGGCAGCGGTTTTTTCTACATCATACACTCGATTCGTGTAATCGGCAAGTTAAAAACTCGAAAACGTGTGACGGCTATCAAAAATCGCGCGCGAGCTATCAAAGCTTGCGGCTTTTATAAAATCAAATTATAAAATCATTCCGGGAATCTTTGTAATGAGCCTCCTCTTTCTCGGAAGCATTTTTTGATAACTCGCAAATACGTCCCGAGTACAGAGCCGTATACGCGGTATACGTTCTTCGCATGCGAGTATACATACGATAGACCAACTGTGTATATATACCTACCTGAGAATGTCCGTAATGAGCCATTAGCTAATTACGAGAATCTCTCGTCCGGTGCACACATAACCAGCGAGTCCTTGTTAGATCTGCATGTGTGTCTGCGTTTTTCTCTTCCCTTGCACACACGAGCTTTTGAAGCTCCATATGCCTGTTTGTACACAACAGTGAAAAAATAGGAGATTCTTTTTATTTGCTTGAAAAAAGCTACGAAAAATCGAACGCATGTGAAGTGTTTGAACTTTAAGAACGAGAAAGAGCCTCCTATACTGATGATACATGGTACTCTATACGTACACACGCAGTTATCGCTCGCTCGTTTCGCGAGTCGCGTTTAGCATGCAAGGTAGACCCTCGGAGCTTTGGCAGCCTCTCGTAAAATACAGGAAGAATCCACAATGAACCGATAAGCGAATAATCCGTCGCTGCAGCGAACAAAATTGAAGGCTGGAGGGATGAGCTATATACCTACCGGAAGACTGATGCTTCGATACGTGATGATGGCGTCTACTGTCACTGATC
The DNA here is from genome assembly GCA_012977825.3 of Pteromalus puparum. Taxonomy (NCBI): domain Eukaryota; kingdom Metazoa; phylum Arthropoda; class Insecta; order Hymenoptera; family Pteromalidae; genus Pteromalus; species Pteromalus puparum. The sequence continues at coordinate 14,131,474 of CM053169.1, forward strand.
GTCAAATCTTTTGTATGGGTTTATTACTCTTTTTATGTGTATCCTGGTAAGCATGTCTCGTAATCTTCAGGCGTTATTGTTTTAACTAATATCGATCAATACAAATTTATTAACGAATAACTCTATTCTAAAAGAAAATCAAAATGTGATAATCAAAACGATTAATACTACTTTATTTAATATTTCGAACCAAATTCACTAAAGAAAAATTCGTGTATCATATACCAACTCGAAACCTTTATAATCATCGTATATATCGTATCAGTCTTACTCTCGCCTCATGCTTGTCAATAATACGGCTATACACGCGAGAAAGCTCAAGCCCGTACTTAACACCGGTCCTGCGCTCGACGTCGCCTGACAGCGGAAAATATTGGGCGAAAGGCCGATGAAAGGAGCCATGGGATCCTCTTGAACCCGACGCCCCTCGTCTCGCTGCATTGTGACAACGGCGAAATTCGAGGATATGGTCGCGTGAAGATACTGACCGGATGCGCGCGTGAGTGTGTGTGTGTGTGTGTACGTTCCTGGAACGCGTCAATCATCGGAGCGATTGGCCTTATTCCCTCTCGATGCTTTTTTATGGTCATAATAGGTATATTGTTCGTTGATCTTGATATAGGAAGCTTTGAATTGCAAAATGTTGTATTTCCTACTCTAAAAAAGACATGGTAATCATTTTATTCGTTTTCTGATTGGATGCTCGTTTTATCACGCAATGTCTGCGTGTGTTCAAACTCCTAATCTCAAAAAGTGAAAATTGAGAAAATGTATATCAAACATTTTTTATGTAAAAGCATTGTTGCGAGTCTAAATTAATCTTATAATTTCAATGTACATACGTGCATGTGTATTGCTAGAGAGCGATATCAAATTATTAAAACAAAGTAGTTTTGATAAATGTCGCAGGTGAAAATAGATGGTGCATAGGCAGTTTTTCATTTCCCTCATAACAATTATATGCGTGCTGAGTCTATAGATATATAGTGGATTGCTACCGATGCTAAAACTGCCTTGTTTTGACCAGCTGTTGTGGCCGCACATGCTATAACTATACGCGCGAAGCGTGTTCAAAGTCGTCAACAGACATTGTCGCTTCCTTCTTTTTTTTTTTTTTTTTAAGTGGCATTTCGAACTCGAAAGTTCATCGCCTCATCTACGCAAGCCTTCCACGTATCCCTATTTTGTGCTAACCCTATCCATTTCGCGCCGTCCCGTCCGATTTCAGTTAAGTCCGCTTTTACATTGTCCTCCCACCTGCGTCTAGGTCTACCTAGAGGTCGCGAGAGTAGCCCCATAAAAATGGCACGCGTCAGTTCCGGCGAAGAAAAGTGGCGGTCGGAAAACGTCGTTCCGTTCGGCAAGATTAAATTTGACAACCTTTTCGAGCTGGAGAGAAAGAGGGGAAAAGTTGCGCAAACACCACAGAAACAGGCGAGTGTATATACATACATATAGCCGATGTTTAAAGGAAGATATCTCGGAACTGAGCGGGAAAAGAAAAAGAGAGAGAGAGAGAGCAGTCTGTAAATCTGTCGAAGCGAAAGCGCGGCCATTAATAAAATTGTGATTTTCGAAAGGGCGGCAAGTTAAGAGGAACTGTTCCCCTGGCAGGATGTGAGTTCAGAGAATAGCTGCGACGTCGTAATATTCAGTGAGATCGCGAATTTGCCAGCGTTTTGTTGTGTTTTCCGTGGATTTTTGTCATCGAGCTGGGGCCGCGCGCGGTGCAGGCGGGTGCCGCCGAGTGATCTGTATATAATAACAGAGTCGACTGGACGAAGTCACTTCTCGCAGGAATTCGTAATGGCAATTTTCACGAAAACTCGAAAACATTTAATAAGGCGTAAACGCGACTGAAGTGCAAAAGTTTGCCGCAGGAAAAAAGTTTAGATTTCAGTTGATCTCTTCAACGTTCTAAGTGTATAGCGGCACCACCTCTATTTAAATCGCAATATTTCTCTTATATTCGCCACAACATATTACAAATCTGTGATTGGCAAAGAGCGATTGTTTGGCCGAGAGGCATGCACACTGGTCGCGTGCCCCCGCGCGAGAGATAAAGAGAGAGAGAGAGATGGATATAATAAATTACCGCTTAATCAATCATCCTCGCCTCGTCGCCTGTTCCACTTGTACGTGTAACACGAGAAGGACGACGACGTCGCCGGCGAACTCCGTCCGACTGATCCAGCAAAATATTGACGCTCTACGTCGGACGCGTAATTAGATTAGTATTAACAGGCTTGCCTCGTAAAAATCGCTTGATTGTGCGGCCGCGTTTTTGCCTCCCCGTCTTCTTCGAGCGCTATCGTACTGGCGCTCTGTGTTTGTATATCTGAATTCGAGGCGTGTATGCGAATGAGTTTAATACTGTGGATAATTTTCTTTTTCATTCAGACGCTAAATGTTTTGCCGAACGTTTTTTGGATTTTATATGCTGTTTATTCACGTGCGGGATCATAAACGTTTTATTGTGTGTTTGTCCTCTCGTCCACGTCGAAGTAAATTTAATTGTTGCGGCGATAGCATTTGTTCTGAAAAATCGACGGGCTTTTCGATCTTCGATTCTCGAATTACGGGTTTTATTCGCTAAGACGCCATTCGATTCAAATTCCCAATGAAGATCCAATAATAGGAGAACCCCGTGAATACAGCTCATTATCTTCTAGGATATCCTCAGTATCCGCACTATCTATATACCTTCTCTCTCTGAAGTGAGCAGTCGCAAAAAAAAAGGCCAGCATGACGTCCCAATCTCAGCAGGCATCCGCCCAGCATTTAAGCCTGGACGCGCGTGAGCACTCCTGAACAGCTTCGGCGGTGTCGCGGTGTGCGCGCTCAGCATTAACGCTCGCGGACGGCCATTAGTTTTGGCACGCCGGCGACAGGGTGGCCGACACATTTGTGAAATCCCAATAAGTATCTGATCCGCGATGCCCATCCATTAGTTAGCGTGTAATACATTACGAGGGGGAGAGCTGCTTGCTGCTGCTGCTGCTGTCTGCTGCTAGTTTGCCCGTGTGAGCTGCTTAATGTATGCGAGATCCTATAGCTTAGGTGCACTTTTGAGCGTCGCGTCGTACGCGTCGCTGGACGACGGACGAACGACGACGACGACGACGTGAGGCGGTGTAATCTTTGATAATGGGCCGGTAATGAGGCTGAACGAAAACCGAACTGAACGCGAGAAGACTTCGCTTCTTCGAAGAATGCGGTTTCCTTTGATTTGTGAGGTATGTGACTGGGGTGGTCAGATAGGTTTGGATTGAGTTATTATGAATTTTAAGGGTGAATTTTTTTATTTCGAGGTGAATCTGATTTGCAAGAGTTTATTTTAGTTTGTAAGATTGATTTATTAGGATGCTTTATTCCGGATGTTGCTTGGAAAATAAAGTTTCAAATAATATTGACGAATTTAGAATGGTTGTTCGTTTTTAATCTGCGCAATGTCTGCGTAATGTTATAATTTCCTATCGTCAAAAGTGAAAAATTGAGAAAAATATATAACACGCAGTGAGTAATTTGTTTATTTTCGTCGGGAAGTTTCAAAAACAACATTTTTAAATAAAATTTTGAAGCTTACTTAGACACTAAACATTTTTATTGTAAAAACACCGTCGGCGAATGTCTAAGATTAACTTAATTTTAATGACATACGCACATGGCGGACCGGGCTAAAAGCGATATGAAATACCACAACAAAAGCAGTTTTGGATTAGCCCTTTCGTCATCGCCTATAACACTTCCCGTGTCTTTGCAGGTGAATAATGAGATGGCGCACCACAGCACTTTCAGGCATTTGACCGTAGTCTAGAAATATCAAGTGGCGGTGTGCCACCAAATGCTAAACACTACCTTTTTTGGCCTGCTGCTTTTGCTGGGCAGCTTCATGCTATAACTGCGGCAATGGCGTCTATTGATATCAAAACGCTCAACAGAAAAGCTCTAGTTAGGTATATATAAACGAATTTCGTTATCTACCCATTAATGCAATGTATTATTCATGTAAAAATGGAAGTTACGTCATCGATTTCACAGTGAATCGTTCCAAACCATTTATGAACGAATAAATTATTTCATCGTTAGCAATTGAATTTATGTTTATCGTCAGTGACTAATAACTGATTTCTTATTGTATTTCTGTTACAGATTTTTGCTATTTATATCACTTCACCCTTCTATGCTTTATCAATACCGATTCAAAAACGGAACAGTAGCAGTAGGCTTAGCACTCGTAAACGTCTTGGCTCTTTATCGAGGTAAGTCATCAACATGATACTCAAGATATTATATTCAATTACATTCTAAGCTCCTCCTATAGCAATTCACTGAACATATCGCTAGACAGAAGCATTACGAAACGGATCGTGTCGTCCCCTGCATTATTACCATGCATACAGCGCACTGAAGTTACGGTCCGTCGTCCCGCCGCAATTTCCCAATCTAGCTAGTAACATCTTCGCTTCTTGTCCCTTTCTCTATCTCTCCTCTCTCAGTCGCTCATCTCCGCAGCTCGCTTTTCCGCGGCTGTGGTTTCCACTGTCAAACGCAGGATTCCATGACGAAACAGGCTACTATCCTGCGGTCTTCCATTAGACGAAGGCGGCCTCTCACTGCTGGAAAATGGGATTCCGCGTTTTTCTTTGTTCCTTCGTTATGACGCGGGGCTATTAATAGGCGGAATGATTTTATCATTTTCTTCTTTCTCTCCTCTCTCTCGCTCTTCTCGCTCTCCTTGCTTTTATCGCTTGCGTCGCGGTGCCAAGACACGCTTTCCTCTGCAGGACGATAATATCTGACGAAGCTTGCTTTTCCTGACTATTTAGTCTGGGTCCAGCATGGATGTGGTGATCAGAAAAAATTTTTTTAATATAAAAAAGTAAAAAAAAACAACGCTTAACTAAACTATCAATTCATTACTTTCTGGCATATTTTTCGTAGCACAAATATAAGCAGGTATCGAGCGGAGAGCCCTGTGCCATTAAAGCTAACTATACATTTACAGAAGAACTCGAGACCCCTGAGGCAGCAGACGAGATTTTTGATTTTAGCCTCAACCGAACGGCTTTGGTCTCAATAAAAAAATTTGTCGAGGCGATGAACTCGGCAATCATCGCCCTCGGGCTTCTTGTCCGATTATTAATCGCTTCGAAAATTTCGATCCTGATCTGCGATATGATCGCTCTAGCTATGTAGAGAGCTTTTTGCAATTCGGTCGTGGGGACAAAATGAGGAAACGCATAGTGATTTTCGAGGAATGACGTGCGTCAGGGGGTCGCGCCATATGGAGTTATTTTGAAAGGAAAATCACGTTGTTTGGCCGGTTATTTGTTGCTGTCGCAATCAGTTTTGCTGATATATAATCTAATTATTATATTTTGTAAATTCAACTTTCTGTGTTAGAGATTATTGATATTCGAATGAAGAAAATTAAAACCGTTGAATAAAATAAGCAAAGTATAGACACGAAGTTTAAACAGAGCAAGAAATTAAAATATTGTCCTTTTTTCAGCACGTGAAAAAGAAACAATTCATATTGGATGAATATTTTTTAAATAGCGGTGAGATTGATCGTACCTCAATCAATCGAGCGTGGATTATTTACTCAGGTTGAACCAAAATATGAAAAAAAGAATCGCTTGAAAAACAACCAATCAAACATACGGTATATATAATCCATTACGGGAACCTTGTTTACTTTCTTTCAATTCCATCGAAGGCGTAGCACAGAAACAACATACTTCCAAAACCGCGTCAGCACTAATAAAAAATAAAATAAAAAATCTCGATATCAAATCTAAAATCCTAATAAAAGGAAAATCCCAGTCGCAGCGCAAAACTGCCACAACCTAATTTTATTTTAAATTTCCGCTATGTATCATGCAGCAGTAAGCGTCGGCGCGCATCGGCTCAATTCTCACTGCGACACGCGTTCCTTCTGCTCGTGTCCGCTAATGTTTACTTTATCCCCGGTGGCTGCTGCTTGCTGCGTCAACACAGCCCCATCATCGACCTGCTGGCGGCTACGCAATGGCAGGATTCCCAATAGAAAAATAGAAAAAAACGAGGCGAAGACATAAGACAAATTTGCGAATTTCCATATAAATTTGCTGGCGCGCGATAGAGGCCAACCACCGACAACACGGCCAGACAAACTTGCAATCAAACTAGCCCCTACCTTACTCGTTCGTTTTCTCAGCCGTCCTCTCTCCCTCTTTTCGATTGTGGTCACCCTTTCCCATGCTTTGCGTCGTGTTTTACCTGGTATAATCCGTGACGAGAGTATACTCTTCCGTGCGATGCTCTGTGGATTTCCGAAATTTCACGCGCAGATTTTTACACTTTATTGGCCTCGGACGACGCTTCGGTGCTTCGAGTGTTTAATGGCAGCGTGGTACTCGGCTGAGGAAAGATTTTCGCTATTAATGAGCGTCCTGCTGTTATACATACGTGCGTTCGAGTCTATACACGGAAAAAGAGATGTGCGTATGGGAGACGAGGTTAATGTATCGCAGCTTATCCATTTAGTTGAGTAAAAATCTTTAAAAATTCGTTCAGGCCTTTTATAACCGGATGTAATCAAATTAGCTTTCTATATCCCCTCCGACTCGTCAAAATCTATGCGGGTGAAATTTTCATCTCTTTTTCGAGCTCGTAGATATAGGCGATTTTAACGAAGAAGAAGTGATCCGTAACTACATGTTCCCCTCGAGCTGCGCATCTCTCGCTGTATATGTATAAGTGTCCTCAGGGCGGAAGGACAGGTAAGAATGCTGGATCCGATTTTCGTGAGCGAGCGTGATATTTATTGAAGTTCCAGTTTCTCTAGGCGGTTTTCGGCTCGTCAATTTAAATTTCCATTATGCTGCTCGCGGAGCGACTCTATACTTTTGGCAGCATCACCCGATGCGATTGTTCCCTCTTGCTGTAATTCATCGGTATACATTCCATTATCCTTTAGGAGAATGTCTGTGCATGAAGAATATTTTCCACGCCTCGGGTCGAAAATTGAGCTGTGAAACTGCTCGGTGTGTGGAAGAGTAATTATTCGTGGATAACCGTATAATCTTTGAAAGAGCTGTACACTTGTTTCTGATTATACATATTTGAATTAAAATTGATTTCTATATAGTTCCAATAAGTAAGCATTTGGTAAAAAATTATTTAAATTATTCAAACACGCTGTTGCAGCATTCGATGCTCTACTTTTTTCCCAACCACTACGAGCTGCCGATGATCCTGCAGCAGGCCAGCTCCAGCACTACTTTATCGCGCAACCAACGCTCAACAACAACAACAACAACCAACAACAACAACACATCAGCAGCAGCAGCAGCACAACATCGCAACAACACAACAGCAGCAGCAAGAGGCAACAGCAGCAGCAGCAACACAGGCACGCACAAGACACAGCAACCCAGTAACAACGGCGACAAGTACAGCAGCTACAAGCAGCGCAAGTAGCAGCAGGAACGACGTCACCGGCTCACGACGTCCACAACTTTGACCGAGTGCAAACGACTAACGGATCCGCGACGCGAGCATTGATACATCAGTGATCTGTCTTCGCATAGAAAATCTGGTATTACACTGAATTAGCGGCATTGATGGCCAAAACGTCGATTTGATCCGTCATCACATCCCGAGGCGACGACGAACTGTAAGTTTGAGCTTTTATATTATTCCTTAATAAATTTTAGTTTTTTAAGTTATAACGATTCTAATTTGTCCCTCCAATTGGCTACATCTGACACGAAAAAACATAATAAAAACATAAAGCTAAAAACTTCGAAAAAATGTCACAATAAGGAACAAAGTGTTCTAGTGTTGCTAGTATATTTAAACCGCGCACAAAGCTTCCGATTGACTCAAGCAAAGCTGCACGCAATTTATCATCGTCGCGTCGCTGCAACGACCAAAGCCACCGCGCGTGACTGTAACGCGAGAACGAAATTCAAAGCGGCGAGCCGGTGAGCGAGCGTCAACAGACTGGTGTTGTAAGCAGCTCTTTCCCTCTAATTCCGATAATAGTAACGCGATGCGGTTTACAGCCAAAAAATAAGAGCTACTGCTGCTGGCTGTGGACTATCTGGCGGTTCCGTCTTTCGCACGAGTCAATGAGCGTATATAGTCAGAGTACTGTCCGTTCTATAATGGGAATCGTTGAACAATCTGCGTGAGTGCGAAAATGTGAAAATCTACAAAAAAAAACATTAGATTAGTAAACGTTTTTATATTTATATAAAAGATTAAGGCTACATTACAAGACTTTTTTCTTTGTTCTAATGGACATGTAATCCATTTGCAACGAAATAGTTGCTTTGTTCAAAGTATGTACAATGTCTGTGATGAGAGCAACACGAAGACGCATATGTGAATTTAAAAAAGTACGTGAAATAGCTTCAATTGTACACAATTGTTACAAATCAATATGTTTTTAAATGCTTTTACTAATGTTTTTGTGATTTTCTCATATACGAAAAAATGACGAGAAAAAAACCGGAAAATAGAGAGAGGCCAATCACAACGAAAGTGAACCACTCGAAAATTGCTCGTTTTCCCCGTCGATCTTTCCATGCGTTCGTTTTCGCGGTTTTAGCAGTTTAGTCATCGGCGGAAAAAAGAAATCTTATTTACGACGCTGATGGAGCGTGGCGATCGAATCGGCGTGCGATGACAAAACGAATGAATTTCCAGGCTAAGTTTTATGTCGTTACGAATTTGACGTCGTTGTTACGTTACCGCGAGTAACTACTGGTAACTAAATATCCGCTTATCCTCTCCGAACGATAGTTAAAATTGATGTAATATGCGCTATCCGGAAAGTGCTATGGTGTTATTGAAGTCGGCGTAAACTTCATATTGTGCAATTGGGTGAATTTTCGTGGCGCCGCTTTGACAATCTAAAATTACAAATCGTTATTTCGCGCAAGTATAATTACACGAGCCATTTCGATGCTATTATCGTCTGTTTATTTGGGTAAAACCGCGCGTATAATTTGAAATCGAACGAGGTTTGAAATACGTCAACGGTTCTATTGCATAGGAAACAATATTAGCAAAGGCTACGTCTGGCTGTAAGACACTATACTACTGATTGGTTTACTTCAGCATTTCAAGCCTCGACACGCGAATGCCGACGGTGTCGATCGTCAGAGTTCGACGACCAGCGCCGATTCAACGTCCACTGCGAATACCCGAGACGGCTAGCCTCCGTTCAAGCAAGCAAGCAAGCAGCACAGCAGCAGCAGTAGTAATTGCCGGCAGTAGGCGAACCGTGAGGCGTCCGAGTCGACTTCCTTGAGCGAAGCGCTCTTCCACGAGAGCTTCGAGGTGATCGAGTCTGGCGAGGCGACAATCGACTTCGCTGTAGCCGACGATGACGCCGAGAAGAGGCAGCGTCAGTCGCAGAATCGACTGCTAAGGCAGCTGAGAACAAGGACAACAAAGAACGGCTCATGCGCTGCGTTTTTAAGGAATACATTTTTTCTTTGTGGAGTGAGAAGAGAAGCTAAAGAAAGGGAGACGAGGCGTCGACACAGACTGGTGGTCGAGTTTCCGATAAGTGGGAGTAGCCGACGCGGAAAATTGGTTAAAAGCTGTGGAGTTATACCCGTCGCGGCGGAAACTGCTCTATACGCGATGTCGAAATCTTGATTCTCTCAGAGCAAGTGTGTAATTTTAAAGAGCGTTTCTTCGTGTTCTCTTTCTTTCCCCCTAACCAAGTTTGAGCCCTACTCCCACCTTTCATTCTTTCTCGTTTCTTAATGTTTATTATTTAAACGGACGCGATCGAGATATAGAAGTTATAGAGAACGAGAAGAGATGATGAAATGACAGGAAAACGAGAGAAACAGGATAGAAGTCGGGATATACTCTTTGTATAGGCGAGAAGGAGATGTAGCTCCGATGGCGCTAATTGTTATTATATTGATTTCTTTTGTACAGTGGTTTTTTTTCAACGTATATGATAATGCGCAGAAAGCAATAATCCCTTTTCTATTATTATTGACTGCGGTTAAGACTTTAATGAAAATTGTAAACTAATAAAAAAACTTGATATACTGTACAGCGAGCATAAGAAAAACGTCTAGTGGATTTATTTGCGAAAGAAAGGGAGCAGAGAGAAAGAGAGCGAGAAAGGAAGCTTTACTTTTTTCCGTTTTCTCGTAACTAAAACTATTGTGATGAATCAAGAATTTGAATAAAAATAATGAGCTAATTGTCATTGCCTTCTTTCATTTCTCGATTTTCGCTAACTATTTTTTTTGCCCCTTCATTGTAACCAGTCGATCAGCAGGTGAGTTTTAGATTTCTTTTGAAAAAGGAAAGAGTCATCTATAAGAAATATTGCAATAAAATAAAACTCGGGCGGAGATGAAACTCGGGGAAAACATCGAAGATTATGTGCATTTCATGCGAATGAGAGTGAAAGAACAACGAGCGAAAACCGGACAACGTATCTCAGATTAAGAAAAGAATTCCCAGCGGAGCGAAATTAGAAACGAAGGCGCACTCGCTCATTCGAAAGTCAGTCTCGAAAGAGTGAAAATCTGGCGGACTAGAAGAGTAAACACCCCCTACCCAGGATGATGGGAAAAATAAGGGCAAAGCCGGAAGAGGAGGGAGTATAGACGAGAAGCGACGGCGGCCAGACGTTGAGGAAGAAAAGCGTTCATCACGGCGCGCAACGTTGCGCTATACACAACGGTCGCAGTGGAAAATAATCCCGGGAGCTATACGTTACTCATGCTTGATTCGCAAGCATTTTTGTAATCAAAATTTACCCCATGATTAATTCCATGTTTGTTGCTCACTCATTATGCACGTGTAAAAAAGGCGACTTTGGGCGAACATTCTAGAGCTTTTATGTAGTACAGCCGACAATCAGCGGTACACGGCGTCGCGCGAGAGATTTAAAGGATTGGCTCAATGGAAAATTGATAGTTCTCCGTGGCTCGCCCACGCCGAAATAGACAAATAGACCGTCTCTGTGCCGTCGTCGCGGGCGAGAATCAAACAGGTGTCGCGCGGCGCCCTCTAGAAAGACAGACGAAAGCCAATGAGACGCGCAATCCGTACAAATGTAACGATTTGTTTTCATTACGGCCTGTAATTGGGAAAAGCCAGCCGGGGATTTGTTGTCGTTTCTGTGTGGTGTAACGACTGGGAGTATGTACATGCTTTGTATTGGCTTCGCCGGGTGGAATCGAAAAAGTGTTGTCAGAATTCGCGCGAGCCGAGGGGTTTGTCCATCAAACGCGATTGATGAATTTAGAAGTCGCCAGTGGGAAGTCCGATAATTTGTCTCGCAATCACACGATGATATTAAAATCTCGAAGCTTATTGTAGAACTGAAAAAGCAATCTTTCAAGACACAGATTTTCAAAGTCTCCAAACTTGAAAAAAAAAGGCGGAAAAAAATCGAAGAAACGGAACGAGATAGAGCCCTAATACCGCGCGTAGGAACACAGTATACACATAGACGAGCTGGTACGCTCAGAGCAGAGGCAGACTTATCGAGATTGAAAGGCTGCGGCTGCGAACAATACGAGGTATTTCGTATTAGCTGCGGGTTCGCTGTCCGCCCCGAGCTGCAGGCCACGAAGGCCGATTTTTGCATCCGGCAAAGTAACCCCGGCGCTACTTATTTGATTGTCCGTTCGCACGCTTGCCTTTCGCGCTTCAAGCGCTCCCTTTTGCTCCCCCTTTTTCCTCTTTCCTTTTTTTTTAATTTGCCTCGACCAAGCTCTTTACTCCGAGCTTTTGTTGAAAAAGAGAAGCTTTTTTTATTTGTAAATCTGCGTATCGGTATCGAAACAATGCGTGTGTGTACGTTTTAATGTAATCACTTGCCGTGGCAATACTCGCTCGTGTGTGTGGTGTGTGTGTGTGTGTATGTGTGTGTGGGGTAATTGTTTAGAAAAAGAACTCGAGTTCGATTTGTAAACAATCGAAAGTTGCGCCGCTTGATTGTTCTGAAATAATGGAGCTTGTGTACAGGTATATTTATAAAAGGGCGTCGTCGTCGTCGGCTTGGAAAATTAAAAGCCTTGCGTCTCATTTTAAACCCTTAATACCGAAACAAAAAAGCCAAGAGCTTGCAGCGTCGCGGCGTCGTCTTCAAGGCAACGAACATTTCATAACAAACCATCCTGAGCGCCGAGACAGCTTCCAGCCGAAAATTCACGATCAAATATTTTGTAAATAAGATTATTGCTTAATTTTTGCGTATGGTGTAAAGAACGGCGATTTTAAAAAATAATTTTTTTCGATTTGAAAATTACGCAAATACATATAATAATATCGTTAAGTGAGTGAAAAGGCGAAGCTGTCCGGAGCTCGTCGATCATGCTTTACGGTCGAATAATTATTCGGCTTAATAAAAACGGCTTATCCGGAAAACAATGGCCTGTCGCTTGCAGCCACCTGACATATAACGACATTATTTTCCTTGTCTCCCTCATCTCTTTCTCTCTTATTTCACTCGCGTAACTTGCCGTCCCTGTCGTACACACTCATACACAGATACAGCTTACTCTACCTTCCGTTCCTCTCCTCTCTCGTATCAGCGTTGGTGCTTAAAAGCCGCTAAACAAAGCGCGGTCTTTGTCTCTATTGGTTCTTGCCAGATTTTTCATATTACGGGTTAGCTCCGCGTCTGTGCGTGTGTATACGATAGCTCGAAAACTTGACCAGAAAGTTCTTTGTATATACTTAACGCTCAGTGCTTATATCGTCTGTTTTGTGTAATATTAAAAATTATATTTTAATATTACACAGACTAATACTGCGAAGTTTATTACGCCCGAAAATCGCGGAGGAAGATTCACTTAATATGATGAGGAAACAAGAGACGGCGCGTCGGAAAAATTAATATTTACTACCTTCACTTTCGCCTCGAATTTCCCGTCGCGGCGAAATAAAGAGCCTCGGCGGCAAGAGGAGATAAATTGCGCAGCTATGCAAGGAAAAAAGGTGAGCTGCGCTTGAGAAAACAGTCCGGCGAAGACAACAGGAGCCAGAAGCTAATACCTACTAGGAGAAGAGGGAATGCAGTTGCGCACTTCGAGACAGTCGGAACTGGACAACTTCTCCGTGAAGACGAGATTCTGGACAGAATAGCTTCTCAGAAGGAAAACACACCAAGAATCTACTTTGAATTCGTATAAACCTCTCGCGTCGCGGATTCGGCGTTTTCAAACGTTAGTATAAGCATACTTCAAACGCGCGAATTCTCAATAAATCCTTTCGAATACAGCGACGTCCTCTTTTTTCCGTCGACGCGACGGAAATAATTACGACGCCGATACCCGCACGTCTCGCGACAAAGAGGAGTCGCTTCTTCGATATCAGAAAGTCAGGCAATCTCGCGCTCCGTAACATCGGGTGCAAAAATCGACTCTGCCTCATAAAGACTTGACTTGCTGCTCCTCTGCGCGATAAAAAATGCGCGAATAATTGGCCCTCGAATAAAAAGCTCGTGCGCGCGCTGTAGAGAGAAGGTCTTTGAAGAGAGTGAAAGGGAAGTTTTAGAATCGCACGAAAGGATTTCGCGTCGCACGATGAGCATCGCGCTTTTGATGTTGTCGTGGGAGGAAAAAGTGTAGAAATTTTGCAGTATCGAGAAGCTTACTGACTGTGTGCAAACGTTAATTATTGCTTCCTCCTAGAGGAAGTTTGTAAATTAGTAAAATTTTCAGTTTTTTTGCTAAAATCTTCATAGAAACATGTTTTTAAGAAGTTCGAATTACGTGTTTTAGGAAAGTCCGTATGATGTGTGTGGTGTGTGTGGTCGTTATAATAAATATCATCAAATTTGACATGCAGTATCTATTTTGATACTGAATTCGGAAAAACATTAATTTTTTATTTTTTCAATTATTTTTTTTATGGCCATTTTTTTGATTTTCGAAAGCATTATTTTCGTTTTTTTCAATCATTCCATTGTACAAACAATTCAGCTAAAATGCATTTGAAGATAATAAATTACCTACTTTTTCCCCGTTGATCATCGGGATCGACGACACGTTCGCAGATAACAAGAAAAAGTGCTTTTTTAAAAAAAATTTCATGTCTCTGATACTAAACATCATAACCTCACGAAAAAAAATATGTTGATGGGTACGTGTCAAACTATATTCCATTAGAATTTCAAGTGATTTGACTACTTATTTTTTCAGTAATAAATCGAAAACTGAAAAAAAAGAGTTTTTTTTGAGTCTCGATTATGGGCGTACAAAGGCCTTATTGCACTTGAGATTCGAGAGAGAGAGAGAGAGAGAGAGAGAGAGAGAGAGAGAGAGAGAGAGAGAGAGAGAGAGAGAGAGATTGCCCTCTCTCCCTCTTCTATGTCGGGATCAAAAGTTTAAGCGAACGTACCAAGGTATAATTTGCTTTTGTGCGATTCAAATTGCGCGCGCGCGCGAGCGCGGGGTTTGTATGTCAGAATTGATTAATGTTTTCATAACGCTGCAACTGAAATTTCATGTTTACACACGAGAACGAGGAGTGGCGCAGACGCGTGTGTGTGTGTGTGTGCGTAAGCACGGCCCTCTTTTTGCTTTTTCGCGCGCTTATTCTGGAGGGAGCTTTCAAGCTCGAGAGCTTTGGCGGAAACGGTCTAATCGCTCGAGTCAGTTAGACTAACATTAGGATGGAATGTGAAAGAAAGAAGGATCATCGTTATAGTTCGGTGAATTTTCCAAAGTCTTTTCGCAATTGCGAGCAAAGCCACAGTAGGAGAAACTCTCCGAATAACAGCTAGCGGTACAGCCTCGGTGTATAATTCCGCTCGTTCGAGGTGAATTTCCTGGCCCGCCGCCTGTGCAAAGGCAGCCAGCGACGACAGAAAGTGCATTTGCGGCGGTATTCCCACCCCCGCTCTAGTTCCCATGTATATAGCTCTGCGTAACCTCCACAGTCTTCCACACACGCACACACACACACTAACACACAGTTGGATCGAGGTTACGTAAGTCGGCTCTGTTCCGGGCGGGGCAATTCGAACGGCAGAAAGTTATTATGCCGGATGAACGAGGTATTATAATCACGTTGTCTATCGATTGACGTGCAGCAGCAGCAGCAGCAGCAGCAGCAGCAGTAGCAGCAACAGCTATACCTATAGCTACTAGCTACGCGCCGTAGAGAGAGAGAGAAGAGCTGCCAGGCGGAAGACGCCCCCCTAATAGAATGCCAATATGATTATGTGTGCCGCGCTGCATCCAAACCACGACCCTACCGATGTACTCTTGAATACTCGGAGCTGCTCAGGCTTCGTCGTGCAGAGAGAGACGGAGAACAACTGTGTTATACGTTTGCTTCGTGGGAAAAATTGTTCGATGTGCTGATGTGCTTAATCCACGACGTATTGTGCGATGTTACGTAATCGATCGTTGTGTAATATACAGAAAGTTTGCGAGTGCATTTTTGGGATAATTAATAGAGTTTTAAGGTTTTGATTGATTTCGAAGTATTTTTCGAAATTTAATAGGCTGCGAAAGGAAATCGTATCAAATCCGCGAGCGGGGCTAAACTCTCGGCTCGGAGCTTTCATCAATAGGCATTAATTAGAAAACCCAGTTATATCCAGCGCGAAAGCCGATCAAACATTACGCAACGCTCGCAGTTCCTATGGAACTGCTATGCAAACATGATCCTGTTCGATTGCCTGCTCTGTGTACGTTGTATGGAACAAGACAATGTCTTACGTAACGTTTCCACAAGCTTTTATTCCGCGAAATTACGAATTCAACGGTTTCTGTGGAATTAATAATTGTTCTGTAGTGCGAGTTTCAACTTTCTCAGTTCTATAGGAATAAGGAGATATACGTTTGCATTTATTAATGTTATTTTTTATATTGTTCAAACTAAAAAAACCACTGCCAATTCGTTGGCACGTAGCTTCCTCCAATGAAATTTATGTATGTAAATGCTATTTTTAATATTTCCAAATTTAATTATTTTGCTGTAAAAGCGATTTTCTTATAGCAAAAGATATATAATAATCAGAGAGATTCGATCAAAATCTCTAAAATAGCGAAGTTGCAGAATCAATCGTTTAATTTTGAAGATATATATATATATATATACTAGTGGGGCTTCGCCCCCCTGCTCGCTTCGCTCGCCAACCCCCCATTTTAGTTTTTGTTTGATTTTTATTTTTCAACTGTTATTTTCGTTATCTGATGATTAAGTTCTAGTTGGCCAAGAACAATCTTATTGTATTATATAAAATTTGTAGATCATAAAAAGGTCAAGAATTTAATGTTTGTCGAAATAGAGAAAATCGAAAGAAAAAAAGTAAAAGTACTGAATTAACGCCGAACTTCTACTGCTTATGGCATTTAAAATATATAGTTTTTTTTTTTTTTTGAAATTGTTTTGAATTAATTTTATAT
>CM053169.1:14147901-14162910 GCA_012977825.3 Pteromalus puparum
CAAAGAGGTTAGGACGCCAATAAATTATAACTAAATTATATTTTTTTAGGAAACTTTTTAGATTAGAATGAAAGAAAAATATTGAACATAACCTCAACCATGCGGGTTGATCATGTTGTTTAAGATCTGAAATTTAGAACGTAACAGTTTTGTTTAGGTAAACAGATTGCACGCTCAACTTCCACGCTGATGACCCAGGATCGATTCCCGCCGCTGACAAAAAAAAATTGACTTAATTTCTTTCTTAAAAATAATCTAAGATGCATGATAAATAATTTAATAATTAATAAAAATTAATAATAATAATTCTAGAATAAATTTAACAAAGAGATAAATTGATTTTTGTATTTTTTTCAGTGTACGCGTTATCAATCAGTGAAATTTCATTTTTTTAAACACGAATGAGTAGGATTTTAACTATCTAAAATATAATGTAGTTGTACATTAAAAAACTTAATGTATTAATTAATTAATGCATTAAATTAATTGCATGTCTGTCATGCAGAAATTTTTAACAGGACCACCAATACATTTCAAATCACCCTACCCAAAAGAGTGAAAATATCACTCTTTCCAGAAGTAACAAATCACTCGAAGCCGTATGACTCAATTTTGGCGGGAAGCTTCGAGTGATTTTTGACTGGTTTAGAGTGATTTTTCACTCGAAGAGATTTAGAGAGTTGATGGAAATGAGTCCAGTATTGTCACTCGGGGGTTTTCGGGGTAGCTGAAGAGTAATATCGCGACGGCAACGGTCTTCGAGATATCGGGTGCGGGGGGGGTGCGGGGGGGAGTATCTCCAAAACAACTATATAATATAGGTAGATATATATATATATATGTAGAAATCGTAAGAAGGTGAGCACAAGCGAGGAATAAATATAAAGCCAACACTCTCAAACTCACTACCCCACGCGTCATGAGTTTTAATGACAATAACATAAAAGAAATATTGACAAGTAGCGCACGAGTTGCTACGGAGAAATGTGTGGCAATAGAAATAATAATTTAATAAAAAAGTGAATCAAAGTATTTCACGTCGTCTTACTCAAGCTGTCGCAGCAGCGAGATCGCGCAGAAATTGGATTATGATGGATTTTTATCTTATCAGCATTTTTCTGCTAGTTCTTGGAGGAGCAGATTATCCTGACTTTTGAGATAAATCGGTTTTTATATTTCAGATCATTACTTAAGAACTGCTAAACGAAATCGTTTAAAACTTTAACAGCAGATAGCTTTGTTTATGGTGAATCACCAAATAAGATTTTGAATCATTTGACTGCATTGTTTTAATAAAGATATAAGGAATCAGAAAATTTTCAAAAAAAATTTAAACCTTGATATCTTAAGAACCATAGGGATTTCAAAAAGCTTTGAAATGAACTTAGCCAAAACATATTAAATATCTACCTTTTTCCAAAATCTCAAGTGCAATAAGGCCTCTTTACGCCCGTAATCGAGGCACAAAAAAAATCATTTTTTTCAGTATTCGATTTATTACTGAAAAAATAAGTAGTCAAATCACTTGAAATTTTGACGGAATATAGTTTGACACGTGAACCACAAACATGATTTTTTTCGTGAGGTTATGATGTTTAGTTTCAGAGATATGAATTTTTTTTAAAAAAGCACCTTTTTTCTTGTTATCTGCCGAACGGAGTGGTCGATCTCGATGATCAAACGGAAAAAAGTAGGAAATTTTATTATCTTTCAAATGCATTTTAGCTAAATTGTTTGTTACAGTGGGATGATTGAAAAAACGCAAAATAGTGTTTTTCAAAAATAAAAAAAAGGCCATAAAAAGAAAAATAGTTGGAAAAATAATAAAATTACTGTTTTTCCCGAATGATACAGAATCCAAAAATAGATATGCATGTCAAATTTGATTGATATTGACGGAGTAGTTCCAGAAATATTACGGTATACACACACACGCGCGCGCGCGCGGGCACGGACATTTTCTAAAAACACGTAATTTGAACTTCAAACATCTTAAAACATATTTTTATGAAGTTTTAGCGAAACTGAAAATTTTACTATCACAAAGCTTCCTCTAGGAGGAAGCAAAATAGAATTTCGTGGTAAGGACTACTATTGATATTCTCGCAAAATTGCTGCATTGTTTACCATCACTACTGACTCTAGACGCACTTTCTAAGAAAAAAATCCAAGCATGCGACAACGCAGTGGAAGCGCGGGCGAACTGAAGTTATTAGCCCCGCTGCCGCTTACCTGGGTATGATTTAGCGCGCAGTCAGCGAAGTGCACGTCCCTCTTTAAATTCTAATGCTTTAGGGAACAGACATAATTTTTAAAATCTTTTTTAAAATACTAAGGTTAAATCTTACAGAAAAGTACACGAGTTGCGATTTTTACTGCAATATTTGGAAAATTCGGATTGGTAATAATGATACGTTTAAACGATTGAGAGCTCACGCTATCAATATGTCGGCGCGAAAGATGAATATATAATACATATATACATATATATATATATATATATATATAAACGCATACAAATTCTAATATAGAAAATAACCATATTTTTTCTCCAAAATCATAATAGAGATTTGTCGCACGTGATCAGCGTATCATAAAAACGCCGCTTCTCCAAGAGACTTATAATCATAAACCTGAAATGCGCTGCCAAGTACGGCGACGAATTCGACAGCGCATCTACTTTTGGGAATTTTCCCGCTTGTAATATTAAAATTATAAAATATTAGATATAGTTATACTCAACGCACAGGACACGGCGTGCATATAGTAACGATTGGAAAAGAGAGCACAGCTATAGGTATACTCAGTGCGGAGAGATTGATGCGATATAGATATTATATTGATACTATATATTATACTCAACGCGCGGAATACGGCGTGCGAGATCATACTCCGGCGAGAGCGTTATTTTTTGGAGATCGGATTCACACCCCAAGGCGCGGCTAAAGATGTTTTACACAAAAAATACCTATTATTCCACACGAAAACCAAATAAACGTGAAAAATTGTCTCAGGAGTCTGAGACAGTTATAGCATGAACAGTCCAAGCAGTCTCAACGAAAGCTAGTTTTGGCATAAGTAACATACCGCGCTATATATGCACTGGGTTCACCAATGACGGTAAGGGAAATAGGTAATCGCCTCTGCGCCACCTATCTTCGCTGGTCAGCAACTCGAGGAGTTCAAGCAGTGGACGAGAGCTGCGAGAGTCCACAGTTCAAAACTGCTTTGTTCTGATATTTGATTTTGAAATGTTCGAGATCCTGTTATACCAACAAAATACACCCATTGTCACCATATTTCTTCAGTTCGTCTTGTTTCAGGTCAAGAATTGATTGATTCATAGATGTCGACCGCGAATTCGAACAATCAATCAGAGGACGAATATAGAATGATTATCATGTCTTTTTACGAATGGTCATTGTTACCACAACCAACTGGTAAAATAACAATTTTAACATCATTTTTGCAAGAATAGTAAAACCGCAAAATGGGATGTTTTTAATCGTGAACCACAAGATATATTATACACTATTATTCACTATTATAAGAATAAAAATCGACACGTCGAAAACAAGGTAGTGCAAACTTATATCGCGTAACAACGCGCAACGGTCTCATATTCGAAAAAAGAAAAAAAGAAAAAAAATTTCGATATTTCAAGCGGCGCGTACAGGACAAGTCACGCAGAGAGCGATAAAAAGGCCGTCGCTCGAGTGCGAAGCAGCAGAATCAGCTATACCTACATACGCGTGAAGCAGCAGCAGCAGCGGTATAGCAGCATCATCCATAGATACCAGCAAGCGAGAAATGGAGGGTGGAGAGAAACCATCAAAGTTAACCTCTGCGTTTCCCGCATGGTTAACCTTCGAGGTTTATCAGTGTGTAGCAGGTGCGCTTTATTTATAACGCTACCACCGCCACCACGCTCAGAGCAGCACACGCCACTGCGCTATATAGATACTCCTTGCGGATTTTCCACTGCCACCGATTCACACCAGCCTCTATGCGGACGATCACGATGGCTAATTGCCGAGATCCCCTGGGAACTGGTATATATATTATACTTTTTTTTCTCCATCCATAATAAGTACACATCATCTTAAGACCGGCAGTTTATGCTTGCTTTTAACGCGTCGTCGTCGTCGTTCGCGAGCGAGTTTACAGTGACGCGTCTAGACTATGCCCGAAACATCCCGAGAAAGTCCGATACACACGACGTTATCTCTCCGGCTCGTAGGAGAGAGAGAGAGAGAGAGAGAGAGAGAGAGGCAGTCAAAGGGTCGTCCTCGTGGGGGTTGGAAGTCACAAAGATGAAATTCTTAGTCGAGACAGAATGCGGGTGCGACGAGAGCCTCTCCGGAATTAAATTTATTCAGGCAGTGCCAATAAGTCGAAAAGTCCGGCTGCGATGTGCGCGCGCTCGATCGCGCAATGTCCTCTATCCTCCTTCTCCCTTTCATCTCGAGAGCAGCTTATTGTTGCAGAACCTCTAGTCTATACACGGATGCAGACGCGGAGAGAGAAAGTATCGCCGAAATCCCCGAGTTCCTTTGGACACTTTGATGGACGAGTGACGGAACTAATTTTAGAGAAATTTATTGTGTTATTTCGTTCGTCGAACCGATACGGTATATCGTCCGGATAAACAATCGACTGACGGTTTTGATTAAAATTATATTTGTCAGCGTGTGATGATTTTCCGAATACTGGGCGCACAATATTATAATATTATACCGAGAGATGTGTTTGCTGATTAAATTTATAACGATGTGCTTCATTTATCAATTTTTTTCTTGAAGAGATGAATCTGGTACAACACACAGCAGAGAGCAGAGATTGAGTAATTTCAAAGCGAAACGTCTCCTGTCCGGTGTAATTTTGACACAATATTTTATCTCGCACCAGCTTTGACCTACGCGCGTATAATTTCTCTTTATTATCCCATCGCAGAATTAACTTTCCGTTGGCAACTTTATAATTATCGGCGTTGTTAAAAGAGCTGCAGAGGAGAGAACGGTATCTTTGTTACGTCCTCTGCAGCGTTGATGTTTAGCCCCGAAGCCGAAAACCAAACAATTTTCCTGCGAAAGAGATTACAAAAAAGAGACCGACAAGCAAACGCTGTTTATAATTAAAAAATCATCTACGCGGAACAAAAGGGATTTTGTTAAAATAATCGGAAGGTATAAACGTATAGGAATCTTCTCGTGTATACCAACAAATTACCCGCAAAGATGTACTCGGAAAATCCCGGTATACGGAAAATGGATATATCCGCGAACATACAAGCATAACGATTCCCGTTACATAATAGAACAGTGAGCGAGTGAGAGAGAGAGAGAGAGAGAGAGAGAGAGAGAGACAAAAAGCGAGCATTCGCCCGCCCGGTGAATCTCGAGCTCTAAGAGCCGTAAAGATAATGCGAATTTTTCAGGAAAATACACGTAGTGGCATAGCCCCCCGAAACATCTGTTATACATGCATGCCGGGGAATGGAATAACGGATGGGATTGGTCCTGGAGATACACATATTCTATNAGTATATCCATATTTTATTTTTTTTTTAAAAATCCCCCCCCCCCCCCCCCCCAACTCTTCTTCTATTACGGATTTCCCTGTCGACTCTGCGTCTCCTTTAGTCTTATATGCTTCTTTTTTTGCTGCTTTTCTATCAGGTTGTTTCTTATTTTTTCTGTTGGCTCTGGTGGAAATGGATTCTGGTGATGTTTTTTCTACAAGT
Organism: Pteromalus puparum; assembly: GCA_012977825.3. Classification (NCBI taxonomy): domain Eukaryota; kingdom Metazoa; phylum Arthropoda; class Insecta; order Hymenoptera; family Pteromalidae; genus Pteromalus; species Pteromalus puparum. The sequence continues at coordinate 14,153,645 of CM053169.1, forward strand.
GTGACGCATATCTCAGATTTTGTACGGTTGAAATATTTATAAAATTAATGGGCAAGCAACTTTTTCTTACGTTAGTTTTTGAGACGATAGGATAAAAAATACGAGACGATAGTATAGCTCGAGTTAGAGAATCCCCGGCAATATGCGAAGAATGTTGGAGAGAAAGAGCTGTCTGTAGCTAGGGTTGATTAACTCGACGAAACTCTTTCTCTAGCGTCCGTTTGTCGAACAATACGACATTCTCAAATCGAGAATAAATCAATTTTTGGATCGACATTTTTTTCAAAATTCACTCCCGCAACAACATCAACAGATTTTTCATCCTATATCTAGAACAGTCGATAACGTTTCAAGTTTCGATAACAATTTGCATTGAAATTGCCGGGAAATGATCGAGTCGCCGCTAAAATATTGTGTAGTTAAATCTACTGTGATGTATAGCACCTGGTGCACTCATGCATATGCAAATTGAAAACAACATTCATTTCACAGCAAATTATACGTATAGCAGAGGCGGCAGCAGAGTTTTCACGCATCGCACCATCTATGACATTGTGTGTACATATATACGCGAGGATTTAATATGAAGCAATAACTGTTGTTTTGTACGCACTCGTCTATTCGAGCGCTATCAATATCAACGCAATATATAAACACATTAGCGTTCTCTCCCCGATCATTTCGTAATTTTCTTCGGCGAAAAATACACTGCAGTCTCGATTAAGTACTGTATGTACATGGGATTTGTTATTGCTAATTAATGTAGGTATAGCAATAATTCTCGATAAGTATCGCATATGATGACGAGAATATCGTTCGATATACTACTGCAGTATAGTGTATTAGTTTCATAACGATGCTTACAATATAATAAAATAATTAATCATCAATACCCTCCTACAGTTGATTAATCATGTACGGATTCGCAATAATTAAACGATAACATGTACACGCGAATAATTCCGCAATAATCATATTCCACAGCGTTTAAAATGTCCGCAGCGAAATTCAAGTTGCCCTTCCCTCCAATGTCTGAAGAAAAGAGAAGACGAGAAGGAGGAGGAGGAGGAGGAGGAGGAGGAGGAGGACACATTCGGTATAGCGACAGGACAATCGAATTTCGATGGCGCGCTAGGCTAAGCAGAGGAAGAGAAGGAGAGAAGCTTGGGCTCGACAATGCCGCCGAGAGAAACAGCGCAGCAGGGCTCGAAATTTGCGTTAATATAACGTACATATTGACTTAAATGGTAAAGGCTATCCTAGCGCGCAAGCGCTAACGCTCGAGTGGATTGCAAATAGCATCGTACGTCCTACACCTATATAGTCTCAGAGGCCACCGGCCGCGCGCACTTTGACTCGATCCTTCTTGTGTCCTACTTGCTCTCGATTTACCTGTGTATAGATATATACATACAGCAGTGCACTGACTGTGTGTATTGCTCGACACTCCTTCCGATGCACACCTTCTTACTTCTCTCTCTCTCTCTCTCTCTCTCTCTCTCTCTCTCTCTCTCTGTCTGCTTCCTTTCTGCGGTTCTGGTGCTTTGCTTTCCTAACTACCGTTATTTTTGTAACAATTTTGAATATAGTAGATGACGTAAAACGTGTGAAAGATAAAGTTTAAAAACTTGTTTTTGGTTCTTGGTTACAGAAAATTCAAACTTGGCGCCAAAAAGCTCATTATGTATACGATCACTACCCAATGAGTAAGTACATAATCAAGTTCAACGACCACACCACAAGTACGCGACTGACAAAATCACATCGAACGCGCAGCGTCAGGTCATTTACCTATCCAACCCTAGTTCCCCTGTTTACCCTTTCGCTTCTTCTTCTCCTATCCTCGTCCCTTATCCGCTTCTTTCCATAGCCCGCAGTCCCCGTCTCTCCTCGAGCTTCGCTTTCTCATTTCACAGCCGAAGGAGACTTCCGGCGGAACGGGAACCGCGCGAGGGAATCCACTTCGCGTTTTTCGCACAAATACATGTCACTTTGCAAGAGGTCCAATCGAATTCCCCCCCCCCCCCCCCTTCCTATACCGTTCAAAGGGTCTACGATATGTACTATATAGAGAACGCACGACGAGAGCTTCTGTGTCTTTTTGTCCCGTTCCCTTCCAAGTCCATCTGCTCGCTGTCTTTTTGCTCTTATTTCAATATCACGATTTTGGCCGGAGGGCTGCGCTTGATATTTCTTGCTAGAGAGCTGTGTGTTTTCCTGATGTTCGGTATATCGATTTCGGAGACGCATGAGAGGCGTTTCTTTCTAATGTATTTGCTGGGATTTTTGCAGGTTGCTGATACGCTCTTTGAACACAATTTTTGTTTTTGAAAAAAGCATACTTTCTTTGGAAGAGTGCAATCAAGTGTTCAAAAGAAAAAGCTTCGACTTTATAACAAAAAATAATAACTGTGGGAGTGCGTGCGTAAGAGAGCGAATGTAAGTGCGTGTGCGTGAGATCAGAGAACGTAGAGAGAGAGAGAGAGAGGGAGAGAGAGAGAGAGAGAGAGAGAGAGAGAGAGAAAGAGAGAGTGCGATTGGACTGCGAGTTAGCGTTTATGAGAGAGAGGGAGTAAGTGTGAGGGAAGAGGCCCGAGCAGCCCTGCCGCTCGGCCCCAGCTGACCCTCCCCCGCCGAGCTACCCTCACCCCCCTCGAACTGCCGAGATAGCTGAGGCGTCGCATCTAGCGGCAGAGAGGACAGTCCCAGCGTGACCTCGAGTGAGTCAAGAGCCCTAGACACCAGCGAGCCTTAAACTGTCATATCCGATTCTTAGAGCATATTCTATTCCTAAAGTGTATCAAATTCAGTGTTTCTACTTCAATATATTACATATTACTTATATCTTCAGTCTTTTATTTTATTTAAATCCTGTAATACCACGAATCCCACATAATAAAAGAGTAAAGCGGCTGAAAGGGTCGTCGAAACAAAATCGGAAAGTCGTTAGGGGATATAAAGCTGCAACAATCAGCGAATTAAGCCCCAGGGCGCCGAAGGGATAAAACGCGAGTGCGCAAACACACACACACAAAGAGCTCTAGGTGTATACTGTGGAAGCAGCTACCGGTTATTGGCCGATTATTAATGTTTTACGCTGATTGATTTGCTGGCGTGGCTCAGCGCGTAAAAATTGCTTCTCTCGCTCTTTCAGTCCATCGTATACTGTGTATACACGTCACATACACATCATGACAACAGACATACGGCGACTCTGTTTGCATCCAGACTTTGAGTCTTTGCAACGGGATAATCTGGATCGGACAGCTAAATATCAAGTGAAAAATTGAATCGAACGCGAAAGTGGGTTAATTGGGTTATACCTGTATACTGCGCTGGAAGAATGATTATGCGTGCCTGCTGTCGGATTATATTATGTTTTTAATTGAAATGCTCGATGTTCGATTTTAATTGTTTGTTGTGTCAATTCAAAATTTTAAGAGATCCCCCTTTCGTTATACTCGAAACTGTTTTATCAAACTATAATCAAAAATTGAAACAATTTGTTTCACAATATCAAACAACCCGTAACGCGCACATTTTTCGTCCCTGTGTTTTAATCGCTCGTTTCTCGATCGGTATATAAATTTCATGCTCAAACGAGGTTAAAATTTCTAATTGACCGTAGCATCCCCTCATCAAGTTTCAGCGTGTGCGAGTTGAAGTTAAATGAACGGCATAAACATTAATATGACTCTCTTTCCCGACGTGCAGCAATTTTTTTTCGCAAGCCCCTACTCGCTCATTGGCCTTTTGGCTACTCGAATTTCCATATGCTAGACCGAGCGTTATACATATTGGGACACGTGAGACCAGCCAGAGAAATTTATGGCTCGTTATATGCAGCGCGTTGGAATCTGAGTCCGCTCCAGTATCAAACTTCCACTGATTTCGTGCAAAATAACCTCGCTCTCTCGTGGATATTTCGTGTAGCGAGTCGTTATTTGCTAGCTTTCGAGCGGCGGAGAGAGGCCGCGTTTTTTATCAAGTTTCACGTTCCGCGAAAAAGCGTCGAAAGAGATGAAGCTTCGCGATAGGAAAAAATAGCCGGAGTAGAGAGAGAGAGAGAGAGAGAAAGACATGTAATAAACGAGCGTTATGTATTGCGGCTTGCGAGATTAAATGAATATCGAGTTTGACTGATTCGATCAATACATTTTTCGTGAAAAATTCTAATATTTTCTCTAAGTCGAGATATTTTTTCAGGGTAACCAAATATTTGAAAATTTCAGTTTTCCTTTTCGAGAAAAGAGCGAAAAATAGCTGATATTACGACAGAGCATTCGCTTTCTGCGGGAAAAATAAAACGAGACAATTTTGGGAAATAACCGCACTATTTCGAATCGACGTGTTTGTATAACAAAGTTAACTCCTGTATTAAAAAAAGCTTTTCTTTAAAGGTTTATAAATTTTGTTCGACGTATCAGCTTTCACGAATGTAACGCGTTATTAAGAAACAATCACAGAATCATCAGAACAGCGTATCCGTTACTATCGCTACACAGCCATTATGCAGGCATTCCATCATTCTACTGTGCCTGCGCAACACAGCAATAAGTACCTATTCGTTCGATGTATTATATCCATCCCGGTGTACACGTTCGTGTAGCTATATATATGGCGCTATCTAAGAGGGGACTGCTCATGCGGACAGATAATTACATTAACTACATCTGGCAAGATCAAAGGAGAATGGTGTACTCCGGCTCATCATTGCATCTAAATGCGCGCTGTTTTGATCTAATTGTCAGAGCGCACACCGCAAGGATCAGCTGTTCCTGCTGCAGCTACAGACAATGTGATTAGATGCCGTGCCCGATCTGTCGTACGGGAGCTTACTGATACGACTTCCTTCTCTCTATATCTCTCCAGTGTGGCTGTGTATGGCCAATTTTGCTATTGTGCAGAGGTTATATGAAAAGTGGGTTATTATTGTGTATCTTTTATTGGAAATTTTTGCTTGTCTTTTTTTTAGAATTTTTCAAATAATATCACTAGGCTTTATTGTGTCAGTTAGCTTTTATTAAGTAGTCAGTTTTTGAGAACTAATTGTATGAAGTTTACAGTGCGATTTGCTGTTCTCGCACGAATATATAAGACACAAGTATTTAGCATTGGAAATTTTTTTGTACAGACACAATATTTCAGCACATTTTTAATATTTGCCGATTATCAATAGGGAGCTATGTAGAACTAATTAAAAAAACAACTAACGCATAATTTGGTACGTTTACTTTTTTGTGATTTTCGCATTAAAACGCACACTTACACTTATTTCAAATTAATTATTTTATTAATTATCTAGAACATCTTAGCGCAAAGAGCAAATGAACATTTTTTTTGTGACAGACTGTCATCGTCGCGGGACTCGCTCGATCTTTTAAAATCAAAATTCTAAGCTCATACCACTGAAAATTTATATTAAACCGTCTATATAGTCTACCCTATAGACTTAATTTCGAGTCATGTGTATGTGTAGGCTACGGTACACTGTAAATAGAAAGCTGCTTTGGATTGGCTCTTCCCTCAACGCTCATCTGAGTCTTTGGCTAGCGAAAATAGGTGGCGCATAGGCGCTTTTCTGTTTTCCTCATCAAAATCTGTTCTCAGAATGTATATATAGGGCAATGCACATCTGCTGCTTTGTATAGGGCCTGCTTGAGCCGTACATGCTATAACTGCATCCTGATGATTGAAATTTCGTTTTAGGTTCAGGCATATATATAGAGTATAGGTAGTTGATTTTTTTCATCAAGCAGTTCGACTCCTCTTATGGGAAATCGTATAAAAACGAAGTGTATATTATATATTATTATCAGAATTTATAAAATGCAATTAGACTGAATAATGTAAAGACTATAGTGTCTGTCGCTCTCGGCGGCCGAGCCCATACACCGAAATAAAATTTGAGTTTCTCAGCGACTAGCGAAATTCAACCTAATTAAACTTTAAAAAATACATAATGCATTATGTATTTACTGTGTTGTTAGATAACGACTTATTTTAGTGTAGAAATAAGAACACAAGGCATTTCAATGTAAGATGTATAATTCCGTGATCCCAATATTTTACACGGTAACCCGACAATATCAACGTATATCTGCTCTCTTGGATTCTTCTCCAAAGATACGATGCGCTCACTAGCGCAGGCTCAACCAGACTGACGTTGCCTCCCGCATCTCCACATCCCTCTCCTCCAGATGCGCAGACGCTCCGTTTGGGCCTTGTGAAGGCCCTGCTTTTTTGTTTTTATAAAACCCGGCGCTGTCCCTGTCGATGCGCCCGAGGATGTGCCTTTGTCTCACTGCTTAAGTCTCGGGGAATCGCGTCGTATGCAGCTACGCCCGAAAACGCGCGCTAACAATAATAATGTAATGTATAATTTGTAGGAAAGATAAATTGGTTTGGAAGAAGATATGAGCCAGTGAATTGCCAGTGGTTTGTAAACTTTTTACAATCGTAGGCTTTGATGGTTCATAGGTATTTGAAATAATTCAATGACACAAGGTATTCGATAGATCATAGTTGTAAAAGCGACTACGTAAAAATTGTGCTTTGTAAAATTGAAATTCGTCAACGATTGTTTGAAAAATGCTTCACCGTAAATACCGCGAGCTTGAAGGAAAAGTGAGCCACACGAATCGTTAATTTTATCCACAGAGAAAGGCCGTAGAAGAAAAAGGCGCAGCTCACATCAAACATCGTTGCCGCTCGTATAAGGAGCAGAAATGTACGCGTCGTTATCGCGGATCATTTTCTAGCTGAGATATAGAGTCTCGGCGGCCAGTCTACTCCGCGCTCGCTCGTATAGTCGTATAAGATGACAATGTAAGGGCACACCCGAACGAAAAACACTCTTTCTCGTCGAACATCAATAACATTCGTTACCAGCGTGTAGAGCAGCTACCTATTCTCTTTCAACGGCGGAGCTCAGTCTTTTTATTCTCAGTCATGTTCCTCTGTGTGTTGGATACGTATATGTCGTACGTTATACGTATATCCTCAGGGGGCTATTTTATGACGCACGACACGCTTTTGTATTATATTATTATTATTATTATTATTATTATTATTATCAGACGACGCCGTGAAGAATATTGTCATATTATACTTACATAGCTTGCGAAAATTCTGTTATAATGATCCTGTGCATGTATAATAAGTAAGTTCGGATAAATTACACTATCGAGGTTGTACGTATTGTCGCAAAAGCTTTGATTGTGTATCTAGCGGTTGAATTCTTTCGACGTTTTGTTCCTTTGAGGAACTACGAGTGCTGTTAAGTATAATGACGTAGAAAAGTAGCACCAGTGCTTACAAAGTCTTCTGCCTTCGCGCCTCACTTTTCAGGATTCCACGGCTATACTTTCTAGTGCTTCCAAAAAAATGTTTTCATTGTGTTTGAACTACAATTTTCCCTCTGCTGTGCCGCGCTCCCACATTTTACCTTATAAACATTGTAGAAGAGTACTCGAATCGACGCAGAATAATAAAAATATTTTACTCTTTCAGACACGAGCTTTCAGATGTACATACAATAAACAAACGCAAATGTCGCTTACTCGAATGAAACTTATTCACGACGCAATTATAAAACTCTCTCGGATTTCGAAACGAATCAGACTCATATTTATGAACCGCTCAAAATGCGCAAAGGCCACGCACTCTTTTTTCCTCCAGCCAAGCGGGGGTGGGCGGACTGCAACGTAATAATTTCGCCAAAGTGAAAAAGTCATTCCCGGAACTCTTCCTTCCTCTTCATAACACTTTGAAACTGCCGGGCCGCATGTCAGATTTTAAATAAAAAGGCCAAAGCGGCCGTAAAAGTGGTCGCCCATATTTTCTAAGCGCTTTACTTTAACGTCGGTACCGATAAAGCGGGAAAATAAAACTGCTCACCCCTACCCTCACCTCACCCACGACATTGACGCGCCCCTATAAAAAATTTTCCTCCGCGCGCGCCGCTTCCAAATAAAACGTCGGAATTTCGTAAGCGTAATGCACTCGTCATCGTCGTCTCGGTGACGTCTATGCATATTTATTACTCGCGACGATTCTCCCGCGGGGTTAGAACGGGAGAAGTATGCGTACGAGTGTTTGTACACACGTGTTTTTAGTTCATTGGTCGATGGTCCGATGAACAACTTATCGGCTTTGACAGCGGTAGCTGCGACGTTGGAATTTCATGCTTTCGAGGATATTAAAGGGATATTCATACGAGAGAGCGAGGGAGGTTAAATGGACGGGAACTATTTTGTTATTAGTTCGGGGGAATAAAAGCTCGGAAAAAGGATGAGCAATAAAGTTTTTAGGGGCCATTTCAGTTCTTTAAATAAACGGCAGTGAGCGCGCACGGCGTGCGCGTGTGTGTGGTCTGTAAAAAAATTGTATTTTGCAGCGAAATTATTCGGTAATAAAATATATTCGGCGCAATAAAACTCGACGTCGTGATTAAAAATTGCTCTTGGAATATTCCAAATATTTGGCAAGTACGAAATTAAAAAATTTTTTGAAGAGCTTTTCTAAGGGAATACAAAATCGCTAGCAGTATTGCATTTTATTTATTTTCTCAAAGCATGTAATTCAAAATTCTATTCCTACGGTGCTCTTACGGAGCCGAAATAACTTTACCATCACAAAGCTTTCACCTAGGCGGAAGCGAAAATAAATTTGATGCAATATTTTTTTCGCAGCCAAGCGTCCGGTTTACATACACCTCTCGACCACACCACACCCTCGTCTTCTCATAAAGAAAAATAAAGGAGTGGGGCTGTCGGAACGAGAGAGGGAAGAGGAGCGCGTATTTACTGAGAAAACGCCGTTCGCGGATAATGGTTCCTTAAGAGCAATTACTCGGCGAGGAAAAGTCGAGACAAAGTAAACGAGAGCCCTCGGCTCATTCTTTCTCTCTTGCCTTCTCGACTTTCTTTCTCGGCGGCGTAGCACCTTTCCTCCTCCTCTTTCTCTCTCTCTCTCTCTCTCTCTCTCTCTCTCGCCTTATAGGTACACCGTCTCGGGTCAGAGGAGGCGACGCGGGCCCCGATCCTTCGATTTCTCCATTACGCGAACGCGCGAGCGCGGTAATTTGATTTTTAAAGAAACCTCCAGCGCTTCCCGCCCGCGGATAATGACGTAAAACCCATAGGGCGATTACTCGCCGCGATTAAAATCCTTTGCGCGCGCACCGTCTTATAACGCTACTGCTTTCGTTTCTTCTTCGTAGTACCACTTTCTTCTTCTTCTTCTTTTTTTTTTTTTTTTTTTTT
>CM053169.1:14162923-14487923 GCA_012977825.3 Pteromalus puparum
TTTTTTTTTTTTTTTTTTTTTTGGCTTCGGCAGAGATGGCGAGGGATAATTCGCCGAAGGTTGATCTTGAGTGATCAGTTGCCGAGGGATAATCAGATGTATTAGGGGACACTTTGCTTTCCTCCGAAATCTCGTTGAGGTTTCGCTCTCATCGAATTTGAATTATTAGTTTTGCTTTGATTGAATTTACCCTGAGCTTTTAACTTTTTTTGTGTCTTATCACTTATAAACTTTACAATAATCACTTTTTCCGACTCTCAAAACTCCAAACGAGTTCTGCCCTACATTAATCTCCCCATCAAAACCAGCAAAAATAACAAACCCCTACCGAAACTTTCAACCAAGAAGTATTAATCCACACCCTCAGAGCACCTCATAACAATAAAGCTCCGGAAAAAGAGAGACTAGCATAACGGCTTCATTAGGCCGTGACGATAGACGAGCGAAGTATACAGCCCCGAAATCGCAGCTCTTCGAATCAATTTAGCCAGCTCGACTCTGTTATATAGGAAGTAGGGAGAAAAATATATCGGCGCGTCGTGCGCGAAATCATCGGCCCCGAGGGAGTATAAACTCTCTCTTTCTGCCGGCACGTCTTCATTAGAGTTTTCTCGACTATTCGCTTATACTGCGCCGGAACTCGGACATCTTCGCCCCGTGGCCTTATTGCCATAGCCCGTCCCGAAACAACAGAACGTGTCCCTCGGATATCTCGAGCGAGGGATGTGTCTAGCTGGAGGATGTTTTGCCGGGACTATACTGTGTTCTATTGGCTGCTGCTACTGCTGATGCTGTTCTGGTACAGTAGCTCAGGAGAGAGAGAGAGAGAGAGAGAGAGAGAGAGAGAGAGAGAGAGAGAGAGAGAGATATGTATATATTGTTGTTATTTTTGGGGCTTTGATAGTGTTATTATCGGATGTCGATTACTCTGTTTCTGCTTATATACGCGATGCTGCGACTTGGATGAACTATTGCGAATCTTGTGTTTGATTTTGCTGGCATAAAATGTTTAGGGTGTATAACGGTAATCGGCTTATGACGACGAGGATGGACTTGTAAAATTTTATGCTAGGATTAAGAAAACGGTAAAGAAAGTTACGATTAAAGTTGCTCCGAGGAAGTAAAAGGGCTATGAAATCGAATGATAAAACATTTTAAGTACGGATTTGATTTCGAGGATACATTCGGGAGCGAGTTAAATGTTGATCGACATTAAGTTACAAGTTAAACTAGTTCAATCGAGAAACTTTTTCAATAAAAGGCTGTTAGTTAGATATCGATATAATTTTCCAGACATTACCACCAACTCGCTAAGCACGCGCCCATAACAGGCGTGACTCAAACGCACCAAGCCAACCAAACATTTCGCTTCAGTGTCTTTGGCGAGTAAAAAACCTGCCCGTCACGGCCTCGTAAAACTCTCGCCACTCCGCGCGCAGTTCTTTATGATTTTTTTTTTTTTTTTTTCGAGACACGACACCATACAGCCGCCAGCAGCAGCATCAGCGAGTAGTAGCTCGAAAAACGAGCTAAGCCGCCGAGAGAAACGAGGAGCAGAAGGGAGATTGAACAAGAAAAATACTTCCTTCTCGGGAAATTTCAATATCCTCCCGTCACCGTCCTTATACACCCTCTTCTTCTTCTTACCTTGCGCCGTTGCTTCTTTGTCCTCGTTTTTTTTCCTTCCTTCTTCTACGCTCCTGATCCTCCTCCGCTTCAAACTATAGAGGAGTGTACGAGCTAGAGCCTAAATATATTCCTCCGCGTTCGTTTATCTCGTAGGAGCTTCCTTCTTTTTTTCGTTGCTCGCTCGAATCTATCCGCTTTTTACAATAGAGAACGGTGAATCCTAATTTTCCGCGTTGATCGGTTTCCTATTCGTTATATAGAATGAGCCGCGCCGATGCCGATGATTGCCTGCGAGCCCACGTATCCGGAACTGATTGACTTCGTTAAAAAGAGGGGAAACAGAGAGAGAGAGAGATACTGTTCTGCAGTGTATAGCGCAAATTTTGATGAAAATTTCGAGCGGGAAATTCCATTATTTTAACCTTGTAATCGAATTTGTTTACATGCGAGAGTCTGGCTGACATGTGTTTCTCGTGTTATATAATTTGTGTGTGAATTTTTTCTACTTTGGCTGACTTTACGCGCACCTGCACTATACTTGCGTCTCGTAAAATGACATAAGTAGCAAGCTTCAAGATACGCGTTTAAAAACGTTATATGAATCAAACGAGCCGTCATATCGAAGGCACAAACTCTCCTTTTGCAGTCGCTAATGATGTAGAATATCCCTGTCGATCGATCAAACTCCGATGTCTCGTATATAAATGCCTTATTCGTCTTTTATGACTCTCTCGAGAGCTCGCGCACTTTTCCAGTTCTCTTGCCACTCTCTGTTGATTCTTTTTCAGTCTTTGACGACCGACACTCGACGCTCGCTTTTCTCACCATTATTTCGTTCCACCGAGGCACACGGTACAAAGTATATATGAAAGGAACGTTGTAATTTTGCTTCCTCCTAAGAGGAAGCTTTGTAATAGTAAAATTTTCAGTTTTGCTAATACTTCGTAGAAACGCATTTGGAGGTGTTTGGAGTACGAATCATACGTTTTTAGAAAATGTCCGTGCGGATGGCTGTGTGTGTGTGTGTGTGTGTGTGTGTGTGTGTGTGCGTGCGTGCGTGCGTGCGTGCGTACGTACACCGTTATAATTCTGGAACCACGTGATCGATCGTAATAAGATTGGACATGCATATATGTTTTCTGATTCTGAATTTGAGTATACATTTTCTTTTAAGATTTGGACTATTTTATGACCATTTCATGGCCATTTTTCGATTTTTGAAAAAAATATTTTTGCTTTTTATAATGATATGATGAGCGGATCTCCAGTGTGACCTCTCTCCCAGGAGCTATTCTCACGTCTGGTGGATCTCTCCCCGGGCTCATCCCAGCTAGAGTTTTCATGTTATCATCCTGATGGTAACACCAGTACTGGCCCACATTATGTGAATTTATAAATTTTACTTATTTTAAACAACTTATAATAAATATAATGAAGGTTACAAATTTTGGATGATGCGCGCAAAAAATTTTCCAAGCGCACTAATCCTTGGGACATCAAACAGCTGCTCACAGCAGCATGCACATCGTAGATTTTCCTTACTTTTTCTTCAGTACATTTGTGATGCTAATATAATTAATAAGACTATACATTGTCATTGACGTGCGTCAAATAACGAATAATCCACGGCTAGTTGATGCACAAAAATGCATGCACCAAAATGCATTATACCTCCCACTCATGGAAAAGTAGTAAGTGCAACTAGTGTGGCGTTAGCACAATCTACTATTACATTTAAAACAATAGTGTTTTTAGAAAATGTCCGTATGGATATGTGTGTGTGTGTGTGTGTGTGTGTGTGTGGGTGTGGGTGTGTGTGGGTGTGTGTGTTCGTTCGTCGACATCTGTATCTCAGCTTCTACTCAGTGGATTTTAATCCACCAACTCTCATTTTCTTCGATTTTACTATAGCATGATGGGGAAACAGTCCGTTTTACATTTTGTAGGCTTGTTTTTTTTATAGCGATTTTTTAGTTTTGAGATTTCAGTTTTTTCCAATAAAATTATTGAAAACGTTAATAAAAGTAAATTGCTTAATATGCACATGAAAGAGAATCAAATTACCTATCTTTTTACCGCGGAGAATTTATATTATCTTTCGTAGTTCTTTTATTATACACCATAAAGTGCAATTTTTTGAAACCGTTATAACTCGAATACTAAATGTCGAACCTTTCTAAAAAAATATATGATTATTGAAGGTAATTAGAACTATATACTATTTAATTTTAAGTAAGTTCATCGGAGGAAAACATCAAAAACTGAAAAAAGTCGTTTTTCTATGGGACGCGATAACTGGAGTAAAAAGGCATTAATCAAGTTCAAATTTTGGATTTAGTTAGCATTATATAGCACTTCGATCCCTATGTTTGGGTTGTTTACGAAACCAGTTAGTTTCAAAGATATTAAGCTTCAAATTTTTTTCTTCTCACCCCGTATACTATGCATCGTTATTTTTACGTGACGCGATAACTGGAGTAAAAAGGCAATAATCGATTTAAAATCTTGGATTTAGTTAGTATTATATAGCATCTTGATGGCCTTTCTAACTTGTGTGCACCGACTTGCAGGTGTCAAATACCGAAAATTAATCCAGTATAAGTAATTTCGATATAATGATAGGTGAAATAAAAGAATGACTTTTTTGCGTTATATTTGAATATATTATTAAAGATCGACGTGAACAGGTCAAAGGTTAGAACGAGAATGAATCCCCTCCATGGTACGGGGTTCCTTAAGTACCTTATGGTTATCTACATACGTAAAGTCACAAACATCAACATCTCGAGGCACTTGATCTTTGAAAATCGAAATCAGACGCACTCGCCTTAGTATTACAAATACTCTTTGTCTCATAGAGTTCTAGACTTCGTCTGAACGGACGTGAAAGAATGCGACATTACACGTGCGCGTGTTCATACTCCCCCCTTTGAGAGAGTAGCGATCAAAATAATACATAAAATTCTTATATAGATTTTTAAGAATAAAGTTCTTAATTAATACTTATATCATACATAACTTACTGTTCTATAGGTAAAACTGCAATTTTTGTAGTTGGACGCTTAATTAATTTATCTTTAGATTTAATAGTAACGCTTCTTACAATATTGTCGGTTCCTGGATGTAGAATTTCAATTCTACCTAAATTCCATTTCATGCATGGCACGTTATCTTCCTTGATTAAAACTAACAAACCTTCCTTTAGATCAGGAATATTATTAGTTTTATTATGTCTAATATTTAAACTACTTAGATATTCTTTATGCCAACGCGACCAGAATTCTTGTTTGATTTTTTTAATATTTTCCCATGCATTAAGTCTATTTGTCGGAATCGTTTTAAAGTCGATTTCAGGAAGGCTTCTCATTGAATCACCTATGAGAAAATGACCAGGAGTCAAGGCTGCTAGATCATTAATATCAGATGACATTTGTGTCAATGGTCTCGAGTTTAATATTGCCTCTACTTCAGTGGTGAACGTTACAAATTCTGCGTGAGTAAATCGTTTATCATATGCGACTCTCTTAAAATGATGTTTAAATTGTTTTACAAAAACCTCCCATAAACCTCCGAAATTCGGAGCATAAGGCGGTATAAAATGCCATTCAATTTTGTTATCAGTCGAAAAATTATTTATTTTTGTTTTTAATTCATCGGAATTGAGTAGTATATATAATTCATTAAGATCGTTATTAGCGCCACAGAAATTTGATCCATTATCAGAATAAATTGATTCTGGTAATCCGCGTCGGGCTACGAAGCGCTGTAAAGAGGCTAAAAACGCTTCGCTCGAAAGATCTTCTACGACTTCAAAATGTACTGCTTTAATAACCATGCAGACATAAACTGCTACGTAACATTTAATGAAATTTCCCGTTTCTATGTTTCTTTTCTTTGATATAAAATGGACCGCAAAAGTCTACACCAACATTGTTAAATGGACGAGATTGTCGAATTCTTACGCTAGGAAGATTTCCCATTTTATAAGTGACAAGCCGAGGATTCGCTCGAAAACAAGTAATGCATTTACGTATGATTTTCTTAACTTGGTTTCGTCCATCAATGATCCAATAATTTTCTCGGATTGCATAAAGTGTATTTTGAATACCTGTATGATGATTCTTCACGTGATAATACTTAATTATTAAATCAGTTATATGATTACTTTTAGGAAGAATAACAGGGTGTCGTTGCGAAAATGGCATCATTGCTTTACGAATTCGGCCACCAACTCGAACAATATCATTTTTATCAATAAATGGATCTAAACAAGATAATCGATTCTTTTCTGGCAAAGGTTTTTGATTACTAAGAGCTTGGAATTCGCTAATAAAAACTGATTTTTGCACTAATCGAATGATTGCATTTTCTGCTCGTTGCAAATCATCGACTTCTAAACGTCTGGTTTTATTTTTTCGATTCCTTTTCTCTGGCCGTAAACAAAATGCAATTACTCTACGTAATTTTGTAAAAAAAGAGTATTTTTCAAAAACGTTCAGCAAATATTTAAAATATGGACAAACGGTTAATAAACATGCAGCTTTGCGTTGTTCAGACAATTCTTTCAACCCAGGTATTCGAGAATCTGGCCATACGCTTTTATCATCTGACAGCCAAGAAGGACCGATTAACCATTGTTCATTCTCTAAAAATTCATGTGGTAATTGACCCCGTGATAACGCATCTGCGGGATTATCGGGAGTTCGGACGTGACGCCAATGTGATACATCGGTCCTTTTTTGTATGTCTACGACTCGATTAGCCACAAAAGTTTTTAATAAACTAGGTTGAGTATTTATCCAATTAAGAGCAATGCTTGAATCTGACCAAAAATTCATCGAATTTATTTTTATATCTATAGCATTTATGACTTGATTAAATAAATTCGCGAGCAATTGCATCGCACATAATTCAAGCTGAGGTATAGTTCGCGTTTTTAACGGTGCCACACGAGACTTTGAACACATTAAGGAAACTTTTATCTTTCCGTTTGCATTCATAGAACGTAAATAAATACAAGCTCCGTATCCAATTTGTGAAGCATCCGAAAATCCGTGAATTTCTACATTAATGGCGTCAGAAATAATTGCAAATCGATCGAATTGAATACCATTTATCGAATTTAGTTGTGTGCAAAAATTATTCCACGTATAATTTATATGACAAGGAATCGATTCGTCCCATTCAATCTTGGCTTGCCAAATTTCCTGCATTAATTTTTTTGCGAATAAAATTATAGGTCCCAAGAATCCTATAGGATCGAAAATTTTCGCAATTTCGGAAAGTATTTTTCGTTTAGTAATTTTTTCGGGAATGTATATTTCTTTAATATTATAAACAAATGCATCTGTCTTAGCCTTCCAAAGAATTCCTAATGTTTTTAAAGAAGAATCTTTATCAAAGTCGAAATTCACGTCAAGATCTTGTTGCGCGATACCATCGAGTATTTGAGAGAGAGAGAGAGAGAGAGAGATAGAGAGCTTTTATTATATATATATGTGATTGATTCAAAATAATTGTATCCATCATACAAAAAAAAAATTGATAGATTTATATATGAAGTAAAAACAATTATGATATTAAGCAATACATAATGTTGAAGGAAGTTACGTGCCAAAGAATTGGCAGCGGTTTTTTTTTTTTTAAATATACATACACGCAACAAACTCGATTTCGCATATACGACATATTCCGTTACACCGCATTCTGCCTCATCTATACACACACGTCGAAAGCAAAATCGATCAGCCAGTCATTTATTTACGGCGCCTAATTGAAGCCGTGGAAATTAATCAAGCACTTGTACCGGGAGCTTTTCATTCGGCCAATAATTTAATCTTGCTCGCTGATCCTCACCTCCATTATGCTTTGATGCACTACTATGTTGGTACATGCCTCCGATTCTAATGCGTCTGGCTAAGTATATCGTCACGAGGCTTCTCTACAGTTGAATGACGGACGCGAGCTTCCCTTTGATAATTCGAGCTGACGAGAGCCTTTAATAAAGTTCATGTAGGCAGTATCTAATATGTGCAGCTACTATTCCGTATTGAGCTCTCCTCTGTGGCTGTAAGCTCGGGCGTGTGATTCTACGTCCGGATCTTACCAAGTGAGGATGTGCCTCCATGTGGATTTCTGTGGAAAGAGCTGTTGCTTTTGGGCTGATTCTTTGAGGTGAGAATCTGATATTACATATTCGAAATATCGAGTGTAATATGGAAGGTGATTGTATACCTAAGTGCGCGACCGCGACAGAGACCGGTTGATTACGTGCGGTAATGATTTAACTACAGGTAATATCCGCTGGTAGATTGGCTCGTGATTGTCAGTGCAGTATTGTTAATTGTGTGCTGTTGATTACCTTCGCGTTGATCGATCTGTCATCCCCTATACGATTCGTTTTCAAGTTCTTGCAAGTAAGTAGTTACGGTCAACGTACGGCGAGAATTGAGCAGAAAAAAGTCCATATTCCACGCGAGAAAGAAAGAAGGACCTTACGCAACGGTGTCAAGAGTCCTGACGCTTGCGGTTATTTTAAAGCTCGAGTTGCGACGAGGACGCGATATACAGAGCGAGAAAATACGAGGAGGTGGAGGAAGAGGAGACTATATTCCGCGCGCGGCAACGTTGCGCTGCGAACAGTCTTCTCATTACACGGCCTGTTAAGTTTTCAACGAGGCTTGGCGCGCAAAGCTAAAACTCTCCTAAAGATGTGATTTATACCGGCGGGAGAAGCCACTACTACAGCGCGCAGCCACTGCCGAATGAACGAGGACACAGAACGAGCTAGAGAATGGGACGAGAGAAAGAACGGCTGAGGTAGAGTAAATAAGGAGGAGAGAGGGAGAGAGAGAGAGAGAGAGCGCTGCTGAGAGTTGTGATTGACGATTTTTTTCATTTTTCATTTTGCTTTTGCTTTATCGTTTGCGCTTGAACGATATTATTACTATTACACTGTTATTATTAGTAGTGCACTGATAAAAGTGTAATCTAGAGTCTAGAGGATCTTTTAATTGTTAGAGGAAAATTTTTACGTCAAAAGGTTAACAATTAAAGGATCCTCTTCCATGTTTTAGATTACACTTTTGTCAGTGCGGTGATCTTGGGACGAACAATACTGTGCCTCATCGCTTTATCATTATTTTATAATGCAAGCTTTTGTCTCAAGATCACCGTAATTTCGTAGTCATTTTTCCATCATACAGTATTCTTCGCAGTACATTTGTTACAAAATTGAATCGTCGTACAGAAACTTTTACATATAATTATACGTTGTTGACGAGCGAAGTAATTTTCATTGCAGAGATCGACCAGGCAAACTACGTGTATTCTCAAGCAATAACAGCGCGTATGTGTGTTAATTCCCCAAGAATACGCGTCGCCAACCTGGTCTCCGAAGTATTTTTCCAGTTTTCTTCATCTTCAAATGGTACACGATTACTCCACTTCTCTTGCAGAAAAATGAAAGCTCATCTCTTCATTCGTTGAAACGCTTCCCAGAACTCCATTTCCATATAGACACTGATTAGCCGTCTTGATTGCTGTATACAGAAAGTAAATAATAGATAAAAGCCTGAAAATATAACGCGATTGCGCTAAACATACCAGAAATGATTGCATAAGTATTTGTGAAACATTATTAGAGCTACAGTATGTTCGTTCGCGCGACTCAAACGCCGAGAGAGAAAGACAGAGGGGAAACAAGAAGCAGCAAGCTCTTTGAAAAAACATAACGTCTGTACTCTGTATATACCTCCCGTGTATGCGGGCGTCTCTACACATCCACCCGCCGTGAAACGTGTTTTCTCCTCCCTGTGTCTCGGCTCTTTCGGCTCACTTATAGCTCTCTACTCCCTCGCGTCTATATAAGAGGGGTGTCGAACAGCCATATTCCATTAGTTTGACGCAAACCGCGCATGAATACAAACCCGCGTTAGCTTCGAAACACCCGCGAGAAGAAGGCGAGATTTAATCGAACAAACATCGCGCCGTATTAGTACCGTCGAGTGATGAATTAAATGAAATTTTCAGCGGGAATATCAAAACGAAATTCTTACAAGGATAAACCAAGCATAATTAATACAGCGAGAGCAGCTTTTCGTCGGAATCTCGAAACATTGAATTTTACGCACAGAATTCGCGTCTACCCTATCAATTAGTGAAACTCAACCGCGAGCAAATTCGAAAAATTCACCGCTATGCAGCGAGCGATGTAAATGTACGCGCAGAGGAATGCGGAAATCAAGCAGTGTAATTTCAGACGCTTGGAAAAACAGCGTGGAAACGATTCCGCGTGCCCGCGTGCAACGGAATTAATTGGCCGTGGATTCCAAGAGAGAGAGATAGAGAGAGAGAGAGAGAGAGAGAGAGAGAGAGAGAGAGAGAGAAGCCGAGCGTGTAATACGAAACTTTTCATCCTAATAGAAAAGCGAGGGGCAAATATGATTACTGCGGGCGAGCTTCGTTTACATTTCTCTCAGTTACAGGAAAATACATTTTTGAATGCTTATACTTACTCGAAAACTCCTCTAATAGCAATGAGAGTGATCGCTTTCAAAAAGGATGAAGATAAGCATTAGTTTTCGATCATCAATTAAGACACGTGCGGAAGAAGAATAGTCTCGCAAGGAAGTGAATTTGCATCGCTGGCAATCTCTTTCATAGTATGAAAAAGAATTCAATCGGCCTCTACTTTCTCTCCCGTCGATATGGCAGCTACAAGCTGCTCTCTCTCCCTACTGGCAGCAAAAAAATCTTGCGCAAAAGTTTTCCAATTTATCATCGTTAAGAACTCCAGCCGCTACACCTTGAATCGACTCTCTCTCTCTCTCTCTCTCTCTCTTTCTACCCTTCCCAATCTCAGTCCGAATACGGTTAACGATGGAGTGGAGTGAGCCACCGCGAGTCGAGCAACGAAATTTCCGCCGCGGGGAACGTCGTTACGACCTCGTTTCTTCATTCTTCCTTTTTTCCCTCTCTCCTCTCCTCTCCTCTCTCTCTCTCTCTCTCTCTCGTTCTATTTTTACCGAGCCGCCGCGTTTTATTTATTTTTTTTATTCGCCTGCGCCTGTCTCTCACGTCTATACTCTTTTTAGAGAGATAGAGGACTGCATAGTGCGGGCATCATTAATCGCGAAAATGGACGGCGAAGGAAAGCTTCACCAAAGCCCGCGACTTTGAGAGAACTGACAAATTTATGCCTTGAAAATTCGATATCGCTGCGGTTTCTTTTTCCTTCGTTCGAAAGTTATTAATTGATGCGCTTATTCTAAACATCAGAGGAAAATAAAAGAGCATCAACAGATATTCGAGAGAGAAGTAAATTGTATCGAATGTCCGTAATTAGCCGCTGGATATACTGTTACTCATTGGTGCCACTTCTTGGGTTTCCGTCTCTCTGTGCCACTGGGAGATCGAGGAAATTACACAGCCGACGGAGAAAGAGAAAATGACGCGATGGAAAAGAGAGTGTAATTGACAATCCCGGTATCGAGGGAAAGAGAGAGAGAGAGAGAGAGAGAGAGAGAGAGAGAGAGAGAGAGGGAGATTTCTCTTAGTTGGATTAAGCGCGATTGCATAATTGCACGCCGCTGCAAGCTAGTTATTACACGCTTTTCATTCAAACGATTCTCTCGTGTTAATTTGCTTACCGATTGACAGCCGAGTAATTGCTCTTGTATGTTCGAATAAACCAGCCGTGATTTCTGAAACAGCCAGTACACATTTTAATTTAAACCGTTACACTATAGTAATAAACAATCATTTAAAAATACACTCCAAAATTTTTCAGGCTAGCTCGCGTAAAATCCAATTGTCAAACTGGAAGCTCCAAGAACGGAGGAACCGTAGCGGAGAAGTATGAAAGATGAAGCAGGGCTAAAAGTAGACAGACCAGAGCGTCGCCAAGGAAGAAGAAGCAGAAGGATAAAGAGAGTGAGAGGAGGAGAGACAGCAGGTGGGCGGACGGACTGACGGATGGCGGATTCTCGACAAATGGATTAAGCGCAAATTGCTAAACTCTGTTTAATTTGGCCAAATGAATTTTGTTCCAGCGCCCTAACTGTGCACGGACCCCTTGCGCGCCGTGTATATATACCCACACAGCGAACTTTTCAGCGAAATCTTGTTTCCCGCTGCGTATATACACGCACACACACACATACACACTCTTCATTTGAAAATCGCTCTAATAAACCACGCTTCACCTTTTTTTTCGGGATAAACCCCAGCGTTGTTTAACTTGCCCGCAGCTCGCGACTCTTTTTCTCCGGCGGATTCGCAGCCGCGACAACCAATCAAACGAGCAAACAAACTCATCCGAAACAAACAAGCTTCACCGAAAAAAAAATCCCTGCGCGCGGAATTTGTGTTTCGAGTTATTCCGCCGGTGAAACTGGGCTAAACTCTCTCTCTCTCTCTCCGTCCGAAATTCCGTGTACGGCTCTGAATCGCGAAATCACGGCTCACTGCCGGGGCTGCCCTTTGACGGAGTAATTGTATCACAGACACACACGCACATCGAATTCGGCGGCCGTGTCGTGTCGGGAATAATTTTCCGCGAATCCGATCTCAATGATGCAAAGAGAGAAGAGGATTCCGGATGCGAGTCGCGTCGAGCTTGGGCTCTCGCTCGGTACGTGCGCGTCGGCGACGATACGCTCTATAGTACG
The DNA here is from genome assembly GCA_012977825.3 of Pteromalus puparum. Classification (NCBI taxonomy): domain Eukaryota; kingdom Metazoa; phylum Arthropoda; class Insecta; order Hymenoptera; family Pteromalidae; genus Pteromalus; species Pteromalus puparum. The sequence goes on from CM053169.1 coordinate 14,175,223, forward strand.
CTCTCTCTCTCTCTCTCTCTCTCTCTCTCTCTGTGCATTATGCAGCTGCGAGAGAGCTTCCTCTCCAGGCCGGAAATAGCGAGAGGGTGGATCTCTGCTGATGAGACACTGCGATACCTGCCCTCTGTGACTCTCACACTGTGTAGGCTCCTTATTAAATTTTCGACTTGGTATACGCGATATAGGACGATACAGGATCGATGTGTTTTTTGAATTTCAAGCTTTTCCCGCCAAAAGCCGCGCGGGCTATTTGAAAAAAGGAGTATTAGCGTATATACCCGCGCTTTCAGACAGCGGAGCATTTGCATCGCGGTCACGTGCGCGGCCGCGTAATATTCCGGGCGATATACTCTCTATGGGTCGCGTGAATGGCGCTTTAATGACGCTTCGCAGAGCGCGCGCAGCGCTGAAGCCGTCAATTAATTCCGCAATTGACACTCTTTACAGATGCGATACACGCACTTTATTTTCCTGTTTTTTTTTGCGAGGGCTTGGAAAAATCCTGCCAGAGAAAATACTCGAAAAATCAATAAGCGTGTGATCGACATTTCCCACGAAATATTTCAGCGATGTATGAACACGCGCGTGAATTAACGTCAAAAGCTCGGTTCGGCCAATATCTCAGGCTAGTCTACCGCACAGCCACACCTCTACATCTTGAAGCGCGTTCGAACGAAACAGTAGGTACATCCCAAGTTCGTTACATTCGAGTGACACTTATCTAGTTACGCGCGAAATACGCCCTACACACATCCTTTCTCTCTCTTGCCTCGAGGAAGTATCCGCGTCGACTCGATAAAACTACCCCCTTCGCGTGGCGCGAAGTAATGTAATTCAGTCTAGTCGAGGGTTGGCTCTCTCTGCTGGCAGTAGCAGCAGCAGTTCGAGTCCGTCCAGAAACCGAGGGAATGAGCAAAGGGAATCCGGTGGAAATTGATGAACTCGGGATCATAGGGGCAGCAGCAGTCGTATTGTCTGGAGCGACGCGCGGAGAGATGTGTAAGGCGATCAGAACTGATGAAAGTGGTGGTGGTGGTGGTGGTGGTGGTGTATGGTAGAGAGAGGGATAGGAATTATTTCGCTATGTTTTCGGGGGATTTCGTATGCGGTGAGAGAGATTTTAGGAGGGATGAAGGCTAGTGTTAATTGGATCATCGAGGGCGTGGATTTTCTTTAATTTTTCTCTAGATTACTGCGAAAGGAGTAAACAAGTACTCTCACAAAGCAAGCATAAAACACATACCGCCTCGCCGTGAGTTAATCAAGTCCAGCCTGGAAATTCGATAGCCAATATCTACGAAATCAGCCGACGTCCAGCGTCTCGTAGTCTCCGGCGCACATGGAAGCTTCACAACGAAGCGCTTGTGCGGGTTTGCCCTGCCTCTCTATCCAGCTTTTCACGAAGGCAGAGCGAGCAAGCGAGAGAGACGTCGTCGCGGCAGCGCAGCACAGGATATTGCAAACGATAGGATCAGCGCCAGGCGGAAACAAAGCCGAGCACTTAGCGGCAAATTAGTGATAGATGGGGGTACGGGGTACGGCACTGTACCACACTGTCGCTCTTCATTAGTCGTTGGGGCCTAGACCGCAGTGTGTATATACTTATATGTATAGTGTGTTCGAGGAGTTCTCCTACGAACCGCAGACCTCAAGTGATGTACAGCCATGTAAGTGCGATGACTTCTCGCCTCCTAAAAATCGTCCGCGTCTTCGAGCTATCTCATAGCACAGCGTATAATACTCGCATGACGTGTGTTCATCGAGTGTATTATTATCATCGTTATTATCGTACGCAGGGAGTAAAAAGAAGCATGCCTCGTGCAACAGACTCCATTGTCGGAGCTTATTGAGTACCTGCCAATAGCCAGGCCCTTGGCGCCGAATTCAATTTGACTGGCGAACCATGAGCATTATTGAATATACAGTGCTGCGCGCAGTACCACTAGGGCTTCCCTCGATAGCTTTTTTTTTTCATCTCGGCAGCTCTGTCCTATAGAAAAAGACTCTCATCTCTATACACATAACGAGAGAAAGAGATATTTCGATGTTAGTATAGCCAAGCGACTTTTACGCCTCAGATTCCCGTATACACCGTCGCGATTCGATTTGCTTCGAAGATCCGATAGCGATTGGTATATATATACGCTCGATTATATTGTACGAAAGCACGCGCGTGTGAGGATTAAATCCACGGGATTATTCATACATAGACACAGCTAGTAGGAGAGCGTTATAATCATCGCGGGCTGACGCTTATTTTACGTCCGAGCGAGACGGATGATTTAGCTGGCGAATAACGCGATGAGCACGAAATTCGAGTTATGTGTGTGTATGTGTTTCGCGGTACGCTGCAGCGGTACTGTATTAAGTGTAAGCGGATTAGAGGTAAGTGCAGAGGTATTATTTTGGTCGAAGTGTTTCCCTCGTTTTGATTTTTCTCCTCGTGGTGAAAGAGTTTTCTCAGCTTTTCGAGGTAACGCATTAATTTGTGCGTGTTGTGTTAATTAGCTACTTGTTATAGCTGACGCGCGCTTTAAGAGGTAAACTCGTAATGCCGACTGTTTCTAGGATTTAATATGCGCTTAAGCTCATTATCGAAGTCCTAATGGACCACCCCCATGGTTATTAGCGTAATCTTTTGAGTGTGTGAAAAATCGCGAGGTAAGGTTAATTATATTCTAAAGGACGTTGTTTCGAGGAAACTACATTATTATTATTATAAAAGTGTGCGAAAATTAGCCAATCGCAGTCTACATAGGTATATGCGCCTCGTCGACAATCGTTCAGAAAAAAAAAGAAAGCTAGCAGGTTCAATTGTCAAGGCTTTTAAGACGCCATTATGCCTTATTTCCCGGCGGGATATTTTGTTTCGGGCGCAGCTGAATATATATAGGCAGACGCGCGAATGAGAAAGCCTCGAGACAAAGCGGTCTACTATAGAGGCGGGGGACTGAGAGCGCAGGTGAACGTCGCTTCTTGTATTTCCTGATATTTTTAATACACACCGTATTCCAACGTCCGACTAATCACAGGTTGTACTTATACTCGATAATTATACGCATACATGAGTTAAGATCACTACACCGAGAGAATTCCCGAAGACTAAAAGTTCTCGAGCCTACGGAATTCGCGAGCGACGACGACCGACGACAGCGGCGTTTTAAAGTTTCCCAATTGAAGGCGCAATGAATTCGAGGGTAATCTTTTAAAGGCTATAGCTATACACACCCGCGAGCGCGAGCGAGAGTAGGAAGAAAGGAGGAAGAGAGAGGTGGTGGAGAGGGGCGGAGTATGGTAGATTTGCATAACAAAACGCGCAATTAATAAAGTTCCGCGCGCAGCACTCCGACAAAAGAGCATTTCGTCCTTTCAACGCTACACAGCGAGACGCCGAGTGAGCAACGACGGCAGCGTGACCCCGCGGGGCTAAATAAGTCAGACTTTGTGAGGAATCCCGCAAGGCAAAACTTGGCAATCTTTGCCGCGCGCTCGTGCTGTTTTTCTTTTTTTTTCTCTCTCCTTCTCTCTCACGGCAGGAAAACTGCGTCGCGTACTTTTAATATTTCAGCAGTGGATTTGCTTTGCTGCTGTCCAAGAGGCAAATCTTTGTCGACGCGAGGATAATGAAAAGGAGTATCGAGAGCGTGTAGAATTGATTGATTGATGCAGCAGCTCTTTCGTTTGATATTCGCGCGAGTTTATTGAAAAAGTTTTCAATTTCGCTCTGCTGTATAGAACTACATGCTACGTACACGATTATTAATAAAAATCCGGATTATTTTCCATATACTCGTGCGATGATAGTTTTGAAAACATTTTCGCTGCAGCCACCGAAAAAATATTCACGTTTCTCGTCTAAAAAGCTCGCTAAGAGCGTTATAATTAATTCCCGGGCAGTGGTAGGAGGAAAGGAAAGAAAAAAAAAAAAAAAAAAAAAAAGAAGGGAAGACAAAATTCCAGCGCGAAATAAAGCAGCTTTGACATCGCAGTGCATTAAAAAGGAGAGCGAGCTGTGGTGGCGCCGCTTAGAAATTTTCATCTCTCCGGAATTCGACGGAGACTCCAGCGCGCCATTACAAAGTGCGACGCGGACGCCCCTACTCGGCGCCAGTAACTCCGGCGCCTTTGTTTCGTGAATTTCGCGTGCGAGCGCGAGTCGTATATTATTAAATTCCAGGTACGCGCCCGCCACCGCTGACTCGATTTTTCGCGCGACGGAGAAAGAAAGAGAGGAGAGAAGTGGATTTCGCGCCTTCAAGGAGTCGCGTGAATTCGTCGGGATTGAGTGCCTTTGAGCTTGACTTTGCTTAGGCATTTTTCTTTTTCGAATGCGGCACTTGCAGCTTGCACTTGCGGGTGTTGGTTTTAACGTGAATTCTGTTGTTGTATACGCGTATACTATAGAATTGTTGTGAACGTCAACTATCTTACTTCGTTACAGTTTAATAGACTTAACCTAATTACTTAATGACCTTTTTTTAAAATTTATAATTAGTGTTCGTGACAATGATTATATTTTCAACTAATATTAAATAACTGGTAACTTTCGACGCGCTTCGCTTTGCAGTTAAAGCATGAACGGCCGAAGCAGCAGGCTGCGGAACAAGGCCATTTTAGCATTGGCATCGCTCTAGCGTTTCACTCTAGCGTTTCAATTAAGTTTGGTTGGACTCGCGCAGTATTTTTAAAACAAAAATGTTTGGTGCATAAGTAAGCTTCAAATTTCAATTTAAAGAGGTCGAGATTCAAACATACGCAGACATTGCGCGGTAAAACGAACAGCCAGAGGACGAATGGAATGATTACCATATCTTTTTTTAGAGTAGGATAAGTGTATACTTACGACTGGTCGCATCAAAAAGATCCCGAGATCCACACTGAAAACAGAAAAAAAAAAATCATCAGTTTGTTTAACTCGAGCTTACTCCAAAGATTAAAAAATGAACCAAGTAACAAAATAATCGACTCTCAAAGCGCGCGCGCGCGCCATCCAACCTCATCATCTCCCTGATAAAAAGTTCTCATAGCTCTCTCAATCTGAATATGCAAACGAGAGCCGTCATCGTTTCCCCGCGTTACAACACAGCCGAATCTCGCGTTCGCGAGCAAATTCGACAGAGCATTATTTATCAAGCGCGACTCCGCGAGCGAGTTCCCGCAAGCAGAGCAAACTCCTCGGTGTGGGTAAACAGTGTCTCGTAGCGAAGTACACCGGAAGAAGCTCGACGTCTGCTTAACATTGCAGACTCGCGCGTCGAGCTAACTTCATGCATACTTATGTTGTGGAAAGAGAGTGAGAGGGACGCAACTTTTTCAGGAGCTATGTATATATAGACACGCCTTAGCTACTATACCGGCAAGTTAAATCAGCTGCGCCGACTGATGATGAGGACGATTTTTAGGCATGGGCTTTTCGGCTCCGGGAATATTTTCATCGGATAGTTGATGAATTTTATTATAGAGTAGCCGCTGCGTGAGAGAGTAGGGAATTGCGGATGGAATTATTCATTGGCAGAGCACGAGAGCACGCGAGGAAGGAAAGTTTCGCGACTTTTTGCGTCGACTGATTGCTTTTTCTATACCGAGCTGCCTACACGGGGGTTTAATGAATTTTCAGCTTTTACGACTGGTTATTAAAAAATTGTTCAGCCGCGTGTGTATAGTTTATTTTTTTAGCAGTGTAATAATCGTAAAAAAGTATACATTCGAACTAATAAATATTCCATCTGGAGCGTACATTTTTTAATTCAAATATTCGAAAAAACTCTTTCTCCTCCTCTCTCTTTTGATTTACAGGGGCATACATTTCTGCAAAGCTTCATATTCCGAGCTGAAATACAACAAACGAAAAGCGAGCAGATACATACCACGTACATGTAGTGTATAACGAAGAAAAATCCCGCCGAAAAATATACGCGCCATTAATGTCCGCGTCGGATCCATAATCCCAGAGGCCGAAAAACGACGGACTACTACGCGCGCGTACACTATCGACACTTTTGAAAAAAGACGCGCGAGCTTGCAACGCTCTCCTCGTCAAGTTTCATACGACGTTACGAGCAATCGCTGTCAGGTTAAAGCGCGTAATAAAAAACGGCGCAGAGAACGACCTGCAAGATTCCAGCGATATGGCGCACACATAAGCTGCCGTTTGATGACGCAATCGATCAACCCAAACTGTCAGGCTCGCACGTAGAAAGACGCGAGTATGTTGCTCGTTCTCTTTTTGGACGACCGCACGAGAGACGCCGAGAAGTGAGCTGAGCGCAGAGGCGAAATGGACATGTGTGTGGCTCTGGAGATCGATCGCAGGGGGTGAGTTTATTTTCTGTGCGCGTTAACGACTTTGAAAATTGTGTATATACGGTTTCGATTTTGATCTTTCATTGGTGTTGTTAGAAGATAAAAATTGCGGCGACGATAATTTATTAATCGAGTCGCGCAGTTCAATTATAACGTCGTTATAGCTGCGGATGTATTATTCAGGTTAGATGCTTTTTTCTCGACTGGAAAACTAAAAAAAAAAAAAAAGAAAATTCTGCTATTCTTTCCGCACAATAGCTCGTCAGCTCGTGCCTCCTTTAATCGGGTTCAACGCTTCCTCGCAGAAGAGCGTGTATAGCCGAGCGAATAAAGGGATACATTATTAAAATAGTCGGCCGTGTCTTTATTGGACCGCTGCGCGCGAGTCGGAATTGCCGCAATTTTTCTGTGTTTTGTTTATGCCTCGACTCTTCCTTATTTGCATTATTCTTCTGCTTCGCACCAAGACAGATTTGCATTGTTAATGCGTATGCTACTTTTTCATTCTTAGAATTCGTTCTCCTTGAAAAAATCCTGAAAATTCGACGCAACACAGCTAATAAATTCGATACGCGGTGTAACACAGGTGTATATATATTCGGCAGTAAAGCGAGGAATGCGTGGAGCTGTAACCGAATATATCGGTTTGGATATACACAAGCTCGATTTTGAATTCGTTGAAACGAGATAACGCGCGCGGTGTTGCGGTTTCCCGAAACAATTAGCAAAATAAAAGTTTTATTTCGGAAACCATGACGCGCGTATCGTTTGATTGACCAGCCGCACTACATACACACGACCCCGCGTGTATCGTATTGTGTTACACACCATGCGTGTAACCGTCGTCCGTTAAATTTGAAGCCAGGACGCGTTGTTCCAGGGAAAAAGCATCGAGTTACCAGTGCAAATCCTCGAAGAAGCGAAAATCTCTTTCTCTATTGCGGCGCAAAGTGGATTATTTCGCGAAAAGTCGAATAAGTGGACTAGCAGAAATTAAAGTTTACCGAGTTAGAAAACGAGGGTAGCGCAGAAGTCGGTTAGAGAGAAAACCCTTCTCGCATTTGAAATTCCTCGATTTTTCACGCGTCTCGCGCCAGCTCATCGTGTATTTATGCGTAACAAGGGAAGTTCAAGCCGAGAGAAATGTCGAGTCATTTGACACCAGAGCGTCAGATTCGTCTATTTTTTACTCTCGCGAGGCAATCTTAAGCTTTACTTACACCCACACATACTATACTCGGACTGAATTTATGCTCAATTTCGTGTATCTCATATTTCCAGTCGCGCGATAGTATACTCCGTGAGCCAAACTTGCTTCATTTTTTCATCAGCTCTATAGCTTCACAGAGCGCGTCGCCGAAAGAAACGAGCCCAACAACCATTACTCCCTTAGCCTAGGGCGCGGCCTATATATAGGTACTAATCTGCATAAATCGCCGGTGCGTTGCGTGGGCTAACTACTGCGAGCTTGCGAGCTTACATCTTTATGGCGGCGATAAAGCGCCCTGGCTCGAGCTTCCGGTTACAAATGACTGTACTACGGTAGTATGGGTGTACTCGGCGGAAACTATCGCTGCTCTGCAGTTTTTGGGATTATATGAACTCTCTTTCTCGTCGTTGATTGAAACGTTTAGGAGAGAGAGAGAGAGAGAGAGAGAGAGAGAGAGAGAGAGGGACCGTTGAAAAATATCCCAGCCGACACCCGACACGTCACTCCGCAGCGAAACGAGAGATCCTCGCGTAAATTTCGCGAAGATCGCGGATAATAATTGTTATTAAACGGCCGCCTATTACTCGGCGTCCCTCTCCGTGACTGGATTTACGAGCGGTTCCGAAACGAGCGCTTGATGAATTTCTTTTAGGGCGATTGCCCACGCTCGTAAAAGCTGCTGTATCCCGAAGAGATTTATTGAAAAACGCTCGCTTATTCGCCCGTGTGTATACGCGTCATTTGGTTGAAAGCGTCGCGTATTAATTGGTTTGTGATTGACACCAGTAGTGCGAGTCGGCTTTGCGTCAGACGATGACTGTTACGTAAGGCGACGCGTTTGCTAAACAGTCACACTGTGTATGTGTGGTTGTCGTCAATTTTTCTACTGTGAATTGTATTATGGCCCTCGTATAATTAATGGAATTTAGGAGCTTGAATATGCGCGGCGGGACTATAATATCGCCATGTGAAATTATCTCAAGCAAAACCTCAAATATTAATTACTCGTCATCATACGCACGATGACGCCGCGTTCATAATTTATCACGGATTATAATAATCTAGTGACGCGTCGCTTTTGTGTACGTCCCTCCTGTTGAAACAAAATAAAGCTTCTGCTTTATACGTGTATCATACCTGCGATGCGGATTATTTTTACATCACCGAGTCGTATGCTAAAGCAACGTGATTTTAATTTAAACGAGGGAAAGAGACACGTGGTCATTAAAAGCGCGAAATGCGGAATATCGAAATTCGATACTCGCGCTTCTTTTGATTTCGTGCCCAAACATTATCGCGTTCGTCGTGTATTCGATATTTTATTTCCGAAAAAATTCTCACGATACATTTTCCATATATGACGATATACGAGTATTAATAATATAACGCGTTGATCCGATTTACTCTTCTGTTGTCGGGGAAGATGTAACTTTTCACGTGTATTATTTGTTATTAATTTGTTATAACAACGTGTTAAAAGCTCGCGAAATTGTCTAGTTCAGAGGAGAGAGTTGAACGTGCTCGAGTTATTTGAGCTTTCAAATTGAATTGGCGGGAGAGAGTTTGAAATTTTAACTCTAATGAATTGGATTCATTGCGTCCCGCGCATAATTACGAAAATATTATAGTAATAACATCGCCTCGCATAATTCAATCGTCAAATATAATAATCCCAAGTGCTTTTCGTCGCCTATTCTGTTTACTCGATGCTCTGATATTAAATTAAAACAATGATCAACGATTATATTACCGTAGACAAAATACAAATTAAACGCGTGTAATTTAACGTATTATGGACTGCGGGAACACTCGTCCCACTATATAATCATATTCTTAATTAATTAGCAGTAGTATAGCTCCACAACTTTTTTCTCTTGACGATAATACTTACTCACATTCAATTAATTCCACAACAGCTTGAGCTTGCAGACGCACAAAAGAAGCAGTTTTAATCAAACGTGTCAAAGCTCGCGTCGCGTTGATCGATATTCTCTTGCAAGCACGCAAGCTCGCAACTCGACACTTGATTTATTATGCAAGATAAATAAATACGAGAAAAAAGAATCTCGAGTGAAGCGGAGCGAAGGCGCTCAGCGCTGCAGCAGTGGGAATCGTATTTCTTCGTTCGTTACATCCGGCTGGCAAAAGCTTCCGTATAATTCGAGTGTCGCGCTCTGAGCGCGAAAGCCGAGGCGAAAGATTACAAGGGAAGTATCTTACTTATTTAAAGTACACAGCTGCGCATTCAAAGACGGAATTCCCAAGGGCCTGTTTTTATAAAACGTCGCGACGAACAAAGAGCCAGAAGAGTCCGAGTCGAGCAATCATCTTCGATTTCAATCATCTTTCGTTCAGTCCGACTATACTACCACTACGACGACGACGACAACGACGACGGGGAGAATATAAGGCAGCGACTGAGGGAATCGAATGTATACAAAGAGAAAGAAGACGGATACGGGAAGCTCGATATAAACACAAGGAGCGAACGGCTACGGGTTATGAAATAACTGCCAGAGAGCGAGAGAGAGAGAGAGAGAGAGAGAGAGAGAGAGAGAGAGAGAGAGAGAGAGAGAGAGAGAGAGCGAGAGAAAGAATTGCCTTTTGAATTAAATATTCCCAGCGCCGCGTTCTACTGGGTCATGCCTAGAGAAGCAAGTTATACTCGATGCGAAATTTGAGAAAAGTTATTTGGCTTCTCTGGAATCGAACTATCGGTTTCGCAACGCGACGAGTTACGTTATACCGCGTCTGTACCTGTATACATGCGAAACTCGAGAAATATTTCTCAATCAACGGCGAGAGAAAGAACGAGAGAAAGAAACTCCATATCTGTCCCAGTTTCCCCTCAAATGACCAGAAGAAAGAGCCGACAAAGGCGAACTTCTCTCCCCCGTAAGTGACTTCGTGACGCGAGACAAGACAGTATAACATCGAGTTTCGCGGCACGTCGTGCGGCCCATAAATATAAATAAAGTTTTTGCGAGAGCAGTCGATTGTTCGAGAGTAAGAGAGAAGCTCGATAATAATCAATCCGTCGACTCGACTTTAATTGGCCCCGAGGCGTTTCCGACCAACTTTTCATTCGAGCAGCTCGAGCTGAAGGATTATACCCAGCGATAAATCATCCAAGTCGATATTTCGAGTAGCGCCTGTCTCTTTTTTATCGCGGTATACCGTATTATGGGTATTACGCACCGCTTCTCTCTGTTATTTTTAATCTTGCGTAGGAATGATTTCATTTTTTTCAGAAGAACAGCGAATAAGTCGCTTTTCTGTTTTATTTTTCAACAATTTCAGCAGCACCGACCACCGCTGCAAGCTCGGCTTTACAAACGCTCGGAGCTTCAATTCTGCTAATGAAAAAATTCCTCCGGCTAATGAAAAAGCAGTTCACATGAATAATAATTTCTGCGTATACCCTGGACGAAAAAGGACAACAAAAAAATTAAAATTCATACCGGCCACCGTCAGGCATTCGTACATTTAATGTAATACTCATCGCAATAAGCGGTATCGCGTCGCGCACAAAAGAGCTCAAATATTTTTGTATATTACTGCGATTGATACGTCCGAGAGTGTGCGTATGCAGTCCTAAACCAGTCCTATATACCTTTTCATAAATTTCGCGCTTGATTCCAGGCGCAGCAGCGACTCTTTCATCTGCAGCTGCTGCGCTGGCACAAAGGAGGAATAATGTCGCGCTCGAGCAGATATTTAATTTAGCGGGAATTCAGTGCCGACAACAAAACAGAGGAGCTAGTCTGCATCAGCAGCAGAGAAAAAGACAGAGTGTCGTGTGCAAAAAAGCCGACGGACGAGCTGCGCAAAACACGGGCCAAAAGACAAAGTCGGCCTAGTGGAGAGAGAGAGAGAGAGAGAGAGAGAGAGAGAGAGAGAGAGAGGGAGGATGGGGGAGAAAGCTTTCGGCTGTTGCCTGGTAATTGGCCGGTAATCGCGTTTGCTAATTGAAATTACGAAGCTCCGTCGAGGCGGCTGCGTGCGTGTAACTCAACTAAGTATGCGGGGAAAATAGGCCGTGTGTATCGAGCGCACGAGAGAAGCTTCTGTACCTGATTCTAATTTTCCGTGCGCTTCGCTGGCTGTAGGGTGAGACGCCGAAGGATTTTTTTTTCGTAGTAGGGAAAAATTTAGTCTGCGTGGATTTTCAACGTTAAACGAGCAATTAGGCGAACAGCTATATCACTATATATTGGGCGTAAGAAGCTCGAGACTCGATATACGACTGCAAGCTCGCGATCGCGAGTTCAGCGATCAGGCCTGACCTAAGACGGGCTTAATTTACTGAATGTCAACTACTTCTCCCATCAGGCGACGATTTCCACTTGGCGGTTAGCAAAACTGTCGACAGACACGCTTCTCTGTTCCTTCGATGCTCTGAAAGGGAAGCCAAGCTCCCCATTCAACGGAGTCTTGAATGACAGAGCGAATGCGAAATCGAGTGGGGAAACTAACGCAATAAGTCGAGCGTTGCTCTCTTGGTTCTTCGCCTCCTTCCTGATTTTACGCAATTACGGATAATCCTTTTTTCAATCCAAGATTCGTTCGTGCGATTTATTTTTAAGTAGTGCGAGGGCTGTTCGGTCAGACCAGTGTATTAAAAAAAAAGAAAATAATATCAAGTGCGCGACGCGATTCAGAGAGACAAACAAGAAGACGACTCGGAGGAAGACGCTGAAAAAAGAAGAAGAAGAAGAAGCGTGGTTTTACAGAGCGAAAGAGCGAGAGAGAGNTAGAGAGAGAGAGAGAGAGAGAGAGAGAGAGAGAGAGAGAGAGAGAGAGAGAGAGAGAGAGAGAGAAGGGTGGTAAGGGAAGATGGATTTTTAATTTTGCGAATTCCTAATTATTTCCCCGGCTAGTTTTAAAGCCCCTGGCTCGCTCGAGACTCGCCGCCGCCGCCGCAACACAATCTCGTGCCTGTAATTGGAAAGAGCTGAAAACTCGGGGAGAAAGACCCCCCGCGAATCGCCTCTTTCCGCAAATAAAATTGTACATACTTGGCCTCTCTCTCTCTCTTTCCGTCTTAATTTCTTTTCCCTCGAGAGCCGCGCGTCTCCTTGTCTCGCCTCTCTCGGTCTTCAGACACGATTTGCCTCGTTTCTTCTTTTTCTTCTCCTTGTCTCTCTCGTTTTGGATGTTAATTCTTTATTAATTAGAGATCGCATTGAAAAACTCGAGGGAGTGCGTTTGTCGGCGATCGACAGGCTTTGCAAGCGATGGAATCTGTTGCAGGAGTCGGTAATTTTTTACGTCTTCGATTCAATTTATACTTCTTCTCGGAAAACACTTTTCGTAATGAACTTTGCATTGCAATCAGTGAGCAGAGAAAAATAAATTCATCGTGAGCGCGAACGCGCGAATTAAACGGTGAAAAATTGAAGGGATTTCAAGCGCACGGCTGCGGGAAAAGTGCCGGTTGTGTGCACTGCAGAAATGGGAAAGCGAGCGAGAGAGAGAGAGAGAGAGAGAGAGAGAGGGCGAGTAGGAAATAATGGGTCACTTACGAATCGCTGGGGCGCGGCTTTTTGCCAGAGTCATGGAAACGATCGAGCGAGAAAAGCGCATGGAATGATTGTCGGCATTCAGTGGGAGAGAGAAGATGAAAGCTTTTCAATGACGCGTTTCGAGGCGGCTCGAAACACGCCGAAAGTATACCTTCGGGTGTGACGAAAAAAAAGGAATCTCCTTTTTTTCAATCGCTCTTTCGACACTACATTTTTTACGGTAAAAGCTATAGTCATGCCGTGTCTATTATACGAAGAAACAAAGCAAGCTTCGTCGCGTCGGCTGCATATAACGAGGTCTACCGCACGTCGGTGCTCGGATGGATACACATATACGCGATAGCGATATTTCACACGCAGTTTGATGAGCTCGTCGCATTAAAGCTCCACCAGCGAGCGCGCTCTCTCTCGCGGTAAGTAATTATCGACTGGATCGGCTGGACACACCCTCCAGGGTCGTCCCAGTGCGTGCGCGAGCTTGCAAGCACACGCTCTCTTTCTCTTCCTCTCTCTCTCTCGCTCTCTCTAATATTGGACACGGACGGCGGCTCGTCCTCATCAACTCAAAGTTCAAACGGGCCATATCTGCGATAGGTTATTGTGCGCAAGCTTGCTTCGTCTCTTGCTATATCCGAAATTCTGTCTGGGTGCTCGAGCATGTATAGCCTCGGCTGATCTCGCGTTCGGCTTAATTAATGAGCGCCGTGCAGCAGCAGCAACGGCGGCAGCAACTTGAGGTCGAAATTAGACGAAACGTAAGGCCTGCGCGAGAGCTTCTGTCGCGGATTATAGCAGGCGAACGAGCAGAGGCTCTCGAGAGTGTATAGGGGAGGAAACGCCCGCGGCGAAGCTCTATATAGAGCTGCGGCGCACCGTGCTATACTCGCTCTCTCTAATGTAATTGGATGTTTACTTCTTTTCTGTCTCTCTGTGCTGCTGCCGCCGCTGCTGCAGCGCCTTTATCCCTTCTCTCTCTCTCTCTCTCTCTCTCTCTCTCGCTCTCTCTCTCTGTCTCGCTGCTTTTTTGCGGCCGCTTTTTTTTTGTTGATACTCGCCCTTTTTTTGTTGTTCTCGTATGCAGCGACCGACTGAGTACACAGAGGCGTGTGCGATCTCGTTGTGCAATGAATCGAGGACTCTCTGATATCGGCCTTCTTTTTATTCCGCGGGAAATCAGGACGATTCAAATTCGAAATTATGAATAATTTATACAGCGAATCCCAATTACACGTAGTCCGAGTTTCAATGGGAAAGCCAATCGGAGACGCGATCGATATTCCATTTATGACGGCTAATTACACGCGCGGCGAATCGTGTAAACCCGAGTGCTATGATTCGGTATATTTTACACCCAGGCATTGTTTCCTTATTCACAGCTCTGAATAATCAAGCTCAGTTTTTAACCCCACGTATACGCGGATGCGTCTGAAATATCACCTACATTCCGTGGTATATGATCGTCCCCTCGATTTTTCTCTGTATACATATATATATATACACACACACACTCATCTCTCACCCGCAGTCGTGCGTGTCCCTCTACGCGCGTATATATACATGCACAGGTAAATCGAGTGTGATAAAATCGATGCCCGGCTGAATGCCTGTATAAACATAGAAGCGGCGCGCGCGCGTTCGTGATGTACGCCGAGCAAATCGGGATTCATGACTGAGTCGCGAGCAAACCGACGCGTTTAATCCCGATTTATACACCTACGATCTCTCTCTCTCTCTCTCTCTCTCTCTCGACGTTTATTAAAACGTGTACTTTTATTCTCCGACTCGGAAAAACCGAGGCCGATTGTTTTTTTACCGCCTCGCGCGCGTGTTTTCGGAGGAGAAGTGTAATTGCATGTATTAACGAATAGATTCGATGATCAAAAAAGGAGGAATTCAATGGAACGGATTTAGGAATCGATACTAGGCAGAGCTGGCGTGTAAAAATCCTTGCGGTGGCGAGTCGTTAAAGCTTCGCGCAACCGCAGGAGATGGAGAAAAAGGGGGATGGAAGTAGAAGTATCCGGGCGCATCTGCGCGAAACCGACTTTCGATTAAGGGCCCCTAGCTCTCTCTCTCTCTCTCTCTCTCTCTCTCTCTCTCTCTCTCGGTGAAATGGTTAGGATAACTGCTACTGCATCCCATTCCCGCTTCTCGAATATTCTCTTTTATTTCGCACGAGAGTACTGTACTTCTCTCTCTCTCTCTCCGACGAGACTCGGAATATTCGAGTCCGATCGAAATTATTACTGCGAAAAGTAGTGCAGTCCGCGCTTGGGTCGGACGGCGAAACGAGCATCGCTCTCGAGTCTGAAATTCGCGACTGTCGCGCGCTTTGCGTATATATATATATATATATATATATATATATATAAAAAGGCAGAAAGACTCTCGGCAGCAAAGAGAGAGAGGAGAGTAATAGATATCGCAAAGTATGACTTTGGCGCGGCAGCGGCGAGAGAAAGAAAGAGAATTGGCTGGAAAAAGGGGGCAATCCTGTCTCGTCTCGTTTCCCTCTACACTCTTTTGCGGCGCGTTCCTCAATATGGCTCTTAAAAGCTCGACTATTTGACGTGACCTTTTCTTTAATTCTTTCTTTTTTCGCCTCGCTTTCATTTCTTTCTTCCCCTCTCCTCGAGGCACGCGGGTAATCGTCTTAGTCTCTCTCTCTCTCTCTCGCGAAAAAAGAGCGGAGAAAACGTCGAAGAGGAAATTAAGAATCTTCGAGTGGATTGTGTCCTACGGTATATATACACATCGCCTTGAATAATAGAAGCGCAGCGAGTGTAGGGAAGCGAACGTGTCACGTGTGCTCGATAGGTTTATACTTTTTTACGAGCTGACTGCGATATGATATGTTTCTTTTTATGTCGCTCCCTCTCTCGAGCTTTATGCTCTACGTGAACATGTGCTTTACGAGGATTTTCACGTTTGCTGATTACGTGTCTTGTACACTATAGTGTATATTATCGTGTATTTCTTGACACACGTTATTTTATTATTACGAGTAATTATTATGATTGCCGCGAATAAACGAGTGTATAAAAATAATACATCGACGCGACTCATTTCCTCGAACCTATTTTTCACACTCTCAACGCTGCGGAGCTTTTTATGCTTGCAACTCGGTCACGTGTTGCTTCGCTCACTGGCTTATATAATTCGCGGTCTACCTCTCGGTCGACGCTGTTTTATTGGCTGCGAAGACCCTCGTCTCTGCTTTTTTTTTAAATCTCCCTCTCAAAGAATATATTCCGCATAAAACGTGTGCGATTTCGTAATACACTCATTCCACATATCATCATGAGAAAATCGAGTTGAAGGAAACCACGAGAGCATAATGGCAGAGGCGAAAACGCAGACGTAAAGAAGAAGAAGAAGCAGTAGGTATATAAGGAAAATCGGTTCGAGTGTGCAGTGCACGCAACGGGAAGATGTTTGCCGACTCGTCTCCTCTTACAGCCTTGGCAAACTTTGATTTTCCCCAATACCCGTGCGCGACGGCGACTCCTGATGTATTTACAATTGGTTATATATATCAAACGCTGGTGAGGTCTTGGGTTCTGTTTTGTAAAATACGGAGAGTAGAAAAGATTTTTATTTTCAGTTATAAAGGATCGCGCGAGAAACTCGAGACAACTCGGAGCTTTTAATCAGATCTTTGAAATAATACACGCCCCGGAAGGCGAGGGAGAGGAAGAAGCGTCTGTGGATATTGAATTTTTTCGCGCGGAGTTGTGTAATGCCGAGCTTTAAGATTCTTTCGTAGTGGCTCTTGGAAATGGTTATTATCTAACTTGAAAGTAGTTTAAAAATAGTTTCGTTGAAAATGGGGTAATTATAAACTTACCACCGTGTGTATGTACAGCAGATTGTTCTGAAACAGAAAAATAAACAATCTCCGTTAACGAAATATATCTCTGCACCAATTCACAAATCCAATCATCAAAGCTGTCTCATTCACCACTAGCCATCAGCAGCAGCTTTCAGGCGAATTAATCGCGCGGGTAATAACGGTAATGAAATTAGTTTTACATAACAAACTCGATTAATTTATTCGTCGGGACGACGGTGGTGGCGACGGCGGCCACTCTACATTTTCGAGCCTACTTAGGAGCAACTTTTCTCCCCGAGATCGCAGGGGGTATATAGCTCGAAGAAATTTCGCCATGGGAGAGCTCTCCCAGCTCATAAATATTCAAATTGAACAGAGCTGCTTCAACCCTTTATATAACCCCGGCATTGGTTCGTGAGGACGAATTCTTTTTCGGCCTAATGATATCGGCGCGACAAAATCTAGCGATTCTCATGCCGGAGAGTGAGAAGCGTTATCGAGTGCTCTCTCTCTCTCTCTCTCTCTCTCTCTCTCTCTTCGGTACACAGTTTTATTTTTTTTTCTCGCTCGGGGGAGATATTCGACAGTGATTTAATGGACGCAATTTTCGGCTGCGATCGAATTACGAGATATAAATTTGATGTAAAGCTATTTCGAGGCTTTTGTGTGCACAGCGTTGATTATCACTTGATTTATGGCTGAAAATTTATCGCTGTTGACTCCTGGATGGCGAAAGCGAATGAAGCGAAAAGAGGATCCCTTATTTCAAAACGTAATTATTTCGAGCAATCGTATAAACGCGGCTTTTATTCGGCGGGTTGTTTTGAAAAAGGGAAGCGTATATCGATGTGAAATGCCTGGCCATTGGAAACTTGTAGGTAAAAGCGAAAATGTACGTGCGCCTGTATTTTCGTTTACGTCTGCGCGGAGGACCATTCGTTCTTCCTTGTCGATCGCAAAAAGAAACGTTGTTTCTCGTTTTCTTACAATATAGAAGGGACGAATGATTGGATTATTCGGAAGTAAAAGTCGAATGTTTTTCGTAGCTCATCGCAGAAGGCACTTTGTCAACAAACTTGGTACGGGAAACAACAATTAACTCGCCGCGCAGTAAAACGTATAACATCGTAAGATAGCTTCGTTATGTTTTTTTCTCGCAGTTTGTCAACTTCAAATCGAATCGCGGACGTAACGCGATTCTTTCCATCGCTTAATGACGAAGATGCGTATATAGTATTATTACGTAAATTTCGCCGTAAGTTCGTATACAAAGGACCGAACTTTTTTATATACTCCGGCCAATCTTGCGGTCGCAAGACTTTTATACTTTTGCCCTGTACATTTCAAGTCTCGAGGGATCAGTTTGTAACTTTATTACGCGATTCTTAAGAGGAAAGCACACTGCGAAATGTTAAACTCGTTATGTTTATTTACGTAGAATTCGATTGTTATTACTGTTTACACTTTGGAATATAATACGTGAATTAAAAATCCATCAAGATCGCGGGAGCTAATCTGAGCGAATACCTGGGAAACGTAAAAAAATGCATGACGCTCGCCCCTCTTATCGCCTTTATCCTGGCGTGCACTCGATTGTGAGGAGAGAGAGAGAGAGAGAGAGAGAGAGAGAGAGAGAGAGAGAGAGAGAGAGACGCGCATTTTCCTATTTTCTCCGACATCATCCGGTCTTTCATATCCTGATCTTTATCTGACAGGCAGCCGGATATGCTACTTGATGGATCTTCTTAGCTTCGTACGTATACGTATATATCTACTTATGTTCCATCTTTTGTATTAAAGAACTGGTATAAACAAACTGCTGCACTTTGGGACAAGAAGGAAAATTTGTGTTCTACTTTTACGACGACTGACTAATTTCGTCCCCTTCCACTTCCACAAACTCGTATCTCATCCAATAAAAGTTCTAAAAATAACTGATGACTTTATATACACACACAAAATTAGGGATGATTACATACAAATTGCTGTACTTTACTCATCAAGCCCACCCTCCCGTGTCAAAAACAAAAGAGAAAATATTAAGACCCAGACCCAGCAATTTATTTCCTATTTATCAGGCTCTCGCATCAATGCGTCTCGCCGTAAAAGTATAAAGCGAGCCTCGTAAAAAATAGACGAATAGGGGGGCGTAGCTCCCTATTCACAGTGAAACAAACTAGCGACATTAAAATTTTTATTAGCGCGAGCCCACCTCTCTCTTTTGAGCGCGCTTGCTCACGATATAAGGAAAAGCGGCAGCAGATTGTCGGCTGTCCCACATAGTCCGACTCTAGACCCCCTAAGAGGATTCCACGTCCGCAGAGGGATTGTATGTGCCGGCGCCGGCACCGCGTGCCATACTTACGCTGCGGCGAATTCTCGTTAGACGCGCGAAATTTCTGGGGGACATTCCAGCGACGGATGTTTGAAATTTCGCGCGACGGATGCGGCTCTGCTTTTTTTTTTTACTATTATATGCGCTTGGGGGATGATGAGTTTATTGACGCTGTAGGGGGTTGTTTATGGGATGCATTTAGCGCTTTTATAGGCGATCGTGATTGTTTAATGAAATTCGGGTTGATCGGTGCTTGGGGATACGAAATCGTTGAGTGCTCTGAGATTTTATATTGTTATTTCTGACTGTACACTGAAGAATTGCTTTTATTAATAAATTCTTTTATTCAACGCGAAATAAAAAAAACCCAGCAGATCTCAACTCCGGAAAGCAAAAACAACTCACTCTATTCATTGCCCGGGACGAAAAAAAAAAAAAATTCAGCAGAAGAGCTTCCCATACACACAGAGATAGCATCCCGCAAAAACAAAGACAGACAAGGCCGCGAGAGTGACGAAAGCCGGCTGTATAGAGCCATAGCTGGCGGATACAGCAGCAGTAGTAGAAGTGGATCCGAGAGGCATTATTGCTGCGGAGGGAGGTGAAAGCGCGTGACACCGGGCAAATCCTCGCCGGCGGAGAAAAAGCACGCCTCGCTGTTTGCTCTAAACAAGACCGGATGTGCTCGGACGCTTTTTTTTCCTCACCCTTCCTCTCTTTCGCCCGAAAGTCGCTGACGCGTTCGCGCGAAAATTCATATCGGCACCGAGGCGATAATGCGAGAGCGAAAAACAAAGAGTGAGAGCTAAAGTTTTAATGCTTTTGTGTTTCGCGCTCACGGGAGCTTTTTTTCGAGAGATTTTCAAGAGTGTACAGTACATTGCAGTATTGGGTATACCTGCATGTTAAAATTGGTCAGCTAGAAACTGAATCAAAGTTTCCACGGACAAAGATAAAACGGTTTTGCAAAGTTCGAACGAAAAAAACTCGTCAAGAAACAGTGTACTGCTCATCCGTCCACGGGCAAAAAATGGGAGAAAGCCAGCTCTTGCTGCTGCTGTCAAGCTTTGAGCAATTTTAAATGTAAATTAAAGTATTGGCCCGGTCTCTCACTCGGAGGTCGCGTCTGCAGGGTGTCGTCGTGTCGACGACGGCGGCGGCGACGCCTCAGCCGCATTTGCATATTAAGTGGTCGCGACCCAATAACAGCCCACCCTTCGAGCTGCTCTCGCTCTCTAGTCGTGACAGAATTTCATGAGGCCACCACTGCTGTAGCTAAGAGAGACAGAGAGAGAATGAGAGTATACAGCCGAGGGAGAAAGAATTAACAGGGGCTGTGGCGGAGAATTCGGTTTTCCCGCGGAAACGTATATATATGAAAGCTCAAATATAATCCTTTAAATATAAGCTATGAATTTTTCAGTGCGGCCAAACGTCTCGTAATTGAGCTGATGATTTTTTCGTAGCACAAGACGTATGCGTTTTATACTGCACGTTCGTAAAAAACGGCGTTTATTAGCGGAGGAAAATTGCATAGAGCAAAGGGCTCGTATAGTCCGAAAATCGTAAAAATCAATATGTTTTCTCGACTGTTCGTAAAAGAAGCAGCGAAAAGCTGGAGGACGACGGAGATAGTGGAAGAGCCGGACGAAGGAGGAGGATATATCCCAACAGCGAGTTTTACGAGAGAGGCGGAAAAGCAACAAAATAGAGACGACGGATACTCTCCTGACTGACGTTGTATCGTCCCGACGACGACGACGACGACGACGACGACGACGACGACGACACGACGGCCGACGAGAGAAGGAGAAAATAAGAAGTCGAGCGCCCCTTAACAGCCGACTAACGATTCAGATGGAGTTGAGAGAAAGCCTCGGGCGATTCGAATCGAGGACAAACTATCTCTTCTTTGACCGTTTCCCTCTCATCTTCTTTTTTATCGTTTTTTGATCACGTTATATTCTCGAAATTAAAGGAGCTTTCGCAATTTTTTTCTTTTATCAAAGAGGAATATTTTTCATCGAGTCTCAACGCACACTTTACACATGAGGAAAAAAAAATCCGTCAAGTGGCCGATGCAGTTCGGTAACAAATGAAGATTGAGGGTCGTCGTCTTTTTCGCTTCGCGTTGAGCGTAGAGACAGCCGCTGCAGCCGTTGATGGTCAAGCGACCCCCTCCCCGAGCCGTGATTAATTAAAAGCACCGGACCACCTTTCTCGCTGAAAGACGAAGCGTCCTCTGCACGTGACGTTTCGTCGCGCAAAATAAACTCGCGCGGACATCCCGTATACGGGCTAAGCCGCTCCTCCCCCAGAGAAACCGGATGACATTGTCTCTCTTGGATAAAAAAAATATTCATTGTAAACGCTCTTTCCTTTAAAAAAAAAGCTTTGGCCAAAATTTCCCAAGCACGTGGCGAGAGACAGAGACGGGGAAGAAAAGAGGGCGCGAGAAAAATGGCAAAAGGGTCTCTTGCGGTACATTTGGGTTTTATTGAATATAACGCGAAACTCGTGCGGTTCCCCTCTTGGTATAGTCGCGCCCTGCGAAGAGAAGACGAGGCTATATGGTTATTGCGCCATACGGAGGCTTATGGCGTTCGGCTGTGGATTTTCCTACTGGCGCAGCAACACACCCCCCCTCGGGCCCTCTATTTTTCTTCTTTCTTCTTTTTCGTTATGCGACCGATGGACCGTGACCCTGTGCAAGATGTTCGTTTTCGATAATGCGAACATTGTCGCGGCGGCGCTCGTGTTATCGGACAGGGATGTTCGGAGGTTGTTTGCCGGCGCGGTTATGAGAATTAAAAATATTGGAATTGAATCTGTAATGTGTACTTGTTAATAGTATATGTATGGGTTCACTATGAGTATTACAGTGGATGCATAATTTGAGATAATGAAAAAGTAAGTAATCGTTTTCTCAAGACAATATCAAGTGCAAAATAAACATTCAAGTTCACTTCATCGTATTAAAGTATCAGTCAAACGTTCTCATAAAACCCAAAAAGCTTTCGATCTAACTTTCCATACACGACCCGATGAAAGACCTCCTCCTTCTTAATCGCCAAAAAAGAAACTCGGCCACAGCATAATCGAGAACGACATACATCGAATCATCTCTCCACTACAGCGTCCAGCCACAGACACCGCATAGTACAGTGGAAGAAGGCTCAGTCTGGCTAAAATCCCCTTTCTAGGATTTCCCTCCAAAGATCTGCTTCTCGAATAAGAGCCGCTAGGGTACAATGGAAATTCGCCGCATTCGTCGTATTTCCTCATGCTAATCCATCGATACACTCGATCCACACACGCACACACACGTCTCTCTTTCGAGAAAGTCGTGAGAGATCTTTCTATATCCACGGATGGATTTTCGGACTATAGCGACGTTTGCAAAGGTTTTATATCGGTGTACACGTACATACTTGCTCTTCGCTCTCTCACGCGGGATGATTCAGGATAGCTAGTATTGCCCAGAATGGAAAGAATTTGTTTGCCGCTGAATTCGTGAAAGGAAAATGTCAGCGCTTTGACGTAGCTCTCTCGCCTGTATACGGCGCAGTGGCTCTCTTTGACATTGTTGTAATATCGGGAGTTCACTTTATACTCCATCTTTTTTTTTTTTTTTTTTTTTTTTTTTTTTTATTATAGCCCTTTTCAAGTCCTCTCGAAGAGTCTTATACGGCTCTTCCCTCTGCCCGATACCATACAATGGTACCGGCCAGAGAGGCTCCCTATAGTCGCGGTGCATGTGCATCACATCGGAATGTAGTGCGCATGCATCTCGACTGGCCCTACAGTTTAATTACACAGTGCGAAACTGTATACAGTGGGATCCGAACCACTGGAGCTTTGATGTTATAAGACACTTATGTATATAACATACAAACGTATGTAAACATAGAGGTGTCCCGATGTCAGAAAGTGCCGAGAGCCAGGCTTGAACCCAGAACCTCTGGATTACTAGCCCGACACTCTGCCCACTGAGCCATCGCCGCTCTTTTATACTCCATCTGACGGCGGGTATTTTCAGATCCGAATCGAATTATCGTGTATATAAGTGTATTTAGTTTTCCCCGAAAAATGCGTCACTACTTCCGTTCGATAAGTTTTTATACATATATAGGACGAAAGCTCTGTATATAGGTGCGCCTGTCTGTCGTCGAGTGCCGACAAGGCTGGTGCTGCCAAACAATAAAGGCTCCGCCAGGGCACAAAGCACCGCCACACCGCATTCCTCGGCCATTCACACATGCAGCTCTCTCTATGCCGGACAATGCGCGCGCGGTCCGGTTCTTAGCTCGATATTAAAATACTTGGGCATATTTCCGCGCCCCGCGTTCTTCTCTCTCCAAAAGCTCCCCTTTGTATTTTCGAATTCTTTTTCGAGCGGAAAAAAAAACGAAATCAAAAAAAAAAAAAAACGATAGCACACGGCCTTTGTTTATTATATACCGGCTTTATTTTTCGCGCGAGAATTTTGATATTTGAATGACACACGATATTGACTGTTCTCCTGGCGGTCTGGCGCGTGATCATCGCCGAATAAAAGAGAGTAGAGAGCTTTGTGTCGCGAGTGCAATTTCGCTGGTATTTGAGAAATTTAATCTTTTTAGATACAGCCCAGAGAAGATTAACGATCGCAGAAAATATATGAACAGAGAGAAAAAAATATATTCGCAAACATAAAAGCTCGGGAATTTTCCGTGACCGTACGCGCGCGTATACTCTCCAGGGAAAAAAAGCTTTCGCAGTGGAAAATTTCTCTTCCCGATGCAATCGACGACTCGCCTCGAAATAAGGTGGATAGAAGAGGGCGAAACACGGGAGAGTTAGATTAAGACCGGCATTATTGGTCCTGTGAAGGTGCTTTTGATATGTTTTAATTCGTATTGGGAAACGCGTACGTCCCCGGGTATAATCAGTGCACCCTCCTTCGCACGTGTCCCTGGGGACATCCCTGGGAGCCCTACATCTTCGGCCTTAAAGTTGTATTAGCCACTGTGTACGGTATATACCTAATACAGCGGCGAGTCGAGAGTGACGCCAGTATAGGATCCAAGTGCGGAGTAAGTTCGTTTTGCTGGGGATAAAAAACTGACGGGGATTACGAACGGTTAAAAGTTTATATACTTCGCGTTGTAAACCCGGATCGACTCGCATTTGATGTATCATGAATATACATGTGCTTCCAGCTAGGGAACTCACCGCTAAGTTTTAGAAACGGAAAATAAATGTATTATACAGTCGGAATAAAATTTCCCCTAATGAGATCGATTCAGCCCTGGAGACGTCAGCGTCATTACCCGTACGCTCAGTCGTCTGTAACGATATTCGTCACCTCTGGGTGATCGAGGGATGTACGAGAGAGAACTCCGCGTTATAGGCCCGGCGATGCGCGAGATATAATGCCCTGTTAGCGCTCGTGTCCCGTTATAGCTGTATGTACACACATACACACACACACACACACACACACACACACAGTAGTCGCCAAACTTTCGATGCTCCGCCGTCGCCGCCGTCGAGTTTCACCCTATTGTGTTGATCGAGGCGGGGATTTCACTCGGCTCTCTCTCTCTCTCTCTCTGTCACCTTCCGTATATACGCTTTCGATCCTTTTGCGGAATTGGCTATTGTCGCAAAGTTTCGCGCGCTTTTTTCCATTTTGTTTGCGCGAAATTGCCGAGTTATTATTCCGCGCGTCGTTTACTCGACCGCTCGTGCGCGTTTTTGTTTTATACTTGAACGCGAGAGCGTGCAGTACGCGAAAGAGAGAAAAGTTTATTATATCCTTCGTGTACTCGATATATATTTTTTTTAGCGGTGATTCGGATCTGCGCGTACACGGCAGTGAAAAAGCTCCGTGATAAATAAAAAAGCTTTGCTGCTTTATTAGCGAGCTTTTTACAATCTCCCGCGCTTTTTTTGAAAAGGTATTCGTATACACATAATGCGTCGACAATTATTTATGTTCGCGCGCTTTTAGCTCGGTTGTTGTTCCGGACGTAACGAGGGGTAATCAGGGGAAAGAGCAAGTGCGACGCGTTGATATTTATGAATATTTATTTATTCATTTTGCAATAGTTCAGCAAACGTTTCCCAGCCATTTGAATCATATGAACGCGAATTGGTGGTGCTTTTCGTGGCGTCAGGCCAACACGGTTAGGAGTGATTTTTAATCGCTCCTAGACTGCCAGATCTCACATAGGGAGGTTTACTCCGCAGTTGTGAAGATCAACACGGTGCAGAGAAGTCGCTAGGCTGATCTGTGACTATCAGGCCAAATAGACGAGTGGTGGGAAGCGTTTGCACGGGGAATGTGACTGCGCTCGTAGATATAGATATAGAGGAGCGTTCGCACTGCTTCGAGTCCCTTCGGTGGTCTTCGGGAAAGCCCTTTGTTTTAGCGGGCCCGAGTTTTCGGCGGCGACTAATGCGCGTTACGTCAGTTGGCAGCGGCGACTCGACAGAGCAAGAGGTCGTGCAAGGACCGTTTTTGTTAGTCTTCATTAATAAAGTTTGATTCAAGATCGACAATAGTTTTTATAGTTTATTTAAACCCTGGACATTAGTCTTGTCCCATACAGTTGTTTTTGAAAAAATTATTACTCTCTTTCAAAAAGAAGCTTTTATGAGGTTTCGTTTGAAAAAAAAAAAAAAATAATAACAATAATAATAATAATAACGAGGTGAATCAGTG
The DNA here is from genome assembly GCA_012977825.3 of Pteromalus puparum. NCBI lineage: Eukaryota > Metazoa > Arthropoda > Insecta > Hymenoptera > Pteromalidae > Pteromalus > Pteromalus puparum. Next base: position 14,201,137 of record CM053169.1, read on the forward strand.
CAGCAGCGGTGTTGGGAACGAAATGTCTGACTCGTGTAATGGAGAGGACGCTCCGGTCGGGGTCTTAATCTGATTGGCAATCAAACCGCCGCAAAAGGCGACTTAGTTCCGATTAAAGCGAGCGAGCGATATAAAATAATTAGTCCTTCTTCGCTCGCTTTCACCGCCGTCAGACGGAGTAGTAGTCGAATAAAGTCCGACCCGTGCGCGCGATCCCCTCTGTTCGAATCGGCTATAATTCACGAGAGTCGGCTCCCCTTCTGGAATTCGTTTCGGGGACTTTGAATCGAGTTCTTCGTCTCAATCAGAGATTCGGTTGATCTCGCGATATTAAAATTTCAAAAGTTTTTTTATGCTCCGTTATTGCGAACGACGTAGCTTTTTGCAAAGGTGGATCGAAATAATAAATAAAACGAGTAGTGTAGATCGAACGTTTGATAAGAGACGAATGAATAATCTTTGAAAATTTTCTTGCGAGAGCAAGTCTCTCGGTGCAATTTGTCATCGCGCACCTTTATTACTCCTCTTCCTGCTTCCCTCATTTTCCCCGTCTCGCACCTCCTTATCTGGCCGATCGCTCTTGGGTATTGGTTACTGATAACTAATTAGGATTCGAACCCCTCCCCTGACTACTGCCGGCGCGAAATTTGACGTTCTTATTAACTTTTGCGACAAGCTCGTCCCTTTCTGGTGCCGTTGCGACAGACGCTCCCTTTCGCGTCGATAATATTGAATGTAATTATATAGCGAAGGTATAAAAATGACAAGTTGTCGTTTACTTGGAATTTTTTCGTGCAATTACTGCGCTTTTCTGCAAGAGTGTGGATGATCAGGTAAATCATAACTTTAAGAAATAGATAAACATAAAGTTTATGATTATTATTTAAATTATTTAGAGTTTGTAAAAGTGTTTTTTAAATCTGATGATCAAGTTTGTGTAATATCTCTCGGTATCAACAATATATGTTAAAACTACTAGTGTTAATGCGCTTCGTGCACAGTTATAGCATAAACGGCCGAAGAAGCAGGCCAAACAAGGCTATTTTAGGATCGGCGGCACATCACTTTATCTAGACGTGGTGTGCCGTCGGTGAGTATATTGTTATGAGGGAAATTAAAAACTATCTAGGCGCCACCTGTTATCACCTGATGGAGACACAGAGAGTATATCCGGTGACGAAAAGGCTTGTGAAAGGGCCAGTACAAAAAAATGTTTGGTACATAAAGTATAACACAATTTAAATTTACGCAGACATTGCGCGGTAAAACGAAAGAATAGCGAATCAGAGGACGAATAGAATGATTATCATGTTTTTTTTAGAGTAGGATTTGATGCGCGATATACTCCGGTATCAAAAATTTAAGTTCACAGATGATACACAGGATGATTCTGAGCAGTTCCTTATTATAATTACCCCAAATTTATATTATTAACAATATTTATTTATTATTGTTTATAACACACTTATTCTGAACGAATCACCTAAACTAGCTTCACTTTAATTATCAATTTCAATAACTCATGAAAAAGTGTAATTACCTTTCAAACAAAAGAAAAAAAAATGTGGCTATAGCTATCGCACGATAGTCCATAAAAAAGGGTTGTAAAAGCTAGCGCAAAACTCGCAGGCATAACCACTTTTGCAGCAGCTCGCCACATTAACTTTTATACACATACCCAAGGGGGGAACGAAGCGCATTGTCGCCGCTCATTCGTGGCTGCTTGAGCGCGACCTATTGCCACACGCGTATCTTCCGAAGCAGCCACTTCTAATTACCGGCAAATTCACCGTCTTATTATTACATAAACTATACACACGAGGGAAATTTTTATTTTCTTTTGTCATTCTATTGACTCGATAACGTTGTATAAGGAGTATCTTCCATCGCCGTATTTTCGCGCGCTTTACACGTGCGTGCACAGCTATTAGGTTACGTGAAATTAAGCGAAGATAATTCAGGCCACAGCTGCAATTTCCAAGAAATTGCAACCACCTCGTGGTACAGCGAGTTCATAAAGGAAACTCTTGTATTATACCTTAAAACTATAGAAACAAAAAATGCTTTAAATTGCAATAAAAATAATAGCTTTATTTTTATTCTAAAAATTTTTTACGTAAATTTTGTCTCTATATTCTTATATTCACACCCCTGGTAGAAATCTTGACGGGTTATTCTCCAGTTTTTCTCGTATTTATAAAATTACGCGATTTTATGCTCGCCATTTTTGCCAGAAACCCCCACACCTGGCGTGGTTTACTACTCGGAAACCCGATAAGAACCCGCCAAGCAAATAAAATGATTAAAAATTTGCAGGTTATGAACGGTGCATATTTAAAATGCGATATATTTTACATTTTGTTTAAATAACGTTATTATATCGAAATTTATTATTATATTTAAATGAAAGACACATATTGTTTAAATAATTTATTAAACGTTATAAACTTTTTGACATCAAGTTATATGTATTAACTTTACAAAACTTATCCGATGCATTTTATATAGATTTTTAAATTATTATAATAAAAAAAAGCTAGAGATCATAAATTTTATTTTAGCCAGTTTTTAACATTACACATTATCGCACTTTAACAATGTCTTAGTGGATTGAGGAAGATTCGGTAGAAGTCTTTTTCTCAAAATTTTCAAAAGAGCATCTGAATGTTTGTGTCCTATATACCAGTAGACACTACCCACTCCAGCAACTCTTTGATTTCTGGATCTTGACCTTCAAATATGTTTTGATAATTGGCATTATCATTATCGAGGTCACTTTCACTTTCACTCTCACTAGAACTACTATTAACTGAATTATCAGAATCATTTGAATCACTGCTTTCACTTGGTGAATTTTCCATAGCTGAGTTCTCCTGATCTTGCACAAAATCATTATATTCTTTCAGCAAAGAATCAAACTTCATCTTTTTAATGTTTTCGGAAAGTTTTCTTTTGTGATCAGTCATATTTTCGTTGCAAAAATTAATGCGTAGAAGAACGGAGCAACGGAGCTACGTATGACGCAGACGTACAGAGCAGACTTTGAGGTTATTTGGCGGCAGACGACAATGACGACGCAATACAGCAGCTGCTATGTGCGCGCGCATTCTCGGGTTGCTGCCGACTTTTTTTCGAATTCGCGGCAAATAATTCGTCTATCAAACTGGCGATGTGCTACTGAGCTGAGTAGCACAACACGACAATTTTCTACCAGGGACTATAATACTATAAACGCAGCTGCGACACACAGCCGGTGTGTACTGCACTTTGTCAAATTATAATTCTCGATCGTCGAACGCTTCTGCGAGTGTATATAACACAGAAGCGCGCGCTCAGGCGCGTTCAGAGTCTAGAGCCAGGCATGCACACAAGCCAACGCCTCTCGCTCGCGTTCATTACTCGCTAATGAAGGCAAAATCCGCGAGTGAGAGAGATAGAGAGAAAGATCGTAATGGGGTTGAAGTAGCTGCTCGCGCCCGCGATCCGAATTCTCCGAAAGCTCCAAATGCTTTTCCCTCAGTGAAGAGTAAGTATATGTGTGTGTATTAGGAACGGCGTTTCCGTCTCGTCGCAATCTCTCTCTCTCTCTTGCGCGCGCACGTATATATACAGTTACTACACGGACCTTCGTCCTCCCGAATCTACTTAGTCCGTCGAAATTACACGCAAGTAATTTATAATTTAGACTACTAGTACGAGAGCCTATCAAAGTCTATTTCCTCCTGCTCTAACTGTAAACTTTGCGCGCAAGCTCTGGACGTGAGGAGTATAATTGATATAGATAAAAATCAAAGGTTCGATAATCGATCGCGTCTATTAACCAAAATCACATTCTCACGTCACCAGCGACGGCATATTATAGCCTGCCTCTCCCCCAGTGTGTCGAATATGTATTCTGCGGCTAAACACCGCCTTCTCTCTCTCTCTCTCTCTCTCTCTCTCTCTCTCTCTCTCTCTCTCTCTCTCTCTCTCTCTCACACAGATTACGTAATAATCTCGTTAAACATTAATCCCGAAATTCGCCGGTCGGTGTAACTACGCCGCGGTTGACCGTCGACGCAGCGCAGCTTTCTCTCTCTCTCTCTCCCTTCATCTGCAAATTGACTTGGAACTTTGTCATTATTCTAATTGTCTAAGCCGTCGGCAATTACACCGCCGTCGCCGTTGCGATAGAGACAATTTTGATGGATCGTTATTTTCTTTTTAACACGTACCGAACTGAAAGATTAATGGAGAGAATTTTTGCTAAACTTTTTCATGCACAGCAATATATTATACAAGTCAAACGAGTCTGCATCTGATTTCATAAAATCAACTCGCAGAGTCGCTGCAGTTTTTTCATTTTGTCGCTCCTCTCCATCAGGACGGAGTAGGAGCATCCGAAGAGCGACGGAAAAAGGAAGAAGCAGAGACGGAAACGTATAAACAGACTACGTCGTCAAGACGCCGTTCGTGCGCGTGTAATCTAATGAAAGCAAAAAAGGAAAGAGAGAGAGAGAGAGAGAGAGAGAGAGAGAGAGGGCCTAAAAAAGAAGCGTATCTAGTTTCCGGCAGAACTCCTCGCTCGTGTGCGTCATTCGATTTGCGCGATCGGCGAATATTGAACTTCTTATTTGCGAGTAGTTACGATCGGCTCCTCCGTGGAGTCGTCTCGCTAAAAAGCTCATTTCTCCGCAAGGAGAGAGAGAGAGAGAGCAGCGGAATTGTATTAGATCGAAGGTTAATTCAGTTTTTTCTCTATAGATACTTTTGTTTTTACAAAAACGATACTCGTACTCGACAAAATCGATCGATAGATTCCCGGAAAGCAGGTACATACCGGAAGACGCAAAATTGCATCAGTCGGCAAGTCGGCAGACGCATCCTCTCGTTTATCCCTTAAACCTCGGAAAATGTGTGCCTCCAGCCTCTCTCCCCTAAGATATTCCGAATTTATATATACACATAGTTCGAACTGCGCGAGGAGCTTTCATATTGCGTTTTTCGTATATAGTCCAGTTCGAGCTCAAAGGCTGAAAGCTCGGGAAAGAGTTTGCATGTTTCTCCGCGTGTACGTGTGTGGCCAACGCGCCGATTTCAATGGATGTGCCGGTGGAGATCCGGAGTATAAGGGGATAAAGTCGGCTGGGATTCTAGGCGCGAAAAAGGGAGAAAAGAAGCGACCGGCGAGCTTTTGCATGTATCTGGCAAGTTTTTAAATAATAACCCGGTCAGGCCACGGCTGAAGGATAATCCTAAATAAAATGCGTCGGCTCGAAGATTTACAACTGTGGGGAGGTTGAAGGTTTTTGATCGGTGAGCACTTTGGAAAATTCGAACGAACAATTTCAATTTTTACTTTTTTATATCTACTCTTTTGATCTTTGACTCTCGGAATAAGAATGTACCTCTTTGTACCTCCAAATTATTATTTGTGTCATGCAATGGTTTAGTTAACTGAATCATTTGATCAAAGAATATCACTAGTATTACAACTAAAAGAACCTAAACCAAAGAAAAATGAATAAACCCCAGCTCGCCTCGGGCTCGCATTGTCTCCAACAATCCCAAAACATTTAACCCGTCATAAAAATCAATTCCACACGCGTGTACGTATAGCCAGTGTCTCCGCTCCCTCCCCTCGTCATTTCGAATAACGCGATGAAATATCGAGTTTAATATAAGGTCGATCTCAGTGCCAGGGTCCGCGTATAGTAGATGCAGGGAAAGTAAATGCGCCCCCATAAATTAAAGACTCAATCTCTTTGCGTCGCTCGAGGATCTTCTACAAATTCGCACGTCCCATTGCCGGGGATTTTACGGGAGTCGCATTTTCCCTCTGCCGCTTTTTCGTATATGGGCCACACACATACACACACTGTACGAGCGCGCCCTAAAAGCCGTAAGATCGAACGGTGCGGCGGCGGCGCACACGGAATGGCATATACGAGTCCTTTCTTTCTTTACTCTCTTTCTCTTTTTTTTTCGAAAATACTCTTTTTATCATTCTTAATTTTTCCTCGCATTCGCCCCGGCGCACTTTGCCGGCCTCTTATTTCCTTTTCTGGGCTGGCTTTTATTGGCTCTATTCTTCTCTATTATCCTCTGTTTTATTTTTTCATTGCTTATATCTTTCACGAAGTGACTCTACTTGCTTTTCTCTCTTCGGAGAGGTCAGTTAAATGCACCTTATATCATCTTCTGATGCTGAAAACTGTAATCGATGTCATTCTAACGTTCAATTAAAATTGGCGACAAGGCGAGATATCCTATTCTCTGAGCTTTTCGGAGCTTTTTTCTTTCATAAAAAAAGAAACCTCATTTCAGACCACAAAAAGATATATAAACAAGACGAACGGAAAGAATTGGAGGAAAAGCACACCGTCCGGTCGGCGATTGCGGCAGGGCGCAATACAATGGAAAACAGAAGGGAGCACGGACTTTGTCGCCTCATTTCTCCTCGAGAGAGAGAGAGAGAGAGAGAGAGAGAGAGAGGGGGGGGGGGAGAGAAACGCAGTTTCTTTTCTGGAAGCCTCGCCTAACTCTCGTCTCTAATATCACTTAGCTTTCTTTCCGGGAGAAAGCGGTAGATCCTCCTCCTCGTTGCCAAAGAGAAACGGCTAGGTGTCGTCGTGAATTCATCGAGATTGTTATTACTACAGGGGGCTGCTACTACCTCCCCCCCCCCCCCTATACTTAAATACAGCGTATAGGTGCAGCACACGTGGTAAGCGCGTTATTGCGTGGGTGGATTCGAAAAAATTACAGTTTCCGCCTTTTAACCGAGGCTTTCTTGTCGTACGTTTGGATTTTTCGTAATTTTTTCGACTTGGATGCTGCTGAGGATTTTAGGGGGGCTTTCAAGAAACTGTTTTACCGAATTTATTAATATAAACTGTGGGCGTTTTATGAAAAATGTAGTTCAAGCTAAGCAAATTTTCAAGACCTCTTAAGGGTCCTACTTTAATACCGTCAAATGATACTCCACTAATCAGGCGACCGAAATACGCAGAGTATCTCGCGAGTCTCGCGTTCGTTCGTCTCAAGTATGCAGTTTCATGTTTTCGTCGTACCGTTACAGCCTGTCTGCGGATTATGCAGCATTGTTGCGTCTACAGTCGTTTGTTCGTCAGCCACTCGACGTGTCATCCAACGCGCATCGTTTAATGCCGCCAGAATTTCGTCGCTTGTTCTCCAGCAAACGTTTAAGTGCCTCGTGACAAGTATGTAGACAATTCGCGCTGTATTCAAGCCCAGTCATCATTGTGTATTCAAAAATTGTTCTTTTAAAAATTTCCTTTAACATAACGATCCAATCATACTGTAGCAAAGGCAAACCGAGAAAAGGCCTCCGAAAAGATGAGAACAAGGGTAAGAAGACGAAGACGAAGACGAAGAAGAAGAAGGAGAAGCGAGATGAAAAAAGGTGCGAGACGATGGCGGGAAGGACAGGCGCGAATTATAAGTTTTAATTACTCCGGGATGAGTAGATGGATTACTTGGCAGTGGCAGCAGCGGCTCCCGCTTCTTTCGCGGCGACTGAGTTTTAACAAGTTGTACGCGCGGCCTCGCTAATTCTGACGCCTGGCGGTTGCCCGAGTGACGCCACTGCTGCTCGACTGTAACGTTCGCATTGCGCACCGGAGTACTTATTTATTTCATAAACGTAACCAGATTCTCCGGCATTTTTGCAACTCACTTTTTTACTCCTGAAAATCTCCATCGACACCACCACACGGAACCTAAAACAAAGAAGAAACCAACCATGCGTTAAAAAACATATCCCACCGCATATAATCACAAAAAAAAAGAGAGAGAAGTGAACCATATACGTCGCGGAGCAAGAGAAGAAATGAAAAGCATATCCCTTACAGGCGACCATATTTCGCGTATATAATATAAAAATGTAGCTTTGCCGAGGCAGCGGAAAGCTCGCGCGCACCTTCAGCGGAATGTGTCTGCTGGCTGGCTTTTTCCTCCCTGGTCCTTAACGCCCCGGGAAATAAGTACAGCATCCGGCAATAAAAGCCACGTCGCCGGGCGTCACGGGTTTATACCGTAGAATCGTAAAATCTGCGCGCTTCATCGAAATGTCTTATATCGCGAATTCAGCCGCACACACGGCTCTCTTCGCACGTATCAATCGTCGGATGCGCGCGAGGTAGCTTGAAAAATTCATGCGCGAGTGGGAATAAAAAGAGCGACCTTTTTGATTTCGCCAAGCTGCACTCGGATTTACTCGTAATAAGCTACTGTGGGAGTAGGTTTTACTTTTATATTTGTTAGTTTTATAGGAGAGCGGGATATTTGATATTTTTTTCAAAAAATGTATATGAAAAATGATATTTTTAGTCGGAAAATAGGGAGATGTTTTTTTTTTTTTAGCAAGAGGAATGAATTTTCGAGAAAGAAAATGATATCGGAATAAAACAAAGCCGTACGATGCCGTGTATGTCGGACGCTGATTAAAATGCATGCCCCTTTTGATTGAAACGGAATATTTTTTGGATCGAGAGAGAACCGCTACATATCGTATAACACGACGTCGTATAAAAATCGTATACCTATATATAACTCGCGCGCGCATATATCCTTGAAAAAAGATGAGCCTGGCGCGTGCTCCACATTCGCAATAAATAAAAATCACGCATATACTCAATTACCGAGAACAAACGAAAATAGTTTTTTTTTTTATTTTCTGTCGCCAAATATAGCTTGGGTTTCACGTGTACACACATACTCGCGTTCGCAGTAGAATATACAACTCCTCTCGAATTCCTGCGTGTGTCCGAGGGGTCGCAAACGAATTATTCGCTTCATCAAATCGGAATTCACGCGGAAGCCAAAGATGATTTGTTCCGATGATCCGCGCAACTATTGTTGTGACGCGCGACCCGCCCTGAATGTAAAGTGGATTTCTCTGCGCGAGAATTTTTTTCTGTTTTTTTTTGTGTCGCTTTTGTTTGCCTCGTTTTTTATACGCCAAATGTACACATCGACGTTTCGATAATTTTATTAGAATCGCACGTGTGGGTGTAATAATTCATGCTTTGTTTGTAAAGCGTTTCGGAAACGCACACGTCAACTATTAGCCTCGCAATCAATGAACTAATCAATTTGCCATTCACTTGGGATTGACGGAAAATAAATTGGCGCGATATTTGCTTTTGGAAACTCGACAAAGTATAAATACGCGGAATAATCGCATACACAACGCTGAAAGATTGATATAATTGGCTATTCGGTATTATCGCTATAAACAGGCAATTAATTTCTGACGCGCGTTAGCTCGTTTGAAAGCCGAACACGCGGCTCTCTTTGTTATATCGGGAGAAAAATCCGGGTTACAGTCGCAAAGGGCCGGGACCGTTTGAAGCATCAATCACACGTCACGTTTCAAATGTCAAAATCCATGCGTCGGGCAATTATCGGAGATTATTATAATATTGAAACATTTTGTATAGAATCCACGCGGACGAACGAAATTGATTTCACCTTTGAGTTGAAAATAGGTTGCTATTAATTCTGCGGTTCATCAAAGTTCTGGACCATTTGATCGTTAGCTTTGTAAGGTATGTACGAATGTATTTCAGGAGCAATGCATAGAAGCACGTATTAATTATTACTGCTGCCAATCTACAAATTTTGCCAATCACGAGCACACCGATGAAATTTTATCAAAACGATAAAACTCCCCCAACCAATATACCAGCAGTCCAATCGATTAAGTCAAATCGCGCGCATTAATACACGAATACTCGCCGGTCGTTCGCCTCGCAGTAGTAGCAGCCGCGCAATCGAAAGCAGCAACTTACAATAACAAGCGATCGCTCGCAAATCCCCTTGGCAAAATACGCGTTCGTTCCTTTTCGCTCTCTCCCTCCCACATATATACACACACACACACGAGATCATTAAACTTTACCGACCAACGTCTATATCCGCGCGCGATCCCACCGCGTGTTTGGCGGACAATTAACGTAATGTTCGCCGCATTATCATAACTCACACCTTCAAGCTCTATACCCCATCGGCCAGCCGCACACATGCACGTAGCGAAAAGGGGCGCGGCGACTCGGTCGATAAAGCGCGCGCGAGCTTGCTCTCCCCCGCAGAGAAATTATTTCTCGTCGCAGCTGAATTAATTTCGGTTTTGCGCGCACTCTGAAACGTACACGCGATATAACTCGATCCGTGCGATTTTTTTCCCGCGAAAGAGCAGCGATTGATTGGTGATACTGTATACGTTTGAGAGCGTTTTTTTCAAGATTCGCTTTGACGCGTTATACCGGCATTTAATTCTCTTTTTTTGCTGGTGGTGCTTCAATTGGTATCGGTATTCGTTGGGAGAGAGGAGAGCGATTTTTTAAAGTATATAAGTGGCATGTCGAGTTACTCGATTTCGAAAAGCGATCCAAACCGATTCTCCGTTCGAAGGCACACTGCATTAGCTTATAACGAGACGGATAAAGGCATAGCTTATAGCCCGTTCGAGCTTGAAACGCACTTAATTACTTTATCGCGAAACTCATAAAGTCACAGTGCGCCCTTCTAAGAATGCAGGTATAGACGAAGGATATTAAGTGAACTTGGGTTAAATTGTGGCTTAATAATTACGTTGAGCTATACCGACACCTTACGGTCGATGCGTATGCAAAGTAGTGGCTCGTAATCCGTGATTTAAAATTTAGGAATAAGCGAAATGTGGTCTATCAGCAGATTATACTCTGTAACTGAAACGTTTTAGAATATTCCGTGATTGAATTAGCAGGCTCTCAGCGTAATAGCTATTGAATTGCGTTAAATTTCCATTAATAGCAGAGGATTTATTTACAAACTCTGCTGGATGCATCGATACCGTACATCCTATAAATACAACCAGACACCAGATACGTGTATGACTTGCAAAACGCATCGCTCAGAGCTTGATAAACAACTTCCCTACTATATTATAGATTCACGCAAACAATCAATTATTTCGAAATAGTGCAATTTCATATACGCGCGTCGTCTTTCAAGCAACGCGTGTATACCATACCAAAACCCAGGGTATCTCTCCGCATGCAAATAAGCTCGATTTATTTGTCATTATACGCAGAGGAACAAAAGATGCCATCTCTCTCCGCGTCATCCCTATTGTCTCGCGCTTAATTTTACTCGTGGCGTGGCTTTGGAAAGTTTCGCGAAGGGGAAGATCGGCAGCCAAGTGCCGAAGTCTGACAGACCCTTGAGCCCTTTATGATTGATACGTCGCCTCTATGTATACACCATCCGCTGGCGCGTTATGCGGACGACCCTGTCTATATAGATTGCGAATGAACGTTTTCCGTCTTGTCTGTATGAGGTGAACACGTGGGAGTCTCTGTTTCTTCTTTTTTTTTCGGCGAAGCTTGAGTGATCGGCGTTTGAGTGAGAGACAGGGGCCAGTCACTTTGCCGTGTACGGGAGCAGATCGATGTGCGCGAGCTTTTATCGTCATGAAAATTGAATTTCATACGCCCCCTCTTGTGTGTGTTTTTGCCTCCGAAGCTTTGATCGGCTAATGTGGTTTCGTGTTTAAAAAATACGAAATATTCTTTATGAGTATTTTCAAATATTAAGCTATCATCCTTATACACTATACCATACGTGCCTAAATTAATACCTATCCTTCCGTACAAAAAAAAAAAAATAAAAAAAAAAAAAAAAAAAAAAAAAAAGAAAAAAAGAAAATGAGGAATTCAGTCCGCGCGAATATTCATCGAAATTTTTATCGCCAGCGCGTAGTCCGAAAAAAACAGCATCAACCGTGCGAACTGCACGATCAGTCATCGCGAGGCGCGCGTATGACACGGCCGAGCGAAACACTGATATGAATCATGCATATTGAACGGCGCGAGCTTGCAAAGGCACATATACAGGCTAGCGTTCGCGCGAGACGTGCGTTTATTTATTGACGAGCTTGCAGCCGGCTGTGCAGCCGCGCACTTCATTAAGCGCTTCCTGACTTGCTCAGATCCATTTAGAAATATATCTCTCGCGATTCAGGGAGATAGCGATGGGTATATTTCATCTTGTAGAAGGAAACTAGTCATTTTTAGAGGAATCATCATCTTGACTATACCATACGTAGGGTTTGTGTTAACAGAAGCATTGAATGCAACCACCCGGGAATATCATCGGTATCACGCACGTGGTGTGTGCTTCTCTTTATATTTGCCTGAATTTATGCGAGAGCTTGCGCACAGCTGCAAATATCGCCAGCGGCGCGACACGTGCCGATGACGATGCTATACTGACGCTTTTCCGCGCCCGTAAACGAGACCCGATGTCGCTGACCAGAGCTGATGATTCCCGGACGATGCACCATTTCGCTCTGTCGTCATGATCACGACGCCGTATATGGATATCAGGAGTTTATAGGTACCTCTGGTGTTTTTGGTCTCATCGTATTGGTAGTGTTTTAGAATAGATTCGTCAGCAATTTTCTCCCAGATACTAGATTGCATTTTCACACGTATCGAATCTTTAAACTAGCTACATGCAGAGAACGTACAGAGAAAGAATCCACTTCATACGCTGCAAACAATGAACAAAGTCCCTCTCCAACCAGCCTTTCTCTATAATTCAATGAAAAGTCTTCGATCCACGCTTCTAAAAAGTTAATTGCCAACGAACATCGCGAAAATCCCTGCCTCAATCACCGGCCGATCAGTCCCGTGTCAAAGCAAATAGTGTCACACAAAGTGAGAGTAGCATCGCGTCGAAAAGAAATAATTCGTCAAAAGAATTCCAGCGAATCGCGTCGCGAATCATCCGGTCAGTTTTCAGCAAGTCCTGCATGAACGTCCAAGAGAACCACTAAATTACTGCCAGTCGAGTTGTCAGTCGAGCTTTACACCGAATTCCCGATACACAGACTCGGAAAGTCTGCATACGCCGCTGAAAGAGAGAAAGTCGAGCACAAGGAAAATTCAATTAATTAGCTCTCGGCGAATTAGCGTAGCGCACTCGACCGCTTGTAATTTCGCCGTTTCCATAATGGAGGAACGCGTTATCCTCGCCCGCGGCGCAAACAAGTGCCTATCCCCATCTCCTCCTCTTGTGCACCAGTCTGACCGTACGGCTGGCTCTACTACTTAACCACTTTTGCGCTGACGTAATTTTCCCTGGAATCCTCTGTGTTTCGTTCGCTTGCTCTCGTTTGTTTCGACTTCCGTGAATGCGTGTGTATGTGATTAATTCTTTTGTGTTCGACGCCGACAGCTCTTTGCTTTTTTATCGACTCCTATTACACAGGCGTTTGCCTTCACGCTTCACTTTGGAATTTCGCGTTTGAAAATTAGAGGACTTCTAAGTATAGCTTTCGCATTCGCCGAGAATCAATGAAGGAATCAGTGTAATATCCGTGATAAAAAGTGTAATTTAACGAGAATAACGTTATACGAATTAGACATAGCGCAGGCGAGGAGGCACAAAAACAAGACGTTAAACTCGCCGAGCTCGTAAAAGACCTCGAGAAAGATACCGCACGGCGGCGTTTAGTGGTAGTTTTGAGAAGCGAAGAGCCTCGTCGCTTCCGTGAAATGCATGAAATCTCGGCGGTGCGCGCGTACAGTCAGGAATGAAATTTCGTCTTCTGCTCAGCCCAGACAAAGCTTCAGAATTCTCGAATACCGAGACCCAGCGAGCTTCCCAATGCGTTAAAAAAAATGCTTAAAAAAAAAAAAAAAAAAAAAGACTGGTTTCAGAGTGTAGCGTATTATACTCGACGAAACGACGTGTCGTCAAAAACGCAACAACATTACGAGCGAAATCTCATTGCTTCGCATGGGGAAATAATGAAAACAGTAGCATGTGCGGCTGACAGTTTTGTCGGCGACTGTATGAGAGCGTATAAATATACGCGTGTATACGGGGAGAGAAGGTAGTATATCGGAGTACGCTCGGTGGCTCCATAGGTCGCTCGGCTCTAATGTTATACGAGCTCTTTAGCTCGGCGTTGCAGAGGTCCGGAAACGAGGGAGGCGAAAAGTGCCTTGCTTAAAATAAGGGAAGCCAAGTAGTGTATGCGAGAGAAAGAGAGAGAGAGAGAGAGAGAGAGAGAGAGAGAGAGAGAGGAAGCTATGGTTTCGGCGAGCTAGCTTCGGATACGAGGCGCCGGGAAAACGATTCGATTACTCGGCAGGTTTGCAACTGCGGATAATTGTTTTTTCCACGGAATAGCGTAGCTGTCTGCGAGTTTGGGCTTCGATATATTGTATTTTTGCGATTTGCTGTTGAACTTACTTTGGAATACTGTTGGTGAGGAAACTTCGAGCGGATGGTGTTACGCTACCTGCAACATAAAGAGAAATTTTCGTTATAGGAAGCTAGAATGGAGTATAGAATTTCGTTGGAGGGATGGTGCTATCGATTGTTCGAGGGAAGACTTGTAATATTTTGCGTTCAATCGACGGCGCGATGAATAATAATTTTTTTTTTATTAGGTATATTTACAATTGTGAAGCTAGGCAGTTTTGAACTGGTCCTTTGCCTTTCCACATCGCTTGAATTTTTTTGACTTTCTGGTTATAAATGACGATAAATGGCGCATAGGAACTTTTAAATACCCATTATCAAAATTTGGACGCTGAGTGCATATGTAGCGGTGTGACACCCATGTTAAAACTGCCTTGCTAGACCAGCTTAAATAAATCACTCATGCTATAACTGCCCAAGTCTGTCATGTAACTGCTTCATGCCCTGTATTGTGGACGTTGCATTGAATATACATTATTAGGGCATATTTCTGCTTGCAGCAACGGAGAATATAATCGGCAGACGATTATGCTTCTATTATAATTAATTGTATATCCGTCGCTCCACAATATTCTCACCCTGATATTTATTTCCGTATAAACGCCACTTTTTACTTTTTGAAATCGTGACATTAACTACTTGTTTGCTGTGGACCAATGTTTTGATGTTTTCATTGCTCGCTTCAAATCCTTGGACCAATCGGGTTATCCTTCATTTTCAGAATCCACACGGAGAAAAACGATTGGTTAGACTAATAAACGGTTTGAAGTATGGAGAATAGGTTGTATTAGCAGCTTTGAAGCAAAAACGATAGCTAACCGAAAAACAAAACAGTTTTGGACTGGCCTTTCCCTCACCGTACAAACATTCTGGCTTGCTAACGGCTGGTAAACATAGGTGGCGCATAGGCACTTTTCTGTTTCGCCCTTAACAGAATTTGCGTGTTGAGTCTAAATATAGCGGTGTGCTATCTATGCCAAAACTACCTTCCTCGGTCTAATCAAGCCACTCATGCTATAACTGCCTTAGTATGCCGTAATTGTAATAATAAAGATACATATATTAATCATGTTTACATCTTTCACTAGTAAGGATCAACGATTTAAAAATCAAAACTCAAAATCGATGCTCGAAGGTAAAAACACGCGAGCTTTAGAGTCACTAGCGCAAGAGAGAGCGAAGGAGTACATCAGAGCGCGCCGAAAGTGCGGAAACCGCAATCAGAGAACTTGATGATATTCTCTTCGACATCTCGTGCGAGAAGCGCTACTTTGAAGTCGTCGCTATACCGCTACTATATACCACCACTACTGCTACTCCCTCCCGTTCAAAGTCTGAAATCGAATCCGGAGTTTCGAGCAATTTTGCCGCTTACGTCGCCTCGGCGCAAAAGCACCTTTAAGAATCCTGGAAAAGGTCGAGGAGAGGGAGGGGGACAGAGTGTATAAGAGAGAGAGAGAGAGAGAGAGAATCCCCGAGAGCGCGAAGCGAGAAAAATAAGTTGGATATATAATTTGAGAAGACGCGGAAAATAAGCCGTCTCGGTCGGGGAACTTTATCTGTCGGCAGCCGAGACCCAGTGCCAAAGGAAAGACGGAGGAAGATGAAAGAGGAGACTATACCTACTCTCCGCGATTCTCGCTTCTTCATCTTTCTCCGCTTTCCGGCGAGCCTTTGGGCCCTTATTCTACCGCGCCTTGTTTTCATTCTATTTATATTTTTTTTTTATACGTTTCCAAGATTTTATTTTCAATTTTGAATACTTTTTTATAAATACCGTCTGCTACGTGAAGCTATTTGTCCGACGAAAAATGAAAAGGCGGCGATACAAATTACGCGCGCTTCCACTTATTATAAAAAAAAATTGCAATTGATCCGCAAATATATGGAGTATTAGGCGTTTGTTTTTCCACAACGTACATATACACTGTCTAAATCTGAAATAGTGAACATTTTCTAAATCAGTGAAAATACACTGTTTTTGCAGTTATAATGGTGCAACTATTTTAAACAGTTGCACCGTTATAACTGTAAAAACAGTGTATTTTCACTGATTTAGAAAATTTTCAGTATTTCAGATTTAGAGAGTACTCGAGATCAACGCTCGGTAATTCCAGAATTTTTAAAACCACTCTCCTAATACAATTCCAACCTGGCTCGAGACGAATAATCGAGTAAAAAATTTATAATCGCTGTTTGCATTGATCCACGCAAAGAAATAACTCGCATATTTACCCAGCCAAAAAATAAACCCTCCCGTTCATCGAACTCCACCTGCCCTTAAAACAGATTGAATTATACCGGAGAGCGGCGTATGAATTCTCGCACACACGGCAATGATACGCGCGCGTTGGCCGCAAACAGACGCCTAAACAAACACGCTGTCAGCTGGATTGTAATTAATTCAGCTGTAATAAAGTTTTTCTCCGCGTACACGCATGGTGGAAAAAAAGCAAACGAAAACAGAGGTAGAATGAAAAAAAGTGCGCAAAAATTATTCCCTTTGCACACACATACACACGGCGAAACTCACTTTGTGCGCACGGAGTCTCTTTAATATCGGGTTCCGGTTACAGCTCTCGCACGGTTGCGGAGAGAGAAAGAGGAAGTTTGCCGCTGCTCCACTGCCGGAAGTTTTTTATTTGGTTTCGCAGGATTTTTGTTTTCTTGCCTGTAAATCGCCCCGCAGCTTTTCGGTATGTTCGCCTTGTATTTACACCCGTTGCTTAACTGCTCGCTCGGTTTATTTTCCTTCGATTTTGACGTACGTTCAAGCGTTTGTGCCTTTCGTTAACCTACACTGTTTCGTCTGGCTTTTATAAAAAATTTTTCCATCCTATTCACAAGCTGTGTGTGCATCCCGTAGATATCGAATTAGTTCTTCGAGCTTTCAGTTTGTAAATCTCGCCTTTTTTTCGACAGCGTGCGCACGTACGTTAATTACTCGAGGGATTATGCGCGTGCGCATGGCGAGAGATTTTATTTCAGCGTCGTCCTACGTACACTCTGTCCTTCTTTTTTTTCGAAGGGAGAAAAACAACGAGCTGCGCGTTCCGCACGTCCGGCTGTAAAATACAAGAATGGAGATATCGCGCTCCACTGCGCGCGGATTCTTTTCATAAATCGGGAGAGGGCGCGGCGGGAAGCTTTCATCATTCAAAGTTAAAATTGTAAATTTTTAAAGTCGCTTTAAAGCTGACCACCACGTAGTGGTGGCCCTTCGTTTTGTTTTCTGTCTCTTTCTCTCTACCGTTTCCTCTCCCCCGTGTGTATACGCGCGTAATTGTGTGTGGCTATATGCGCTACTGTGCTTTTACGAGCTTCAAGTTGAAAAAGCACTTATCCGGCGCGTAGACGGGAATGAATATTTATTTTCGCTTTGAGTGCCTTGGAGAATTCGCAATTATTATTTGTCCTTTCCGCGATTTTTACTTACGCTTGTACCGGTATGTAGCATCAGCTTGGGAATATTCGAGTGAACTGTACATTTGGAATTTTCCCGCGTGCTCTGCTGTATATCTCCGTGTTTGTCGAGAGCTTCGATCGTCGCGCATAAAGTGTTTAGCGACAATTTACAATCCATTTGCGTGATTGATAGCGGTTAGGATAAATTCAACCGATGACCGATTTGCCGAGCGATAAGTATACAAATTTCCCATTCCCAAAGCTTGCGGACAAAGCTCGCCGCGATATTTTGCAAAAATGCACTCGCGTATACGTATGTGTACACGCATATCGGTTTGCGGTACGATATCGTACACGCGATTCCCCTGGGTGACACGGGATACGCGTGTATCATCGAGTCTCGAGCGGAAGCTTATTAAAGCGCGCGTTAATTAGCCGCTAATGAATATAAACTTTTCGGGCAGCATCCAAGCGCGCATTATAAGCGTTTCCTCGATGGTGCCGTTATTTTATTCGCCCGGGCGTTATACGACCTAATTGATTAATTCCGCCTCGATTCGTGCTGTTGGCGAGTCGGTGGTAAACATTTTTCGATGCATAAGCGCGTCATCCCCTGCGGTCGCATCGGTAAATGTTTAGATTACAATTAGCATTGCGAGACCCGTGGGATGAGCTTGCGCGCCTTGTTGTAATTTTATAATCGTCCTTCTCGTTAATATACTTTCGTAATTGAGATACGAAAATAAACCGGAGCGAGGGAGATATATATTTCAATGTCGAATTAGCCTTACGAGAGCAAATATTTCAGCTAGAATGCTTCTCTTATCAGAGGACGTCACGCGCATAATCGAGCAGCAGAAAAATTGCTAGCTGTGAAATCTCCGTATGTAATAGGTATGACCGGAGACATTACACGTCCCTCAGGCCGTGGGATGAAAATTCGTTTCGAAGCGATTCGGTTGGGGTGAAAAGGAAAAAGAGAGAGCTGTGACGAAGACGAGTGGCTCGCGAGAGTTTGCCCAAGAAAGAGCAGCGATCATGAAATATCGCGTATTTACTCGAGAGAGGAAGCACTCGCTGGAATCAGACGTGTTTTTAATCTTGAAAAATTAAGCCCCTACACTCTAGTTTACTATATGTATACCGTAGCCGACGAATTGAAATATTAAAATCCATCGCGAAGTGTTAGACAACAATTTGTTTTTTTTTTCATTCTCGAAATATATTGAAATTCTTTGAAAAAGCTCAGCAGCCCATCGAGTCACTGATCCAAAGAGGGTCGTCGTCGTCGCATTGAAACAGATTTACTCGGCTTTTAGAGGCCGCGGGCGAAACTTCTTCTTTTTTTTTCTTCCCCCCTAAAAGAGTCTCTTGTTACTCACACACTGTGTGTGTAGCAGTATTAGTCTGCTTTCCGGTCTTTGGCCGTGTGCCGAGATTCCAACTCTCCCTCAGGTAATTGATTAGGTTTGGATCGAAGCGCGTGAGAATCGTGGATTCTTTTTCTCTCGGCGATGCTTTCGGTAGTTCTCTTAAACGAAGATCCTTGGGAGACAGCCTCGCTTTGAATTGCTAAAGATATAATAAACGTTATACGAGCGAGTCGTTGAACTCGGAGGAGAAAACTTATCGCGTTAAATCTTCCATTTGCACGTCATCATCCCCACACCTCTGGTATAGTTACATAAGACAGCCGCGGTAATATCCCAGTCGCCTTATCCTCGCGCGTCTTAATTGAGCCCACGTACGAGTCCCTACTTCCGCCGGATTATGAATAAGGATTCCCTTACACGTGACCCGCGGAATTGAACGGCTGCGAGGAGAAGAAGATATAGAGAGTCGGGGGGCGCAATAACTGGCCCTCCCGGCGATAATCTCTCCGAGCCGTAGTCGGGATTTTTAGTCCGAAAAAATCGGCGAGATTGCTGCTTCCTCCTCCTTCTTATCTGCTCTCTTTTTTTGGTGCTTTGCTGCAGCTCTGATGAGATTTCGCTCGAGTAGTTTCGTTGAATCGAGGTATTTCAAGGGAATTCGCATGTGGAGCGAATGAAAAAAAGAAGAGAAAGAGAATTGAAATGCTGTTGTGTGTCAAATATTTTTCAAACAATCCACTTTGCGCGAGGCTGGAATTCTTCGATCCATGAATCATTAACGGAACAATTCGCGTATGATTCGGATCGAGCTTGGGCAATTATTATACAATAAATGCTTTTGCGTTTAAAGTGTTGCTTCGTTAACGAGGAATTCGCGCGATGTAATCTCTCGCCAGTATCGAACGCAGCGCGCGTTATGTTTCATTTGGCGTATAGTTGTTGCGAGAATTCGATGTTTATGCGTGAGTGAAAAATGAAACTTTGTAATCGAGTCGCTGCTGTGACGCTGGTCTTGTACTTATTGTAGACAAATAATATGGTTTAGTCGATAAAATAGAATATCTAATATTCGATTCGTTTCAATAAATTCTATTTTCTAAACGTCAACAGCTGCAGTTATAGCATGAGCGGCCAAAGCAGCAGGACAACAAAGGTTGTTTTAGCATTGGTGGCACACCACTGTATCTAGACTCAGTTATTATTATTATTATTATGAATGAAATGTAAAAGTGCTTATGCGCCAACTATTATCACCTGCCAGAATCACGGAGAGTTTAAGCGGTGATGAAAGAGCCAGTCGAAAACTGCTTTGTTTTGATAATTAATGTCGCTCTAGCGGCCACGCAGGTTAAAATTAAGTTTAGATTGTCATTAGTCAGACAGCGAATAGAAAGATTGCCATGTCTTTTTTAGTTAGGATTATACAGACGATTTTATGTCTTTTAGCTTGGAAAAAAGAAACGATTATCAGCAGGAAAAATCGAAAAACCATCAACAATTACGAAACTCTAGCAGCTCTCAGTGGAAAATCGAATCGACGAAAAGCATACCCCCCGCGCTGCACGTTTCTCTTTCTCTCCGTACGTTTCCATTCGGTTCGCGGGGCACAGGATGTTGGTTAACCCGTGGCTTGGGTCGGCTTAGCCGCCGGCAGAGATTTTCCCGGCCGAATGTGCTCGCCGGCGTTAAACGCCGGGAGCGAAATTCTCGCACGCGACTTCCCCTAGTTTCTAAGCGCGTCACCTCTGGTTATACGGCCCGCTGCGGATTTTACGGATTTGCGGATTTTATGCTCGCTTTCAGAGCTCCTATACTGCTGAAAAGAGCTTCTAGCTACTGCCTTTAAGGATCGAGAGTTTCGGCGATTTTCCGACGTTTCTGCGTTTTTAACGTTAGAGCTGCGATTTGTACAGTGAGACGATTTCGCTGATGTTGAAATTAATTCAAGTCGATTTGTACGGTAATCTCGGAACCGTTATTTTGATAATTCAATTAGATTTGTCCGAGAGCAACAAAAGCTCTTAACGAAATAATTTTCGAGAATATTTTCCATCCAAAATTACGAATAGCTCGCGAATAATACGCAGCAGATCGCAGAATTCCAGCGAATTCAACTCAAAAGTTACGCAAACAACGAATAAATTCCGAAAATATTATCACCCACAACATTTTCAAATTTTATCAGCCGCGGACCGCTAAAAAATTATCTCCTTTCAGTACCTATTCCAACACAGAGAAAACGTCACTCTTCGTCGAATGGAAATCAATTATTGACATAGCCGAAGATCTCCCGGCACATTTCGGCCGGTAGCTTCGCTCCATACGCTCCAACGTAAACAGACCGGCATGACCGCTGGCACATTTCGGATGATCCCGGGCTATACCCTCGGGGTCACACACACGCGCCCTCGCACCCCTAAAACTTTTATCCTTCCAAGCCAAAGCTTCTCTTCGCTGCTGGTACATTTTTGACGAAGCCGCTGTCTTCTTCGTTCTCTCTTGAAATATTTCCTCGTCGTTTAGCCAACTTTCACGAGATTTATCAATTATTCGCTCCACCTGGATTATTGAAGCCGAATGTGTGTCGACGGGAAGTATTCGTCGAACTTCAATCGAGGATTATGAATTTTTGAGTACACACCGACGTAATATCGGTTTATCTAGTCTACGAAAATAGATTTCTATGTTTACGCTGTTCGCACAATGCCACACGGCTATTTTTAACCCGAACGACTCAAGCACACGTCAATCATCGCCCCCGCATAGTGACGACGACACTAAACTCTCCCTCCTCTCAATCTCGCGGTTTTCAGCGCAGTATATAAGTGAATTCACTCGCCGAGGAAAATAAAAGACGCGTCGAATCGCTCTCTCCTTCTAGCCTCGACGACAATATACCGCCACCGAAACGACAGTCGTAGAAAAGCGCGCGTGATTTAGCCTTTCTTCTTTTCCATTTTCTCGCTCTTTCTCTCTCTCTCTCTCTCCCTTCCTTTTTTTCGGCCGCGTTAACGACGCAATTTTTTTCAATCCTCCCGAGTAATATAACCCCTTATACGCGCTCGTATCGTGAATATATTGAAAGTGACTCGCTGCGATGTAAAACTTGCTTAATGCCAGGCAAATAAAAGCTATCCACGCGTATATGTGTGTGAGTATAAACGATAGACCGCGCGAGTAACGGGCTTTTTCTCCGCAGCCACACGGTGTTATGTACAACCCGGTGGTATGGCAGACAAAGCCGCGAAAGGAGACTCGAGGGTGCAATCGTACTGAGGTGTGCAAGAGAGGAGGTGATTTCTGTTTACTTTGAGTTTCGAGAGAGAGAGAGAGAGGGAGAGAGAGAAAGGCTGAATGGGCTTTTCGATTACGTCATTTGCCGCGGGGTTTATATGCTTCTGTGTGCGAGGACCGATAAAGCGCGGATTTTCGAAGAGTTCTTAATGTTTATTTTTAAGGTTTATTGCGATCTGTATTCGTGCACGGTGTGGGAGTTTCAAACCGCCGAAAATTTCGTGGAAAGCCGATTTTACGTAGGCCGTTACGCGACTCTTTGAGCGCGTATACAGCTCATTTATCCGTATTAAACAAAAAGTCAAATGCGCCGAACATTCAAGCGAGCATCAAGAAAAGCTCCAAAAAGCACTCCCGCAATCCATTGCCGCAGTATACCTACGCATATAGACGTTCGAAAAAATATCGCTTAAGCCGTGCAGCTCGTGAAAAAATTACCTCTGCTCACTCCATTACACACGAGCGTTTTCAAAGCGTTTGATTCGAGCTCCGGCGCTCATTACGCCGGATAAAAGCTCAGTCAATGACGTGATCTCTCAAAGGCTTGGTCAGCTCGCAAACTATCCCCGGATAATTGATGGCATATCTATAGACATATAACGTTAGCTTGTCTTTTGAGAGCGGCTGTCGTGCGTACGACTTGCGAATTTTCTTCGGAAAATCCTCAAAGCTCGCTATATACACGCTGCCGGGGATTTTTGCATTATACGTATACGCAGCATCGCCGCTAATCGTAGGGTATTAAAGCGCAAGCCAGCTGGAAGGATGATCACTTTGTGTGAAAAATGAAGGATGGCGTGAATCTATGGCTTTTGCTTTAGCAGTAGCGAGGAAAAAATTCAAAAGAGCTTTTTGGCGGGAAAATTGATTCTCGAGTTTACTCTTGAATGAGGTCTACCTAATAACACGATCCGAGCATCGGGTATCTAACCGCGTAAATGAATAGCTGCCTATATAATGACCGCATTGAATCGTGCGCAGGAGAATCTAAACAATTCCGGAAACGCTTGCAAGCTCTAATTTACCGAATCGCAACGTTGCCAGCGGTGTACTGTGTCTCTTGTGGAGTCTATTTTCGAATTTCACCATTAGCACTGTGTGTGCCCTTGATGCCTAATGCTCGAATAATCGAAAAATCTCGATTGACAAACTTGGTCGTTGTACAGCGGTCGATGAATTAGTTTCATCGTCGAATACCTTTATGCTTTAAATGCGTGTTCCGTATAGTATTCGCGAGATGAATTTCGTATACAAAGTTACTAGAAATTGTTGAAAGCTCGTCGTGTGACAGGTTTGTCCTACGGCGAAGTGGCCACGCTTAAAATGCTCGGATTGTTGGTTGCGGAAGCGACGCGTGTCCTACATACATGACGGTTACACTAAAGCTCTCTCTCTCTCTCTCTCTCTCTCTCTCTCTCTCTCTCTCTCTCTCTCTCTCTCTCTCTCTCTCGCGTAATACACGTACAAGTTTCGTAGAGAATAACAACGCAGTTGAACTTTTCGAATTCTCAAGCACACAAACGTTTTTTTTTGCTCATCAGAAATTCAAGCAGCTCGAGAGTAATATTGTTATCAGTTGAATAGAATCAACTCTCGAGTCTGGAGCAACAAAACTTGAAGGACCGCTTCAAAAATCAACCTCCGCCTTACACACACACACAGCTGCGCGTACAAGTCTACATCCACACTGCAGCTCTGATGTATACGCGCTCGGTCGCACGCGGAGAAGCTTCGAGGAGTTGGAGCGTGTGCCTCTCGAAATCTCACCCCCTGACAGAGTAGCTAGTACTACTCTCACGAGAGCGGCACGCGAGGGAAGTTTTGAAAGCGGCGTCGCGGAGGCCCATAGGAGCTCATCGGCGCGTCAAAGTGGCCCCGACCAATTTCATAGCGAGCTGAGCAGCTCGCACAGTGGTGCTCAAGTTACCCTGCTATATGGAATGCGAGTTTCTGCTGGGGATGATGGGATGTGATGTGTCTTTTCCGTGTAAACTGGGTGAATATTTTTCTTCTTTTTTTTTTGGTTGAGAGGATTATGTTGAGATTGGGAATATAGACAGTAATTGTTACTTACGTTTGTGATGAGGAAAGCTTCTGGGTTGTGAGATAAGGTTTTACTGCAAGCTCTGGTTCTGAAGGTCTGAAAAATTGTGAAAACATTGATTTGAGAAAGACTTTTAATAGTAGGTATGAATTATATGGAAAAGGGTGTTTGACTGTCTGACTAAACCAGACCTATTTTACTAATGCATCCGCGCAACAATCGTCACTTCAAGGTAATTGTAAACCTATTTCAACAATGGTAATCATACTTTTCTTAATATGATAACAATAAGGAGTATAATTATTCAAATCTCGACTTTTTCAAATCAAAATCTGAAGCTCACTTATGTACCAAACATTTTTATTTTAAAAACACTAGCTGATGCGAGTCTAAACTTGAGTCTAGATATAAAACTGCCTTGTTTGGCCTGCCACTTCGGCTGCTCATTCTATACCTGCATTTAAGAATTTTTAGTTGTAGATATGTCTCTTTTATTATTTTGTAAAGGGCACTTGTGCCCGCAAATAAATAAATACCTACAAACTCTATAAGATTTTAAGATATTCGAATCCGAAAAATAAAATAACAGCATTCTCAAGAAACCAGCGTCACTACTCTACCGCACACAGCTTACAAGTTCAAGGTAAATCCCGAGCACTGATCCACCCTGCACAGCCGCAGCGAAACCGAGACACCGAATTCTCCGAAACTACAACCGCACGCTCTCTCTCACTCTCTCACTCCTACACCCACACGTAATACACCATACACAGATGCCGACTTTCCGGCGACTTACGTGTATATATAACAAGCTAGGCCCGCGCGCGAGATTATGCAAATATTTAATCGCGAGCGGCGTCTTCGCGCTAATGGGAAGAAATTGCAACGCCGGCAGCAGATTAAGCGTCCCCGTAGCGCAGCGGTTTTTCTTCCTTCCCGGCCGAGATAAGAATTTAATTTTTGACCACTTTTAATCCTAATTCTGGCGACTCGTCCCCCGGAATCTCCTAATTCTTTAATGGCTTGATGAACTTTCCCAGCGTTTATCACCGCCGAGATGTTCTTTTCTCGTTTCGGAAAATGCGGAAAATTCAATAGTTTTTTTTTCACCACGACGATGTGTTTAATATTAATATCTCGCTCATAATTGAAGAAAGCTCATCGAAAGCTCGATCATGGGGGNGGGAGGGGGAGAAACACAGTGCGGCGCCTGGAATACACGATCTGCCCTCGTAATATAACGGCGTGTGATGTACTTATGATTTTATTGAATATTTCGCTACTGCTGCAACTCTCGCTTCTTCCTCGCCCCCTTATCGTCATTTATATTCAGCGCGATAACCGCCAAGAATTTCTTATTACGAAGTTCGAGGCAAAAGAGAGCGAGAGCTCTCCGAAAGCACAACAACATCGACGGGGGGAGTATATATACGAAAGCCGCGGGAAACTGGAAACAATATTTAGTAGGAAATATAAGTTGCTCCACTGCTGCGCCGCGTGTATATATACCAGTGAACTCTGGAGATAGTTAAACATTTTAATATTGGAACGCGTATACGTCACCCACGCTCGGCGAGCTTTCGGTAAAATTAAAACTACGATGAAGCTGTTTTATTACACGGTCTCCGTGTGCCGCGCGCGCCGTCAAATTAATGTAATGGCCGTATACCGTTAACGTTGTGAAAAAATCAATAACGCTGGGGATCGAATTTTCAAATATTTTTTCTCGCGTTAAATTTCGCTAAAAGCTCATCAACGGCATCGCACACACGCCCTTAACTCTGTTAGCTGTGACGATTAAAAATTTTCATCTATCCCATCCGAGCTCTCGCAAAACCCATACACACTCACACAAGGTGGCAACCCTTAACCCATAAACGAAATTCCCCCCACGGCTCGAGCTTTAATCCATTTTATAAGGTCGCGGCGCGTGTAACGCGATAATAAAAAGTTCCGCGTGTGTCTCGCGGGACTCTGTAGTGGATTCGCGCGCACAAACAATTAGGTTAATTATTTAAGCTGTCCCTCTTTGCTGCCGAGGGGGAGAGATGTCACGATAGATACACGGACAGACAGAGTTCGCTGGACTCGTCGCTCGAGGGACACAATACATGTATATACACATAGTTAAGGAGATGGAAATGATGGATGTGTATAGCCATGTAAACACAGCGTATTGAGTAGACTCCCGGGAGTTGTTTTATTTTTCGGTCGTTCGCTGGATTAGTTTGGGTTTTAGTGGAGGAAATTAGAAACTTCTTTTTTTACGACGATGGAAACGAGAAAATATGTGAACGGATGAGAAATCAATAGTCGACGCGACTGGCTCGTGAAAACACTGTGACGAGTATAACGTCGCGTTGTTATTAAATAGCGATCGAGTCACGTATCTCGATAGTTCTCGAAATATTCGCCGTGCGCTTAATGACTCTTGAAAATGCGTTTGACATCGAATCATTAGAGAGGCTCGATTTTTGAAATTTAAAGCGCAACGAGATTATAAATAACCAGAAGCAATAAAACCGGCTGCGACACCGGCTAAAATCATTTCCGTTTTATTAATCCATAAAACACACGTCGAAAAAAAGAGAGAGAGAGAGAGAGAGAGAGAGATAAATGATGACCTCGGTAATAAAATCATTTTTATATCCGTCATTGCATTTCCCTGAATCTTTCCGTCTCGTTTAACATTCGTTATTCCCAATCTCTCTCGAAACTACCGCATTTCAAGCATCGAATTTTATTGAACATTATTATATTGATTCACGAAAGCTTCAAATTTCAGTTAAAAGTAATCGACTGTTTTATTTTTCTAAAAAATTCTCTCACCACCAAAACTCCACCAAGATAATAATAATGAAAGCGATATCGCCAGAGTTATGAACCTCCAAGAGAGTGAATTCGTCCGAGGGATGATGAGGGTATAGTGCACTATATACATCGCGCGGTGTGTATAGCTTGTACGAGAGACCCTCGAGCTTGCAGCCGCCGCCTCAAATATTAGTACAATACTGCAGAACGATGCACAGGCGTGCATTATACGAGCCAGTTTTGGATTGATACAGTAGCTGCGTTACGTTATATTGCTGAGATCTTATCTATATGCGTGTGGTTTATGGATTAATTTCGATGGAGCTTTGCGTTCGATAGAATTTTAAACATAGCCACAAGTTGTATCGCGTATACGGCGAGAATTTTTCCTGGGGATGAAGTAAGTCGATTGATCGACGATACAGCAGCAGCTTTGAGTTATCGAGGAGAGATATATTTGTCGATCTATCATACGCGGAACAGAGCGAGGCGACGCGAACGACGATGGATTGCCCGGACTCTGAATCGAGAGCAGTTTTTAATTCCTCGAATTCTCTCCCCCCGGAATTATTGACCAAAGGGCGTGATGTATCGCGGCTCGGACCGACGTCAAAAGTGTATACAAAAAGGTTTTAACTTTGTGATTTTTTTTTTTTAAATTGTTAACCATACCAACCACAGTAATGTTTATCTTTTCCCCAACTACACCATCACACGTCCAGTCGCAGCAAAGCAATTAAGTCTCACAAAACCTGAAGAGCATCACAAGTGGCACTCTCCACACTCGCTCTAGCACACGCGCAGGCGAATCCGAATAAAAGAGTTAATGCTCGGCGTAAAAGAGCCGTTCGCCCCCGAAAAACTTGATCGCGGCGTAAAGTATTTTCACGCGTCGGTTTAAATTGAGAGGGTGCAAGGGTAGGGATGAAAGGGCTCGCTTTGAATGCGCTTGGGGAAAACTCCGCGCTAGCCGCTGCTAAAGAGTGAAAAGGGAGTGGAACAACAAAAATCTGAGGCCAGCCAAGCAGAGCTAAAGCAATTTCACACTGGAGATCAGAAAGCGCGCGGCATAATACGAGAGCGAAAGAGAGAGATAGAGAATCACTGAGTCGCGTATCCTAAATGCCCAGAAAATTGGAAAATATCGCGCGCGCGACTGTACTGCTGCGGAGGGAGTATCAAAACCTCGGGTGCGACGACGGGGAGGTAATTTCATACTAGAGGTAACGGATATGCCGCGGGCATATCGAATCTTATTCTTTCCACTCCTCTCCGTTGCTTTCTTTTCTTCTCTTTACGCGTGGCCGCTATTTTTTTTTTTTTTTTTTTTTGCTTATTTCATCACAAGTCGACGTGTAACCGCCGGTGATTTCGAGCTTTTTAATTGATTCTCCGAGACGAGAGAGATTAATTACGCAATCACCAAACTCGACGGAACAATCGAAGCTAATATACAAGCGGATTCATTATAAGAGCGAAGCCTGGTAATTAACAAATAACTCTGATGCATCAAAACGTAGCTATGGCTCGCGAAGAAGAGGAGGAAGTGGAAGAAAAACCATTTCGCAAGTATTCCCGGGCACAAGGAAGAAAAGTCTGCGCAGCACTTGCGAAAGGAAGAAAAAGAAGAAGCTCCAGCAGCTAGTCGGGAGCAAAAAACTTTCCCGATATCGCGCCGCGGAACATAAGTTCAGCTTATTCAAGATTTACAATCGCTGCTGCTGCTGCGCCTTGCAATTTTTAATTTCGCGAAATCTCCGCTCGCGCGCGAGAAATCGCCTTTATGCACGGCTGAAGCTTTACCCCCGTCTCTACTGTAAAGTTTTCCACGGGAGGAGCTTTCTCACGTGTTGCGCGCGCGGAATATATATTACAAAGGCGCGACACACACACACACACACACACGCACACACAAGTTTCTCAGCTATACTCTCGCACCTGCGGCTTCAACTTCAGCGCCGAAAGCTCCGCACAGATGAAGTATCGATTTTCTTTAATCTCGCGCGCAAGCTAAAGCTAAGCCTCACAGAGATATGCTTATCGCGAGCTGTACAGACGAGCGTATATACCTGTGTGCAGTGGGAGATATCGCGCGACGATTGTGGGAAAGGATGTGTGCGCGTTTTTTTTTTATGCGTTGCCTGTGTTGAATCGAGGCTTCGCGAGATTTAAGGATGAAAGGTGCTTATGGAAGATTTATAAAATTTTCCAAATGTAACGCTTTATATCCAGTTCTCTGGAAAATCAAAAGTAAAGAGAAATTTTTGTTAGCAGTTGAATATTTCAGCCACCAGAGTTGGTTGACTTTTAGCATGGAAGTTTTACGTTCTAAAAATGTCAAAGAGAGCTCGCGGGACAAATTGAAACATTCTCGGAATACGTGTGTGCCCATGAATTTTAGTAACTGCACAGCTTGCGCCGCATTTAATTTTATGGAAAGTTGTAGCATGCGGGGAGCTTAACTTCTCTGATGGGTTGTAACATTTATTGGCTAACTTTATAAACTAGGCACTTTGGGATGTATGAATGAAACGCGAGAGCCGTGCAGCACCGGATACTGCGAGGCTAAAAATGCGCTTCCGAAAAATTGAAAGCTTGCGGAACTTGTGTAAACAGGTTTTAGTGGATAGGGACGATTTGATTCCCGAAAATACAGCTACGATTTCGCGTTTGCATGCGTGGATTTTATTTGCTATCGATTTTCAATATAGCGTGTAACTGTTGCCGAATTAATTGACTATTCAATATAACCGCGGAAAATATAGCCTGTTCCATTTGGAGAACCGCTCTAAACTTTAAAATTAATAATTGTAAAACAGTTTGTAATGAAATATCCGAGCTTCGTTGTGTATGAAGTTTCTAGTGCCGACATATTGCAAACTCTTGCGTAATTAAATGAAACCAGAATTTTTTTTGGGCCGTCAAAGGAACTTTTGCGAAACGTATGTAATTTTGTATTTAATATTAAAAACACTCGGCTTTTAATAAAGTTTGTCAAAAAGCGGACGCAGCTTTGCAAAGGTTTCATCGCAACTTTTCGTTCTAAATTTTCATACCGACTCGCATACTTTCTCAATTAACTTGGAAAATATTAGAATCTTGTTCAGCCGTTGTAAAACTGTTTTTGCCTACCCTGAAATTCGTTTCTAGCAGCCATAGATGTTTTAATTGAAGTACGTTCCGGCGACTAAAACGAATACTGTATAGTGCGAACGGTATATAGAACGCATGAAAAAGGCTAATATTTGATTTCAAGCTCGATTAAATTCTACTCGTGCCTTGCAAAGTGTCGTGAAAATTCCGTGCTGATGCATTTTGGTATGCCGAGTAATTATTGTGCGAACTCTACTGAATTCTTTCTCGTGTCATTTTCACGCAACATCGAAATACTTCAAAATCATCAACTAAAAATCGAGCATACAAGTAACAAACCAAAATACTTCTTGAAAATACCTGCAAGGTATACAACCAAGAAGAATCTCTCTATAACTAATCATTTCCACCTCTACACATCAACTAAGCAGTAAAAAAAATCAGTAGTTACTTACCAGATATGGTCAGTCAGATAGTAGTAATAGCAGTACAGAGCTCCGCAGCATCCTGTAGTCCGACGCGGCTGGATCCCGAGCTCGTCGGAGAAGAAGTGGCGGACGACGAGGAGCTAGCGGTCGACCGAGAGAGAGAGAGAGAGAGAGAGAGAGAGAGAGAGAGCGAGAGAACACGCCTCCCTCCCGTAGCGACGCGACGAAAAAATTCAGCTCTCGCGCCGACACACGTGCGCACGGGCCATCACCCGCATGTATGCAACAGTCGACGAGCAGATGCTCCCGAGCCTGGTTTATGTGCGCGACGCGTTATATTTTAATTTTCCTCTATTTTTTCCTCGTTTATAGATGGCTCGCTGCATTTTTCAGTGGATCGCGGAGTGGATGGAGTTTTTCGCTTGCGAAAGTTTGACGAGCTTTGGAAATTTTTTTATGCGTAAAATTTTTTGAAATACGATAGGAGTACGAACTTACTACAACTCCACCACTGGATTTCCAAAAATACTAGCGCGAGTATAGTATATAATATCGAATGAGAATAATCAACTGTCCGAACTCTTATAAAGAAAATAAACTCAGCAAAATCTAGATCAACTATACGGAACGTTACGCAAGCTATATACGACTGAAGAAAGAGAGCTCGAGAGAAGGTCGTGTGTTGGCTTCCCGAAAGCGGACGGTGAACTGAGCCAGCGTCCCGTCCGCGACACACAATTCGCCCTCGAGGTTCTCCGTCCTTTCCCCGGTGGGGGATGCGCGACTATCGGGAGTGGCTCTGCGCACGCATCTCGACCCCTACCCCCCAATAGACGCGCGCGAGCCACCCCCTTACAGACACTCCCTTCCCTTTTCGCACCTCCCCCCCTCCCTTCGCTTCCTTCCCATCCTTCCTATTCGAGCGAGAACACTATCCGGATATGTACTTTCTATGTTTGTATAGTTCTTCGCCTTTTCCTTTGGGCACGAGGGGCTTGATCTCTCTACGTGTGTTACGAATTTAATAAGGAGAGGAAGGACTTTGAGATTATGAGCCGACGGGGTGCCTGAATCGGAATGGATGGGTGCGGGGTGCGGGGAGGATGACACATTTTTTTATCGGCTTTTGATAAATATTTACGAGAGACGCTTTTCATTAGAGGGATGGTGTTCGTTTGGGGAAGCGTAAATTAACGAGTGTGTTTGTACTGCATTACAAAACCGAGCGAAAAGCTTGTTTATATAGAAAAATTAATAAACACATCGTGTCGAGTGTACACGCATATATAGAAAAAAGCGAGTGTATAACCGAAAATTTATAAATTATTACCTCGTAGGAATTCGACACCGGCGTCGCGTCCCCCCCTATGCGACCCGCCCACGTAATTCGATAGTTCTTCTTTGCAGTGCGAGAGAGAGAGAGCGAGTAATAGAACGACGATTCACGCCGAGGGGTGGCTTTGAGAGAGTGAGAGAGGGAAAAAAGCTTGGCAGGGGGGTGAGCGCAACAAGGAGGCCTAAGCGCGTGCATTCACCTTTCACTCGCATCTCCGGCGCCCGATGCTCTCGGCTTCTACTTCTTCTTCTTCTTACGGATTGCCGTGCTTCCTTCCTTCCTTCCTTCCTTGAACACGATGTGTATAACGCTTTTTCGACTGTGGAATATGCTTATCTGTTGGATGTTTTTGTGGGATACGTAGTGGGTGTGAGTCGAGTTTTGCATATGAAGGTATTGATGATGAGGATGGATGAAAATTGTTGATGATTTTCGTTTGAAACAGATACGATGAATTTGAGGTAGTAGGGGTGAATCAGTTAATTTATTTGAGTTAATGAAGTTTGCGACAAACTTGAATAATAGAGCAAGTAGCGGTTTCAAATCAAAGTCAATGGAAATCCAATTGCAGAAAAAATCGCCGAACGAAACGAAATAGAACGTTTCGTAATTTGTAATGATTCTTAAATTAAAGTTTTACTTGAAATTTGAAGTGAATACAATTTTGTCATATATATATAAAACCGATTCTGAACTTACGATGTACAAAAAAAAGGTTGAATCAATTTTACCTTGAGCGTCAATAAAAACAAAAAATCTCCATCAAAAAGTGTAAATAAAACTCGATATATATCCCTATCTCTCACCACACCAAGCTATATTTATCCTTTATATTCTTTGCTTTCAATCTTTATCTCATTTTCCTTCCTCTTTCCCGCGCAAAACAGACGATAAAATAAGAAGAAAAAAAATGAAGAAAAAGAAGACTCGCGATACACCTCAACCTTTTCCGCCTCGGCAAATATTTTGTTTACGCACCCAGTCTCGCTTCACTGAGAGAAACTGCCACCGCCGCCAAGAGACGTTTGGCAGCTACGTGTGCACCGACGAAAAAAAAGAAGAAGTCGCAGAAACGAGCAGCCACGACGAAAATTCACGTGGGCGGCATGGATCGTCGCGCGGAGAGAAAAACAAAAGTTTATTTACGAACGTGACGGGCTTCTTTTCCGATGAGCCACAACGTAACGGGGGGGGGGGGGGGGGGGGGTCATCAAGATGTGTACGACCGCCGATTGCGAGGCTCCCCAAGAAAAGAAGGGTGCTTAGGCTAGATTGATTTTTTTTCTTCCTCTCTCGGCCTGGACGGTTTGACGCGAGAAAGAGAGAGAGAGAGAGAGAGAGAGCTTTTCCTTTAAAAATACACCGAGAGAGCTGCGGGTCGTTAGCGAGGAGTCGGGTGACAAATTTTTCTGCACTGACACGGCTGACTTTCGGCTATTAGAACAAATGAGAGACTTATTGCAGCCGTGAGCGCGAGAGCGTGGCAAAAGACTGTTTGATTTTTAGATTATGGGGGAGGCGTTGAATTGATCGTTTTTCGCGTAGATTGAAAGTTTTCGTTGCACGGAGATGCAATTTTTTGTCAACTGGTAAGACTGAATGGTTTTCTATGGGTTGAATTTTCACATTTTGTTTTCTTCTAGAGGAAGATTTGAGATATTTTAATCAAATAAAATGTATTTGAAATGCATTAAAATTGAGTAGCATACCGAGCATACAGATAAATTTTTGTTAGCTATTGTTCAATGTATTTCTTTATGCAATCAAAACTGACGAGTACCAACAATTCACCTCGTAACTATAAACATAAAAAAATGATTCTTCTAAATAATGACTCTTCAGGCGCAGTTATAGCACGAGCAGCCCGAGCAACAGGCTCAACAAAGGTATAGCTTTGACATTAGTTGCTCATTTATACTATATATGCATTCTTTGGGTAGATTCTGATGAGGGAAATAAGAAAATGCCTATGCCCCACCTGTCGCCGTTTATCAAAAACCAGAAATTTGAAGTAGAGAAAAGCTAGCGCTGCGCATCTTTTTTGCATGATGTAAGTAGATCTTTGATGAAGGTAATTTTGAATCCGGAATTTCCGATGTGACCTGCAAGAACTGAACATTCGCTGCTGTTTTTGTTCATTTCCGTCTGAACAATGTGCGTTTTTCATTTTTGAATTATTCTAATCACGCTTGAATTGAAAAAAAGTATATATTCTGAATATTTTGATATATTTATGAATAACCGCAGCAGAAAAAAAGTAGGACTTTACTAATGCAATTTGACGTATTTTTTATTATTTCGTTTAAATATATATGCATGATAAGTGCGCGAATAGGCCACTTATCATGCATATGGAAGGAATGGGAAATTTGAGGACTTTTCAAAGTAAAACAAATTTGTATTGTCACGTACTCACACTAGCGTGCGTACGTGTGCATAGTTCGACAGCATGGCAACAGCCGAAGTGCATCGCGAGCTCGCCGACTCGAGCGGATGCTACCTGATGCCCTTCTTATCGCGAACAATGAGTCGTCGCGGGGCTTATAGCCCGAGAGCGGACAGTCCGCAAAGCAGTCTACGGGAGGAGGCAGTCCGGTAGAAGTGGTCAAGAAGCGACAAGCTCGCGCGTTGATATGACACACACCTCTCTCTCTCTCTCTCTCTCTCAGCTACGTTGAATAAACGTGAGAGATTACAACGCAACTCTGCATTTTCGCTCATTCCCGCACACCTTTCTTCACGTCCCTGGGCTAGACCCTTGGACGGCACAACCCAGAACCTCACCACGACCTCACCCTCACCATCCAATTCCTCCCCCGTAACAGTATTGAAATTTTGAAAATTTTGAAAATTTTGAAATTTTGAAAAACACATATGGGTGATTCTGCCGTAACTGGCTCATTCTGCGCGCCTGCTTCCCAGGCGTTCACACATTTGAAAAAAAATCGCACAAGCGGTTTTATGTATGTCTGGCATAACTAACTATATTTACCAATAGTTAAAACCGAGTATGCAGGCTTATATTTAAAACTACGCAATATAATAGGCCTCAAATGTCAGTTCCGTAACCTGTCTCCAACACGGATTTCAATCTAAAAGGTCGATGCAGATAAAAGTACGACATGTAAAAAAAATTCCATCATATATAGTATGAACTATAGACCTATTACAATATATTTTTCATGGTTTTGGGATTAAAATTAATTATTTAATATTAAAGCTGGGCGCTTACTCTTTGACGCCCGTTTTTGCATTAAAAAGGTACCCTCTACATTACCTTATGTTAAAAGCGTTCTAGTGTGTCATATAGCGCCGCCTATCGGTAGAATTTCAAACTATATACTACTATTTATGAAATCCAACCGTAGCATGGTTCCAAAATTCAAAATTGTGGAAGTGAGAGCTGATTTTTCATCAGAAATTTCGAAAAAAAGCACAACCTGTCAGTTCCGTAACGCTAGTAAACTACTACTTAGCAACAATGTATTTAAACATATAGGGCGTTTTTCTCGAGTAAATAGTAAGTATTTTCGAATATATGTGCAAAGAATTGTTTATAATAATTACGCTAGGCTATGCGAGCTGATAAACGCCTAAATGTCAATTCCGTAACCGTCAGTTCCGTAACACATAATACAGTAAGTATCATTAATACATTAATAATGTCCTAATCATTGCTTTTTTAGTATTTAAATGGCTCCAGTTACAAGGAAACGTCTAATAAGAGTCTAATTTTTTTTAAATAATTCGTCATTTAACGATATTGCGATCTTCGTGAATAAACGAACAGGCTGTCAAATATTGAGTGAATATACATATACATATAGATAGATAGATATATATATATATCTTAGACGATTTAATTTTTTTTTTACCAAGTTAAATTAAAATTTACTGGAGTTTTATTAGCGCGAATTACAAAAATGTCAGTTCCGTAATCTAGTCAAATATGGATTCTTCACATAACTTGTTATAAAAGTTATATGTTGTGGTTTAGCTTTAGGGACTTGTTTTGTATGTAATTCCAGTTAGAATGACCGTCCGATAAGTTAAAAATAGTCGATTTTAGTATAGAACATTTTTGTGACCGTTTTGAGCCAGTTACGGCAGAATCACCCATATCGGATAGTCTGCAGAGTGAGGAAAAAACTAATTTTTTCCCGCTGCTAAGAAAAACTCGATTTTCCATTCATTTTACATACATGGAAAGTGGCCTTTTTCGTGCACGTATGATGAAAATATAGTTGTTACCTGGAACTACTTCTTGACAGTTAGTAAATATGTACATACCAAACTCGTTTTTCTTAAAGCAGAAGCTTCAATTTTCAAGGTGCATGTATACCATCAAATTCCTTTTCATAAATTTCAGATACTTCCCCTCACGCAATTCCTTTCAGTAACCACAGCCCAGCTTAACAACTCTCTTTCCACAGAAAAATCAAGAATCAAAACGAGCAAAGTACTCCTCACAAACTAGACCTCCAACCACCCGTCAAACAAACTGCCTCTTCTGTATTACATCCTCTCCCGGATTAAAAGCTCCGCTCGCCGAGAGAAGAAGAGCTCGCCGATTGCAACGACAACTACACAGTAGCGACATACGCGCTTCTCTCTACTATCTCTGCGGCTTACGATAAAACCACGCCGAGGCCTGTAATTTGTAATGAATACACCTCTAACTAGCCGCGAATGCCGACGCGAGAGAGCGAGAACCGCCCCCTTCGAAATCACGCGTCCGCGCGCATTCATCCGCTCTATATACGCAATCCCAGAAATGAAATTATTATCCTTTGGTGCGCTCTGCTTTTGAATATAGCGCGCGAGAGCCGAATTTCTCGCGACAAAGCAGCCTTTTGAAATTCGGCGCTGATGCCGCGCGCAGCGCGTGACCGCGTTTGTTTCTCTATATTCCGTTATACGTACGCGTGCATCAAGAGCTATGATATATGGAAGGAAGGATATTTTTCAGTGGATACTATTCCGCTCTTTTTCTTTAATTTGTAGCTTATCGGGGCGAATATCATTCGTCCTCGGACTCTTTTGACGAGCACGCAAGCTCGTGTCGTTAGCGCTTTTTGAACTTTGCCATATATATAAGTGGAATTAAAATTAAACATTCGTTCGATGCTCGAATTTTGCGCGAAACTTCCTCGCCGCAATCGAATTCCGAGTAATTACACGCGCTCGGGGATGTAAAAAACAAACCGACGTTCGCGGAAGAGCAATTTAATTAAAAAAAAAAAAAAAAAAAAAATCCATCGATCAATTTGCATGTCAAACAGTCGAATCAATCAAGAATCCATACACCCTAAAAACCACCCCTCCCCTTCCACAGCGAAAAAGAAAAAACAACAAAGTTCTCTCTCTCTCTCTCGTCCTCGCTAAAATATTCAAATGAGGGCACGACGCGCTCATTCATAAAAAAGGAAAATATAATTCAAGCCAGAGCAGCAGCAGCAGCAGCGGCAACAACAACACTCCCCCGCAATAAAGCATTTTGCGTCCCGCGTATATCCGACTTGCATTTGAAATTTTTGACTGGATATACACGCTCGAGTTGGCAGGAGATTTTAATAAAAATCAACGTCAGGCTCGTTTGGATAATTTTCCGGACGTTTGAACACGACGCTGGAAACGCGCGACGACAATAGGGTAGAGGAAGCCCCTGAAGAGATCAGGCGAGAGAAAAGTGAGGATGCGATTGCGCAAGAGGAACGACGGCCTGGAAAATAGAAATGTATGCATAAGAGCCCGATGTTTCTCGTTTTTCTCGAGGAGACGCAGTGCGTGCGTGCGGCGGAAATATAGAGGAAACGAGAAAGCGTAAACATCGGGTACTGCGCGACGCACAGGTGCCGTTTTGCAGGTTAAAAATTGTTTGTCGTACGCGTGAGAGCGATGTCTTTTTTTCAAAGAAACGTATAGCGCACCGTAAAAACATCGTGCGATGCTGGAAACAACAGAATTTCGTTCTTACTCGGAAAATCACTCGACGACAAGATACTAAATTTATTTCCAGTAGCTCGAACTTTCCTCATACTTTTATACGTATAAATTCGAGCGAGTATAGCACGTGCGAGTTCACCCTCTCGAGTACGTCTCTCATTTCGCGCGATCTCTACGGTGTATAAGTGTGCTACGGGCAACTAAATTTTAAATTTCCCGCGCGCGCGCCATTCGAAAATTATGCAAATTCGACGACGACGACGGCGACGAGAGGCATCGACAAATATTCAGCGATGCAGGGGCTGTGTGTGTGTGTGTGTGTGTGTCGGACACACTTTTATGCAGATGAGCCTCGCCTCGTCGTGGAACACACGCGCGACATCACGAGCGTATGTATATACGTTTAGCCCCGCATTATATCGACGCCGACTTGACAAATCGACTTAAATGGGACGATTCGCTGGATGTGTAAAATACGAGCACGAGCTGTTGTACGAAATTTTGTATTTTAACCATAATAGAGAACCACGATAAATGAATCAAGTGCAGGATTCCACGCTTAAAGTTTTAATTATTCATTTCGGTGTTAATATTCGCGGTTCTAATGAAAATACACAGCCTTATACATTATGATGCGTATAGTTACAAATTCAGGGGTAGTATACATATACTAATTGCTCTAATGAGAGGTATTTACGCTAACAATGCCGGATTACATACGCACGAATTCTTGCCTATTAATGCTTTGCAAAATAATGATTATCATTATTTTCTCAATATTCGCATAATGTAGTCCGTAGCGCACAGTCGCAAACGAACGCCGAGCATCACCGGTTGATTTAATCCCTTTCATTAAAGTCGTTCGCGAAACTAATTGCCGTTTCGAATAATGTTATATGTAAATGTTTCAGCGCAACAAATGAATAGATTCATCAGTTTATCATCAACGAAACAGTCGTTTACTCGTACACACATACACACACACATACACATCGAATAACTTTCGTTTATAAACAATCGATCCCAACACCGCAAACAACAACGAGAAATTAAGCTTCGGTGTAGATATATAACGCGTCTACTAACACCTTGAGAAAACTCATTCGAGCGAGCGTCGAGTGACAGGCTCGCAAATTCTGATTATCGTCCGAATTAAAAGCCGCGCGCTTGCGCGCAATTATCAGCTGCGCGTAAAAAAAGACACGACGTCGCGTCGTCGTAAAGAGCGACGACGCTCGCTCGCTCGCGCGATTATGCAAAGGCATAAAGAGCGTCGAGCGTCGCGGCTGATCCGAAGGGACACGTTTTACGAAGCAAAACAAACGTGCGCTCGCGCGAATGAATTATTCATTAAACAATTTGTCGTGGTTAATCGTCGAAATGCGGGGCGTATACAATGGCTTTGCATACATATAGTGTGTACGTAGCGTTTGACTGTTTTAAATTTTGTTATATATAACGTGTACGCGTTGCGTTGGATCGTTTCGCGCCAGATATATCTTGGAGAAAATGATGAAATCGCAGTTGAGGGTGTTTCCGGCTTATGCACGGCTCAGTCGTTCTCTTCTGCAGAGACGAGAGTGAGAGATATCGTAAGACACGGAGAAGTGTAGCGAGTCATGAGTATACAAGAGTTTGTTCGCGTCTGCTGCTCTTATTTTGCCGCACTTTCCGCTAATTAGCGTCTTAGCTTCAATTAACTTAATAATTCGGCTGCATCCCTCTACAGCCCACTCGGATTATCAATTTCTAATATAATTGCCCGTGACTTCGTGGGAGTGTGAGAGAGCAGTGCCAATTAAGGAGAGATCATCAGTAGCTCTGCTGCTGTTGCTATTGCTGCTTCTGCTGCTGCTTGAGAGAGCATCGGGCCAATAATAATGTTTGCTTGATGTATCTCCGCGATTTCTCGTTAATAATCCCTCTTCGTTGCCGATTTTCCAGCTTGAGTCGCTCGAACAAGTTTAAGTCGTGAGAAGGTGTATAGAATAGTTTCTCGATATCGTTATTTAATTTATTTTTGTTATTACACGTACACTGAATACACATAAAAAAAANATAAAAAAAAAAAAAAAAAAAACGAACTGCATTACAAGCCCCTTAACGCGATATCTCAATTTAACGAAGCTTCAAGCATCGATCCGTACGGACACTTCTAACCGGAAAACAGCGTGTTGTCCGGGCGATTGAGATCTAGAGGCGATAAGGGCAGCTGTTCGATTGTAACTTACTGATTGTCGACTATCGCTAGCTGTATATACAACGTTCTCGTTACATCATGCGCTCGTGCGATCGGGTTTACTCCTGCGATTATTATTTCAGCTGCACTTCGCTTGTACACGTATAAATTTTACATATGCACGTAGCGACGGATGTTATAAATCAAACGCTGTTACGCGCTAATGCGATAATAATGCACTGGCGTACATCACACTTACGCTCGATTTTCAATTTTACGGGGAAAATTTTGATGCGAAAATATTATCCTGATATGCAGCGTATATAACGACTCGTGTTTGTTATTACACAGAGAGATTTTCGAGAAATTGTATTATCCGCGATAATATAAAATAACGCAATAAATTGCAATCAAGTCGAGCTGCCTACATACGGGTGGTATAGTACTGAGAATAG
This sequence comes from Pteromalus puparum, assembly GCA_012977825.3. NCBI lineage: Eukaryota > Metazoa > Arthropoda > Insecta > Hymenoptera > Pteromalidae > Pteromalus > Pteromalus puparum. Next base: position 14,241,760 of record CM053169.1, read on the forward strand.
CATGGTCCTCTCTGTATACGGCAGTAACACAAAATTGGGTGCTAAAGGTGCTCGACTAATGTGATAATACTCATTCCAGCGATAAAAATCCCCAGCGCACTCATGAATAAAACAGCGGCGGCCCGATCGGCAGATACGAGTATAGAGAGAAAGAAAAAAAAAGAGAGAGAAAACCACTACACACGTTGTGAGCCTGTGAGTGTGTGTGTGTGTATATATATATATATATATATATATATATAAAGGTATAGGTACGAAAAAAATACCCAATAAGGTGAAGGCGAAGGCAAAAAGACGACAGCAGTCCCGCATCGAAATTATCGAAGACACACGCGACAAGATCGAGTCGAGGGAAAATCGTATACGTACCTATGTGGGACGACTACGACGACGACGAGTGTGTATAGCGTAAGGGTCTGTGTGCTTATACTCCCCCTTTGTGGCGCGCGTATTTTTTATCTGGGAGATCGAACGTCGCTGATATCNCCCCCCCCCCCCCTGTGTACTTTTTCTCTCTTTTTTTCTTTATTATTTACATCATATGTCGAAGGTGAAAAACTTGTGGTCGAAGATTTTTCGGGGGGAGTCGCTATATACGAGTTCGTCGAGGAGAGAGAAAGAGAGATCAAACGGAAGAGACGGTCTGTGGATAATAAGGGCTGACGGATGTTATTATTGAGCGATTGCTGTAGTTCCGTTATCTGAGTTACTTTTTAAGAGATCTTACGGGGGGTTGCTCGATGCATGAAAGATTAACGATGTGTATTGGGTGGAAATTGTTGGTATAATTTATTCAAGATGAAAATCCGCTTTGTGCTTCATGATTCTCCCACTTCTAATCTAAATCTTCTAAAACTATCATCTTGTGCAAAGAAATGAGCAAAATCATAAACATAAAATAAAGTAAATTACTCCTAATAATAGAAGAATCATTTAAACACGAAGCGGATTTTCATCTTGAAGCTATAGTCAGACTTATTCTTCTTGGAGTAAAAAATTATTTTTGTCAGTGCATTAGATTTTGTTGAAATATCCATTATGAATTCAGATACGTCTTGCTGAACACGTGATGCATATTTATTGTTTACAAATTCTCTAAATAGTGACATTTTAATAGTATTGGTGCGATAAGTGTTATAAATATTTTTTATACAATCTTCTTCAGTATAACTATATATATATATATATATAATTATATAATAATTATATAATAATAAATAGTGATTGAATAGTTGCATTAGCGTTTCTGCACATCCGGTTTCCAACGCAGCCTTAGTGAAGCCCAAATCTTTTCTTATCAGCTCACCAGGCGGCGTCCCGATCGCATAATATGTATAGATATTTCCGCAACTATGGTGAAAGATACACACACACATATATATATATATATATATATATATATATATACTTGGTACATAAAATATTATTCTGCACGAAAATAAATATTTATCTCCACGTAAATTTACAGCTATAATATATTGCAAAATTAAAATTGTTTTATAAATTCGGCTTAAAATTTATAAAATGATTTAAATAATTAATTATAGAAACACACCTTTTTAAAAGTCTGATTGTGGCAAAAATTTAATAAAAATTAATTAATAATTTTTTTTTAATATACATAATATGTATGAGTATATATATATATATATATATGTGTGTCGTAATTTAAAATTATTGATTAATCTGTTGAAACAAAACGTTTCGAGATATTGTTGAAGCATTTTACGTGCCAGCGGCTGGGAAAATGTCACTTTCCGACTGCTGTGCACATAAAATAGCGAATTCACCACAGCTGCGGGAATAACGAATGGTCGGATTGCTTATGTGCAAATCCGCGGCCGAGTGAAAACTTCTCTGGGTCTAGAAGTGACAATTTGAAATTTGAACAAGGCAATGAAAAAGGTCAAAAAACAGCCATAATTGATAAGCATATATATAGCTGATGAAACCGGTAAAAGGGTTATCCAAATTTTTGAAAACGAAAGTAGAAGAGAAGTGCTTTAATTTGAGGGCCGGATGGTTAAAATTGACCGCTCGGATCAAAAGTTATGCAGATTTTAAAAATGGGAAAAAATCACCAATTTTCGTAGAAAATCGAAGTTTTCATAATTTTTCGCTATTTTCAAGCCTAGACAACTTTTGATCTAGCCAACTATTTTTAACCCACCGGGGCTCAAATTAAAGCTTTCTTCCGATACTTTGATCCTATTAATACACATTTTTCGATTGCGCCTCCAGACGTTGAGTACGCACAATTGAGCAATGGCTCGTTTCCGTTTATCTTTCCCATGTTAATTTCTCATAAGAGAATTTAAACTGCCGGGCAAAAAAATAAGTATTTCGAAATCTTGGGAAGGCAAAGTTTTTTGTGTTCTGGATTTTGTGTTCTGGATGGCCTAAGGAACCCAAAAAAGTTGGTTTGGTACGCGTGCCTTCAAATTTCAAATTGTCTCTTCCAGACCCACAGAAGTTTCCACTCGGCCGCGAATTTGCACTTAAATGTTTACACGTGCGATTTAAAACATTCTTTGTTTTCCCGGCCTATAGGTGCGTAATATACTTATACTAAGTATTATTTTAATTAACTATTATTGTTTATATAACCCACCCGCCACTGTGAGGACGCTAGAGATATAAGCGATGCAGTTTTCAATTATGCAAAATATACAGGGTGAGGGACGAAATTTTGAAGCTCAATATCTTTGAAACTAACCGGTATCGTAAACAACCCAAAGAAAGGGATCAAGATGCTATATAATACTAACTAAATCGAAAATTTTAAATTGATTATTGCCTTTTTACTCCAGTTATCGCGTCACGTAAAAATAACGATTCATAGTATACAGGGTGAGAAAAAAATATTTGAAGCTTCATATCATCGAAACTAATTGGTTTCATAAACAACCCAAACATAGGGATCAAGATGCTATATAATACTAACTAAATCCAAAATTTGAACTTGGTTAATGCCTTTTTACTCCAGTTATCGTCTCCCATAGAAAAACGACTTTTTTCAGTTTATGATGTTTTTCTTCGATGAACAGTGTATAAAACTTATACTTGATTGCTCGAATTTTATTGTGAAGTGTAGTTGGGCTCGGATCGGATTCACTTCTCGATGACACATGCTTACAACTTCCTACGTTTGTTCATTAATAAATTGTTATTTAACTTGATAAACGCATAAGCTGCCATGTATAAGCTAACATTGACACGTGTTAGCTTATAGATGAGATTCGTGTGATGATCCAGCTTGATTACTTATGAGTACAATTTTCTTTACTCGTCGCGTTCAGTAAATGTTGTTTAGTTTAGGATTCCGACCTCAAAAAGTAAAAATTTAGAACGCGCGTAACGTGCCTTTTTGCTGAATGCCAAAAAGGATGTAAGTCCAAAAAGAAAGTCTGCACTTGACTTTTTAGAATGAGTCTTATTCTTAAATTAAACTTAATTTTAATGTACATAACGTACGTCCGGATCGCTAGAGCGATATATCGATTTATCAAAACACAGCAGTTTTGGACTGGCCCTTTCGTCATCCACCTAAACTCTCCGTGTCTGCGGCAGTTGCAAATAGGTGGCGCATAGGCACTTTTCCAGTTCCCTCATAACAGTATACGCCCCGAGTCTAGATAGTGGTATGCCCAATGCTCAAACTGCTTTGTTTTGGCCTACCGCTTCGGCCGCTCATGCTATGACTGCTCGAGTCTAAAGTCGGTAGTTTTATATCAAATTGCACTGAAAAGATAAAACATTTATTTTCACACGCACCTGGCTATTCGGAAAATCCTCAACAAACTACATAGGATACCTAGAAAAAAAATCAAGATACCGTATACGATCAAAACGAAGGAAAGAGAAATATCCTGGCAGAAAAATACTAACTCCGAAGCAAGTCCTTCAACAGAGAATCCAGAGGAGGTCGGCAGTAGTATACAGCGTACAGCTCTTGATGTCTTTCTTCCCGCGGCGCTGCATACATCCCCATGTACACACACGCATGCGATTGACAACGCTCGCGTTCTTTATCCGACACCGGCCAATCGCGTTTGTACTCGGCAAAAAAACGACGGGAAAGGAAGCGCCCAAGGTACATATATCTATATATCCAGTATAGCCGCGGAAGAAAAGGACACGGGAGATAAGAATTCCTGTCAAAAGGAGAGAAAGGCATTTCGTAGAGATGCTCCTCTCTATCTTTGTATATGTGTACTATATGCGTAGACACAGCAGGCGAGAGACGTTGACATGTACGTATAGTAAGGGAATCAATGCAAGCGTATGGTCCGAGAACAAATTCGTCTGTAGAACTGCATGAGTTGTGTGCTATGAATGCGTCGTGATTTTCGTCCGGCGATTCGTTTCTGATCCTTTCTTCCGGTTGATTTTGCCCCTGCGTATATAATACTCTGAATTCGGAAAAGGAATCAAATCTTTGCCTTTGTACTGCGAATGCATATACGCATCACGCTTTATTGCATACACATACTTTGCGATGTATACGCATTCAACTCTCTATTTGCAGCTATATCGTAACGAAAACAATATTAGTGAGAGGGAGAGAGCGAGGGTCAATCATTCGAAAACACACACCCACACAGCCATTCAAAACTCATCCTCTCTCTCTCTCTCTCTCTCTCTCTCTCTCTCTCTCTCTCTCTCTCTCACTCTAATCTCGCGAGAGCGGGGCTTTTCATAGCCAGCCATTTCGCGCCTCTCTAGCGCGTATATATAAAGAGGCACCGCCGTATATAACATTTAGCGCGTCCTATTTGCGCTGCACTCGATCGACGCGCTGCAGGCTTTGCCCGCGTATAATGAGCATCGCAGCTATATAGCAGAGCGGCTATCTCTCTCGCTCAGCGGATTCATGTCCAATTATTTTTCGTCGTAGTGGTGGACACGTCCGGGACTAGTCGTTATAGAGTCGAGCGGCTTACATATATACATACGTGCATATGCCACAGCTACGGACACACACCGTACGTATCGAGAGCCTCCAGGTATGCGGGGATGGCGCCTTCGATGTAGCTCCGATGATGAGGGGTGATTTTTATCGCGCGTGTCGTATATGCGGGAAGAATGCGATGGTTTGTTCCAGTTTTCGACGATTGTTACGCTTGACGTGTGCACTGCGTGTTTTTATTCCACTGCGCGCAGGAAAATCATTCGTTTCAATTGAGAATCGGTTCGATCTTCACTCTTCATCGAGAGATGTATATCTCGTGCTGTCGCGACGCTCTCTCGATTCCTCTTCCGAGAGAAAAGAATAAAAATAACACGAGGATGTTTTTCCAGGCCGCTCGAGCTATCCCGGAGACAGAGAAACAAACCAATAGACGCCCCCAAGAAAAACAGCATCCCCGCCGATCTCGTCCTTAGCATGAGCGACTAATTAATCTTCATATACGCGACTACTGCGAACAGACGTCGGAAGTCCCACGCGAAGTGTCTCCTCCTCCCGTATATAGGTGTATATCACGCGTAGGTGTAGCGCCATGAACAGAGCGATAATTGGAAGCCGTATCGGTGGGTGTCCAATCGGGCGCATTTAATTAAGTAAGCGACGGATGACGAAAAAGGACGATCAGCAATTATGGCCGATCGGAACCACGAGTCTTTTCAGGCGCGACTCGCACCGCGGGTTGTCCCGGACACACACAGACACACCAGGAGGTCGACGTCGACTTATTGCCCGCACGACGAGACAAGGTGCAGGAATGGAGCCGATAGGATAGTGCTGTGGGCTTCGTAGGCGAGACAGGAGCTATAGGCCACGGGGAAGCCTTAGGAAAATCGAGCGATGGGGGACAGTTGTCAGTCAAGGATAATTATTTATTGAGGATATCGAGCGACATTATGAGTGAAGCTTATAATGGTGACGTTTGTATAGGTGGTAGAGCTTTTGTATAGTAACGTGATGATGATCTTGAGAGGTAACGAAGTTGAATTTTCCGGCTAGACTGTATGCCGAGCGAGGGCTAAGTAATGAACAATATTTTTAAAAATATATCGTTAAAAAAGTTTGAGATACAATAAAAAGAGTTTTAGGGCTCCTATAATAAAAGCTCAATTTTTAAGGTTCCGTAAAATAAATAATATATACGTGTCAGCAGATGCGACGGGTTTTTCTATCAAATACTTATCCAATGCTCGGAGGGACGAGTTGAACAAAAAATGTGTCACAAGCGTCTGTGACCCACAGTGCAGTAGAGTTTGACGAGTGATAAGATCGATAAAAATCCTGTTAGGGGAACTCTGTCGTCAAATACGCTTATGAGCAAGGGTCGGTGGATCGATAAACGAGTGTGACGCACTGGATGTGAAAATATTGTTAGCAGGAAAGGGGATCTATCACTTCTTTACAAAATTTGTAGTCTTTCTGTCATTAAAGTAAGCAATTATACCTACCGTATTTTTTTTTTTTTTTTTTTAAGTGGCATTTCGAACTCGAAAGTTCATCGCCTCATCTACGCAAGCCTTCCACGTATCCCTATTTTGTGCTAACCCTATCCATTTCGCACCGTCCCGTCCGATTTCAGTTAAGTCCGCTTTTACATTGTCCTCCCACCTGCGTCTAGGTCTACCTAGAGGTCGCGATGTATTTGGCTTTCCTTTCATTATCCGCGCTGCCGTGCGATCATTTCCCATTCTTGCAACGTGCCCTGCCCATCTTAGTCTTCGCGATTTAATTATTCTGTTTATATTCGGTGACGCGTATAGGTTATGTAGCTCGTCGTTGTGCAGTTTCCTCCACTCCCCGGTTTCCTCATCTTTCTTTGGCCCGTATATTTTTCGCAGAACCTTATTTTCGAACACCCTAAAACGGTTTTCTTCCGCTTTAGTAAGCGCCCAAGTTTCGCACCCGTACAGGATTACCGGCATTATTATAGTCCTATATATCCTTACTTTTACATTTCTAGACAGCAGTTTTGATTTTAGTAATCTATTCACGGCGTAGTAGCAAGCATTACCCGAATGAAGTCTCTTGTTAATCTCGGCTTTAATTTCGTTTCGATCATTTATGGTTGTGCCTAAATATCTGAATTCGCTAACCTTTTCAAAAGTATAATTTCCGACTCTAAGATCACCCTCACCTTCGCAAATGCCCAATTTATCCATGATCATATATTTCGTTTTCGATTCGCTCACCTCTAAACCCGTGTCCTCAGCCGCCTTTATGAGAATTTCCGCGTTTCTCGCTACCGCTGCACCGTTATCCCCTAGTATGTCCAAGTCATCCGCATACCCTAGAATTTGTGTTTTTCCGTTAAGGGTTGCACCTAGCCCGCTAGTCTGCATTTTTCTAACAACATATTCTAGCGTTAAGTTAAAGAGTACTGTAGAGAGACCGTCACCTTGTTTCAAACCGTCGCGTATCATGAATGATTCGGATACGTTACCGCCTACTCGGACCTTTCCCGTGCTTCCGTTCAGACATATTTGAATTAATTTCACGAGTTTTTTTGGTACTCCGAGGAGCACCAGGATTTGATACATTTTGCTTCGTTTGATAGAGTCATACGCTTTTTTAAAGTCTATAAATAGTTGGTGTATTGTTTCGCAATGTTCCCATTTTTTCTCTAACAACTGTCTTATAGTAAACATTTGATCGCACGTCGACCTGTTACGCCGGAATCCACACTGATAGTCTCCTATTATATCTTCCGCGAAGGGCGTGAGTCTGGCCTGTATTACGTTTGATAGAACTTTGTAGCAGGTAGCTAAAAGTGAGATTCCCCGGTAGTTATTGCAATCTGTCTTATCTCCCTTTTTGAAAATCGGTATAATGATAGATTCTTTCCAGTTTTCCGGTATCGTTTCATTTTTCCAAATAGCACATACTAGTTCAAAAATTTTGAATGTAAGCGCGGTGCCCCCGTATTTAAGTAGTTCAGCTGGTATAGAATCGTTTCCCGCGGCCTTATTGTTTTTTAGTTTTTTGATCGCGGCTTCTACTTCTTTGTAGGTCGGTTCTTCCATATGGAGTTCCGCAGTGTGGATTTCGTCTCCCGTTTCCTCGCAGTTTTCATGTACGTTTAGTAACTTATCAAAATATCCTTTCCACAGCTTTAGCAGTTCATTTTCGCTTGTAACGAGATTCCCGCCCTCATCTTTCATTAATTGCGATCTACTCTGGAAACCCTTCCTAATAGCGTTAATTCCTTTGTACATCTCGCGCGGGTTATTTTCCTTACTATTAGTTTCTATTTTTCTAATCTGATTCTTTTGATACTCGCGCTTTTTGTTCCTGTAAATCGCCCCCACTTGCCTTCTTATTTCGTGGTACTCTTCTACGGCCCTATCGCCTCCATTGTGTACGCTGTCTAATTTGGCCTTTTTGCGCCTTTCAAACCAGAGTTCGCACTCTTCGTCAAACCATGGTTTGCTCTTTGGCTTTTTCTTTCTACCTAGCACTTTATTCGCGGCCTGTTTTATCGCTTTTTCGATATCCCCCCAAAGACTGTTCGGGTCGTCATCTACCTCCGTCGGTGCATCCGTTTCTTCGAGTACCTGAAACCGATTCCTTATTTCTACTTGATACTTAATTCGTTCTATCCCGTTCCGTAGCTTTTCAATATCGAACGTTTCTACTTTGCTCGCCCGTTTACTATTTTGCCCAGCTACTAATTTGGCTCTTAATTTGGCCACTACTAGAAAATGATCCGAGTCGCAATCCGCCCCCCTATAGGTTCTTACGTCAAGCACGTTCGTGTGGCGCCTCTTATCGATAAGAAAGTGATCGATTTGATTTTTCGTGGCTCCGTCCGGCGATGTCCACGTTACTTTGTGTATATCCTTGTGCTTGAAGCACGTACTCTTTACTATAAGATCTTTTGCCGCCGCGAAATTTATGACTCTAATACCGTTATCGTTGCTGGTTTCGTGCAGACTTTCCTTGCCTATAGTGGGCCTAAACATTTCCTCTTTCCCTATTTTAGCGTTGAAATCCCCCACTACTATTTTGGTGTCGTAAGACGCGAACTGGTCGATTAATTGCTCCAAGGCTTCGTAATAAAGATCCTTCACCTCTTCCTCTTTGTCCTCCGTAGGACAATGCACGTTAATAACCACGTAATTGTACCACGCTCCTTCGATGACGATATACGAGAGTCTGTCGTTTACGAATTTGAAACTTTTAACCGCGTGTATAATTCTTTTGCTAATCAGAAATCCGGTACCTAGGGAATGTCCGCTCGCGCCCCCGTACATAAAGGTGAAGTTTTCGTTTCCTAACATACCGCTATCTTGCCACCGAGTTTCTTGTATAGCTACTAAGTCTAGATTGTACCCGCCAGCTTCTTTTAAGATTTCCCGGTACGCGCCTGCTCTGTATAAACTGCGCACATTCCACGTTCCTACCTTTAAGTCCCTATTGATTTTGGTTTGGTTTTGGTTTTTTTGAGCCATGGTAGTAAGTGAAACCCACGCGTTTTGGATCCTGTTTCCGATCGCAGGTGAATCATCCGTTCTAGAGGTGATAACTCCCATACCTCTCTAGAACTAAGTATGAGAGCTTTCCGACTTTGATAAGGACGGAGTCAGCTCATCGTCGGACACACTACGGAATCACGCTCGTATCCTAACGCCCCCCTGCAAGGCAGCGCGCCTACGCTGGCTTCGTTGCCGTGTAAGACCAGGTGGCGAATCATTCTACACATCCCCTTTCGGGGCAGTTGTCATCGCTCCCGCATTCTCCACGGCAGCAGGATTTTTGTAATGTGTGCTAAGAGGGATAGATTATAGACATAGTTAGGTATGAAGAGAGAGTGGAATAAGAAATATTGTTGAGTGTTCGTTGTTGTGGTGCTTGCGTAGTGTTTCTAGATGAATGCGTTCGATCGCCAGTGTGGGCTCATCACACCCACGCCCGGGCCTATCGGCTGTCCGCGGCTGCTTATTCGATTTATTCGCAGCTAACCTCTTTCTCAGGGGCCGTTCCTCTATCCGCAACCTGAGGACGCGCCGTGTAGTGGTGATAGGCACCCACCCGTCCGCTCTGGACGCACAGATACCTACCGTATACAACCGTAAAAGGAAAATTGCTTATTGATTTTACAAAGGTACGTGCGTTCTGACCCTCGATTCAATCGACTCGACTTCATGTGGGAAATATTCGATAAGAGAAGGCAATAAAAGCAACATATGTTACGCTATCAAACACTATCTGACTAAAATTAAACAAGAGGCATATGTTTTGAGCATTATCTGAACGCACAGTTCTTCATTATATTTCAAGACATTACACTGCGGAAGGAATTTTTGTTTTTAAATAAATATAATACGCATGCATCTATTAAGATTGTATAGAAAAAAAAAAAAAAAAACGTACAATAAATATCCCAGATGGTTGCATAACAGATTAAAAAGGCGATTATGAGTATAAATATAGCCATATTCTTATGTACATACATTAGTATTCGATTTCTTTGCATTTAGAAGAGACATTACACATCACTCAAAGTGGAAATAATTGATGAGCCTTTTAATAGCGGTGTAGATAAATCAACGTCGATTCAAGTATGAGTAAAGGGTGATTGGCTTAAAATTCATCACAAGCTTTCAATTGATTTAAAATTAAAACGCAAGCATTATCAAAATGCTGCGCAAAGAACTTAAACGAAATAAACAGAAAATGTATCTTTTCCCAAAATTTCGAATATTTAATAATAATATGAACTAATGCACTGCAGTTATAGCATGAACGGTTTTATAGTCAGACATTTCAGTTTTGGCATATAACACATCTCTTTATCTACCGTGTGCAAACTTTATAGAGTTAAGAGGAATGGGAGATCGCCTATGCGCCACCATATATCTTCGCTAGCCAGAGACTAGATATCTAAAAAATTCCGATCGGTGGGGGAAAGACCAGTCCAAGTAAACACGATTCCAAGATATCTTAAGGATATAATTAATTAGTCATACTTAAACATATACCTATTGCATGATTATGTGAAAAAGCGAATTATAAACAACGCATTCCTAATAGTATATTGGACAACAAAGAGGGAAAATTAGTATTTCAACGGTTTAGCATAAATTTGAAATAACTTTCTTTATTACTAGTACCGAAAGCATACGCTATTACGTGAATTTATAAAACGCGTACAAAATGGTTTTGCTTCCTTCCTAAGTAAGCCTTGTAATAGTAATTTTTGGAGTTTGTCTAAAAACACGTAGGAAATATGTTTTGAGATATTTTAAGTTGAAAAATAGTGTTTATAGAAAATGTCCGTATGGATGTGTGTGTGTGTGTGTGTGTGTGTGTGTGTGTGTGTGTGTGTGTGTGTGTTTATCGACTCTAGTTCAGCTTCTACTTAGTGGATTTCAATTCACCAAGTCTCATTTTCTTTGTTTTTACGAATACTCGTAAAAAGTTGTTGTTGTTAGTTGTTTTTTGCGTGACACGATAACTGGAGTAAAAAAGCATTAATCAAGTTCAAATTTTAGATTCAGTTAGCATTATATTTTTACTCCCGTAATCGTACGACATAAAAAAAAACATTTTTTTAGTTTTTTATTTTTATCTCAAAAACTAGTCGCCAAAATTGCTTAAAATTTTTACAACTAGTAGATATCGCTGTTTTTTATTGTCATGAATTTTTTCAAAACATTTAACTATTAATTTTTTGAGTTATATTAGTTTACCGAAAAATTACCTTTTATATCATAAAAAATGAACAGATCAGTCAATCTAGAAAATCTTGCGGGAAAAAGTAGACAAATTTATGTTCTTTTAGATACACTATTGTTGAATATATTGTATAAATCATATCATTATAAAAAAGCAAAAATATTTTTTCAAAAATAGAAAAATGGCTATAATATGGCCATAAAATGGTCAGAATCATAAAACAAAAAATGACCTAAATTCAGAATCAGAAAAAATATATGCATGTCAAATTTTATTACGATCCGTCGCATGGTTCCAAAATTATGGCGGTATACGTACACACACACACAGCCATCCGCACGGACATTTTCTAAAAACGTATGATTCGTACTCCAAACACCTCCAAATGCGTTTCCACGAAGTATTAGCAAAACTGAAAATTTTACTATTACAAAGCTTCCTCTTGAGGAGAAAGCAATACTTGATAGAATTACATATGAAGCAAAAACAATTATTATATTAAGCAATACATTAATGTTGAAGGAAGCTACGTGCCAAAGAATTGGCAGCGGTTTCTTTTTCTATTCAGGGCGGAAAAATATAGCTACACTCATCGCTCTCACGCGCGAAAGTTGAGTATGTGATGATGAATTTACTTCGTGCATCAATTATAAAATTCGTAAAAATCTGTTATCTTCTTCCGCTTCACAATTTTCCTGCACTATTTTCTTACATGACAAAAGGCACATCTCGCATGCCTACGTCAATAAAGTATTCGAAATATCTACGAAGATCATAACGTTTTAACAAAAGATTACGTCTACAGTGAAAAAAAAGTATTGACAGTTCAGTAGAACTCTTTTGAAGGTATACAAGTAACATCATCTATCGTAAAATCTCCCACACAAATATTTCGCGCTGCTACAAATCGATAAAGTGATGCGTCGGTACTTGTACACTTTTTACCCGCAGAGCAGACTGCACAAGATGCAGTTCGTACTACAGCCGTTAAATTCTAGAGGTCACTGTGGAAAAATGATCTTCACACCTGCTGAAGATTATGCAGTAACACTTTCCGAAATCAATAAATCAATATACTAGTGAAGAAAAATTATTATATAAATGCAACTTATTTGTTGCATAACATTTCATTCATTTGCATCGGAAGCATTATTTTATTTCTATATTATTTTTTCGCATGCTTCGTTCATTAGATATGGTGTAAAATACGAGTTTTTAATTGGTTTGCTGATTACAGAAACTAGTTTATTAACTTGAAAACTCAAGACCGTATTACAGCATTCTCACTACTTTTTTCCGTCAAATAAAGTCATATAGATACTTACATATTAAGAAATGCAAGTATTTGAAAATTTTAATCAAAATGAATCACCTTTTTTATAAAGTTAACATTATACATGGATCATACATCACAAATTCAAAAGAAGCATCGATCGCCAATATGAACAATGGCTTCTATAAACGCAAGCTAGCATCGGCTATAAAAAGCCAGACGAACGAGACACACTTGCTGTCAAATTTTGGCCAGTGTTACCTAACCAGCGGAAATACGGCCATATAGCACAGCAGCCGGCGCGGATTCCCATAAACGCCGCGGGATTGGTCACGTATAGTCGGCGCCGACGTGTAGACGCGTACGTGATGCCGATTAATGCCTCGGTACATACGCTCAAGCACTAGCGCAGATCAGAGCCGCGCGATGCAGAGGTTTATAATTACCGAGTGGACGCCTCTTCGTATAAAAAAACGAGTCTGCGAAATATGAGCAGCCTCGGTAGCTTTTAGGGGTAAGTCGAAGGAAATCGTTTGAAAAGACCCTTGACTTGATTTTAAATTTTGGATCGAATTTCTGATTTTGAGGATTATCGTGTGATTTTTATTATAAACTCTTTATAATGTGAAAATTAGTTGGAATTCAAAAACAAACATTTGCTGAGAGATTATCATGTACATACGTTTGACATTGAAAAATGAGGAAGCGGAAAACTCAGACTTCTCAATTAAGTTTCTGGAAAACCGGTTGATAGTGTGTGACAGGCACTTTCCAAATATTCAATGAGTTTACTTACTATCATCGACTATTAGACACACAAATCCAGACGTCTGACACCAATTCATACATTCGAATTTGCATCTATGCGAAAGTGTAGAATACAAACATTTTTAGAATTTGGTATGAGTATATAGAAAAGTTTTCAGGAAATCGTTATTGATAATATAATTGGATCCCTTAAAAAAATTTTTGTAAATTTGATTCAGATGTTAAAAGTATTTGAACAAACTTAAATGGAGAACACTTCATAAATTCTTGAAAGTTGTTTTATTATTAGACACTGAGATTGCATTAGCCATCAATGATGTAATAACTCGAGATATAAAGGTAAATAACTGGTTATAAACCCGATAAAATATTGATTTACAAGTAAAAAATCTTTATTACCCTATAATCTAAGATCCTATAAATAAAAAATATCTGTATATTTCAACACCCATATCCTGACCCACAGATCCGCCTAGTAGCACCATTTATCGATTATTCGCTCGCATCTCACCGCCGCTTGTCCAACAAGAAGAAGATCCAGAACCAAAACAAAAAAGCAGAGACCAAGACGTATAATGAAAAAAGGACCGGTGCATCGACGCGTACACGCGGTAACGGTGAACCAGAGCTGCCGCCGCTGCCGCCAGGGAAGAGGGGACAGCGCGCGATACACAACACCGTATCCGTCTCTCTCAGCTGCAGCCGGTGGCCTCATGGTAGTGGAAAAAGAGAGGTAAGCAACCAAGCCGGCAACAGGCTTGCTCAGTAGTGTTCGTCTGGCCCCGCGAGCCACTCGATCCTCGCGCGCGTTTCTGTATATGTATACATGTGTACGGTTGGATCGATACGATCGATGAAACGAGTTGTTGTTTCGATGGTGTGCGCTTGCGCTAGGTGCGGAAGTGATTAGAAGAGGAGACTCGTGTGCGACGAGAGTTTTCATATGATTGACACTGTCGCTGAGGACTGCGTTTCGAGATTTCGAGGATAGACACGTGAGTTGATGACTTTGTGATAATGGTAGAGATATTACTGCTAGAGTCGATCAAGGTGTATATGGGATGATATTTTATGGTCGTATAGATTGTGCCTTTTTTGCTTTGATTGACGTATGCAAATGATAAGAGTCATTAGTCGCGCTGATAGCTGTGTGTTTTCACGATCAATGTCGTGAGAGTAATTATGCGCTTTTGAGTTTAACGATCGGACTGCAGTCAATGCGCTATATGAATGTACACAACAGCTAGAACAATATTATCATATTGTGTTTATCTCACATTTACACCTGTTTCATAGCAGATTGAGACAGGCGTAGTAAGCCAGTACTTGCAATATTTTAATAACACAAACACTAATTAATTTCAAACATATCGATACAATTATTCTCTTCAACTTCTGCCTATTTTGAAAATTTGCTACACGCACAAAAATGTCCTCTTGTTCCAAGAGGAAATAATCTTAAATTAGGACCCAAAATTAAAATCACGTTGAAGCAGAAGGATTCCTTTCGACTCGAATAGATTCCTTTTGACTCAAATAGATTCCTTTTGACTCGAATAGATTCCTTTTGCTTCAAAATTTTTCTAATAAGCAAAAAGTTTTTAAAGCAAAAGGAATCTATTTGAGTCAAAAGGAATCTATTCGAGTCGAAAGGAATCCTTCTGCTTCAACGTGATTTTAATTTTGGGTTCTAATTTAAGATTATTTCCTCTTGGAACAAGAGGACATTTTTGTGCGTGTAAATAGATAGCAAGTAACAGTCAATAATTATGCCGATAAATTGCTTTAATTCTATGAATGTCACAACAAATTTGTATCTCAAAGCTCAATCACACCTCCATATCTAAATTTCACAATCGATCGCTTCCATCAACAAAAAAAAAAAAAAACAACATCCTGGAAAATCATTACACACCCATAAAAGGCTCTCCAACGCCCAACATCCATAGCGAATCCCACTGCACAAGTCCATGAAACAACGGGTCTCACAAAGCCCGTGTAAAGGAAGTCGAATCGAGTCGTTGAAGCGCAAAAAGGGCGACACGCGGCTATATGGCATATATACATATAGTCGAGCCGCGCTGTCCCGATAAACCGCGGAAACGCGTGGACGAGAGAGTCTGGACTCGATGGTCCGTTACGTTGCTCGCTCTATGCCTCTCGTTTGACCGAACTCGTGAATCACACGCGAGTCTCGACGTCTGCCGATGGCTCGGCGCGACGTATGGCATATAGCTGTATACGAGCGGTTATGCTCTTTGGGTTACGTGCGTTTTAGTGCCGAGCAAGTGGGTGATTGTGTTATGGTTTCTATATGTTGAGGAAGTTGGAAAAAATTTTGAATTAGGGCAGTATGGTGTAACTGGTTTAATTTTATTGAAAAAGAATCGATGGAAAATATGAGCTTGCAATAAATCATTCTTCGCAGTCGTACGCGAAATTGAGACGAGTTAAAAAAAATTGCAACGGCTGACCGCATCGTAGATCACGTCGAAATATATATATATATATATATATATATATATATCAGAGGTAAAATCAAAGTTAAAATTTTCGCTACATAAATTCAAGTGATATACTGCCACTGCGTGGGAAAACGGTTCAAAGTTGGAGCCGATGGAAACTATCGTACTTTAATGGGTCATTTTAGAACGAAAGTTAATTGTATAGTTGCAGTTGTCATTTTTAAATTTCTAATAGAAACTGCCAAGTTATTACCGTAGAGCAAACAATCCATTAGATGATTATCCTTTTTTTCCTTCAGAGATGCTTCTTTTTTTCGTTCAATTTTACACGGTTTTTAAAATAGACAATAAACACGCGGAACAATTGAATGAAAATTGCTCAATTATCCACTTCACTACAATATCGACTCGGAATATACAAGGATGAACCAACTTTCCGTTCTTTCAAAACACCTGAATGTAAACGGCTGCAGAGCGAAGATTGATCTATGCGAATGGTTGTTACACTTTATGAAAGGTGTGAAATTTCCTCGCTTGGATGAACCGATCGTTCCCATGATTTTTGGATAAGCTGGGAAGTTGGCACATTTTTCCGGTCGGCCGAGTTTTGCAATGAGAAAATATTATTCGTGTATATCATCAAGCATATCCCAGAAACGATTTCTCCATTATATCATAACATCGCGTATAATATGTACGCTACACTCTAACGTGTGTTTGCATTAATTTCACTTTGATGTTAGATAACCTCGTAGACTCGTATTTTTTTAAACTAGTTAATAGATGAAACCCCCTTCCGACAATTGTCACAGATAAATTCTAATGAAGAATGAAAGCGCAACAATAATTACCGTCGAGTCACCATGAGTGGTGTCTTTCCCAACGACAAGATTGTTTATCACGCGGTCAACCTTCCTGTAATTTCAAGCTATCCCAATTTCAGCTCGGACACACCTAACAGGCTTCCGAAGCTCCCCAAAACTATACACCAACACCAGCAGCCGTGTCTCCTCTCTTGGCGAGAAGCTTCTCATATTTTTCGGCTAATGCACACGAGCAGTTGGTACACTTTTCCGGCCGGTCGGCTCTTGCAATAGGAAGGAAAGAAAACGTAGAAGCGTGAGGATTATTAATGCCTCTCGACACACGATATTCAACGCACATTATACATACATACGTATACGCTCGCGTTACGAGAAAGCGCATTACGCAATAGCCGTCATGGAAGTACGAGCAGGTATGAGCTGTATGTGTACCGATATACTGCTAGTAGTACTTATACCAGCTAACGAATGGTATACCTACATTCGTTTCCACAATCGTGGCGATGCGCGCCTGGATCTTCTCGTAACAACTTGAATGGGGCTTTTCACTTCTCCAGTTCTGTACGGCCGAAAATTATTGCGCCGAGAGCTAAGTGCAATTTATGGGACAGATTCGGCTGGAATACCATCCTGCTGATGGTGTAAATCAACGGCGAGCGATGTCGGTTTTATGAGCGGCGTGACGTGCATATCTCGGATTGTTATGTATATGTGATATGATGCTCAAGACCGGTTTCTTGGATTTGAGGTTGAGGAGTTCCGAGTGTTGATTGATCGTTTTGTAACCTACGGAAGTAGGTATAATTTTTGCAATTTTAGAGGGGATATTATGCTTTACATATGGAATCATGCTATGAGCATCGTGCGCAAAATTCTTCGTTGTATAATTACAGTAAATATAAATATAAATATATATGTATATGTATATATATATATATATATATATATATATAGAAGAGTTCGTACTACTACGAAGGGATAAGATTTCGCCAGATTTTAAGTTGTATTTTTAATGTAAAATTAAAAAGGCATCGCGTCGGTTCCTGTTCTCTAGACGTATATAATGGATAGGTGAACCTGTTATCGCGACATTTTTCATGAATTATCTCTACTTTGCATACTTTTTGTGCGTTTCGTGGTCACAAAATTTCAACTATAAAGTAGTGAACTGCACAGTATTCATACAAACAGTAAAGTTTCGCCATCACAATGAATTTTTGTTTTCTTTTCTGCTGATTTTCATCATTTTTTACTGCAACTTGGTTTTGGGTATAGGTGACATTATTACAACAAAATAGTCCAACCTCCTCCCATTACAACGTTGACTTTCTTATCTCATAACGAACGCATTAGGCGCAACAATTAACCTCAGCTTCCAATTTTCTGCTCCTGGCCTGCAAAACGAAATTTCGAGCAAAAAGAAGAAACTGCTGCACAACAACGACGACACGATATTATCATCCTGGCAATTTTTCCCGCGGCCGGCTTTCCGGGTCAGCATATCGGTCGCCGCGGAAATTGAGCATCTCCGAGAACTAGAGAAGCCACCGCCATTGCCGCGAGAGAGCGAAAAACAGAGAGACACACAATCGGTGAAAGTATACCGTCCGGATATTCGTCACGAGTGTCAACCGGGACGGAATCGGACCGAATCATCGGACGATTTCCGCTCGTTGTCCTTTCTCTGAGGCCAGGCTTAATCGCCGACGCACTTGGACAATAAACCAATGGATATATACAGTCACAGAGAGAGAGAGAGAGAGAGTGAGAGAGGATAATAACGAAAGAAAAGCCGATTGTCGAATGACGTGCTGTAAAAGCGCGAGAGGCTCACTCTGCGTGACTTACGACAATTTACGCGGCGGCGGAGAGTCGGGAAGGCTTTTGAAGAGGATGATTTGTGTTTACTTTCTGGTTTGCGGTGTCTGCGACGGTTGTTGCTTTTGTAAACATTATGGTTTGTAACTCAATTAGCTGTAGACTGAATTATGTCGAAATCTTTTCGTTCGACGAGTTTTTAATTCTGACGTATAGCCTATCTTATCGGGAGGTATACAGTCATCGCAATATCTGTGAGTAACACTTTCCGCCAAAAATTACAAAAAGTGATTCACGAATGTACACCCCAAAACCGATAAAATTATCATCATCGAAATGTAAAAATAATCTCGTAACAATGGATCTCGTGCTCGTGATTCGCGCGTTATTAATTGCAATTCGAAGTACCACCGCAGCGCGGATCACGTTTTCGCGCGATGCTTTACGCTGCGTGACTCGTAATCGAGGAAGTTTCCACGAAGAAAAGTGTTGCGAAACCGTTGCCGGCGTCTCTGCCCACTGGCCGGAAAAGCTCTCGTCTTCGACAATTGAGACGAGTCTCGATTTTTTTCTTCGCTCAATTATCTAGCTTCTAATTAAACCATCAACTAGAGTATATATACCGAACTCTTCCTTGCTTAATGACTATCATTTTAAGTGTTAAAAATGCTAATGCCCGCCTATACGATTATCATTATGCAAACTGCGCACTTTTTTTACTTATAGTCGCGTTCATTATAGATTTTCGCCAGACAACGTTATTTCAAAGTACCTATTCGACGTACAGATAACGATCGACAGATGTGCATATAATCGCAAAGCTAATACAGGGAAAACCCCTATTTCAAATGGGATTACGGTCTGCGATATAAAAGTTAGCACCTGAATCGAAGTCGTAAACAATACACCCGTTACCTCCATAATTAACACGCAGTAGCATATCCTTCATTAAACTTAGCTCTTGTATGTACACACTCAACATAAATCACGAAAATTTCTCTTTCAACTACGCAAAACTCCGATTTCTCATTTTCACGCAGTAGCGCTCGCCGTGAAGTGTCTCTTGTATACAAGCAAGTCACCCGTGTTTCTCAGTCATGCAGTTTTTCCACGGTAGCTGCCTTTTAAATAAAAAAATAATAATGAAAAGCAAAGCCTATACCTACACAACTACTGCGCGGCGGCGGCGGCGGTGGCGGCGCTAACTGATAATCCATGACGAGGTCTCGCTCGAGCCCGTTCGGCTCTGAATCTCCTTGGGAGAAGTGACGGCACTTGTCGGCTTTCTTTCCAGCACTTGATTGTATGCCAGAGCCTTGTTCCTTTCCCTCTGTCGCGGCCAATTACGCGGCAGTTTAAGCTGACTCCTTTGCAGTCACTGTGCGTGTACGTGTGTGTGTGTGTGTATGTCGTGTATAGATGTATGATAGTAGAGATGTACACGTCGCTCGTTTATCTACGGCAGAAGTTTAATTGCTGAAAAACGTCCAAATATTCTAACGCCTCTTTCACTCGCGGTGTCACTGCGGCTTCTCTTTCGAGCCAGCTTTACGGCTTCTCTGATACGACTAATTGCTCGTTCGGTGAAGGTCGAGATTGTTTGGATTGATTTGAGCAACTGTCGGCGGATCGATGTACGAATTTTCTTCTCTGCGGATGAAAACTTTGATTGACGATTCGATTTTGATTTTAAACACTATACTTACACGCTGTCTCCTTTGTAATTTTTTTAAATTTTTGCAAAAAATTATAATTGATACGAGATCAGTTTCGTTATTATAATAAAATTTTCTATGCATTTGGCCAGAAGAGAAAAAGTTTGACAACATAATGATGTTGTTATGCAGAAAATGTAAGGTAAACAAGTCAATAAAATTATATTTATTTAACATGACTTTTACGTATTTCATGACTCTTGAAGAATTTATTGTTCGCCGCACGAAGTTTCGATTTCATACACAGTAAAGTTCTATCGTCGCGATGAATCTCTGTGTTTTCCTACCGATTTTCATCACCCTTGCCTGCGACTTGGTTCAGTCTTCTGATAGATATACGTAAGAAACTCTATAATAATTCAAACTGAAAGGTCAATGTGGCACTTTGTAGTAAACATATCAATTGTGATAAATTACCATATTTCAGCGGAAAGATATTTCGGATCGAGCATTAGGAATCAAGGACTTTTCAAAATTTTCAGAAGACTATTTAATCAAGATTACAAATAAATGTTGGTTTGGCTAGCAAAGCAGTATGATGTCTCTTCAATAAAAATTAAATTCATCCATAAAAACTACAACTTGTGTAATCGCACAACAAAATCCAAAAAAAAAACTTCAACCGATCTTCATCGATCTCCTTTGTGGCGCGAAATACACCGATCATCTCTCATTGCGACTTTTCGTTTCTCATTGCACTGCACCTTTCCCCGAGCAAATGGCTCGAGTGTGACAGGGTTTTTTTTTCTCCGCAGAACTAGCAATTCCCGCTCGTTGACGCAGTGCTTAATTATGTTTGCTTTGATCGCGAGCATGTTTGTAATTAAATTCGTACGTGAAGTATTTGCAACTTAACGAATACGCGGAACGGCATTAATTATTTTTCTACACTTTTTGGTCGTTTTTTTTCGTTTTGTCGACTTCTGTAGTGTAATTAAAGGTTCTGTGCACTTATTCATCAAAATAAGATCCTTCATACGAGTTCTGAGGAGAAAGCGGAGAGAATTTATCGATGCATTGTTCTTTGTTGAATCGAATCCTCTCAAATCTCCGATAAGCTATCGAATCTGCATAGATTTATTTCCTTTTATGCGTCAGCAAACGGTTTTTAATTGTTTTTCGAAAAATAGAATCAATACAAGAAGAATAATTAGCGCCGTTGCAAAAACCACTGACGCGTAAAGTGAATAATCATCATCTGTTTAAGACGGTAATTTTCACTTGACATCGAGCAAAACGGCATTAATAAATTGCAGCGTTGGGAGATAAGCACGAGAATAAGTACGTTCGATTTTCTTATTAAAAGAGTTATTAAATTCAGTTTCTTAATTCTCTCTCAGTAATTAATACACACGAACCACTGTATTTACAAAAGACAAATACAACACCATCCACTGACCCGCTTACGAAGAAAACTCTAAAAAATCGCAAGCGTAGAGCAAATATAGTAGCTCTTTAAAAATCATGATACCTCATCTCTCGATGAATTTTCCTCTCCCGCAGTATCGCGAGACTTGTCGCACTTACTCTCCCGCTTCTGCATGTGACTTACATCTCGGCTCTAGAAATCGAAAGAAACATAATGACGATAATAAAGGCCAACGAGTAGTCCTCATATCCATACGACTAAGCAAAAAAATACAGCCTAAGCGTCATTAGCATACAAAGAAATGAACTGCGCGACTGCCCCTATAAAGCAAGTAAGCCTCTCTTTCACGGCCGTATTTGGGCGTTTTAACGCGTCTCTAACGGCGCATATGAATACGCGTATCGTGAAGCGGAATTCAAATGGTCAGATTACCGCGAGGATCAGCAGAGAGTTCGTAAAATTATAATCACAATCTGATTCACCTTTTCACCGTGACGCCGTTATGCCGTTGGAGATAATGAGAGTGTAAACTGATTTGAATACCATATAAGGCTGGCCGACGTGTGCCTTGTTTGGTACACAAGTCTGGCCTCTCTTTTTTTTCCAGAGGAGTTATTGACATGTAAAAGTGGAGATCGTTTTTGTAATAGTGACAGGACATTGCACTCGCTCTCTTCTTAATGACTTTGGATACAATCGTTGCGGATCCCTTGAATATTGCGCGCGCCTTTCCTGCGACTATTGCTGAATTACGGGGAAGTAATTAAAACATAAGTGCGGGAAATTTTTTCTTCGATTTTTCTTTACGACACAGGAAGTGCTGTAAAAATGGCTTCATGCCAATTACCCGCCAGCTTATAATTGATCTATTATATTCAGATTTATTGAGAATTTCTTTCCGATATACAACTTTCTAAAAATTGTCCTATGAATTATACAAGCGGCGAACAATGCAACTGCAGTTTTCTCGTGTAGGATACAACAAAATTTTAAGCAAAAAAAATTCTTCTAATTAACCTGACTTCATCCTCCGGTTACACAGCATTGAACGCATCGCACCGTTAAGAGCATTTTTTCTCATCCTCCTTGTTTGAATCAGCCATTGAACAAAGCATCAACGAGCAGTCCTGTTACTCCGATAAAAACCGTAAGAATCTAAAAAAAACCTGCACAGCCATCCCTTATACACACTTGCAGTCTCACAACTTGACGAGAAACTTTCCCGCATCCGCCACAATGGACTTTCTCGCTATATACGATCCAGTAGTGACATTTCTCTCAACGAACGAAGTACTAATTTCCAACAAACGAGACGAAATTCCTTCGATGCTCTCACTTCTCGCAAAAGTATCGAATTGCGTGTCTCGCTTGGATTTCGTGGATCATTGTTTGACTCTCCGACGCGTGTCGCGCTATATTATTATATTATCGCTCATGAATAATTTCTGGACACAGCCGTATATGCTTCACGTTCGCGTAATTGAATTCCTTTCCCGCGGAAGTGTCGGTACGCGAGCGCGAGGCTTAATAGAGCGGCGCCTCCTTGCTTCGCTAGAAATTTTCGATCGTTAGAAGTGCGCGCACGCAAATTGTTTTTTTTCTTCTTTTAAATATTAATTCTAACTAATATACATACTATAATAAAAATCTATAATATTATGCGTAAATAATTATCGATCATACTCACGTCTCTCTGAACAGTGACGTTTCTCAAAAGGTTAGCAAACAGGACACTCGAACGTGTGTCGGACGACGACTCATCCGCAATCAGCGAGAGGACTGTCCATTTCCTTGTTTTTTCGCTGGTCGTTAACGCTTTGCGCAGAAAGACATCCGGTCCCTCTCTTTCTAGCGACGATGTCATCACGCACGTCGACGACCCTTGGCGGCTAGAGATGAAGGATCGCCGGTAATTTATCAGCTGGCTCGTAAAAGGCGCGCGCGATGCGAAATATGAATTCGCGGTGCTAATCGCGATGATGCGCGCACGCTTTAATGGGTGGAATGGCCGGAAGCGAACGCGAATGAAACGGGAGGTGTTGCTTCTTTTTTATCCTCTGCATTTTGCAATTTGCGATGCTTGAGCGAGATTCGTCACGATTATTGCGAGCGTTTTATATATATGCGCACGTTTTCATTTTCGATGAGATTGTCAAGCGCGCGATTGCGTCGAAGAGATTCGTTTTTACTTATTTTTCTTTTTATTATCTGCGTGGTAGATGCGTTTTTTTGTTGATGATATTTTTGGCGAGAGTTTAATTATTTTTACGCTTGTTTGTATGAGGTTGATTTATTTCACTTTCGAAAGAGTATTGAAGGAAAATAAATTATGGTGGATATAACATTACTATAGAAATTTGCTTCTGCCGATATCATTCGTTTCTGCGTTGAATGAATTGAAACGTCTTTTGCTCGATGAAAGTCCATAAACTTCTGTCTGGAAAGTCATTGATCTTTTGCCGCACGTTTGCATTTACGTGTAGTGCACACAAACGCCTTTTTTTACATTGTGTAAATATTTTACGATTGAGTATTGCTAATTTCACTTTACTGACAAGACGTTTATCTATTTCTTATTCGTTGGCCAATAAACCACAATCATAATATGATTACTTTCATACTTTTTCAGTGATAAAATTTTTGTACGAAGTCCTAAAGAAGACCGGCAGAGTTGTTCGCGCAGCAGATATATATTTGTAGGCCACGTTATGGTTAATTAAATATTATTCTAACTACTTTGTGCAGTAACAAACAAAGTTGTAACTATTTATAAATCCATAAATAAACTCTTGAGTCATTTATGTATATAATACTCAAAGCTTTAAACCAGGCAAAACCTCAAATAAATTTTAATAAAAACAAGTGAGAATATACGATTTTACTATCTTTAGCATTATAAGCCATCAGACAATAGTACGAATCCATTAAAATTTCACAAAAAGAATCCCAAGAGTCTCGTGGAATATTTTCACCCATTCGTCTCTTTTATACGCAAATTCTTTCAGGAATTCCCTACTTTTCAATCGAATAACGGCAACAATGAGTCGTCGCGCGACAAAGCAAAAAAGGCAAGTAAAACAGCGTATCGCAGTGTCTGAAATCCGATGTATCGAAAGTGAGAATAGAGAGGTTTCTCCGACTCAGCGTGCGATATAAATAATAACGACCTTTTTTTTGAGGCCCATATAATACATGCGAGATTTCTCGTAGCGAGAGATTTACATACCTACGCGAGCGCGCGAATTGATGCATAATTATAGGAGAATCTCTCGGAAAAAGTCGAGTGAACGCTGCTGTTCTGAATGAATGCTGTAGTAGGATTCCTTATAACCCCGAACATTTTTTAATCGAAAGCGTGCTGATGTTCGGAGCGCTGAATTATTTATGAGTTTGATTCGTATAAGTGACAGTTTTCATACTTTTATGAATCGAATTTGTAAGGCATTTCAATTTCTTTTAATATCTGCCATTTTAGACGCACTTTGCGTGTCTTTTTTTTTTGGAGAAAGGCATCAGATGAAATGTTTTCATGTTAACAAAGTGATATTTTCTATTATACTACTGTATTGTATGACGCGTTATATTTATGCATGTAGAAAATTAAATATTTTACACAGTATGAAAACGTTTAAGCACTTAAAAGAACATTAAAAGGAGAAGAGGAAAGTTTCAGGAAGCTTGAGTAGTTAAGATATCAAAATGAAAATCAAAAATTTTTCTGCATAATACATTCATCAAAATTCTTTATTAGAAGCACATAATATGCAATAAATTCACTGCGTATAATGAATATGTCCCTACTCTAAAAGCATCGAGACTAAAATCAAACTATACAACATCGTCATTAACTTTGTACTCATGGAATAAATGTCTCGTGTTTATGCATGTTCGAGTTATCCATTAGCCTCTCGACGCTCATTTATCTTCATAAACTTTCAAGTGCTTCCTATACAAACGACGACTATATGTCCCGAGCCGATTCCACAGCGAGTATTAGCTCTACACGAGAACAACGCAGCCTCTTTACGATTGTCCTTACATCCACAAAGAAACTTGAGCAGCATTTCGTACGTAAGTTTTCTACTGCGCGTCTCGGTATATAATACTGTATAAAGAATAAGCCAAACGTTTTTACGGCTTCTCTAAGTAACTGCAAAGTCTCGTACTTTCCATTTTTATTGCTCCACTATCGACCGAAGTACCAGGTTATTATCTCGAGGAATTTTTTTCGAATCGACGACTATAACAAAGTTTACGCGCGCTTTTAACGATCCACGCAATTTTCTTTCATTCGTCAAAGATATTATATTCGACGAGTGCTACACAGCTTATTGCGCGGGAAAACTTTCTATTGTGGACGTTCGACGGAAAGCCAAAAAATCGCTTGGAATTTTATCGTGAGCGAAATCTGCTGCTGTTCGCATAATGCACAATATCGAGAATTTTTCAGAGTTTTGCGCAGGAAAGGCGATATCGGAATCCTTGTAGGAATAGTCGAGGAAAAAGCTACGCGTGTATACCTGAAAAACCAGTCTAGTGTCAACCAAGAAATATCATCTACATCCGATTGGACACTGTATCCTGTCTTTTCATAGTATTTTCTACTTCGTTATCTCAAACTTACAATATTTAAAAACCCAAAGTACATTTTAAATTCGACGAATATTCTCACGACACAAACGAGTATCACCAACCGCGTGCAGTAGCACAAATAAGCGCGATCTCATAAACTCGCAGTGGAATCCAGTTTCATAAGCTTCTCTCGTACGCGCATCTCAGCGCGTAATTTACGGCAGAAGCTCCGCGTGTATGTGCATTATATTCTCCACGCTCGCGTTTTAATGTGTCCCACGGCCATTTAACGCGCAGTCGCTCCTAGCAGGTCAAGAAGCCGAGACGTGCGGAGGAAATAAGCGTCTGGCTCGTCCGTTAGACGCGGAATACTAAGCGCCGCCGCCGCTCGCGTGCTATCCTAGTTTAGGTATACATACTAACCGAGTTTCGAGTTTGCTTTGCCTTTGGCTTAAGATCTCTCGGTGTATGTGTGTAGATGTATGTACTTGGGAGGGCCGTGAGAATTGGCATGTGAGACAATGTCATCTGGCTTTCATGGCTTTTGAGGGGACTATGTGTATGGAGCTGAGTTTTAGCGTATCTTTTTCTTTTTGAATATTTCATAAGGGAAGTGTAACTCTGGGTTATGGAATAAGATTGTTGTATGAAATTTTTTCCCAACGTACGTATACTATAAGGAAAATGAATATACTTAGATACGATCAAGAGCAGATATACACTCGTCGCGTTTTTCCGATGTAAGAGAAATTCGAAGCGCGTTTTCTCGAAAAGCCGCAGATGGTGTAATCCGAGAGCTCGTACAAGCGCGTTAACGAAGTTGTTGTCCCGCGTGCGCGAGCGTGGACAGCGTTTCGTCTCCGCGCAGCGAAACGCAAATTAATCCGAGAACTACAGATTTAATCATAAAAGTACCGCAAAGCCGCATAACCGCAGAGCAACAGCAGCACCTCAACACGATATGCATAATGAGAAAATCTGCGCGGGCACACTTGCGTGTATGTATAGACCTCTGTATAGACATGTACGGGCGCATATTTTTATACATCGAAGCTTTGATGTAACCGCGAGGTTTTTAAGGCACACATCTTGTAAAACAGTAAAAGTATCGTATGTATTCTAACGAGTTGTTTATATAGGTATAAGTATACGATGTGCTTTTATTTTTTACTATTTTTCTCGTGTTCTTTTGTGGACAAAGATATATTGGCTAATTCGACAAACTGTAAGAACAAGTTGACTTTTCAATACAATCCTGGAGAAATTTTCACCGTTTTTAAACGAGATCTGTAGAGGAATTTTCACACAATTTATCGGCCTGTGCACATACATTTTTTATTTTGATTTAATTTAAAATAGTTCAAAGCTCTAGAAAATCTTAACAGATAGTGGAAATCCCTACAGGATGTTTAGATAAGAGCATGCATCCTCAAAATAAGATATATAACTGTTTTATACAAGAAATGCAGAAACACTTCTTTCTGCAAAAACGTAAATTATATGTGTTTCATTTTTATGTTTGAATCACGTTTAGTGACAGCAAAGTAGTACTGAGTAGCTTAAGTAAGTGTTTAGAAGTATTCCATTTTAAACAGCAGTACCGTACGTACATATATCGTTCAAATGAAACCCTTTCGTTTTATTCTACTCCTTGGACTTTTTTGCATATTGCACGCGTCCGATGCTTTCTTTGCAGTCGGTAAGGTACACATTTTTAATTTGAATATCAATTTTCTTCTTTCAATTCAATTCGGTTATTACTGTATTTGTTATCGTTACTATCATGAAACAGTAAACAATATCTACAATGAATTATGTAAAAATTGTAACCCTATACACGTGTAGCAAATTTGTTAATTTGGCTATTATTTCAGTTCTAAAATTGATAACATTACAAGAACTCAAAAAGGCAGAAAAATACCTATAATAAAATAACAACTTCTACAACTTCAACTACATTTTCAAGTTTGGAGTACATAAAACATGGCCCAATTTACGGTTGACAAATTCACGCCGCCAGGGCGGAGGCAATAGATATGTAGCTTAGGAAGATGAAACTTTAACTGAATCGAATGAAGCACACTCAGTTTTTTGACAAAACAATGATTACGTTGTAAAGTATATGTCTAAAAATATATATTTGTATATACATTGCCTGCAGATAAATATATATATAAGTTAGTGTTTGAACCAAATTTGCATACATTAAACTGAAATATTTTATCAGGATTGCCAAATAATTGCAAATAGTGATTATTAGTACTTCTTTTACACTGCGTGTACTCTCTGACCTTCATCGCATTTGTATTATTAATGCCAGACATGGAAAAAGCAGTTTTGTGTTACGTAGTAGTCTTTAGTTTGCAAAGATAGATGGCGCATAAACCTCTCAGTTTCCCTCTTCGCGATCTGCCCGTAAAATGTTATATATACCTACCAGCAATGTGCGATCTATGCCAGAACTCATGAGCCATTCGTGCTATAACTGCGCCTGAGTTAAAACTGTTATATTAGAAAACGTGATGTCATTTCGCTCCCGTGTGTAAAGGTGAAGGTTGAAAGAACAAAAAGAAACACAATCAAATACAAGCGATATGCGTATATTTGAGAACAAGACGTACAAGCATTCAACTTTGAGCTCCGATCGACTCGACTGCAGAATGCAAACTGAAAAGTACCGCGGCCAGTCCTCCGCCGATAAGCGAAAAAATGGTCGCCCTTTTTCCCTTCTTAAACTTTAAAGTTTTCCCCTAGCTAAAACAATGACGCCATTCATGCACCCGAGAACCGAGGCCCGGCGACGCTGGGACTCGTGTTAATCCGCGCGCCGTCATAAAAAAAGGGTCCGTCGCCGGCCCAAGTTTACAAGCGTGCGCCGTCTCGCATTTCGACACACGCTCGCTCGCTCGCTTTTCCATGCACTCGGTACTCGACCAGACCATAAAACAAAGGTCTCTTTTAATCCCCCGAACGTGCCTACTTGAGAGTTGCTTTCGCTCAAGCAACACATTTCCTCAAGTGACAAATCTCAAATAGGCTTTTCTAGGAAATACAAATCCATTCCCGCATTCGCCCAGACCTTCGCCTGTGATACAGGAAAAACTCTCGTGAGAGAAAACCCGCACCGAGAATGTCCATGTATTTCCTGCACATTGATCTAGATTTATTATAAACTAAACGCCACGCGATACGTTGTCAACCTTCAAATCTAATCTTAAAACTAACACGCGGTCTGTCCAGGACTGCGAAGGGCCTGCACTCTTCAGAGGCGACCACGCTCCGAGTCAGCCCGCCCCGAGGCAAACAGGTAACGAAGAAAGTTCGTCTTTCTTCTCCCTGGGCCTCACCTTTTACCAGTCCACTCGACTGAGGGTGAGGAAAAAGAGACCGCGAAACGATCCTCTCAATCACCGCGTCGCAGCCATACATAGCAGCTTTTGATAGGGGCTACGCTGGAGCGTCTGAGTATATCAGAGCTCGCAGCCATGGGCAAATCTCCGGTGTGTCGGTAACACGTGATGTATTTATTCTGCACTCGATTCTGCCGTAAATTGGAAGAGAAATATGTAAGTCTGCATCAGAAACGAAAGAATAGGCACAACGAACGTGGAAATCGACAAAAAGGTCGCGAGGCCTCTCGACTATAATATATACATACGCTGTTAACTGCTCATCCGCGAGAAACCGCGAGACAAAAAAGAGAGGGCATTGTTTCCTACGCATCGACCGCTACAACTACGTAGTACGTATAGGTGTAGGTATCGACGGACGCCGAGGCTACGCACTGTACCGTTAACCCGTCACGCCGCGGAGATAAAATCACCGGAAACGAGCCGCGCCGGCACGCGCAACTCGCCGTATATATATATATGCTATATACCTCCATGTGTATGGAGCCTCTACACCAACGTCGGAAGTAATCGTCGTCGGAATATCCGCCCTATCTACGTGTTTTCGAGTTTTTCCATCCGAGTTGTAGACTAGATTTTTTTGTGCGATACGTACTCTCGGATATGATGTTTTGGTGACTTGGTTCTTATACATGTGGATGAACAGGTGATTATGCTATTATGAAAGTACTTATAAAAAAAAGTAGTTTCATTTTTTGGTTTAATTAATTTTAAGATGCGAGGCTTCTCTGGATTATGCAGCTCAGCATTATAAAAGCGTACCAAGAGCCATAATCGTTATTATAAGTGAGGTAATTATTTTTGATTACGGTG
This sequence comes from Pteromalus puparum, assembly GCA_012977825.3. Taxonomy (NCBI): domain Eukaryota; kingdom Metazoa; phylum Arthropoda; class Insecta; order Hymenoptera; family Pteromalidae; genus Pteromalus; species Pteromalus puparum. The sequence continues at coordinate 14,272,428 of CM053169.1, forward strand.
ATCCCAAAGATAATGACATGCAGACTGCTAATTCATAAGCTGATATCTCAAACGTTTGACAACCTTTCATTAAACTCCGAAGTGGCAGCTATTTTACGACGTCCTTATCAGGTGACTATATCATACGCATCCGTGAGATGACTATAAAAGCTGAATCTGAAATTTATGTACCTGTTAAACCAGAGATGATACGCGATATACGAAATTAATAATATACAAAACATCAAATTTTACGATGGAACACACAAAACGCCTTGGCAAAAAGGGCGAAAGTGTATAAGCACAGCCGCATGACTAATCTATTCCGCAACTTTCCAGCAATTACTTTATTATCGCCTTCCGTCACAGCCGCCCTCTCCTCGGACACAATACCTGCTTTTGTCTTTTCGACGCGACTCTATGTGTACACGATTCCTTGTTCTCTTCGCACATCCCGCGCTGCGGTCCATAAAACGCGTTTACGGCTCCGTGATACTTTTGCACGTTATTTTTCTCTGTCTCTCTAAACGCAGCGAGTTTTGATTGCGCTATATTACGCGCTTTGGACTTGACAGCTGTTATTTGAGCGGCCGTGTACCGCAGATAAAAGAGTGCACGCGTATTATGATTTTTCTTTACGTGGCTCAAATTTGCTTCGTAAAAGATTGCTTCCTTGAAGATTTTTTTACTGGATTTTTATTTGGTGGTGAGAGGAGCAGCAACGACACTATATCTTCTGAGAAGAGTACTAGATTTTCTTCTTAAGATTAGCGGTCTATCATTTTTCATAGTGGTACTCAACGCTTTAGCTGTAAGTAATACGTGCTTCCTGGAACCTATCGACGCTTTGGTATATTAACAGCTGTATTGTTCTATTTTTAATTTGCTAGTCAAAAGCGTTTGAAAATTTAATATTTTAGTTGCGCCGTTGTCCTGGTCTCGTTTTTCAAGCGGAGCATTGGAAATTGATGAATGAACATAGTTTCTACTGTGCAATTAAAAAGCAACAGAAAGAGCGATTTCGCAGGTACACTTTTTCTAAGTAGTGAACATGAGAATTACTTTTTTTTTGTTAAGACGTGTCTGCACTTGTATTAAATGCTTTTATTGTCATGAAAATTTTGAAAGTCTGGGTAACGAGTAGATAATAATGATTTCTAATGATTTCTTAATGGATGACAAAGAGCTAATGGATTTCAAGACTTTTACCGCTGCATTGTGTCAATGTAGTTTCAAAAGATTGAATAAATATTAATGACTTGGAAAACAAAAAATATGGATTATGCTCTTTCATCGTCGCAACGATAGAATTCATAGAAACGTAAAAGATGATTTCTAAAATGTTTATTGCTTCGTTTTCTTTTGTTCTGTATCATCTCCATCAAATTCTACGGTCTTAAAATGTTCAACCCACTCCTCACTAGAAAATCCAGTAATTCCATTCGATCCATCGCAAAGGTCACTGCTAACTGACCACCGAACGATCGACACCAGTCTCCAGCACGTCGAGTATAGTTCAGAACATCCCAAAATTCACTTAGCCAAGCAAGTTTTCGGTCAGTCTTCGAAAAGGATCTCCAGTGCCAAGTCAGTCAAGTGCAGCCGAGCAAGTCAGCTCTCGACGCTCTCAGGCAAGGGTTGCAGCAGTCGTCGTTGTCGTCGTCGTCGTCGATCCCTTAAGCCAATTTCTCGAGAGAGGCTTCTTCGCTCTAATACGCCGAACCGGACCACCGACTGCACGTAACTGCTTCTATCGATTATACATCACGTAAACGTATATATGCTGGTGTGTAATATCGAATCTTGAGATGTGGTGGTGTGTAGCTGTATATTAGGCGATTGATACCAGCGTGACGCTGTAGCGGTGATGTCTATAATAGGTCGTGCGAAACGTTACATTATGGGCGATGCGGATCGACGGTAAAGATATGGACTGAAAAATTTTTCGACGTCGAAGCACCGGTACATTTTTATTCAACTTGGGTCAAGAATTATGTAGTTTCTTCGTTCATAATATAAACAGCCAGTGCAACACTAGTACCTACATTTTTCAAATCTGTAATAATCGTCCAACTCGTAATGTAGATCTTATCGGAGGAAATGCAAATTAAAGCCTCTCAAGAGTTAAAAGCATTTCATCGAAGAACTCACGGTCTGATAAGTCAGACACTCCTTCGCCTAGTAAAGCGATACGTTCAAGTTCACGTAATCTAGTGCGTGCGTGCGAATCGTTCGCTAGTGTAATACAGCTGGCCGGTACGTCGGTCTTCTTGCGGTACAAGCGTTCGCGCCCATATGACCCGCACATATTATATAACTTTTTTATTAAAAACATAGAGTAAACATGGATGACGATTCGGAGAAATAGCATTAGCACCGATTAGACGTCGCAACTTCTATCTACAGAGAGAATAAAGATACTCACAGATACATCCTTCGGCGGGCGATTGTTCGTTAAGTGCACGTGTTGCGAAAATGCATAGGATGGAGTCGCCGGCAAGATGCGTGACGCCTCTCGCGAGACTCCTACATAAAAGAGGCTTGACACGGTTTTCCATTATAAATGCAATTCTTTCACTGTGCCGCGAGCGCGCGCGCGAAAAGTGAAACGGAAAGCCGAAAGTGCAGATCTAATTTTTTTCTCGCTCTCGCTGCAACGACGGTTTTTTCGGTCAGCGCGGTGATTTTGCGAAATTTCTGTTTTTCCAGAATGCGCTAAAATGTTTTCTTTTCTTCACTCGAACAATGGATTATTTTTGCTGCAATGTGGAGTAAGGAACTACTTTCGAGAAAAAATGATTTTAATAAATGTGGACAGAATGAAATATAAATATTGTCAAGATCTACTGGCTTATATTTATTAAAAAGATCTTCAGTTTTTTTAAAAGGCAGACGTTTTTTATCGCATTATAGGTGACAAAAAGCGGAAACAAACATCCGTTATTATTTCCTTATTTGAGTCACGTTTACTTGATAATAAAGCAAGCTTCTATAACTTCAAAGCTAAGACAATCCTTAGTAGACTTATTTTCTAACAAACAGTTGAACTCAGTTTACATATATACAAACAAAATGAAATTGTTCGATTACACATTGTGTATTTGTCTTCTATTTGTTCACATCACATCAGCTATCTTCATCTCAAGTAAGACGCTTTTTTTATTGGAAATTTTTTTAACTAATTGGAAATTTTTCTCTATAAGAAATAAACATATATATTTATTTCTTATACTAGTGGCAGAATTTCAAAATCATCAAGAGGCAATAAAACCAAACCATTATATTAAGGTTTTTAAAACTCAATCAGGAAAAAATGATATGACAACCACATCGACAGTAAATGAAGAACTACAACCTAAACATTTTTTCTTACGTTTTGGCTAAGCACAATAAGGCCTAATAATCATAAATAGAAACATTTACTTGTAATCAGTATGATTGTGGATAATTTACTGTAACATGGATTATTGAATTAATAAAGTAAAATAGTTTCTTGAGACACATGAAACAGGATTATACAATACATTATTTGAAATGTGCAAACTAATTCCTAATACAGTTATTACATAAGACTGAGACAAACTAATTTGAGAATCTGTTTTTAACTTTGGTTTTGTATATTGATATATTGATAGCAACTCTTAATTATTAACGGAAGTTTTGTGAAGTGATTTTATTTTTGCTTCCTTCCTAAGGAAGCCTTGTAATAGTAATTTTTGGAGTTTGTGTAAAAACATGTGGGAAGTGTGTTTTGATGAATTTTTAGTCGAAAAATGGTGTTTTTAGAAAATGTCCGTACGGATGTATGTGTGTGTGTGTGTGTGTGTGTGTGTGTGTATGTGTGTGTGCGTATGTATACGCCTGTTTCTCAGCTTCTACTTGGTAGATTTTAACCCACCAAGTGTCATTTTCTTTGTTTTTGCTAGAAGATAGTGGGACGAAAGTCCGTTTTTACAATTTATATACGCTTTTCTCTCTCCAAAGAAGCTTTTAATAGTAAATTTAGTTTTGCTAACTGTGTGGAACGGCATTTATAGTTTGGAGTAGTATAACGTTTAGAAAATGTACGTGCGGAGGTGTGTGTGATGTGTGTTGTGTGTGTGTCGTGTGTGTGAATAATAGTGTGTGTCTGTGTGTTTGTGTGTTGTCTATGTAGTTAACGCAATAATTTTGGGACATAGGACGGATCGAATAAAATTTGACATGATATATTTATTTAATTCTGAATTTGGTATTTTATTTTATGAATTCGACCATTTAGCATATTATGGCCTTATTTCTATATCTCAAATTATATTTTGCTTTATAATGATATATTTATAGAAATATAATCAACATATGTATCTAAAAGAAATATTCTGTCTACTTTTCCCGCAGATGTCATAGATTGAATGACTGATTATTCATTTTTATTAGTGATAAAAAGTATTTTTGATAAACATATAATAACTCAAAAATAAATAGTTAATTGATTGTGGAAAAATTCATGGACATAAAACCAGATAATCATATTAGTTGTAAACATTTTAAGCCAATTTGGACTAGTTTTGGAGATAAATCAAAACTAGAAAAAATGGTTTTTTATATGTCGTAGATCGGGAGTAAAAGGTTTAAATTGAGTAAATTTTAGAAAAGATTGATTTTTGATCACTTTGGCTAGGTTCTTTTGTAGCTTAGAAACGTTTTAGTTATAGAGATATTAAGTGATCAAATTCTTAACTCTCAACCGATGTATACCTGTGTAAGTGAACATTTATTTTTTTGTTAAACCATATTAATTGATAAGATTAAAGCTTAAGTATAATTTTGAGAGTTCATGTGTTTCAAGTTAGCGAGCTCTATTCTTTAGAATCCACTAACCCGTTGGCCCCCACTGAATACCCCACTACAAGTGTCTTCTTTCCTATCTATTTAGATATGGAATAGTAGCATAGTTTATAATCCAAGACTGATTGATTGTCCCATGTAATTAATTTCAACTAGAAGCAAGAGGAAGCTAAAAGTGACAATGGACTGGCGCGGTTTTTTATAGTGAATTTTTAGATGTTTAGAGATTTCAGTTTTTGCCAACAAAGTTATGGGAAAAGTTAATAAAGTAAAATTGCTTAATAGTACCTGAAAGAGTATAAATGCCTATGTTCTTACCGTAAAAATTATATTATGATTGCGTTCTATAGTTAACGCTACAGTGCAATTTTTTTAAATCGTTTATAACTCAAAAAACTCAATAGCAGAATCATTCTAAAAAAAGTATATGATTATTGAGGTAATAGAACGTATATACATCTAAAATTTAAGTCATTTCATGGGCAGATTCTGAGAAAAACATAAACTGAAAATCGTTTTTCTACGTTGACAGGATAACTGGAGTAAAAACGGCAATATAAATTGGGATTTGTTAGCATATATAAGCACAAATGAATTCCTTTTTGGGATATTTAAAACCAGTTAGTTCAAAGATTTGAGCTTCAACTTTTGTTTTTCACCTGTATACATGAGTCGTTTTTTTCTACGTGATGCGATAAATGGAGTAAAAAGGCATATAAATTAACTTGATTATAGATTAATGCTACCTTTATCTCTTTTTTGGTTGTTTATATACAGTTAGTTTTAAAGATATTAATTCAAAATTTTGGTTTTTTAGCCCTGTATAATCTAATATAACTGAGAAATGTACTCGGATATGAATCTGCATTTCCATATGGTTTTAATATATCTTAAACTGTTTTCTCTCTCCAAAGAAGCTTTTAATAGTAAATTTAGTTTTGCTAACTGTGTGGAACGGCATTTATAGTTTGGAGTAGTATAACGTTTAGAAAATGTACGTGCGGAGGTGTGTGTGATGTGTGTTGTGTGTGTGTCGTGTGTGTGAATAATAGTGTGTGTCTGTGTGTTTGTGTGTTGTCTATGTAGTTAACGCAATAATTTTGGGACATAGGACGGATCGAATAAAATTTGACATGATATATTTATTTAATTCTGAATTTGGTATTTTATTTTATGAATTCGACCATTTAGCATATTATGGCCTTATTTCTATATCTCAAATTATATTTTGCTTTATAATGATATATTTATAGAAATATAATCAACATATGTATCTAAAAGAAATATTCTGTCTACTTTTCCCGCAGATGTCATAGATTGAATGACTGATTATTCATTTTTATTAGTGATAAAAAGTATTTTTGATAAACATATAATAACTCAAAAATAAATAGTTAATTGATTGTGGAAAAATTCATGGACATAAAACCAGATAATCATATTAGTTGTAAACATTTTAAGCCAATTTGGACTAGTTTTGGAGATAAAATCAAAATAGAAAAAATGGTTTTTTATATGTCGTCACGATAGGGAGTAAAAGGTTTAAATTGAGTGAAATTTTAGAAAAGATTGATTTGATCACTTTGGTGGCTTTTTGTAGCTTAGAAACGTTTTAGTTTAAAAATATTAAGTGATTCAAATTCTTAACTCTCACCATTATACCTGTGTACTGACATTTATTATTTTTGTTCAACCATATTAATTTGATAATTAAAGCTTAAGTATAATTTTGAGAGTTCCAATGGTTTTCAAGTTCCGCGAGCTCTATCCTTTAGAATCCACTAACCCGTGGCCCCATGCGTGAATACCTCCCACTACAGTGTCTTCTCAAACTATCCTATCTTAGTATCGAATGTAGCAATATTTAAATCCAAGATGATTTGATTGTCCCAGTATTACTTCCCACTAGAAGCAATAGAGGAAGCTAAGTGCAATGACTTGGCAGCGGTTTTTTATAGTGAATTTTTAGATGTTTGAGATTTCAGTTTTTGCCAACAAAGTTATGGGAAAAGTTAATAAAAGTAAAATTGCTTAATAGTACTGAAAGAGTATAAATTGCCTATGTTTTTACCGTGAAAAATTATATTATCGTTGCGTTCTATAATTATACACTACAGTGCAATTTTTTAAATCGTTTATAACTCAAAAAACTCAATAGCGAATCATTCTAAAAAAATTATATGATTATTGAAGGTAATTAGAACTATATACCACTTAAATTTAAGTCATTTCATGGGCAGATCCTGAGAAAAACATCAAAAACTGAAAACATCGTTTTTCTACGTGACGCGATAACTGGAGTAAAAAGGCAATATGAAATTGGATTTGTTAGCATATATAAGCACAATGATCCCTTTCTTTGGGATTTTAAAAACCAGTTAGTTCAAAGATTTGAGGCTTCAACTTTTGTTTTTCACCCTGTATACTATGAGTCGTTTTTTTCTACGTGATGCGATAACTGGAGTAAAAAGGCAATAATCAATTAATTGGATTAGTTAGCATTGATATGCACCTTTATCTCTTTTTTGGTTGTTTATATACCAGTTAGTTTTAAAGATATTAAGTTCAAAATTTTGTTTTTTAGCCCTGTATACTCTATATAACTGAAAATGTATCGCTTCGATCTGCAGTTTCCATATGGATTTTTAATATATCTTAAACTGCGTTTTTTGCTGTTTTTGTTTTATTAATTCGTTAAAAATAAGATTTTCAGTTACGCATGTGCGTATATTCATGGCGATTTTTCGATCACTGGTGATTTTAGATACGTTCCGCGAACTATATCCTTATCATTATATCTCGGAAACTAAATTTTGAACTTTTCGTTAAAACATCATGATTATCGAATGTTATTCTATAGACTACTTTAATTTTAAGTAGTCTACGGCAATTAAAAATTTTGAAATTTAAAAAAATTTTTGAAAATATGCTATGCGTCAAAGAGTTATGAAACCAAATGGTTTCAAAGATATTAAGCTTCAAAATTTCATTTTCTCACCCTGTATATTGTATACTTTATATAACTGAAAACTGCATCGCTTAGATCTTAGCTTCTATTTGATGGATTTTAATCTATACCTTGGCTAGTTTTTTTTCTGTTTTTTGTTTTATTAAATCGTTAAAAACAATATTTTCAGTTACGCATTGATTATGTAATATAATTATTTCGAAATAATTTTATCCATCAAACGAAAAAGCATAAAAAACTTTATAGAATTATATATGAAGTAAAAACAATTTAGATATTAAAGCGATACATAAGGTTGAAGGAAGCTACGTGCCAAAGAATTGGCAGCGGTTTTTAATTAATTATTCGTATTTTTGAATTAAATCTCGAATGCTGTCTTCGTGAGAATGATATCAGAGAAATCAAATTATTGTTTTATATACCACAACTGATGTAGCATTAAAGAATTTGAGGTCAACCTCATTTAAAAAGAAAATGTTGTAGAAAACTATCACAATGTCCTATGCATGTTCAGCCAAATTGATCTTCATCCCAACACGTCGTTCGTTCCACAATTTGCTTCGCGCCTGATAAGGCTTCATTCTGTGCTTTTTAAAAAAGTGGGTTCAAATACTACACTTATCGCGTACAGCATCAAGACATACATGAAATATTAAATAATAAAATATTGTTGAATTATTTATTATGAGCTAGTACAAGGGTTTTTTGTATTCATTTTATCAAGCTCATATAAATTGAAACGAGCTCACTCGACAACTATTTTGTTGAATTTTGAATTTTACTTGAAAAAAATATCATGGTTACGTAAGAGATAAAATGAAGCCTAAACATTTTCTAACTAAAAGTGGCCAAACGTGGCCTAGCCCCTATTTTCCCATTATACTACCACTACACTACGCAACAGCAAAGCGCGCCTGAAAACTTCTCAAGCTACACCTCCTTACGTAACTGCACATATCCGTTGGGGAACTGAAAAAAAAGAGTAAAAGTGGCAGTGGCACGAGAGGGAGTGAAAGAATAAGCACGTATGCGACCACTGCGCCGGCCTCAAATTCAATCCAATTAGAGGGTTAACAGGTATCTGATTAGCATTGACTGGCTCGAACTGCGCGCACGAAGCTGCCAGTGACCATTCAGACAGTCCCGGTGGCTGGCTGCATCTGCTGCCATGGCAGCTTAAATATTTTCGTTCTCTTGTTTGTTGTGGGATTTTTCACTGCCGCTGCTGGCATCGAGACGAGGATGGCTGATATCGTCGGTTAGTGTGCTGAGATTGGAAGAATCGAGGCTCTGATAGTGTATTTTTGGAGAATATAATTTACAAAAGTGTATTGTTGATATTAATGCTAGATCTGGAGAAAATTTGTCTGCTTATGAAAGTTCTGAGAAGATATAAACTTCTCAAACTTTTTTATGATAATTTATTATTGAATATGAGTGGGAAGAGATATTGTTGTAATTTGGTAGTGAGATAATGAGGAAAATTGTATAATGTTCACTTATCATAATAAAAATTGATTTTCTTACTTTTTATATAATGTGAAATCTATTAAAGTGCTTTTTTATGAACAAGTGCAGATGTTTGTTTCCATTTTTATCAAAAATTGCCTGTTTACAATTCTACAAAGACTGTGTAACATATTATTTTGACGCTCCAGGCTTAATCTAATTCAATAAACACGCGACCTTGGGAAACTCAATGAGTTGACCTCTCTACGTTGCACAATACCTTTGCGGTAGTAATGACACGAACTCTTTTATTGTGTTTCGGGATTTCAAAATGAAATTTCCGATCTTGAAAAAAAAAAAAAAGAAAACATCCGACCTCTATTCACTCACTTTATCCACTTATTCTGCGTCACTGCCACAAACCAGTACTGCTTTGAGATACAATTAATTTATTTTCAAATTATCTCCAAACAAAAAAATATACATATACTCTAATTACACTCTCACACAAAAGAATACACAAGCAGAACCCACCATAACGACAATTTTTAAGCACGTAAAATAATAAAAGCAGACCGTCTTTCGGCATTTCCAGAGATGACAGGTGGCGGTACCAACATGGCGTACCGTGGCCTCAGCCAGCACGTGAATTTCGACACTATCCCGGATCCAGAGGACCGTTTCGCCCTCGAGGAGCTAATCGGCGAGGGCACCTACGGCGAGGTGTACGCCGCTCGCGACAAGGAGACCGGCGAACACGTTGCCATCAAGATACTCGAGAATGTCGCCGATAACATCGAGGAGATCGAGGAAGAGTTCCTGGTGCTACGCGATCTCAGCATGCACCCGAACATACCAGCCTTCCATGGCCTCTATCTCAAACGAGCTAAGCCTGCTCAGGAGGAGGACCAGCTGTGGTTCGTCATGGAGGTGAGAAGCATAGAATTTATTAGACTCCATAACATGTGTAAAATATCGGTTGCATAAATTGGTTTTTTTGAAACGCTGAAATATTTTAGAAAGTTTGCAAATAGTTGTAAAGTCATTTTGGCGTTGTTAACAAGCAAGGATATTGATGGTATTCAAACTAAATGAAAAATGCAGTATGAAAATTCTGACGAGATTACATTCACGCGATCGAAAGCAGATTTTGAAAAAGCAGACGTGTAGAACATCGTATACATTGTACGATCTGTATAAGAAGCCGCAAAAGTTGTATGAGGATTATCCTTTAAACTTGCATTACTGATTCAGGTATCTATATATATACATCCAAAGCTGAAAGACAAATGCTATACAAATCAAATTTGTTTCGATTTTTTGTACATACCTATCTACTATTTTAAACTTACTTTATCGTGCTTCGTACTAGCTTCTACTTACAAATTCAGATTTCACAATACACCGAAATCTTTACCGGTCAATCTACTACGAAAACTAGAACGACTGCACTTAGGATAACACAATCATTATATGCCGATCCATAAACCGGCAATTTTTCTTAATGCTCGCACGAGTGACGCTGCTGCGACGGCATCATTATTTCGAGCGCATCGATACCGATCTCTGTTCTTTCTCTCTTCTCGCTTGACCGCGCGCGAAATTTCGAGTTATCGGCCATAAAATCGGCAGACCGATAGATCGTCACGCTCGATCGGATGATGCTTTTCGAAGAAAGTAGCGCGGGAAGAGACGTGACGGCGGCGAAGGAGTATTGTAATCGAAAACGAACGAACGCACAACCTTTTTTCTCTCTTCGTTATTGTAGTCTTATTACATTCTTCTCCGATATGAACTGAACCGATCGTCTGACGGTGTGACTTGCCGATCTTAGTCGCGAGTGAGGAGAAAGTTGAAGTCGATGACAGAAATTGCTTGTTTTGCCGTGACAGAGATCGGATTTTTATGTCGAGATGCCTGTTAGAATAATGCCTCGGTAATGGTCATGGAAATCGGTGTAAATCGAACGGGCGGTAGCGCGAAAAATAAGGGATCCCATGAACGCACTCGTAAATGCAGGCTTTATTGTTGAGTTTTAATAGGTGTTCTGTGCTTTCACTGATTTTTAACAATCGATATAGAAGAACTATTATGCGTCTTTTTCAGCCTACGAGACAGTTTTACAAACACGCGAAATAGAATCTCCTTACAGTAATCGATGTAGCGCGCGCACTAAAAGTCTTCTCTCCCCTGTTTTGCAGCTCTGTACGGGAGGTTCAGTGACAGACCTGGTTCAGGGTCTTAAGAGGCGCGGAAGCCGTTTGACCGACGACCAGATAGCCTACATCTTGAGGGAGACAGTCGAGGCCTTAATCTACTTACATAACAATCATTGCATGCATCGCGACGTCAAGGGCCACAATATCCTATTGACCGAGGATGCCCGCGTCAAGCTTGTCGACTTTGGCGTCTCGTCACATCTGGCGGCTACCCACGTCAGGAGGAACACCTCAGTTGGCACGCCTTACTGGATGGCACCGGAAGTAAGGATATGTCGACGCTTGGATATGCTTTGTTTTTAGGGAATTATTTCTGAAGATCAATGACCTAATTTCGTTATAAGAATATTTGTCTTGAATTTAATTGAAGCTTTGAACAAAGATGAAATAATAATCGACATGGAATAAATATGCATAATAATGCATAATATGTTAATGTCTAGGGCGAAATTGCTGTTTTCCATAAGTCACGTGAAACAGCTGAAAATGAAAACTCAATAGCTTTTTGTCTCAGCTACCTTTGAGTCATATTTGAAACTATATTTTATGGAACATAATGTTGTCATAAACTGCAGTCATTCGACGGGTAAACCTACCCGTGGCACGAATTCTTTTATGAACTGTTGTAAAAAGTTCAAAGTCGGAATATCAACGGTATAACTAGTACACAAATGACCGGCATGAAATTTTCCTTTATTCGGTCTATATAGATTATCCTTTATTCGGTTATTATGTAGATGTCGATGAAAAAACGACTAATTAATATTTCTATAATAGTCGATACCATAATTACAGCAGGGCAAACTAGTTTCTCAAATCGATATATTCCAGACGAAAAATTCAAATACTCAATTAACTCTCGAACTTCCTGAATCCTAGACGGTAAATCACTCGCTCTTCTAGGTGATAGCATGCGAGCAGCAGCTGGACTCATCGTACGACTCGCGCTGCGATGTTTGGTCCGTTGGCATCACCGCAATCGAGCTCACCGAAGGTGACCCGCCCTTGTCCGAATTGCACCCGATGCGAGCGCTCTTCCAGATTCCTCGCAATCCACCTCCAGCTTTGAAGAACCCCGATATGCATATCACCGAGCTCAACGACTTCATCGCCGAGTGTCTGGTCAAGGACCTGGAGCATCGCCCCTACGCTTGTGAGCTCAAGGAACATCCGTTGTTGCTCAGCATAGAAGATCGCCTTGAGGAGATCAGGCTGCAGCTGCAGGAGGAGATTCGCAGACAACGGTAGGTTTCATGGGTTTTTAAAGAAGCGTAAATAAAATAGTTTGATGATTTGATCTTTAAATTTGATCTGTCTCAAAATAGATCCGATGGACGAGTTAAACGACAGCCGGAGGTGACCACTAAACATGGAAAACTGAAGACCGATCGAAAAGCGAGGCCTGAGAAAATGTACATGGACGATTTGGCTGCTCTGGATCTACTATCGGAAGATGCGATCGTAGATCAATTACAGAATCGCTACGAGAGATCGCAGATTTACACCTACATCGGAGACATTCTCGTGGCCGTCAATCCCTTTACCAATCTCGGCCTTTACACTGGCATGGTAGGCTTATATTCATAAAGAAAAACCGTAAATCATAAAAAATCTAACATTTAAAAATTTCCTTCTTCCAGGAGCAAAGACGATACAAAGGCCAAGCGCGATCCGACAACCCGCCACACATATTCGCCGTAGCGGATGCAGCGTACCAGGCGCTGTTGCACCAGCGCCAGAATCAGGCGATCGTGATCAGCGGTGAGTCTGGCGCTGGTAAGACCGAATCTGCGAACCTTCTGCTCAAGCAGTTGGTCTACCTTAGCAAAGCTCCCAATCGCAATCTCGAGGAAAGAATCCTTCAGATCAACCCCATTATGGAGGCCTTTGGTAACGCCACCACCGGTATCAACGCTAACTCCTCGAGATTTGGAAAGTATCTCGACTTGACCATGACGAGAGGTGGAAAAGTCACGGGTGCCAGGATCGCTGTGTACTTGCTCGAGCAGTCGCGTGTTGTCGCACAGGCTGAGTGAGTTGAATCATATTTTTTCTAGTCCATCGAGTATACAAAAATATTGAGCTAAAATTTTGTTCCTTGCGATCAGGGAAGAGCGAAACTTCCACATTTTCTACTACATGTACGACGGCCTCGAGGCAGACGGTCGCTTGGAGGAGTTCGGTTTAAATCCAGAGTTGCGAAAGAGCCACCGCTATTTAGCCGATAACACCGACACCTCGCAGACTCACATCGACAAGTTCCAGCAGCTTAAGATTGGCTTCAAGGTACTCGGCTTTCAGGAGGCCGAAGTCGATGCCGTCTATAGCGTCCTAGCTGCAATTCTGCACCTAGGTGATATTGAATTCGTAGAGATCCTCTCCGAGGATAACACTGATAACAAGAGCGCCGTTGTTGACAATGCACCGGTATTGCGAGGTAACTTATACACATACTTTTAGATCGAAGGTATAAACAATATTAACTTTTTTACTATAAATATGAATAATTCCAGTTTCGAAATTGCTGGGAATCGAGCCGGACGATCTGGTCGAAGCCCTGACCTCAAACTCGGTAGTGACCCGAGGCGAGACCATCACTCGCAACAACACCGTCTCGGAGGCATGCGCAGCTCGCGACGCTATGGCCAAGGGTCTTTACGGTCGACTCTTCGACTGGATGGTCAACCAGATCAACTGTCTGCTGAGCTTCAACCGTTCGCCCAACTACGAGCCTCTGGCAATCGGTCTGCTCGACATCTTCGGCTTCGAGAATTTCCCGAAGAACTCGTTCGAGCAGCTCTGCATTAACATCGCAAATGAGCAGATTCAGTACTACTTCAACCAGCACATCTTCACCTGGGAACAGCAGGAGTACATGGCCGAAGGCATACCCGTCGATCTCGTCGAGTTCTCCGACAATAGGCCTGTCCTGGACATGCTCCTGAGCAAACCTATGGGACTGCTGGCGTTACTAGACGAGGAGAGCCGATTCCCTAGAGCCAACGACAGATCGTTGATTGGTAAATTTGCATTTTACGATGAAGCATCAACGTAGTATTTTTAACTCATCGTGCATTTATCTTCGATTCTAGAAAAGTTCCACAGCAACATCAAGTCCAAGTTCTACGTACGACCAAAGTCCGACGCTGTCTGCTTCGCCATCCATCACTTTGCCGGTCGAGTTGTCTACCAGGCGGACGGCTTCCTCGAAAAGAACAGAAACTTCCTGCCGCCGGAGGTGATACAGCTCGTGCGTCAATCTCACTTCGACATGGTACGATTCCTGTTCCAGTGTCCGATCACGAAGACCGGCAATCTCTATTCCGCGATCCACGACACTGACTCCAGGAAATTGTCACCTTCGGGACACAATACAAAGGTATCGCTGATAACCATCTATTATACACCTCTTCTTTCGTTCTGCTTCGCGAACGGTTGCTCGGAGAGGAGTTTAACGGAGATAACGGACGAAATTATATTTACTTTCTAACTTTGATTATACTCTATTCACAATTGTGTATTTTTTTTGGTTTCTAAAAACTTGTCTCTTTGCAAAAGGAACGATACTCAAGCCGAGGATTAGCATCGCAGTCACGTGCTCAGCAGACCGTAGCAACGTACTTTAGATACTCGTTAATGGATCTACTTCAAAAAATGGTATCTGGATCACCGCAATTCGTTAGGTGCATCAAGCCAAACGACAACAGGAGTCCCAAGTTCTTCGATAAGGAGAAAGTTATAAAGCAGTTGCGCTACACTGGGGTCCTGGAAACGATTAGAATCAGACAGAATGGATTCTCTCACCGAATACCTTTCAACGAGTTCCTCAAACGGTAAGGAAAAATCGTTTGCTAGTACAGGTCTCGTTTACAAAGAAGAAAGTATGAAGCACCTAATTACGTGCCGTTTGACAATAATTAGTTTTGTGATCCAGACACTAAAACGATTGCCCCAGTTGTCAAGTCGTGATCCTCAATTAGTATAAAATTGCACGATGGCATTTGCAATGTGTATAACAGTACTTGAACACAGAAAAATTACGAAATTGAAAAAACCATGTTCTTGTTCCAGATACTGCTTCTTGGCTTTCGACTGGGACGAGCGCGTGATCGCGAATCGCGACAACTGTCGGCTGCTCATGATTCGTCTGAAGATGGACGGCTGGGCACTAGGTCGCACCAAGGTCTTCCTCAAGTACTACCACGTTGAATTCCTGTCCAAGCAGTATGAGGAGCAGCTAAAGAGGATCGTGATGGTACAGGCTTGCGTAAGACGCTGGCTTGCCAAAATCCGCTTCAAACGCGAGAAGTGGCAGCTGGCCGTGTCAGTGGTCACCCTGCAGCGACACATTCGCGGTTGGCTGGCCAGGAAGCGAGCGATCGAAGCTATCAAGCAGAAGAACTTGGCTCAGGAGGAAAATATTTTGCAAAAGGCTGCTGGTAAATAGTCTGAAAATGCAACTTTATAATTGTTGACTGTCACAAAAGATTCATGTTTGGTCTATTAAATTTATAGAAGAAGCTGCAGAAAGAGTCAAGAGATCAAGGGAAGCTTCGCTGGACGTTGATGGTCATTCACCGAATGAAGAGAACGCAGCTGTCGTCATACAGAGTCACTTCAGGGGCTACACCATTCGCAAGAGATTCGGCTACGAATTGGAGGAACGATACAAGAGAATCCTGAACGATTACGACAACACGAAAGAGGCTCACCAGGCATTGCTTCGCGAAGGTCTGAAGAACGAAGACGCCGCACTCATCATCCAGAGATGGTACAAGTCGGTGGAGCGGGTCAGAAAGAAGCCTCCAGCTAAAGACCCGATTCATCCTAAGCTGAGACAGGCGGAACTCATAAACTTCTCTCAAACTGTAAGTATAAGAGTCGTTGCCACAATCTAAATTTGCAAATAGGATATCGTTACAAGTGCATCTCTTATCTTCAGGTCCACATGAAGAACCAGGAGGCTCACAAGTACCTGCGCCGCAACAAACCTGGCATCCGGTTGTCCGACGTCGAAGACTTGCCAGAGGACTACGTGAGACCACAAGGTTTCAACATGGTCCCTTCGATTTTACAGTACCGTAACGGCAACCAACCTGAAGCCGAGGAAACCGTCAAGTACTATCGAGACCTAAAGGAAGAAATGAGCAGGTAAATATTCATTCAATTCGCGTGTAGTTGAAAAATTCGAGGTTGCTAACGCGCGTAATGAGTAAGAAAATTACGAGAAAACTATAATGAAAAAACAAAATGGAGATTTGAATGCCAAATTTTCCCATGATTTTGGCACTCGCATCGGAAGTGGTTCAGACTTCGAAGAAGAAGAAGCTGGTTGGGACTTACCGTTGATACAGCTGGAAAATGACCTTCAACCATCGTCGAGGTACAGCTGCACGGTTCTCTATAGCTACTACCTTTGATTTTAGTTAGTCCATCGTATTGGAATCATTTATATTTTGAGTATCGTATCCTAGGACAAGACTACGATACCACTTTTTACATACTTTTAATTTCAATTTGATGTCCTGATGGTTATTCAAACTGTCTTGTTTTGGAGGTATTATATATACGAGCTAGTTACAGAATTTGACGTCTTCCTAAAATTGCATCATCTCATTGCAACAATTAGCTTATAGTAGAACTAAAGAAATATTATGATAATACATAACTCGTTAGTTTAAAGCTTAACTTCGCTACACAGTAATCAAGTGAAAAGATGATGCCAATCGTATCGTAATTTTTTCAGGAACCGCATGGGTCAGGTACTGGAATTGAATGCGGAGAGGAGGGATCGTCTCCAGGCTCATGGCGACTACACAGTTGCCCCGGAGCAACAGCTCTCGGACATCTGGCACAAAGCCTTGAAAAATCCGGCCGAAACTCAAGGGGATACCTCTGCGAAGTCAATCAAGTAAGAGATCTTTCTATACTCTCGTGTGCATGCGCAATGATTTTGTTCGAACAACAAGGTAGTCTTTACATTCATAAGATGCATTATTAGTGATTGACAAGTTGCGTTTTAAGTTTGATTTCATTAATCGTTCGACCTCCTATGTCAATGTTAAGGCTACCTTAACTGTTCAGTGCATGATGTTACTTGAATGTCTATATACTAAAAAGCACCAGAGCCTTTTCAAAACTCAACACAGCACTAATTTCTTCTTATTAATTTTATTTTGCCTAATCAGAGGTATCATGGCAAACTTTCAGGTACAGCTTTTCCTAACTCTATTCTTATTTTTCTAACGTGTATTAGAAAGAGCATTGAATGAACAATCTTTGCATTTGAACGAATAATTCAGTTTCGATGCTCTGTCTGAATACTTAACTCACAACTTGTCAGTAGACACGTAGTGATCGATGTTTGATGTATCTATACATGGCTAAGAAACAAATTCTGAATACTAATCAATTTTGAAATAGTTCACGGACTAATGACCTGCGTAGAAACATGCGATCCTCGCCGGACAATCGAGCACCATCGAGCAAGCATCAACTGCCCACTATCAGCAACAATTCGTATCTCAACACTCCAAATGGCATACGAGTCGGAGCTGGTTTCAAAATCGACGGGTTGAACATCAAATCGAACGGTATTAATGGTTTAGTCAACAGCAAAGATCAGCAGCGTGATAAGCTTAAGCAGCAAAATCTGCAGAGGCCAAACAATGGCAATGAACGCAAGAACGAGCTCAGTCGATTGCCGAAGACCAAACTGGTCGATCATTTCAGCAGTCAAGAGAACAATAACAACAATAACAATCATAACAACAACAATAACAACAATAAGATCAACAACAACAAAATCAACAACAACAACGGCTTCCCCGAGAAAAACCGAAAGAAACCAGTAGTAGCGCGCAACCTCGTCAACAGCAGGCCAACCCTGGCTGTCAAGTCCATCAACGAAACGATGGGCATAACTCCTGATCTCAGGAAGCTCCTACGGCCTACCGTCACCAAAATCAACGAGGACAAGAGGAAACCCAGTCCAGTTCAACAGCAACAGCAGCAGCACGACGGCGAGGACATCAACGGCCCATACAACTTCCGCAAACTGCTGAGGCCCGCCGAGTATCTGCCCACCGAGTCACTGCGCAAGCGAAAAGGTGGACTGGCCTGCAACGGCGCACCTATCGCCAAAGACAAAGTTCCTGGGAAGCACGTGAAGAGAAGGGCACCTCTGGCGCCCAATGTCAACGGCAAAATCGTCGTTAGTCGGAAATAGGATGTGGTGCTTCGTTTTGGAACTGTTTTGGGTGGCGAGATTAAAACTTAGTTCATACATGTTTTTTTTTGTTCGTTTTTGTTCTTAGAGGAATATCATTTTGTATTTTCCGTTGTAAGGCGTTTACTTTTTCGTCTAGAGTGAAAATATTCGTTGAATACAAGCAATATAGCGGTTATTGGTTGCCAACTGTGATTAATGCGAAATTAAATCGATAGATTTATTAGCTCGTTAAATATTATGTTACGTTGTTTTTTTTTTGCTTGAAAATGCATAGATCGTTATATCGAAGCGTTACTTTCAATTATATCTAAAAGAGAAGTCGATCATAAATTAACGTGCGCATGTTTAGTACTAGTCATTTTCGATCTAAACATTCTACTGTATTCGCCCTGAGGCCGATATCACTTCATTAGATACAATTGATCATTGTGTTCGTTATGCACTAGTTAATAGAGATATTATACGATAATCCTATAGACGTTTATATTATAATGTATCACTCTCGTAGGAAAGCTGCTAGCGAGACTTTTCGAACCAAATTAAAAATCAGTCGCAATAAATGAGAAATAGTATATTGTGCAACTAGGGGGGAAAATTGGCTTTTTCTAGCCTACGGCGCCCTCGACTTCCACTCGTGCTCAAAACATCACCCGAGTCTGAAAAAGCCACTCTCCCCTTGTTGCACACCGTACTTTTTATGATAAGTGCGCGAATAGGCCACTTATCATACATATGGAAGGAATGGGAAATTCGAGGACTTTTCAAAGTAAAACAAATTTGTATTAAAGTTTTGAAAATTTTAAAAACATATCGAATAGTCTGCAGAGTGAGGAAAAAACTCGATTTTTCATTCATTTTTCATGCATGGAAAGTGACCTTTTTCGTGCACGTATGATGAAAAAAAGTTTTTGTAACACAAGCACGATTTTCGCGTTTTTCTGACCTATTAAGCGGGACTAAAGTAACTTTTTTCAGACCGGCGGGCAAAAAAAATTGAAAAACGCCCGCTTCTTGAAGCAGCGGGCGTTTCTCTTTTTTTTGCCCGGCGGGCGTTTTTCATTTTTTTTTGCCCGCATATGAAAAAAAAAACTGAAAAACGCCCGCTAACATTTTTCGGGAAATTTTCTATATGTATACATATATATATATATATATATAAATTTAAAAATTAATCTACTAAGAGTGTGGTCGCCGATTCTGAAAAAAGTTGCATCAGTCGCACTCAATATCTAAAAAAAAAAACGCAAAAATCTGTACTTGCGTTACAAAAAATATGGTGTGCACCAAGGGCTAAGTGGGCTTTTTGGCCTCGTGTGGTTGCAGTACTCGTCTGCGGCTCGTACTGCAAACTCCACACTCGGCCTAAAAAAGCCCACTTTACGCCCTTGGCACACAATATACTATTATTTTATTAGAACTATTATCATAATATACTGTATAAGAGAGAAGAAAGAAAAAACTATAATGTATACGAAAACTGTTGCCCTAATAATATTTCATAGTTTATTATAACGTTGATTTCAAGACTTTAATACCAACATAAGTATCGTTACAATATGTGCAACAATCGTTATCGTTATTAATATTACAAATATATACCTACATAAAAATCATGAAGAAAAGTGACTTTTCTTTATTTCTTCCAGCGCACGTTCCGTCGAACGATTCCTCCCGATAACCTCCATCAATCACTAAAATCAATCAAGCCAAAAGCTCGACATTTAATATCCAGCGCCGTGAGTAGAATCCCAATTCCCACCAAATTCCTTACCATCCAAGCATAACCCAGCTCGACTTCCAGCTTCCACCATCAGATGCCGATATCTCCCAACGCAACCTCCCGACGACAAGCTTGGCGAAAACTCCGTCGACGTCGCCACCGAAACCGGCGTCGCCGCGTGCGCAGCACCGCACACACATACACACGCTCTCGCGAAGAAAGCTCACGTACGTGCACGCGCCGCACGCAGGACGGGCGCGGAGGGGGTGCAACGAACCCTCTCTTTCTCTCTGTCGCTCACTCTCTCTCTCTCTCTCTCTCTCTCTCTCTCTCTCTCTCTCTCTCTCTCTCTCTCTCTCTCTCTCTCGCTCTTGGCCACACTGCGTGGGAGGGGAGGAGTAGCGCGTGAGCTCGACTCGCCGCTAACGGCTCTGATGCAGAGAGAGCGAGTCGCGCGTCCTCGCTAGCGCGTCGTGTCAGCTCGTTGTGTGTGACCTGTGTGCGCGCGTGTTTGTTGTTGTGTGCTGTCAGGTGAGAGACTCTCGCAGAAGAAGTAAGCACGCTCGAGAGGAATTATCATGGCGACACCGCCCGCCGCAAGCTCGGGTTCCGGCAACTCTGCAGCCGAGGCCGCAGCTAGCAATACTAATACTACTGCTACTTCCTCTGCTGCTACTAACACTACTGGCAACGCAACGGCTGCTCAGCAGCAGCAGCAGCAGCAACCGGAACCCGTCGACCCGGCCACCCTCGACTTTAAGAGTCGTAGCATCGAGCAAGCTGTCTTGCCACTCGTCTCCAAGGTAAGTCGTTGCAGCCTCTCAGACGGGGATGATTATGAAAGCTCATTCTCTCTCTATCTCTGTCTCTCTCTCTCTCTCTCTCTCTCTCTCTCTCTCTCTCTCTCTCTCTCTCTCTCTCTCTTTCTCTTAACGCACACACACACACTGTTTCTTCTGCTACACACTACTTGTCTTATTTTCACCGCAGGCTATACTCCACGTCTCACACCGCAAGCACGCATACCAATTAGAAAGAGAGCGGCGCGCACGCTTTTTTGCGATCCACATAGCCCTCTCGCATATCACGTGCTGCACTCGATGCTGTCTTTTTTTCTGTCTCTCGTTTCCACTTTCAGCCCGCATTCCGTCAATATCGATATAAGTACCTATACGTAATAATAACCCGAGGGCCGCAGCAGTCAGTGAAAAAAAGGGTAGGGAGAGCTTTTTGAGGTTAAACGGTCACTTGAGCTTTTTCATATAATAATAGGGAAGGAACGTCGTCGCCGCTCGATGCGGCAACGGCATATATACATTTTTATTACAACGAGTAACGCAGAGCGCTGCTCGTGGTGGTGGTGTATAACGATGCGTCACGCGGCTTTTTGTTTGTGTGTGCGGGGCGCATGTGGCCAGTATATAAGTCGTCCCGGCGCACGGAGTCTGCGTGCGAGAGCCGATGGACGACGATCGAAAGACCGCGCGCCGCCGCCGCTGCCCGTCACCTAACCGCACCTCCGACACACTCGCACCAAAATAGCATGCCTTCGCTGCCTACTCCCACTTCTCGCTCGCTTTTTTTTTGCTCGTTCGTTCGTTCGTGTTTTTTTTTCTCCCTCCTCTGGCTCTGGAGTGGCTCACATACGCAGTTTTATAACGCACACGCACGCAAGCTCGAGCCAGAGAGAACTGATCAATCTTCCCTCCCTCGCCGCCGGCTGCAGGTCGATGCTGCTGCTGCTGCTACTGCTGTGTTGCTGTTGGCACTCGAGCATGTGTGTATGTGTGTTATGTCGCAGCTACACACGTGCTGACGATGGAAGAGATGGTGTGGTGTTTTTTTAGGATTTCTTTTTGTTTGGATTGAGAGCTGTTTTGATGATTGTGGTTGATGTTTTTGATGAGCTTGATTTTCAAATGCCGAGCATTAAAATGTTGGTTGGTTCCGGGCAGAGACATAAATCCGTATTTTATATTAAAAAACGTGGGATTATTGGCATAAATTCCATGAAATTAGTTTGACGGAATTAGCGCACGTTAAATTTATATCGAAGTATATGCTTTTAAGGCTTCTTACGTAAGACTCTTGAGTGATTAGAAAAGGTTTCTTCATAATTGAGGAACCAAAGCATCTTCTGAAGCTGCTTTCTCCATCGAAGCACTATATATTGTACATCTTCTTTTATGATTTCCGTTTGAAGTAAAACAGCTCGGCTAATAGCCAGCACCTTCGAATTCTCAACCTGTACAATCACACGCCAACAATCCCAGCATCCAAAATTAATTTCCATCCCAGTAATCCTCGTCAAGATTCCCTGGCACAAGCCAAACACTCCAACAATTCTCAATTAGCAACAATCGCAAGCATCCCTTTCGGCCTGTCAAAGGCCCCACGTCTCTCTCTCTCTCTCTCTCTCTCTCTCTCTCTCTCTCCCACAACAAAGGCTCCATAATTCACGCAACCGGCTCTGTAAAGCCTCTCTCTTCAAAGCTTCTCCGCGTCGTCGGGCGAATTAACGGCGCGCGGCGAAACGACGACTTATTTCACGCCCGCGCAATAATCAACGTTGCTGCTGCTGGGCATGTGCTCACGCCCCGATGCTTATGTATGTGCGAAAGGAAGAAGAAAAAAAAGAGGAATAGAGACACCGTGTGATTTATGGAAAAAGTTGCTTGCGCGGAAGTTCGCGCGTGGATAAGTTTGGTTTTATGAAGAGCGCGTGAAATCGCATGTGGGTTTTGTGATCGTTCAGGGGATGATAACGTGTTTTATGCGTTTGTATCGTGCTTGCAAAGGGGTGTAAACTTTTTTTGGTGATTAACGAGATTAACTTTTTTTAAATTTAATGTATAAATCAAGGATTTACTATACGTAGTATACAAATCGACTTGAAAATCCGTCTTCACGCTGGGTTGACTCCGCGGGTTGAGAGATTCAATATTCGCTCGATTTTTTTTCTCCGAGCTTGCGCGCGTCATTTCGCCCTCTGGAACAAATAAGTATATAGATACGTGGGACTTTTGCACGCTCTCTTGGCTCAAGCTCAGCTTTTTGCGTGGCATTATTTGAATTTGTAAAGGCGATCTCGATTGGATGTCCCTTTTTCACGGACTCTGGAAACGCTCGGACGAACCTCGAGTAAAATCGAACGAATTTGCAGGCGGATGGCCAGTGGAAAATCTGGAAATGTCGGATGACCGATGGTGTCCGGAGAATTTTCTCGAAAAGTTGAAGATTTGTCGAAGAAAATATTACACAATAATTAAATATTTGCTTGAAGTAATGAAGAAGTACCATACGCAACGTCAATATGAATGCCAAATGAATAATAAAAAAGGTGTTTGCAAAATTCAAATCAGAGAATAAAAAACCGAATTCCCACGATGAAAATTCGCCATTTTAGATTTAGCGAAAGAAAAACGAAAATAAATTAAAAATAATGAGATAACTTATTTTGGAAAATAATTTAATGGAAATGGTGTATTCACTGAATTTAATTAAAATAACAATATCTTTGTGTTAAAAAATGACCTCATTCCAAAGTTTATGATTTCTATAATTATATGTTTCTCTCAATTCTATGTATCATTTCAATATCTCTTTCCCCCATAACTTGACCTTCCAAAATATCGTTATTTCAAAATATGTTTTATTTGAAATTTTAACGGCCCCCTCTTTAAAAAAAAACTATTAAAGCGCCGCGTCACGCGATAAAAGCTCTCTCACACACACGCACAACGAAAAAGAAAGCTCTCCCACTCTCCTATCATCTCTCTCTCTCTCTCTCTCTCTCTCTCTCTCTCTCTCTCTCTCTGTCTCTCTCTCTTCCTCTTCCGTTCCCGCGAGGCGTCTCGCTCTCTTGCAAGCTTTGACCTTTTTACCATTATAGTTCGATACGTCAGCTATAAATAACGGCCGCGAAACTTCAATAGTCGTCGCGGCGTTCTATTTAAAAATGTATAGAAGCTCGCTCGCTCTCTTGCTTTCTCTCTCTCTCTCTCTCTCTCTCTCTCTCTCTCTCTCTCTCCGACCATTCAGCCTAGCGCGTTGCGCGCTTATCGGCCCCGACACACGCGCCCGATACATTTTATATACTCCTCCCGGAGTCGTCGTCGCTGTCGACGACACACAATCGCGCGTTCTCACCACGAGCAATACAAAACCCGCGCCAGCTCGCGCATCATTTGTTGCTGCGCACAAAAACCTATTGATTGCCGGGGGACTGCAAGCTCTGACTTTTTTTGTCGTTTATGTCGGTTCGAGAGCTATTTTGAAAATGATGCGTATTTACACACAAAGAAAAAATGTGCAATTGTGAGAGAAACTACGCAGCGGTGTGTGCTGCTTGTCCAGTGCCATTGAAATTAGCAGTATAGAGCTGCGGCAAGAAAAGCTCACGGGAGTTTTGACCTGGTTCTTTAATGCAAGCTTAAGCGCGGGGAATTCGAAAAAGAACAAGCCAATTATGGCTTGGAAAAGTTGAGGAAATTCGATTGCTCTTTACTTGTGGTAATGCAGAGGAAGTCTTATGTACCTCCACTTATTTCGTACACAACTGATCCATTTTATTCTCGATCATGAGATTACTTCCTTGCAGCGGTGAACCTATTTCTATACCTTTCCAGCTATACAACAGTATATTCGCATTCGGTATCTTATCATTCTATGGAAACTAATTGCAAAACCCTCGAGACCTCCCTATATATTTCGCCGAAAAAAGCCGCACTAGCTCCACAAAGAAGCCGCAAATTCTAAAATATCTCATAACCCATGCGGCATAAAGCATAATTTCCCAAGCTTTCTATCTCTCTCTCTCGGGTAAAAGGAAAACAGGCATACACACACAGACGCACCTATATATATATATTCCAGAGAAGAGCAGCGAAATTACCGAGTCGCAGCGCTCTAGCGCTCTCATAATAGCTCTTGCTCTCCGCGATATCGCTGAAAGAAGAGCATAAATAAAACGGCCGATTTATATGCTGCTCTCGTTGCTTTCTCTCTTGCACGAAATATGGCAAAACTCAGTGTGTGTGTATATATGCGCGCAAGGGGTTTTCTCCCGCATCTGCGGAGGGTAGATTTACGCGAGCGATATCCGCGCACGGGCGACAATATCCTCTCTCCTGTTGTCGGAGGGAACACGCACGGCTATATATAGCACGCGCACGCAGTTCGTTCGTTGCTATTCGGCTCGCGATCGAAGCGCGTTGAAATTTTAATAACGGCAATATATAGTAGCGGTGGTGGTATAATTGTCGCTGAATTCGTATGGTTGACACTGGCATATGTCCATAATTGAGTTTTAATTATAGCGGTCGACGTGCCTGAAATCGATAGAAATTCAAGAAACGAAGTGAAGATTAAAAATCGCAAGCTCTACAATCCCTCAAACACCGCAGCCGCCGAGTTCCTCTATTATTATCACTTCTCGAGTAGGAGAAAAAAGGAGATATTTCATTCTTGAAACAAAAGCACTCCACGGAACGTTAACGATCCGCGCACGAGCTCTCTCTCTACTTCGCCTCGAAGAATCGCGCCTGACAAGTACTCATCCTCGTGAAATCTCCCAAAAATCCCCGGGACGTCGCTGCAGCTGCAAAAAAGCACCGCCAAGCATTGAATGGACTACGGGAGAAAGAAGCGAAAAAAGTGGGGGTAGGTATATATAAAGGAGAAGAAAGAAGGCGAGACGAGGAACCGTAATTATAGTAATCGCGCACTGTGGCTTTTCAGTTGCTTTGGTGTGAAAGGATCGACTCCGCGCGATCTCCCTCCGCTTTGTGCTACTGTGTATAATGTATAGCGAGAAAAGGGCGATAATGGCGCGACGACGACCTTCCCTTTAGGTGTACTGGCTCGCACCCCACCAGCGTTTTGTGCTATATACTGCGTGTTGCATGACGGAAAAATATTATACGTATCGCCGCGTGATTGTAATGAGTATTATAATGGGATCAAGAGGCGCGACAGCGCCGCGCTGGCGAGTAAAAGTATACGAAGTATGTATACGACACGATGACGGCGCGGGTCGCGGCCCTCAAAATAATTTTCCAAAAGCATTTATAGCATTACTATTGCACCTATGCCCGTTGTATCGCTATCGACTGGACATCTATTTACCTCATCTTTCTCTAGGAAAAAGATTAATTCGAAAAGATTACTTTATTGGCGAAATATTGCATGCTGAAATTTAGCTCAGTAATTTTCTTTTCGTTGGGACGGTCTTCCTCTCCTGAGATTTTTCAGCCTTCCGGTCACGTGGCGTCCGGTCATACACGGCGCGAAAATTTGAATAGTAGAGAAAATAAAGCAATGAACCATCAATGTTTTAAGCAGCACCTAATGTTAATTCGGTTATTTGCGTTCGATTCGTGAGAGCATTTACAAACATTGTAAAATAAATAAATCGAACACGAATATTGCGATGGCAACGGTCTCCGTGGTACCTGGTGCCCAGGGTGGACGGTATCAACGTCATCTCCGAGAATTATCTTGAGTATTACATATTTTTACTGTTGATAATACCGTATAATGTAATACATGTATAGTCTCTATAAAAGTGATGAAATCTTCTATAAAAAAACCTTTTTAAAAGGTAAAATATTGGCAAGTAAAAGTTTCTTTACAAAAGTCGTGATATCCCAAAAACAAACATAACTGATGTCAAGTAATTGTTTTTCATATTTTTCAGGTATACGAATGCAGATACATTATTTTATAAAATAAAATATTTTTTACTTAAATTCTTACTATACAGTAGTTTGGATTCATAAGTAAAATTTCAAATTACTCTTCTTCCTTGGCATTTCCAAAAGTATATTTAATCATATACTTTTAATCCATAGTTCAGAAGCTATTTAAATAATTAAAACCAATATAATATTGGAAATACGACTCAAAATTTGAATATTTTAAAAATTTTTCCAATAACTTCTAAACTATGGATTAAAAGTATATATGATTAAATGTACTTTTGGAATAGCGAAGGAAGAAGAGTAATTTGAAATTTTACTTATAAATTCAAACTAATGTATCAAGTAGGAATTTAAGTAAAAAATATTTTATTTTATAAAATAATGTATCTGCATTCGTATACCTGAAAAATATGAAAAACAATTACTTGACATCAGTTATGTTTGTTTTTGGGATATCACGACTTTTTTAAAGAAACTTTTACTTGCCAATATTTTACCTTTTAAAAAGGTTTTTTTATAGAAGATTGATATGGTTCTGCGCAATTGCTCGGCGTTTACGTGTTTGTTTATGGGAGAACCTTATATGTGAGTTTTATTTAGCTGGGTGGTTATTTAACTGAATTGTAAAAAATAATATAAGCATTGTTTGCGAGCATGTTTACCTATAGAGTCGTTCTTAAATCCGTTCATATGTATCCGAAACTATGTATTACGGAAAAAGTCAGTCGTTATGCAATGTGTTAGCATGAGCGGTTAAAGCAGTAGGCAAAACAAGGCAATTTTAGCATTGGTAGCCGACAACTAAATATCTAGACTCGGTGCGCATATTGTTATGAGGGAAATGAAAAAGTGTCCATGCGCCACCTATTATCACCTGCCACAGACACGGAGAGTTTAGGCGGTGACGAAAGGTCTCGAAAAAATCCAGCCCAAAACTGCTTTGTTTTGGTATTGATATCGTTCTAGCGATCCGCACGTACGTTATATGTATATTAAAATTAAGTTTAATTTAGACTCGCAGCGGTGTTTTAAAAATGCTTAGTACATAAAAATGTTCCAAATTTTGAGATTCCCGCGACAATATATAAAGAAATACACCTGTGTTATCATATTTTCTCAATTTCCACTTTTTGAGGTCAGGAAATCGAACATACGGAATCATTTCGCAGTAAAACGAACAGCCAATCAGATAGCGATTACAATCATTGTAAAGGAAGACTCGTCGTGATTTATATTTTGGAAAAGACTTTATTGATCCGACTAAAGTACATCCGCTCCGTTTGCAAGTTCTCGCGCTACTCCCGAGCAAACGTGTCCAGGGTTTCGTTCCCAACACCAAAAAACAAAGAAACTCTCGTTTCGTCTAGCAACGCATTTCACTCCCCGGCAACCCACGCGCCAAATCGTCAATACAGAGCTCGAATCGAACATTCTTTGGAATCTCGATCGGATCAAAGTTGTTCTTCTCGCTCGAGACGGCCGACCACGAAATAACCTGTTTATTTCGCGCCGTTGCAGCGCGGCCCAACAGGAGGTTATGCGCTGCGAATCTATTATAATTATCGCGACAATTCACGAGCCGATCCGCCAGAGTGAGCACATCGACAAGAATCCTGTATTCTTTCGATCTCGTATCGGCCCCAGAGACACTATTTCTCTCTGGACACGAGGCGACTAGCCACGAAAGAGACACATCTTTCCTTCGTGCTAATCGGGCATCGCGAATCCTCGCACGAACTTAATATTAGAGTTAAAATAGACCTTGCATACGAAGCCACTACAACACATGTTGTACTTCTTAACTTCTACAATCATGATTACCTTTTTTGGAGTATGCTTACTCATGAGTATAGCATGTATTGCCGCATATAAAACATTAAAAATTTTGAAGTCACCCAAAGCTTTCTAATTTAAAAACCCTTTCTAACCCTACTAAATCTCATTTTAAAAAACCCCATTGAAAAAACCATGTTCATAAGAGCACAATACCTTTGAGCACACCGCAAAAAAGGGGGGATATATATCTTGCAACGCAATCATCCTTACACCCTCTCGACAAATAGTAAAAGAAAGCTATACATACAGTCGGTATTCGTCCCCCGCGTCATGCAGTTTCGCACGGATTAGCTCACTCCCGGTGAAAGGCGCCGCGCAAGTGCACTATAGACGCCCCTGTTGTGGGACCACGACGATAACTTTCAATGCATCTCTCTCTTTCTCTCTCTCTCGCTCTCCGCACTGCGTCACTTTAACGTTTCTCTCTCTCCCTCTCTCTCTCTCTCTGCGTATTTTTCTCGCGACTCGTTTTCTATGGATGCGCGCGATTCCAATTTGTTTTCGAACGTGTAAGGGTCGTTATCACACGAGAGTCTCGCACAAAGCGCTTTCAGCATTGTAGGCCAATGAAGGATGCGTTTTTTTACTGATCTTGAACATTCCGCGATATGAGCTTTTCTATTATTGGATTCCGATATAGCTGCGCTCTAAACGTCGATGTTTACTGCTAAATAATAAAAATCTTCGACTTGCATCTCTACCTTGCGACGATCGTACAAATATGGATGCAACGGGTTATTCTAATTTTATCCGACTATAAAATTCACTCGATACCAGGTAAGATAGCAGTTACTGCCTTTTCGAGACGAAGTGCAATGTTTGACGTCGATTCTTTTTTGCGTTTCTTAAGCCTTTATCGGATAAATGGCTTCTACCGTATACACTTAATTTTAAGTCCTTTCAGCGAGTCTTGAATAATAAAACACTTACGGATCGGCGAGGCTACTTAATTCGAGAAGATTTACGGGGTAGTTTGATGATATTTACGATTGTGCAGTTACGGCTCGGTGTGGGCGTATAATATAACAGAGAAAGCTTTTTAAGACCTTTCTTAAAATAGCGTTATCAAAAACTGAATTTTCAATTTCAAGATAAACGTCGCGAGCGAAATATTATATTTTTGTGTATATAAACGACGTTATCATTATGGGTATCACGTATCCCATTTGAATAATTCTCATTCCGAAAAAGAATACACCCACAGACACACCGAATAAAAGTCATAAATTAGTCCAGCATATTCTCCTCACACGTGTGGCTCGCACAAGTCCAAGTAAACAGAACATCCATTAATTCGCTGGCGTTTTGTCGCCCGCGGTATCTACAGTCTCTGCTCGGAATGGCAATTTTCGAAATTGCAGCTGAAACCGGCGGGCGATTTGAATTTCAAAACTTTCGTCGTATCCGATAAAATCAGCGAGTCACCCTCTTAAATCGATGTTCGCGGCCAAGTCGTCCTCGTAGTGGTAGTCGTATATATTATGTTCGAGCTTCGTTCGAACAAGAAAAACGCGCCCTGTCCACTAAAGTCGTATATCTCCGACCTTGTCTCAGCGAAGGTGAAATAGTGTACAGGGAAAAGTTTAAAAAGATGCGGTGAGATCAAAGCTCAGGCGAGACAAACAAAAATCTGGGGTGTATCCGGGGGATGAAACGACGGAGTCTTATGAAGTTAGAGAAGAAAACAGTGGGTGAAAAGGAACTGTCGATGTGCGTCGGCGGCTAAAGCTTTTAGCGCAGGCGCGCTTTGTTCTTCCGTTTCGGAATTAAATGGCACCTGTGCTACTGTGTTTCTCTTTGTGCTCGACTATAAATAGCGAGTATAAAAAAGGGAAAGGCGGGCTTTGTGTGCACAGGCTCTGATTTGTTAGGAAAACTGTGCAGTGTCATTTATTCGACGCCGACCGTCGCTGTTTAAAAGACAGAGGAGAAAGAACCTATAGGAAATAAAGAAATCAATGGACTTCCTTCTTCCGCTATCACGTATCACGAACAGCTGTTTACGAGGATCTGCATAAGGAAAAAATATTTACGTCATTGCCAGGAAAAATTAAGATATTAAGATCGTTAAGCGTGACGTATGTTCTCGTATTATGAGCATGATTTACGGTACATCATTTTACACACTGCATTCAGGTATACGAAATGCAATCTCGCAAACTTATTCAAGACTCCCGGATATTCCGTTCACGTACAAAATCCAATTTCGCAAAGTTATTTTTCCATGTGCTCTTAAGGACGATCTAGGTTTAAAGTTTCAAGTGCACAGCGTCGCCGAGATTTGCAACGGCGTTCGCATTGTGTGTCCCGGAGTTTTATTGCCCCAGCTTTCCATCGGACTAATGAAACACGCAATATGCAAACAGCTTTTTTACTTTAGTTTCTATATAATTTTCATTCCGAATGGCTGTGTTTATTCTACTTCACGAGAGTGTAAACTTTCGTAACTTCAACGTGTCTTCAAATTATTTCAGACGACACCAGCCAACTCCAAAGTTTCAACAGCCCTTATTAGTCTTGATTGTCAACTCTTCTAAAATAATACCTTAAAAGCCTCTGGAATAAATTTGCTACACTATAACGTCTCGAAGCAAAGCACGAAAAAGAACAAACTGCACTCGCGTGCTATAACCGTCTTAAAGTCTCATGCAATTCTGGAATAGGCCTCGCGTGTGCATCGGCATGCCTCGCTCGCAAAAAGCGGCGATCGTTACGCGAAAGCCACAGACACTTGTTAGATTTTCTGCCGCAAACAGTCTGCCGCGATACTATACCGAAACGTCTGATTGCGCATTGACCTTCTACCACCTGAGCCTGTAGACTCGTTTCTTTTTTTTCTGCCTCTTATCCTGCAGTAGCAGAGGGACACACGTGCCGAGAATACTTGGCTGCATTTCAGCGAGCTTTCTCTTATTGATCTTTATTACCTCGGGGACGTCTGGGACTAGTTCTTCTTTTTTTTTCTTGGTTTCGTGGGAGTCTGGGCTGGAATTGAAGGATGAGGGGAGAATGTTTGCGTGAAATGAGCGAGTGTTCAAATTGGTAATATTGAAACTTTGCGAGAACGTTTCTATATAGCAAGGGAATCGGAGACGTGAAATTCGAACTTTGTAGATGGGTTATATATTGTGCATGAATATTAAGCGACTCGTAGTGGTTACGTTCCTTGTAAAGTCAGTCGCTTTGCGGCTATACTCGAATATCACATGACGTTGATAGGAATATTTCATGTAGCACACAATGTCGCATTCGAAACTGTACAGTCGTATGGCATAGCTCACATCGGCGGTAAATTCATTCGATGGTAGTCAATTAGACGCTTATCGAGTTGAATTATATAGAGTATGCACTATGCATTGATGGTTTAACACAAATCGATCAAACTCTAAATATTCTCTAAAGATTGTATCATAGATAACACCGTCACTACGCATCCTATACTCTAAAAAAGACATGGTAATCATTCTATTCATCCACTAATTGGCTGTTCGGTTTATCACGCAATGTATGCGTATGTTTGAATTCCTAACCTCAAAAATTCAAAATTGATAAAATATGTACATACCTATATATACGAACGTGTGGATTGCTATAAAGTGATATCAATTACCAAAACAAAGCAGTTTTGGACTAGCCCTTTCGTCAGTCGTCACCGCCTAAACTCTCCGTATCTAGCAGGTAAAAATAGGTGGCGCACAGGTACTTTTCCATTTTCCTCATAACAATATGTGCGCCGAGTCTAGATATAGCGGTATGACACCAATGCTAAATAAACTGCCTTCTGTTTGGCCCGCTGCTTCAGCCGTTTATGCTATAACTACGAGCGAAGCGTCTAGTCACTAATCTGATGATCAGGTAGTGCGTGATATTTTAGACTATTTTTTAATACAAGTGTGCGAATCTATATAGACGTATATACGTTCTTAGCAGATGAGCGTAATCAGCCAAAAACGACTTCCGGTTGACGGTGTAATAGGAGTAATAGGTGTAATAGGTGTAATAAGTGTAATATAATACGTACAAGAAAATATTGCCCGAAACTCGTTACTCGGGGGTTTTAGGGGTCGTTGAACACGAATATCCTGACGGCAACGGTCTTCGAGGTACCTGGTGCCCAGGGTGGACAGTACTAACGTCGTCTCCTCGAATTTTACGGAAATTTATAGCATAATTAGCCGAAACTCGGTACTAGGGAGTTTTCGGGATCGCTGAACACGAATATCGCGACGGGAACGGTCTCCGAGGTATCTGGTGCCCAGGGTGGACAGTATTACATATTCTTACTGTTGATACCGTATAATGTAATACATGTATTATAGACTCTATAAAAGTAATGAAATCTCCTAAAAAAAAACCTTTCTTAAAGGTAAAATATTGGCAAGTAAAAGTTTCTTTACAAAATAAATCTTGATATTAGCAAAAATTAAGGCTTGCCTGAGGAGGTCCCCACCAGGGACGAAACATTGCCAGATTATTTATTGGTTGTTTTTTTAAATTTCCCATCAAGGGTTATCCTCTTAATTTTTGCTAATATCAAGATTTATATCATGGAGAGGAACAACAACAATATTTCTTTACAAAAGTTGTGAAATCCCCAAAACAAACATAACTGATGTCAAGTTATTGTTTTTGATATTTTTCAGGTATACGCATGCAGGTACATTATTTTATAAAATAAAATATTTTTTACTTCAATTCTTAGTTGATACAATAGTTTAGATTCATAAGTAAAATTCTAAATTACTCATCTTCCTTGAGATTTCAAAAAATATATTTAATCATATACTTTTAATCCATAATTCAGAAACTATTTAAATAATTAAGGCCATATAATATTGAAATACACGACGCAAGACTTTAACATTTAAAAATTTTTCTAATAACTTCTGAACTATGGATTAAAAGTATATGATTGAATATGTTTTTTGAAATGTCAAGGAAGATGAGTAATTTAGAATTTTACTTATGAATCTAAACTATTGTATCAACTAAGAATTGAAGTAAAAAATATTTTATTTTATAAAATAATGTACACTCGGCGGTAAGGTATTCTGTTAGAACGTTTTGAACCAAATGGCAACGTCACATGGTTTTTGACGGTACCAGCCCATATAACCTCTGCAAATCTAAAATCGTCAGAACCGTCAAAAACCGTCAAAACCCGTCAAAAATTGGGCGACGTTGCCATTCGGTTCAAAACATTCTAACAGAATACCTTACCGCCGAGTGTACCTGCATGTTTGTTTTGGAGATTTCACAACTTTTGTAAAGAAACTTTTACTTGCCAATATTTTACCTTTAAGAAAGGTTTTTTTTAGGAGATAAGAAATTACATCTCGATCTGGCTGAGCTCCTCGAAGACGTTACAGCACACCGGCCATTAAAAGCCCGTAAACAGAGTACTTAAACACCACGTTTGAAGCTTGCATTAAACGACACGTCGTCGTCGTCGGCGCAGAGTTGGCAGGCCCCCCTGGCTACATTATCAATTACCACGTCCCAAACCGAATGTGCCCACCCTCTCTCTCTCTCTCTCTCTCTCTCTCTCTCTCTCTCTCTCTCTCTCTCTCTCTCTCTCTCTCTCTCTCTCGCCTTATCAATTGGCCGGCATTCAAATTTCTGCTCGTGACGTTAACGACGACGCTCAGCAGTTGTAGAGAGAGAGAGAGAGAGTTGGCGCTCCCCAGCGACGCGTCAACTAAACGTATTCCCCGAGTCATGGTTATCCAATCGAAGGCGGCACGCCGACGGAATTGCAGTTATAGCTGCGAGGAGGGTAAGGGGCAATTATTGCCCACGGAAATGGCTGTTTGATTCGTTTCAGCCACTGCACGAGGTCGTCGCTGACGACTACTCTGCGGCCTAAGATTATTCAGCCGTGTGTCATGATAATGGAAATCAATGGCTGGTGGTCTGGCTCTATAGTGGTATAATTTTTCTGGACTTTTAGGATTTATTTGGGGAGAACTGGGCCGATTTTCTGACGCTGTCCACGTTTTCAAGGTGATAAGGAGAACGTCGGAACATTCGCCTGACTGCTTGGGTGGTTTTTGGTATACTCTAAAGCGGCAGAAGATAAAATTAACATAGTTAATTAGGCCATCGGATATGTTAAAAACTCAAAGGAACGTAGTTAGTGCGCTTTGATCCGTCGCCCTTCGAAGTTCAAACGCTGTTGAAATATTTATACGTCCAACCTTGTTTACTCGGTTTCGCCAACAAGTTACATACCTGAACATGTTTGCAAAACTTGCTGGAAAATGCGGCTTCTTGAAATTGAAATTTTCCCAATTTTCAGGTACTTGCATCTAAAGTGCAAGTAAATTTTCTCGTCACGTACCCTTAGCGCACACGTGTTCTAATATTATTCGTCGCTCGTAAATGCAATTTTTTCCGAAGTTACC
Source organism: Pteromalus puparum (assembly GCA_012977825.3). Taxonomy (NCBI): domain Eukaryota; kingdom Metazoa; phylum Arthropoda; class Insecta; order Hymenoptera; family Pteromalidae; genus Pteromalus; species Pteromalus puparum. The sequence goes on from CM053169.1 coordinate 14,307,762, forward strand.
GTAATAAAAATCTTCCACGAAAACGTATACTGAAACCTTTTTACTACACAATTTGAAGTAAAAAGTTTCATTCAATTTTCCGAGATCGTTTGTAAACTTTGTAGGCTGTTACTTCAAGGAATTCACCGTTAAGAATATCGAAAGTATCGGAAAAGGAATTTCGCTTATAATGAATCTAGTTTATACCGAAAAGAGAAATAATTTTTTATAATACCATGTGCTTTATCGGAAAACGGAAATCGATATTTGTACAATCGCTGAAAAGCAAAAAAAGCCTATAAGAAACTCCTTTGACCCTTTTTACGAAGTTTCATTATATAGGGAACTAATACTCCTGCGTACGCGTATACTATATCACCGGTAGACTCTTGAAAAAAAAGGAAAATTTTGTTCGAGTATATAATTATGAATTTGAAGAGTAGCCTCTCGAGAATACGAAATTAAAAATAGAACTTGGCCTTATTATTCAATTTTTTTCTCGTACCGCGTGTATTTCTTCCTTTTAGTAAAATGCAAATTAACTTACACCCTGGTACACGTCTGATATTGAGGTCGAGTGGGAAGAATATTAAAAAATATACACTTTTTATTTTTCTTCAAATAAAAGCTCCAACACCGAACCTTGAGCTTGAAAATGTTAATAATGTAATTTATATCCGAAGCGGTTACTTATTCTCGATAAAATCGTCGTTCATTTTCGAACCTTCCAAATCGGCAATTGTGTACAAATGGTCGAATCAGTGCAGCTGTATATACACCCCAAAGGTTGATCCTCGCGTAAGCAAACAGCTTTTTAGCCCCAGTGGTATTCATCGTCTCATAACGAAGATATTTAAATGCATTACAAACTCGCTCTCGTCCACTCTCAATCTCATACATTTTAAACCGTTGATTTGCGATTCAAGAAAAGATGAATAGCCCACGCGCGTCCATTTAAATATAATCCTGTATAGCCTGCCACCGACAGCTTTTCTTTCTCATTCGAAACACCCCTCGTCAATTCAATTTTACATTCAACTCCGAAACCTGAAATCAGCTCCATCGCAGAAAGAAGAACTTCCAGTGATCAGTTCGCTATTATATATCGAGTCTCGACAAAGGTCAGAGGTGAACATTGCCGAGGCCAGTGCAGAGGACCGCAGCCGAGAGTCGAGTGCTCATGGTTCGTGTGCATGCGAACGTCGACGACACAATAACCACTCGAGCTTGGCGGTAGCACTCGACGCGCTCCAAATTTATGTACGTACAGATAAGCGAGTTAATAGAGTCCCCTAGTAGCGAACTTCACCCGCAGAGCCAGGCGCACCACTGTATTTTCATTCTCAATTGCGTTGGTCGCTCTGGCAGAGATGGAGACGCGCGTGACGCAGGTGTTGCCTGGATGAGCTGCTGTCTTGATGCTAGAGTGCTTTTCTAGACACCCGCGCAAGAGGAAGGTTATTAGGTTATTCAATTTATGAACGGGGAAATAGATTGCTGCTGTTGCTATACCACGAGATTAATTGCGATGCGGTGGATGTTTTAATTTGTCCGATTGTATCCAGACCTGTTCTACTTGTAGTTTAAATGTTCAATCTAGGCGAATAGGCTCGAGGTAGAATTTCAATGAGTTCAGGCATGAGAATAAACGTTAACATTAAAATTTACTTTTCTCCGCGGGAATTTCACGAAGAAAGCGCGCGGTTTCATTTGGAAAATCACTTGGACGATGGCTATCGACTTTTAAGAGCGCGTTTATACGCGGGAGAAGGAATTAAAGTTTATTTTCCCCCTTACGATGACATTTCCGAGATAAGCTTATACGCGGGGAGAATCAATTTGAGTAAACAGTCTTTGTAACAGATATAATCGAATACGAGAAGGTAAAACTGCTGTGTTACCTGCTGTGTTGTTAATGCTCGAATGAAATTCGACGATGAAAAAAGCTTTGTAAAATTCAGTGAAACTTTGAAAAACCTTTTTATGCAAAGTGACCATTCGTGGAAGATTGTATGATAGAATCTCTCATCGTGATAATGTTGCAAGAGAGAAATAAATTCTAATTTCAATCTCCTTTGTGAAAACGCTTCTCTTTTACGTATAAATTCACTTTCCTCTCTTCGAGCGATTTCGAACTTTACTCAAGAACCTCCAAGTTTAAGCATTAATTTAACGCTAAAATTCAAAACAGCTCCCAGTTTCATAAACTATAATACATTATACATTCCCCCTCATATTTCCATTAAATTATATTTCGCGAATCGGAATTTTCGACTGTGTACTAATTATCATTTGACGAGAGCCGCTCGATTAATCAATGTCTCTCGGTAATGAATTACAAAGTAGGTCTGGCGCAAAATCAGGCTCGAAAACACCACCGGCTTTAAATGCGACAATCGTTTTCAATTTACGCCCGAGAGCAAACCCGCCAGAGCCGACCGTGAAAAATTATCTCGCGCCGTATTTCTCCCCGTCGTCGTCGTCGTCGTGGTCGGAAGTCGGAAGTGGAGGAAAAATCCTAATGAAAGAAAATCGCCGAGAATTCGAGTGAGAAAGAAAACGGCTTCAGCGCGTTATCGAATAGTTTATCACTCGCGTTACATATACGCCCTCTTTTTTTCTAAGCTCGTCGATCGTCGGTAGATTTACATACCTATTCTATCAACCAAAGAAATACCGCGACCACACAAGTATCCCACTTTTCCGCCATAACAATATAACGCAAAGGCAATAACGCTAACCGCAGCATCAACTCGGTCGTATAAAACCAACAGCGCCGAGATAAAAATGACGTTTGTCCTTTGTCCAGCAAAATCGTAGAGAAAGAATACGACGCACAGCTCGATAAAGCTCTCTCTCTCTCTCTCTCTCTCTCTCTCTCTCTCTCTCTCTCTCTCTCGAAGGTCAATTTCTCCGCGCGGAGAGAGCAAGTACGTCCAGCGCACGTCTCGCGTTATGTTATTAAGAGAAGCCGTCCCCCTCGTTGCCATCAAAGAAGAAAAGCATAGCGGCAGTTTATCGCCCGGGGAAAATGGATTCTTTACGAGCTTGCGAGAGCTTGCGACTTATGCCCTCGCGTAGATATATATAAAACAACTTCTTTCGCCGGCTCCATAAAACTACTCGTCGCTGCTGCTGCCGCTGCTGCTGGGCCATGGCGCAACGCTTTAATGGCTCGTCGGCAAGTTGTTGCAGAGAGAGCTGAAAGTTTCCTCAACGCACGACGACGGTCAATCTTTCCCGCGTGAAAGTGACGCTGACCCCGTGGATTTTCGAGAAAATTATGGGGCTGATGTGTGATTTATAACAGCTACGAGATTTTTCTATACGTTTATTTTTAGGATTTCGCGGAAAAGCGATCCGGCCTTTTATATATATCTGGAAAAGTTTCCGCATCGTCGTCCCTAAAAACTTTTCGTACTAAAGTGCCAAAGATTTTCGATCCTTAGGTACATACTGACGCGTGCGTTCTCGAAACTATAAAACGCAGAAGTTTATTTGTTCTTCTTGGAGCTTTTTTCTTCTTCAAAAAAAGCTCAAAAACTCTTCGATCACTTCTGCGAATTCAGTAGACGGTTCGCGCGCACAATAACATATAAATTCATCGCCGAGCAGTCGAAAGTTCGAAAATCTCCATCCTCGCGAAACTTTCCCGGAGAAAAGTGTCTGCTCGCGTCTGTTCCTACACAATCCGACATCGTTTACGGTAATGCGGAGCTTCCTATAATTACGCCTGACTTCAGCCCAGGCATTGTCGAAAAGCGCACGTCTGCAACTTCAAGCAAGTAGGCTAAGAAAGACGTGTATCTATATGTATATAACACACGTCGAAACTTCGCCAGTATTAAATGACTCCTCTTCCCTTCCGAAGTGCACGTTATATAGTCTCGGAAGTTGGGGTGTGGAAGTAAGCTCGTGAATTTTGCAAGTACTACGTTAGCGCGGCTGTAAGGAGGCGAAGGGCAAAAGGCTCTTTTTGCGTGTTTTCGTGACCTTCCTATTCGACTGCAAGGCCAGAACGCGCTAAACGAAACCCGGACGCCCAGGATTTACGACTAACCGCGAGAGTCTGACGCGCAAGCTTCGCTCTTCGCTCTTGCGACTGGGTATGTATGTATAGATCGTTTTTCTTCGCGCCCTGCTTTTCGATTTTACCATCTTCGTGTATGGTGCACTGGTTGGCACACTTTTGTCGTTGGAGGTTTCGCTGCTGTTTAAAGTTGAGGAGGTTTTAGGAACTGCAGTGGGTACCTTTGTTCGTTTACTTTTGAGTTAGTTTGAAAACTTTAATTAGGAGCGGTACAAGGAATTCGAAATTGCAGTGATATAAATTGAAAGCGTGAGAGTCAGCGAATTTTGAAATATTATCTTGCAGTGAGTTACGGCGCAAAACTCCACTTTATAATCAAAGAGGAAGCATCAAACTAAAATTAAAAACAAGCTTACAATTTACAGCGCAAGCTCCAGCGCTTACAAGAATAGACGAGCGCGCACTTTATACCCTTGATCTCGGTGTCTGCAAGCTGCCACGGTTCGACAAATACAATTTTAAACAAAACAGGACTTGCGAAACTTTGCAAGCTTGATGCTGCACTAAAGCCTTAGTAAATCTCTTGGAAAATTTCGCAACACTCTTTTCCTTGCTCTTCTCTTCTTCGCATTTTACGTCGTCCCAGCCGCTTTCTTTTTGTTTTTTTTTTGCGTCCTTTTCTATACGGAGGACTTTCAGCAACGTAAGCTGGCGCGTCTCGAAACTTACGTGGGAATTTCGTCGGGAGATACACGGAAAGATGTGTAGCGTATTTTCTGAAAAAGAAACGCTAAACACTCTTTTACCAGCGGAACATCTACAGGATTGTATACATCGCGAATGCATTTCCGAGTCGCTTTATACGTATACAAGGAAATATTTACTACAAGCTCCGCGGAGCCAATTTATCATCGTGCCGATATCATCCTTCCGCGGCAATAAAGTTTCATTACACTTTTATTATATATAAAACATGTGCGCGAGAGCAGCATCGCCTGTGTACAATAAAGATGCTATCTCTCGCTGGTGTATTTTCGCCGAAAGTCCTTGTCACACAGGATTCATGTAATACACGTACGAGAAAAGCGCGCAGATTTTCCCGAAAACACCGAGAGCTGCCCATGCACACACACATATTATAAGCTATACGCGAAGAAAAGAGCAAGGTCTCCGAGTGAACTTTGGAACGTCGCCATTTCCGCCCATAGTGCTTAGCATCTCCGTCTTTTCAGTGACGTTTCTTTCTCTCTCTTTCTGTGTGCGGCGAGCTTCTTTTGGATCTCCCCAGGAAGAAAATAAAACTCGCGCGGATTGCTCGAATATGCGAAACGAAGGCCTCCGTAGTCGAGCTTTTTATCGCTGGAGCTTTAATGGATCCACTCGCTCTCTTTTCTCTTTCGCCTAATGTGGCGTCGGGCGCGCGCGCTTTTACGATGTGATAAATGTTATGTATATCGCGCTCCTGCGGCCCGCGGCGCACAAAAGTTTCTGGGACGAAAAGAGCCGCGAGAGCTTTGAGCTTGCGCGGCCTGAATCGTCCAAGTAATTGCTCTCCTATACGATGTATATAATACGCGTCGATCTCGCGCTTGTCTCTACGACGTGATTTTTTGCCGTCTTGGCCTGGTGCTGCTTTGAATATTGCTTTTTATATTTTACATCGTATCGTTTCTCTTTTATAAAATATGCTTTCCGCTGGATTGCGTATTTTCTCAAAGTTATTCAGAAGCTCGACGAATTCGGAGAGTTTCACTATCCAATCAAAGTTTTATACACGATTTCTCTGAGCTTGCGCGTGATGAATCAAATTACGCTGAAAACTTTTGAGGTTACTCAGTGCATGAAAAAATTCAACTCGAGTGTTATCAACAAAATTGACCCAATATTTCCGGATCGATTTCATCAAGCAGAGTGACGCCGCGTATTGATACGTCGAAAAGGGGTAGCTGAAAATTCTTCTAGTTACTCCAAGACCACAAATTCAGGCCATCGCTCAAAGTCCTCGTAAACCTATCAAGGCTACATAGACAAAAGCTCGAACAGAGGATCTAAAAATAAGGAAGCAGTGTCGTTAACTTAACGCAGAACAACTTTAATGGCACAGCGTCGCCTATATACAAGACAATAAAAGGGGAAAGTCGACTTGGGTGATACACCTTCATCAGCGTTACGGCAAATCCTCCATCGCGATTAGAGCCTGGCTGTGCCGTGTATACGACGTGCGGGCAAATTAAAAAGAAGACGCGCGCGAAGGAGTGGAATAAATGGCTTTATAAATGAGAAACGTATAGCGAAACGTAGAAATCGCTGACGCGGTGACAAAGGATGCTGGTGTGAGAGGGATAAAAAGGCACGATGATAAAAGAAAGTCGTCGAGAGAACGAATGGGGCTGTGACTTCGAGCATTGTCTTGCGTATTCTGCGGTGAGTTGAATACGCGGGGGATAAATTTTCGAAGAAAGCCATCGGAGTGAGGATTTTTCCCTCTTTGTTATTGTGTGGGGGAGGTGTTATTTGAAACAATGCAATTTTACATCAGGTTCTGTTTTATTTTCGAGAGAATAAAACTCGATACGATAGTCGTGTTTTCGAGCCAGACGTTTTGATGAATTACAGTAGCATTACAGTATTCATGTAGCATTTCGAATCTTATAATTGCTTTCTTGGAAACGAAACAAAAATCTCCACTCTCCTCTCATAAATGACGCAGCGCATCGCCTAATTAGCATCGAATTAAGGTCCATCAAAGACCTACATAAGTCTAGTTTTCACTTTTAATTAAAACCAATCATGAAGTCAGAGAACAAAAATTAGTCGTCTCACAATACACCGCGAGCTCACTCTCTGCAGTCCTCGAGAAAGCCCTTAAATTCCGAGTAATTTCAATTTTCAAGAATAATGATCCCGCCTTTCATACGGCCCTCTTTCTTGCGAAGAAATCTAATGAGAGCCACGTCGTAGCAGTATATTGCGCGTATAGCTATATACACGTTTCAAAGAGCAGAAAAAAGACGGCGGGAAACGTCGTCTTCGCGAGCGGGCAATGCAATTAACTTCGTTATATCGCTCGCCATCGGTTTCGCCGAGCTCGGCAGAATCGCCAAAGCGACTACGCGACGCATCTTCGCGTCTTTTGTCGAGCTGCACTTAAGGGTGTTTAACGAGAACGCATTTGTCGAGGCGCTGCTACGGCTGTTCGCGAAGAGAACAAAGTCGACGAAGTCAGTTAGTCGAAGATGGAGAAAAATTGTAGGACAAGACTTGGCAGTTTCTGGAGAGAATTTTAAATGGGGATTTTAATTACTATGGGGTGGGGAGACGGTTTTGCATTATTGATGGCATTTTCTGTGGAAAATAATTAAATTGTTCGACGAACGTAAAGTCATGTTTCTTTACTCTCGCGGCTCTACATATATTCTAGAATGTCTTATGTTTTATTAATCCAGACACATATACAGTCGACGTTAATATTTAATAATTGTATTATGAAAGTAGGCTGCGAGAAGAAAGGTGGTAGTTAATCCGATAGTTTCTCACAACTTATGGAAGCTATTACTTTAATCAAATCAATCTTCTTTGATTGCAAATAATTACTACGCGTATTATCCTTATTAAAATAATAATTATTATTATTATTAAAATGTCGAGCGAAGAATGGTTCTCCTTGGCTCTATCTCTCGGTATTACTCCAAATGTTTTTATTATTATTAAACAATTATTATTATTTTCTAATAAGTTCAACTTTTGGTAAGGAAAATCCATTCAATCACAAAGCCAAATAAAAAAGGCAGCCCCGACCTTTGCCATAAGGGAGGGCTTTCCGAGCCCACTTCTGTTCTTACCCTTTCGTTTCGGAGTACGGCGTCAATTAGTCGATGGCCTGGTTGGCCAAATGCAATGCGCGTGAAAAAGACTCCGCACGCGTCAGTAGGCCTGAGAATTTTTAACGAGCGCAGCTGCGCCACTGCACGACTTCCTGTGCTCCATAATTTCCTCTCTCTCTCTCTCTCTCTCTCTCTCTCTCATCCCAGGCATACCGCGAATTTTCCAACTCTGGCTTCCTTTGTGTCTCGAGGCTATACGCAAATTCTGCGGTCTTTCTTTCTGATGGAGATGCGCATACTGCATCGGTTTGAATATGGGTTTTTAATTTAAAAGGCTCGTTCTGAAAAAATTGCTGCTCCAGCCATATTTCGATTGAAGTAATTTTTTTATTAAAAAAAGGAATGTTGATTAAAAGCGCTTAGCTGTAATTTCAAGCTTGCGCGCGAGGAACGATATGCAAATCTTTTGAATATTCGACGTGTAAGAAGGAATGCTAAAGAATTCGAAATGCTCGAATAGTTGATGTTCGCAGACTCCCCCGCTTCTCTTTTGCTCGACGGCTAAATATCGCTTCAACTATTCGATCAAAGTCTTTCGGAAGTATTTCATTTTACAGTTAACGAGGCTCGCTTCTTTACTGTATAAAGCACGTTTTATAAGAGAACAGAGAGGAATTCGAATATTCGAGTATGAATTCGCAATCTTTCTACCTTCATTTGTAGAAGCTTACCATTTTGAAAAAGTTATTTTTTCCTGTTTTTTAATCATCGACGACGAGACCTTATTACATCGAAGTAAGTATCGAATTTTTCATATCCGTCGAACAAGAGTCCAGCATGAAACTTCTCAGCTATACATAGATATATTGCGCGCCATCGACATACTGAATATTCCGTATCGGATGAGTAGAAAGTAATTAAATTGAAAATATCTCAAAAGTTTGCAAGTCGTGAAATTAAACTAACATTTTTAATCCGAATGATGAGATATCGATCTGTACTATTTGTATTTTTTTTTTTTTTTTTTTTTCATAGAAATTTTATACGAACAATTTTTAACATTTTATTATCTCTATGACTAGGGATGGATGGATAAGGTGTACCCATACTCCTAGTAAGTTTGGGTGATTCAATCAACATTAACTCGAACATTTTTCGGAACACCCTATCGACATACTTGTCGCCGTTTACCGAACAAGAAACTACACAATCGATCCGCAACCATCAACCTCTTCCCCCTCCCTGTATTATGTACATCAAAAGCGATACTTCCACTCTTCCTCCCATATTCCTTTCTCCTCATCTCGCCAAACAAGGAAACTATATCTCTCGAGCAAAAAGAAAAAAAGAACGACGAACAAGACGATCCCTTGGGTTCTCTCGCTTCTCCCATTCAGCGCGATTGCCCCCTTTTCCATGCTTTCTTTCCGTAATAATAATTGTCGCACCAGAGATTTTCTCCCTCTTTTTAAAAAAAGTAACCATCAATTTCGTCGCCGCTTTCTATATATATATATATATATATATATACCATCTTATAGAAAGCCGCGTGCTGGCGCTTCGTAGATAACAAAGTCCATTTAACTTTGATCACCGCTATTGGCCTTTTCTCTCCTTCCCTCCGTGCGAGCTTTCGATGGCTATCTGCGATTTGCGCTTTATGTATAATAATAAAGCTCGACACAGTGTTGGATGGACCGAAGCTTGCACAAATAACTCGAGAGCTGATAATGTAGTGGAAAGAAAACAATTTGAGGCGGATATGGAAATAACGAGCGGGTCCTCGAAGCTTCGAGGGTTCTCTTTGTCGAACTTTTAGAAAAAAAAAAGTCGAAAGGAGTCGTTATGCCATTTTTCGTTTAGAATATAAAATCTCTTTGAGAAAAAGCTCTTATACCTTCATAAAAAAAGTATAATAGCCTGAAAAAACATACGTACAAAATACAGTAGGAAGTTTTGTAAAAGCCACGAGCGTTACACAAATCGTACGAACATAAAAAGCGAGCCGACGCTTAACTCGCATGTAGAATAATTCACTAAGCTCGACCACTTCTCCGTTTTATTCTCTCTCTCTCTCCTCAAATCTGCGCTCTTCATCCACCCCCAACCGCAAGACTCATCTCTCGACCTCCACCATTCCACCAACTCTCTCCATCCCCCTCTTCACTCCCTCCAAACAGTCACACCTCTGCCTCCTTCAATTCCAGCGCAGTCTTTACCGCAAACTTCTCTTCACGCTCGCTTAACGCCGTCGCTCGGGCAGTCCACTCGAAGCGTGTAAAGCACGTTGTAATAGAGTCGCGCGATAACATTTTAATTAAAGACCCTGCGTACAACCGCTTCTTTATTAATTAATAACCACGACGTCGTAATTACGCGCTATACATAAGTCACAACACTATTCATTCTCCTTATCGTACACACACACACAGCACAACAGCGAAAGTCCTACATCTCGTGCATATCAACCTTAATTACCAGGCGAATTTGCGATAAAATCAGAGCACGGTGCGCGTCTTTAACGACGTCGGCCTCGAATAATCGTGTAATTTATATAGAAAGGCCAAGAGCCAGTGGTATACAGTCCAGAGTCGAACGATCCAATATCCGCGATTACGCGCGCGCGCGGCCGGAAACGTACACTCGGCACTACTCCGTCAGTCGTAAAATTGCACCTTTTCGAGCGTAACTTGTTGCAAACTCCTGCAGCCGCGCGTCGTAAAAGTTTATTGGACCAGTGCCTACCTCGAGCCGAGATATAGGGTAGAGGGATGAAGTCGCCGCCACCGGACTTCCTTTTCTTTCTTTTCTCTCTTTCTCGTCGGCAGCTGCATCGAGAGAAGAAATTCGATTTGTCTTGGAGAGATGCGCGTGTAGAGGAAAGGCTATTTGAATGAAGCTTTTTTATTTGCTTCTGCTACGCGTTCTCAATGTGCGGAGAAGAAATGGCTTTGAATATAGCGTTTCGCGGCCAAGTGATGTACGAGGATTGTTGCGAGGCTGTACCGGAGGTTGAAGCATGAGATCAATCAAGGAGAGTAAATTGAAGTGGAAACCGATAAAAGAGAGACTGTATAGAGTGTCATTTTTATTCTCGCCGCTGCTGCGTAATCTGTATCCATCCTTCATAAAGACGTGCGAAAGTTTCATCAATTTATGGATGTGGGAATATCGCTACGAAGAGCGAAATAGGTTTCGGAAGAGTGTTATCGATGTCTGACCAATCCCTGTCATGTTTCACTGAAATTTCTACTGAAAAAAACAGCCGATCAAGCAACACGACAACGTGCAGAAAATTCGATTCCCTGAATTCTCTCACACAAAGAGGAGGTAAATTTGTCGACAATAAAACTCCGCGCAACAAAACACCGCGCGTCATCGAATAATCCGATGACTGGCAAAAAGTCAGATAACCTAGGGTAATACACAGGTACAGCCTGTCGTCGTTCGTCTGAAATTTATTTCCCGAGCGTAAAACACACACACGCACTGCCATTGCATAAATAAAGCGCGAATAAGCAGATGAGCCCCGGGGAGAGAGAGAGAGAGAGAGAGAGAGAGAGAGAGAGAGAGAGAGAGAGAGAGAGAGAGAGAGAGAGCGTTCGAAATTCGCATCGGAAGCCGACAAACGCGCGGGGGAGCAGAAATCGATATTATATAGAGAAAGAGAGCGAGCAGCAGCAAAGGGAGAAATAGGCCGTCGGGGCTCGTCGATATTACGGCGAGGCTCTCTTTTTCCATCTCTACGTGTGTGCGCGCGCGCGTTTGTGATGATCAGAAATTGATTGATGAGCCCGACGCTGCAGCGACTGATGCGCTTTTCTCTGTCTGTACATACAAATACACCTGGTCGCAGAGGGAAATGGAGTTTTATTACCGCGAGTGTACACTCGAGCGGTCCTCGTATTTCTCGTATTTTTTCTTTTGCTCCTTTTTCCTGAGCCAAAGCGAGCTTTTCCGGGGATTCCCCGGTTTTTATATACGCCGGAGTGGATGCGATAAAGTCGAGATGATGCCGGAGAAAATAATGCTTATCGAGGAGGAATTACTGTGCTCTCTCCACTACGGTAGAGGCAGAAAAAAATATGTTACGGATGATCCAGTCGTGATGTGCTTTCTTTTTTCGAGGGTGCGGAATAAGAGAGGCTACGCCGAAAAGGAGGAGCTGAACGATGCGATTTGTTGCTGAGATAAGGTGGATTTTTCGCGGAGATGAGTTGAGGATATCGTCGACCTTGAACGCGTGCGCGCGACGACGATTATAATTGGATATATCGTTGGGAGAGAGAGAAGTTTGAGAAAAAGTGGGTTAATTTTCTTCGGGGCGAGATGTATTATCGTTATTCGACTTTGAACTCCGGGCTGATATACATTGTTATGATGATATCAAGTGGCCGATTAGGGAGATATACAATAACGGTTAATAAAGTAGCTTTGCGTATATGATGATTAATCGGGTTTAATTGATTAAAAATGTCCTTAATTATCGGAAGATAATAGGATAGCCAGGATAATGAGGGCCGTATAAATTTTAATTAGGACGGATATGCTTTCGTAATTACAATGTAAAGCTCGTTGCGTATAATTACGCAGTTTATCATCGTCCTTAAAGCTCATTGGGAACTTAATTAATTCGAATGTTTGAAATCGCTCGATATTTCGAAAGGTTTCGAGATTCATAATCGTTTATAGGACGGATGCATATAGCGAATAAAGTCCGCATCAAAGCCTAAAATCACGCCAGTGCATCTAACCTTAAAGCTCTCGACCTTTACCATTAATTTCCGAGCCTGCAATTCATCGGCTCATTTCGTTGAGTGCGCCGAGACATCAGTCGGCCGTTTTTGCGAGAGCGCGAGCGTTTGATTGATCGACGTTGCATCTGATTTTTCCCCAATTAAATTCAATTATAAAAGCACACTCGTGTGGGCGTATACGGAAGGTCGGCTCTAATCCTCGCAAAGTTGGATCTATATAGAAAAGTCGTAGCTCGCACACACGCGAGGAAATTCGAGTATTTCGCACCTGCTGCGTATACCTCTAAAATGTGAGAACGTTATCTGTGTGTGTATGTGGGTTTGCGCCTGTTGTGTGTGCAATATAAGCCCGAGAGGATTTAGTGAAATGGCTAATTGCAAGGATTATTCTTCGGTCGCGAGCGAGCCTTGCCAGTCTTTTGACGTGTATATGCAGATAAATAATAGATTTTTGAGTAGCTCCAGCTGGTTAGAGCCGAGGTGGGAGTTATTTCGTTGGTATTTGCGTATAACGGATATGACGAGTTTACTCTCTGGCTAGCGTATGTTATATTGGAAATGTTTTTCACTGTCACCGAAATTAATGCCACATGGCGTTTACAAGTTTAACAATGATTTAAAAATGCATATTTGCAAATCAAAATATTTCGTGATATGCTCTGAAATAAACATAATAGAAGGATGTGTTCATAACATTATCGGTTTCACGTAGGTTAAATAGATTTCAAAAAGTATTGGACCTTTTGAAATCAACTACTACTAAATATTTTTACCAAAAACAGTCATGAGACTAATCTGAACTCAAACATGATATGCGCGTATGATTAACGCATGTGAAAATGACGTTTATCTAGAAATTCTGTAATTACTCTGAAACGAAGTGAGATAAACAGTTTCTAGATAAACATCATTTTATTAACATGCGTTAATTAGAAATTATACCCAGAGTGTACTCAATTTTGTATCAGGAAGTATAGGCCAAGACCTTTAGTAATACAAAACTACAATGCTCGAACTTTCCGAGTCTCTGGCTAGCGAAGGTAGGTGACGCATAGGCACTTTCCCATTTCCCTCATTTGCTATCTGCGAGCCCAATGCATGTATAGCGGGATATCACCGATGCCAAAACTGCCTTTTGTAGAGCCTGCTTGGGCCGCTCATACTACGAGAATAGTTAATCGAATATCGAATAAATAAATTAAGATCTTCAATGCGCCGCCGGCCGAGTAAAGAACATGCAAACTTATAAATTTCAAAAAAATTTTGCAATTTTTCAATCTCGTAAACTAATGTTTCTATATTATAATTGAGCTTTTCAAAAGACGTTCTTAGCCAAGGCACATGCCATTAAATGTTTCACGCGTAAACAAAAATCAGGTCACATCGTTGCAACACTTTGATTCGCACTTACACATACCAACGGATCCGTTTCTGAGGAGTTGTTATTTTTGTGAAACATTTGCGTCCTAATTACGCGAATCGAGGCAACAGAGTAGGATCAGAAATTAATTAGCGGTCTCCTCTGCGTTAGTACGCGCGGTATATACTCTCAATTGAATTTCACGGATTAAACTTGCAGCCGCGCATACCACGAGGGCTGCACTTTCGGTTTTCTTTACACCCTGATCAGCGGTAATGACGGTTAATTAACTTGTATCTGTCTCTCGATGCAGCGGCTAAAATTAAACCACAATTATTTCACGTCCCTTAATTGGCAGGTCTTATCTTCTTTGCTACTTTTTCTACCGCAATACCGTGCGCTAATTGAATTTTCTTACATTTTCCTTGAAAAGTTGAAATAAAAACAATGAATGAATTTTAAACTCATTATTCTTCATAATTCAAAAAAAAATGTACATTAAAGCATATAATAGAGAACGACATGGTCCAATTAAGATCCATAATACAGCTCTGGAATAAAACAAGCAACGCGTATATCCTCTGTATAACACAGGAAAGCTCGTCTTCATCGAGACAATCTAAAACAAGCCTCTTTAAGCCACTATTGGATCACTCGAGAACGATTACACGCGAGAGTCAGCCGGTAATTAATGTGCCGGAGCCTTCAGTGGCAGTAAGATATAGCGCGCAGAGGAGAGACTTCGGCAAATCCGTAATCTCACCGGGTGTTTGGCCCTGAGAGCGCCGCAACGATCCCCCCGACGCGCACACGCCGCGGGAGTCTAATTGCGAAAATTCCGTTCACGTACGCGCTGCCGCACGCCGCTCTAGCTCCTTTTCTACCGGACCGTGTAAAGTGGTAGGTTTGTCGTGCGAATTAAGCGAAAGGTGTGTCGCTAGTCCTTCGTTACGACGACGTTTTTTTCCAGGGCGTGTCTGAGATTGTAGAAATATAATTTTCAGTGATTTTCCCTAGTCGTAAAAGTCATGCTTCATCGTTTGCTCGTAACCTCGATGCCTCAGTGCCTAGACAAGCAGCGAATTTGGTTATTGACCGTAGGTCCGAATTGGCTATATCGATAAATCAAAATCTCCAAACTGCCGCGTATACGACCCAATATTTATGCGGATGATGCTCGTGTGGAAGATGCAGATTTATGGTGGCTCGATCGGGTCATGCGGATATTCGTCTGTGTCGCAGTCTATACGCATATGTCTATCTATAGGCATCGAGGTTACGTAGAGCCGGGCGACGAAGCGAGAGACAGTACTGATGGGAAATTAAGATACGGCCGTGTGACAGAGGGGGTAGGCTTACAGCTTGGAAGTCAACAGGAAGTGCCAGAAGAATCTGTTGCTATACTAATATTTTTAGCTCTAGTTTATAGATTATTATGTTCTAGACTCTACTGATTATTGTTATTACTACCTACTATACAAGCTAATAAATATCAACGAATTGGGTCACCATCACCATTACCAAAATAAAAGCCCATTAAAATGCAAATATCCGTGCGTGTTATCGGCTAGTTAATCGTAGTTTAAAACGCATTGCGCTGAGCATAGCCTAAGCGAATTAACGACTGAAACGCAATTAAATCGAAACATATCGACATCGTATATAATAATACGCGTAAAACCGCACATAAGCGCGTAATCCGCGGCACAGCCTGCAACAAAGCTTGCGGGTCGCCGGGTACTTTCCACGCCGCGGTATAACTCGATGATAAATTTCAATGCGGAGCCTCACGCTCACGTGTCCTCTGATAGTGTAATCCGTACAACTATACTTCGGATGCCCAGGCTGCGCACACATTCACCGGAATTACGCGGAATACGGACAATAAGTACAGTCGCAAGAGCAATGAAGAGCCCGAGAGTCAACCTCGTACACGACGAAAGACTGTATAGATATAGCGAAGCGGAAACACGAAGTTTTCGTATACGGCAACGCGTCGTACGTCGCATTCGACACTAACGATGCACGAGGTATATATGGAGTAAAAAAGCGCGCGCTCGAGTACGTTGTAGCAGCTTCGAGTTTCTCTCGTTTTTCCCTTTATTCTTTCCGACTTACGCGGCTGAACTAGCTGGCTCGTTTTGTTCTGTGTCTTTTTTTTTTGCTCCACCTCGTCCTCTGTATTCGCAGAGATGTGCGAGACTCGCTCCTGGGTTTTCTCTCTCTCTCTCGTTGTTGTTGCGTTTATTTCCGGATAGTAGTAGGTACTGTGGAAAATTCGCGAGCCCTTTTGTTTGTCCTTATTTACCCGCGGCTTATGGGGAAGAAGCTTGGAAAGACTTGATTAAGGTAGAGGAGATAAGGTACAGTGCTTTCAATTCATTTGTTGAGCTTTTAGAGAGCAGTCTTGAAAATATTTCAAGAGATTATATGCATTGTCATTCCTTTGGATAACCTTATCGCTTTCAAGACTTCTTGGAAAACTGACACTTTTATGCACAATAAGGTAATATGCCATCTTTAAGTGAGTGCATGAGCTTATCAGCACAATGACTATGTTACATTCGTCGTGAAAGTGTATATATAACTTTATCTTATTATTGTTTCATTATGGAAATAATGCACCTTTATCGGCATGATAATGACGAAAAGAAAATATTTTTGTACGTTTTTATTATCAGTGTTAAAATAGATTATGTTTGGTTGATAAAAAAATGTAATCGTTAGATGATAACTACATTGCTTTTTATAAAAACATGTGGTTACATCATAATTATTAATTTATACACATTTTACGCATCAATATAAAAAAATGCAAAATGACCAATCAGTCAACCTTTTTTCGTTCTTCAAACTTAAACCAATATCCCTCTTCAGCTGACAGTATAAAAGTCTTTTTACTGTAAGTAACAGGATGATGTGACTTTTCGGTGAATTTTACCACAAACTTTCGTAGTATATCGATGATGACAACTTTCGCTTCCATCAAAGCAAAGCGATTAGCGATACATTGACGCGGCCCGATGCCAAACGGCATGTAAGTATACGGGTTGATATTGTGCTTATTTTCATCGTTGAAACGCTCTGGATCGAATTTTTCTGGATCAGGGAAGTACTTAGGATCTCGATGCAAACCGAACATAGAAATCAGGATACTTGTTCCTACCTCCACTTGATATTCAGGATACCCTTCCATGAGTGGTGGAAGCGTGTACTCCTTGTTGCAAAGTCTGTTGGTAATAGCTACTGGAGGGTGTTTTCTCAAAGTTTCGCTCATCACCATGTCCAGGTACTTCATCTTTGCTAAAGACTCGTAGGTCAGCTCGCCTCCATCCTGCTCGTACACATGGTCTATCTCTTGGCGAAGTCTCTCTTGGATATCGGGATTCGCAGCTAGTTCTTGAAGCGCAAAGCACATCGAAGAAGACGTGGACTCGAAGCCAGCGAGGAAGAAAAAGAAAGCTTGTCCAATAATGTCATCCATAGTCACTTCAATGCCACCGTCCTTGTTCATGGCTTGAATCAAGAGTTGCATCATATCTTGTCTCGAGATGCCTTTCTCGATTCTTGTTGTTACTGTGTTACTAATCAACTTCTTGAAAAATGTGTCCGTGGCGGTTGGAAGAAAAGTCATGCCAAAGAATTTCATGATCTTTGGAAAAATTTGCATAAGTGTAAACTTGAAGGCTGCAAGAGCATCAAAATTAGTAAACGCTTTGCCATGTAGATAAAATTCATTGTTCTGTTCCTTCATTGAATCAACTTTTACTCCAAATGCAGCAGAAGCTACCACGTCGTTTGTGTATCTAGTTATTGCGTCTTTGGCTTCGAAGTTTTCCGCCAACTGCAATAAAAGGACAATTAAAATTTTTATGTAGAACTATTACATAATAACTATACCATTGAGTAGTGACTTATTGCTTCAACCGTTTAAGCCGGCATACTTTGCACAACATCGTGTAACTCGTCGAAATTGATAATAATTACCATTGTTATATAATAAAATACCAATTTAGTTTTAAAATAGAACGCATATTTACCTCAGGATGATCAACAAAATACTGAACAAAGTCTCTCGAACATTCAGCGACAAGTGCAAACAGCATTTTCATTCTTGTGGCGGTATAGCTTGGAGTCAATGTATTCCTTACGTCCTTCCAGCGTTGTCCTCTTAGAGAAAAAATATTACGACCCACGATCGGATCCATTTCTTCGGTTACAAAGGCATCGTGATCCGTGAAGTGGTCGAAGCTTTTTACAAATATCTCGCGAATTAATTCTGGATCCTTAATCATTATCGAGGGTTTTTGCAGATCAAAAAAGCCGTAATAGCGCGCTCCTGGATACTTCTTGTACATATTCTGAGAGTGAATTGGGAAAGAAGAAGTGCGAAACATAATTGGCGCCATATTACCGATAATCGGTACGAGTTCCATATGAAGGATTTTGCGACGCTTCCAGTATGTAAATTGGCGCAGTACAAGAAGTGATGCGTAAAAAAGCAACGCTGCTAAGCCATACGCTGCTAGCAACATTATAGGTGACATTTTGGATGGTTCTTAATTTTCTGGATTCGCTTGTATATTATTTTTCGGAATACTTAGGTAATGCAAATCATTTCAGTATGATAAAGTGACTGAACCTAAAAAAAGTACATTTATTTCTATTTTTACAGCAGCGTCGGAATATTTGAGTAATAAAAATATTAGAAAAAAAAATCTTGTAGAAACGTAATAGTAATACAAACCTTTAGTTGATTGGAACCAAGCAATGATGAAATAGATATTAATTTAACAAAACAAGATATATTCTTGACACTCGAAGTAAACACAAATATAACTTGTTGGAGCTCTGATGTCTTACTGACACTCCGCACTACTCAGCAGCCGAGACTGAAAGTGATCAAGGTTGCATTTATCACCACACTGTCAAGATCAGCTGTTCGCCGCCAGAGGCTCTACTACACGCGATAGTAATGTTGTCATGCGCATAATTTCAAAAGACATTGTAAACATCGAACACCTAAACGTAATCAAAAAATGAGCATGTCATTGTGATACAACAATTACTTATCATATCTATAAAGTCACGCACTTGAGTAGAAAAAGAAGATACCATGAAGAAATCGCATTAAGATGTAAAAAAGTTTATATAACCAAGCCTATTAACAAGAGATAAGCTATAATGACCAGATTACAAAATATAGATTCCAAAATTGAATTAAACGTTGTTTGTTGTGAATTTTGTTACTTATTGCTTTTATTTGAACGTTCCCTTTTTTAAATTTTAATCATCAAAAAATGAAAAAAAAGAACAAGGTGGTTAAAAAATCACATATATATTTTTTTAAATAAAGTACTTTAGATATACACAAATAAATAAGTATAGAAAATGCACATCTTCTGGCCGCATCTGTATTAAACTTTATTATTAGTAACATTAGAGTAAGTTACTACTCACAAAAAAATACTTAATGCTTAATAAATGACTAATTAACTTTTTTCCTTTTTTCAAACTGCAGCCAAAATTTGCCAACAGCTCCAAGATTAAAACTGAACTTGATGAATTCGACCGGAAACACCGTTTTCTCCGTAAACTTAATGGTAAACTTTCGCAACGCGTGCACCATCAAAATCTTTGTTTCCATCAAAGCAAAACGATTTCCGATGCACTGTCTGGGTCCGTGACCGAAAGGCATATACGCGTAGGGTTCGATTTTGCTTTTATTCTCCTCGCTAAATCGCTCTGGATCAAATTTCTCCGGCTCGGGAAAGTATTGCGGATCTCGATGCAAGCCGAAGATGGGAATCATTATCACAGTGTCTTTCTCCATACGATACTCTGGATATCCTTGCATTGGTGGCGAGAAAACATGATCCCTGGTGCAAACTCTGTTCGTAAGTGGAGCAGGCGGATATTTCCTCAGAGTCTCGCTGACTATCATGTCCAGATATTTCATCTCCGACAGAGCCTCGTAAGTCAGTTTTTTGTCGTTTTTCTCCAATTGCTGGTCCACTTCCTGCTGCAGTTTCTCTTGGATATCGGGATTAGCGGCTAATTCGAGAGCCATAAAAGCCATGAGACTGGAAGAAGTGTCGAATCCTGCCAGGAAAAAGATAAAAGCGTTGCCCAGAATATCGTCCATGGTAACGTTGACGCCACCTTTTTTGTCCATTGCTTGCATCAGCAGTTGAATGGTGTCTGGGCGTGTGATACCCTTTTCCCTTCGTAATGTCACTGCTTCGTTGATCAGTTTTTTAAAGAATTTGTCAGATGAGCTTGGGAGGAACGTTGCACCGAACAGTCGCATTAAACGAGGCAAGTTTCTTAGAAGTATCATTTTCAATATTAATAATTTAGAAGAGAAAGTTGTCGAAGCCTTTCCATGCATAAAAAATTCGTTGTCTTGATCTTTCATGGAATCGACTTTGACTCCAAAAGCAGCAGTAGCTATAACGTCATTAGTGTACCTTGTAAATACTTCTTTAGCCTCGAAGCTCTTCGCAAACTATAAACAAATAATTTTGCATGTACTTTTTATTATATTTTAGATATTATATTTTATTATACAAGCACGTAAATTTACCTCGGGGTTTTCCAAAAAATATTGGCTAAAATTTCTAGCGCATTCGTCGATAAGCTCGAATAGAAGCTTCATCCTTGCAGCAGTATAACTCGGACTCAAAGTGCTTCTAAGGTCCTTCCATCTTTTACCCTTGAGAGAAAATATATTTCTACCGGCTATAGGATCCATCTCCTCCGTTACAAACGTCAAGTGATCGGTGAAATCGTCAAAATTCTTGACGCATATCTCCTTAATTAGATCGGGATCTTTGATGATAACTACTGGCTTTCGGAAATCAAAGCAGCCGTAGTACCGGGCTCCCAAAAAATTCTTGTACATTTTTTGCGCATGTATGGGAAAAGAATCAATCCCAAACAACATTGGATAGTTGTTTCCTATTAAAGGTACTGATTCTAAATGTACCATTTTACGACGTTTCCAGTAAGTGTATTGATAGAAAATCGTATACAGCGCAAATATAAAAATTGCTGCTAAACCGTAGCCTAATATAGCTGTTACAGGAATCATGATGGTAATTTTTTTCTAACAACCCTTTAACAATAAACTTGAAAGTTTATTCTTATGTAATTATGCGTTTGTTAACGTAATATAAAAATTTCTATGATACAAAACAAAAATAAATTTTATTACCTTTGTTCATCTGCCAATCAAAAGTTTTTGTATTGTAACGTCATTGCCAAAAGAACTTCTAAAAATATTTTGTACTCAGTTCATTTTCTGTTACAAGCGTGGCACAGTCATTTAAAACTGTGCAAACACTGTCCAACACAGCCGGCGCGTCCACTAGCGGCACTTCAGCAATCATCCTGGTATGACGTCATGCTATCTCGCTGTTGTATCGACGATGACCTTGTAGAGCGGTACTTGAGAATATTCCAAAAGTTTAATGATAATAATTTATTATCTGAATCGATAAATTCATGAAATACCTCGTGATGCTGATGTTATTTATCTGAATACGGAAAAACAGGTTCCTTTATAAATTTTCTAACGGAAAGAAAGAGCTAAATAGTAGTTACATAGGTTAAACTAATAAATCACACAAACTGAATTTGCCTTAGATCATATTCAAATTCCTTCACTAATATCACTCATAATGACAGTAAAAGTAATTCAAAATCTAAAACTTTTTCAAATCAAAATATAGTCAACGCCGGAAACTTCTCTGTTTTCACAATCAGCTGATGTACGTCTTTGAACTACCTACACGCTGATGCGCAATCAAGAACGAAACGAGTTCACGAATACTCCGCTCCGATCGAAATGCTGTGGCGCGACGATCGACTGCAATGTGGGCGCACGCTCAGGCTCGCTCTACAAATGAGCAACGGCGGCAGCAACGCCACATTGGTTGAGTCTATAGACACAGAATGTATCACGAGCGCAGGAGAACTATAAGCGAAGTTTACGTGGAAAAAGTTACGAAACGTTTACTATTTTGTTATTAACTTTTTTCTACATATACGAATACAGAGTAAAAATGTTTTTTAAATTTAGACGAAGAATTAAAGCAGTAATAAATCGCTCGCTAAATTTCACCATGTAACGCAATTGCGCCATTTCGCAGTATTTACTCATTAAGAAAATTAATTTGGAGATTTCCGAGGAATCATAATTTGAGATTTTTAAGCTGGTTGGCGGGAAGACGCAAGAACTAAGCTGGATTTATGTAAGCGTTTTTGTGCATCTCTCCCCCTCAGAATACTGCCGGGTATCCTCTTAGGATTTTATATAAATAAGCGTCGCATTCTCTGCACTCAACACAAAGGCTTTTCAGCTTATTACGTAAAATTAAAAATACGTATATATCATAGCATGAGCGGTCAAAGCAGCAGACCAAACAAGGTAGTTTTAGCATTAGTATAAACATACCACACTATATCTAGACTCGGCACGGGTATTGTTATGAGGAAAATGGAAAACTGCCTATGCGCCACCTGTTATCACCTGCCTGGACACGAATAGTTAGGACGGTGACGAAAATGCAGTCCAAAACTGCTTTGTTTGGATAATTAATATGTCGTTTGATGATTGACAAAATTAAGTTTAGGTTGAAATCACAACAGCTAGTTCAAAATAAAATGTTTGGTATAAGCTTCAAATTTGGATTTAAAAAGGTCAAGGTCCCGCGAAAATATAACGAAATAGACCTCTTGTTATCATATCTTCTCAATTTTCACTTTTTGAGCTTAGAAATTCAAATATGAGAAAACATTGCGCGGTAAAATTAACAGCCAATCAGAGGACGAATAGAATGATTACCATGTCTTTTTTTTTAATATAAAAATATGAAAAAATCCTTTCTCAAAAATACACGAGAATAATTTAATGCGTCGCCTCGTCCTTTATCCAAGGTCATAATTTCATTCAGCTGCGAGGACTTCTACTTTTTTCCCTCCATCCTCTCGGGCGCGCGAGACATCCTTCCTCCTCCACCTTTTTCCCGGAAAATCTTTTCACGTCAGCGACGCTTCTATCTCTTTGTCTCTTTCGAAGCAAGCGAACGAGCGACTGCAAACTTTATCCATACCAACAGAAGTAGATATAGGCATATGTATATATAACGCTCGGCACACTGCGAGCCGCGGAAACGACGACGTGTGCATCGCGGCGGCTGGCAAACTTCCGCGAACGTTTTGTCCACGCTAGAGTCTGGGAACAGAGAAAAAAGTTATCTGGAAACGCTGAGGCTGTCTGCCGGCAGTTTTTCGAAATTCTTCGCGTGTATACAGAAGGTGGCGAAGTCCTTGGTATACTAACTTTGTTTGGGGTGTGGACTCTGAGACAGTAAATTTGTGGGGTTGAAGACAGTGGACTGAGACGTTGCTTAATTTTTACAAACTTGCTTGGTAATAGATATTACAGCAGAAATTCTTTGTGTATATGAACGTATTTCATGATGCACGTATACAATGATAAATGATAAAACGCGCAGTATCTACGATTCAGTGTTTAAAGTTCAGTAAGCAGCGAAATCGTAAATCAACTCGCTGTAAAGCTAGTTTGCACAGTTGGAACGTAGTTGAATAGTATATAAATATGATAATGTCGCTAACATGACATCGCAGTAAATCTGATACGTAATCGAATAGTCGATGCATCATAAACTAGATTTTATCTATCTTTAGTTTTCCAACGTTGCTACTGTTCACACGCGACGCGCATCCTTTGCACTATAACAAATTTGAATAAATGATATACAATGATCGTTTAAAATAACTCAATTTTACGTTTTAATTACGACACCTATATTGGTAACAAATATTTGTAATCTACGTCAGTGCAAAGCTCATTGTTCGCAAAATGATAAAATATGATTAAATTTATGTCCTATAAATCCCCTCTGCTTATGGTATATACATTTTTATTCATTTCCATTCTGTTCGTGTTTATTGCTCGAGAGGATTTGATTAATGTACTCTATATACTCCAGTGAGCGCTATTATACAGCGAATCATAATAATAATGGCTGGCATCCCAATGAATAATAGAACGCAATATAATGAAACAATAATTAATTTTCACCCTTCGCGCTGAATTTAATAATAAAAAGTGTCTCCTGCAAAACGGCAGTGCCACATTGAAATGCATGAGAAAGCAAGGGAATGCGACTCGTTCAGGAAGTCGAAAAGTTATTCTCTGGTAGAGCTACATCCAGCCACTTTCAGGAGATGATACTGGAGAAGATTTTACCCCGAGCAAAATCCATCTCTCGTTTAATACGTCATGCGACTTCTTTTCAATTTCACGGTGCAAGCCAGGCACAATCTTCCTTCGACGGAATACTCTTACCTCTCGGCTTAATCATCATCGTCGTCCAAAATTACATCAGAGGCATTAGGAAAGAAAAAATCCTGCACCACCTGCGGTGAAGGCTTTTTATGGATAATAAATATTATATTCGCTCAAGCACGAAGAAGAGAGATTACTCTCGCTCTCACGATCGAATTCCCACGGAAAAACTCCTGAATCCTTACTCCACACCTCCTCGGTGTGGTGGATCGCTCGAGGAAAAAAGATTAAAGAATCCTTAATACGTTTTATATCGAGTCAATATATTTTCTATTATAAGTTTTATGATTATATAGTTTGCTTACTTATTAACAAGATGCGGGCAGGATTGATATTCTTCGAGTTCGTGGTTGTCACTTGCATAATGACGGCTGAGTGGAATAACACCGTATCTCAGTGGAGGTTTCAAGATCGTCGTATCCCGGTGGCGGCTTCGAGAACGTCGTATGCCAGAAGAGGCTTCAAGAACGTCGTATCTTAGGATTCGCTTTAAAAACCGCTTTTACTTTCGTGATTCTTGCTAAATAGACACGATAAAAGATTTTGCAAAAGATAGTGTCAACTAATTAACACAATTTTAAAGCGAATCCTAAGATACGACGTTCTTGAAGCCTCTTCTAGGATACGACGTTCTTGAAGCCTCTTCTGGCATACGACGTTCTCGAAGCCGCCACCGGGATACGACGATCTTGAAGCCTCCGCTGAGATACGGTGTTATTCCACTTAGCCGTCGATATACGTAAAGATTATAGCATGAGCGACCCAAGAGCCACTTTTTACTTAGGTGGCAAACCGCTACATATGCAGTGTGTGCAAACATTTTGATGGGGGTTATACGAAAGTACCTACACGCCACCTATCTTCGCTAGCCAGAGAGTTGAAATGTTGGAGTGGTGGGAGGAGGGGCTATAGTTTAAAACTGTTTTTCTCTTACGGATACTATAGCCTAGCGCTGCTAAGGTTGTTTTTGCACACTTCAAGCGCAAGAGGGTACGTATTTCAAGCATTATAGTTATCAAAATAAAGAGTTTTATTTGAATGCTTGAAAAAAAATTGATGAAAATAGCAAAATTTAATCAGGAAATCGAGTACTTCGATACTCTAAAAAAATACATATAGTAATCATTCTATTTGTCTTCTGATTCGCTGTTCGTTTTATTCCTATAATCTCAAAAAGTAAAAATCTCGTAAATATTACAAAGGGTAGTGTATTTCGTTATATTGTAGCGGAAATCTCGACCTTTCTAAATCAAAATTTGAAGCTTACTTATTTACCGAACACATTTTTATTTTAAAAACACTATTGCGAGTCTGGATTAAAATTATTTTTGTGCATGCATGCGTACGTGTGAACCGCAAGAGCGATATTAATTATCAAAACAAAGCAGTTTTGGACTGACCTTTTCATCATCGCCTTCACTCTCAGTGTCTTTGAAAGGTGATTTTCCATTTACCTTATATTAATATGCGCGCCGAGTCTAGATAATACATAGTGCTGTGTTATCAATGCAAAACTGCCACGTTTGTCCTGCTGCTCCAGTCACTCATTGCCATCAATTTTTCTATTCCTAGTTATTGACAAATTAATCAAAAAAAGTTACTCAATTTAGCAGAATTTCAATTTTTTTGAATCTCTCTCTATAATTGAATAAAAAAAAGCCTTATTTAATGCAATTATTTTACAAAGGACATTACTCTATTTCAGCATTCTTTTCAATTGGCCCAGCCAAGAAAGAACGAGATAAATTTAGAATAAGTAGAAAGAACGGCAAAAAACTTGATACCCTAGATTTGAATCAGAAAAAATTTGCAGCGAGAGTAAAATGCATTAAAAAAAATAGTTGGTGGAACAACGTAATTACTCCGGTGCTCGTAACTTTCAGCAATTTCACAGTGAGTGTCGTCGAGTAATTCGCGAATTCCAGCTAGAAAGCAGCATGCAAGCTACGGAAAATAAAGAATTCTTTATAAACTTCTACCTGACATACGAACTGAAATTTTTCATCTATTGATTTGTTCTGCTCGCGTACCGTAGACAAAAAATGTATCGCGATTCTACAAAAATTTCAACAAAACTTTGTATTTTCTAGTATTTCTGAAAATATAATTTCAGAGCGAAACGTTGCAATGCGCATAGCTGCATCATTTGCATTTTTGTTTATATCAAAGAATTACTGCATATTCCGCTGTATATTGACCTGACGCGTTGTATTCTCGCATCGCCCTACTTCTTGCTTTTGTTTTCACAAGCACCAAGTATATTTCGAAATGCTTTCCGTCTCAACAAAACCAAGTGGCAATCGTGCATCTTTTTTATCCTCTCACATAAAAATATTTAATATAAAGAGATATCGCCTAAAAGCATAGCTTCAATTTCCTCTCAAGAACCGCTTTCGGTAATCCCTGCCAATGATAAGCTCCCTAGCTACTGAAAAAAATCCGATACTTCTATAAACGCTAACTGAATGCTCTCCCCGACTCTTCCAAGCCATAAGCGTCCGCGTCTTCTTTTAATTTCAAATCTCTCGCGCTCCAGCGCACACCTCGAATTTTCCACATACCGTCTCCTTACGTACCCGAGATGCAAATTTCGTCCCGAGCCAAAAAAGGATGACGAGCCGGCGAAAAAAAAGAAAAAACAGACGAAAACGTTCAAGCAAAATCGCGCGGGATTTTTTGTCACCGAGGTATGGCGGACGAAGGTCCGGAGAAAGGTGAAAATAAAAGATAACGAGAGGAGAGAGGAAAAAAATTTCTCTCTACCTTAGTGGCGCAGCGGTGACATCCCGGGAGACAGAGAGAGGAAGTCGACTTTTTATTTTGCATGCTAGACTTGTGCGCACAGTTGCGTTCATCTTCCACTCTCCGCAGGCTTTTTCTTTCCTTTCGCAGTCATTTTTTTTCTTTTCTCGTCCAAGTCCACCCAAGAGAGCGACGTTGAGAGAAAGAGCGAGAGATAGCGACAAGGTTGGCCTCGTTGCCGCACTAACTCGAAGGTCAGGCGTACACACGACGATTTTTTTTTTATTTCCTTCGACGTCGATCTCAGCCTTTGTCGCCAACAAAATCAAAGAGACTCTTCGGCTTGTCTTTGTATTATGAAAAGCTTTTCGTGTGCAGCAGTCCACGGCAAAGGCTATTTCAGTTGTCCTAGATCGATCTCGTGGCCGAAATCTTTGCTCGATTTTTCATGCATGAATTACCCGGTTAGCTCGTTGGGGAACAATCGAAAGAGGGAGAGAGAGAGAAAAAAAGGACATACATATATATTTTCAGAGAAATCCGCGCGGTAGGCAGACGATAAAAATTCCTCAGCCCGTATGCAAACGGCAGCGCGCTCCGCTACTCCGTAAAGGCCGGGAAAGAAATAAAATCAAACCCCCATCTTCAACGCGAGGGCGTATATCGCGTCTTTCTTGTACCTTTATTACGTTTCCTGCATCTATATATCATGCACATCCTCTTTCTGCCTCCAGCAGCCCTGCAGCTGTTCGCGCCTCACTTTTTTTGTATCTTTCGATTTTTCGGTTCAACCTCTTTTGCTGCCATCTTCCTGTTTCGCTCGTTCCCTTTGCTGCTGCCGCTGATCAGCGAAATTCTTTCAAGAAATCGTCTCTCTGCAACTTGTTCCGTAAATATACTCTGTTATATGAGTTCGGAGGGATTAACATGTAAAATATTGTTGTTCCAAAATGAATGCATAATACTCTCGAGACTCGAGATCGTCGTATAAAAGAGAGTTGAGAAAGGCTTGAATTGTTCCAACTTTCTGCATATTGATGCTCAAAGTTTCCTCTTTCATTATACCGTTCGATAGATTATAGCCTATTACATGCATAAATTTTCCGTTGATTAAAACATTCCGAAGGTAAAGCTTTACGTTCGAGTCCACAGAGTTAAAAAGCATAGAAAAGTTTTAAAATCAATCTACAAACTTCTGCTTTCGACTTCATTCACAACAGGATAATAAAATTTAACTCACTGAAAACTGAGCTACCTTTGGTATTCGAACAAACGGTGAAACTAGCGATCTCTGTATATAAGAATTCCGAAAATCCCTTTCCAAAGCAAGTCTCCCTCCTGTGTATCAGTCAAAGTAGGTAGTACTCTAAGGAGAAGTATAGGAGAAAAAAAAGAAGAATAAAGGCGACTCCCTCGTCTCGGTCGCTTAAATTCTACGACGGTCGCTTTGGCAGCCAGTTTTTTCCTCTTCTACTCCGGCTGTTTCCTTCACTTTCGTACTTTGTCTTCCCGCTCTGGCAGTAGGAACAAGGATGAGAGAAAAAAGCTCGAGCGGGAGAAAAGGAATTTGGGGTGGGAGGTGTCGATGAAGTAGCTCCATCGTAAGAAGCACGTGATGTACCGAGAGATAGAGGAATAGCGCTAGGACGAAAATAAAAGAACAGACGGTACACTTAAGCATTTTGAATTTAATCGCAAAATGTTTCGGGGGCATCGACTGTTTTCTTTTTTCCACGGCTCATAAAGGAAGAAAGTAGGAGCCGTTTGAACCTACTCCATTTAGGCAAAGAAAAAAAGCAGCGAGAACGAAGTAGACGGGCAAACAAGAAAACACAAAACAGACCTCGAGTTAATTGCGCAATTTAGGAGCAGCTATACCCATCCAAATCTAATTATCGCTCTAGTTCTCGGCACACACTATAAAGGGCGTTCGAAATAATTAAACTATCTAATGCCTGCGATTGTTTATTTAAAAACAAGCGCGGGCATCGTAAACGACATCGTAAATTAAGTTTCCATATACGCACGTTATATCGATCCAGCAACTTTCATTCAGAATTCCGTAACCAACGTAACAGGCGAACACGCTACAGACGAGCGTAAAAAGGCCCGCTAGAAGGTAGTAAAGTTCATCAAAGCAGAACGACGCTGCTCATGATTAGCTTTACAAATTCTTGGATTATTCGAGCGGTAAACCTGTCGCAATAAGAGTACAAATTCGAACGCGTGCATCTAACTTAATGTATTTATTACCCCAACTGCAAATACGTAGTATAATTACACGCAAACATTGAAGTTATCAGCTGGTGGGAAAACAAGCGGCGATTGTTCTTCCACGAACGCTGCGCACAAAGTAGAATTTCACTCGTAAGCTCCTAATCTACTTACGAGAGACAGAAAAGCAAACCGGGCAAATAAGCCTGAGAGATGTACTTTACAAGTAGTTAAAACCCTCCAGTCCCAGTGCGTTTAGTATTGACTCTCACACTCTTTTACAATCTTCCAACAGACCGCTTCGAATCCATCTCAATTAGAACAATACCTGAAATCGTTGAGTCTGACCACACTCGTCTGCTTCTACTTAAAGCTCTGAAAAATTCATCCTTACCCCCCTCGACTCCCATAAAAAGCTGCACACGCAACGCGTCTAAATTTAACCCAGAGCCAGATAATTTTAGCCTCTCCCCTCCCCAGAAGCGAAAAAATTCATTCACGAGCCCTACTCCCACAAAACACAGCCAGCTGGCTTGAGAAGCAAAAAAAAAGCAGAGCGGTACACGCGCGAAGGAAGTGTAAGCCAGGAGGGTATCACAGAGCGCGGGAAAGAGAGCGATATTGAGATTTCGCGCGCACGGCATTCGAGTAGCGTATAGCACAGAGTAGTATATAGTAGGTATAGTACAGGCTGAGGGATAGAGAGAGACCCTCTGGCGAGCAAGAGAAAATCCGAGAAGCCGAGCTCCCTCGCGGCGGGCGAGACCTGCCGGGTATTGATTGTCAGTGGTGGGTGCGAGAGGCTCGCGCTCTCCGGCGGGTGGCGCTCTCTCCGCGTGGCTGTATACTCGGCTGCTGCTGCCACTGCTGCTCCCGAGAGAGAAAGGGAGAGAGAGAGAGAGAGAGAGAGAGAGGTATGGCCGGGAGAGGGAAAGACGGGGAAAGCGAGTGAACCAGCCAGCGAGCCGCCAGTCTTCCCTAGGCGCTCGCTCGGCAAGGCCGCACACAGCTGTGCAGCGAGAGAGAGAGAGAGAGAGAAAGAGAGAAAGCGGTTTTGTTTTAAACCTGCTTCTCCTTGTACAATACTACTCGCGCGTAGTACACGCGCGCAAGTGTGATCCCTCTCTCTCAGTGCGCTTTTCTCTATCGGCTACCTATCTACCTACCCCCGCAAGAAAGTACACACGCACGCGCGCGCGTTCGTTTTTTTTCTCTCTCTTTCGAGTACAAGCTGCTACGCCCGGTGTGTATACACTGACACAGAAAGAGAGACAGAGAGATAGGGACGGAGTGCAAAGCTCTCGTGTATATAGTGCATAAAGAGAGATAGAGAGTACAGGGGGGTGGCATACACGTGTGCGCGTGCATTATACATGCGCGTACGTATAGCGGAGTGGATCGGAGCTTCAGTAGCATCAGCGACGCCGCCTGCATCGCCGCCGCTTAGTCCTAGACGCGGACTGCTTGCGGCCGGTCTCGAGCTTTTCTCTCTCTATAATACACGCAGTATACCGTGTAAAAAACAAGCTCGGGAAGGAGATCATCCCTATAACAGATCGATTATTTATATTTCTACCGCAGGTTTGAAGCTGTAAGGGGATCGAAGCCGACGATATAATATAGAATTCAGTACCTGCTGCTGCATCGACGTCGTGCATCGCGTGTCACTGGCCGCATCACGTGCAGTGTCTGTGCATACATACATGCAGCAGTGCCAGTGTGTCGCGTTATCGAGGCCGCCGCCGCCGTCGTTGTCGCGGCGAGTCGCACGTGCGTGATATCGCGAATATACTGCACGTACACGCGAAAGAGAATCGAGAAGAGCGACATGAAGGAGGCGGAGGAGACGACGACAACGACGTCCGGTTACGAGCAGAGGCCACGTGGCCACGAGGAGGCAATAACACAATAACCAACGGAACAATAAGGAACTTGGCTTTGACGACACTTTGACAATTTATATATATACACACACACACACACACACACACGTGAATATCAGCAACAAAATTGACAAATACCACAGCTATATAGAGATATATTATATTGATATACATTGTTATACATTGTCGTACTCGAGTGCGGATATTACTTAGTGAGAGAAAGAGAGAGTGAGACAGGAGGAGAGATCGAGAGAATTTATTAGAGGATATAATATACAAGATATCGTACAGAGAGAACTATAAACACACAGCGCAGAGAAAGAGATCTATATATATATATATATACATATATATAAATAAATAAAACTTCTATCTAGTTGATGTAAGCGAGAGCGATTGGACGCATAGAGTTAAATAATCTCGCCGATTCGCTGGGAGTGAGCGAGCAAGCGAGAACGACAGAGACAGTGACACAGTGACACGTAGCAAGATAACGGCCGTCGAGATGTACGAGGGAGGCATGGCTGCTGAACGGCAGGTACGTTTTATGCTCCGACGCTCTGTGCTTAGACATATCTCACACTATACTGCATACCCACAACAACAGCAAGAACAACAGATGACAACCACTACACGCACAGTCCTATATACGGGATGTATCGCTTTCTTATACTTGTATCGCTTGTATTTCGATCGTTGGCTTTCAATTATTCCTACGCGATTCTCTGGTACACCTTGTGCGGTACTCGTTTCGAATATGGGTCAACTTTTACCTTTGATTCGAAGAAACTCTGCGATAACGGATCGTTCGTTACATTAAAATGCGACGTACGCAAGAATTATCAAGACTAAAGTTTGATTTATATAACATATACGCTCCACGTGTTCGAAACTCTCACGCAAGAAACAAAAACTCCCACTCGATAATACACACGGTCATGTCCCTCTTAGGGCGATATGTCCAGATAGCTTTTATGTGATAGTTGACACGCACACCCACACACGTATTTTTTTCACTGCATCTATGATATCGACGTTGGCTGCTCTCTTCGCCGGTTTTGTCGTAGATTTTTCTCTCTCTGCTCTCCAACTGATCGGATATTTGTCTGAGCGATTTATATACAGTGTTTTCTTTTCTTCCGCCTCTGGCTGTACTACGTATACACCGCTGCTGTTTGACGTGTATCGATGTTTTATTAATGAGGACGAGAAGTCGAGGGATGGTTTTGCCCGTACGCGAGTAGCCCGAAAACGTTTTCTTGCGACTTCGCTACAGTGCGGTGCACACGTACACTTCGTTAATATTTCAATACCACCTGGGTAGACCCTAAATAGAGGGTTGATTGCGCTTTTTTCGCTGTTTGTTGTAGTTTTATTATTTTTCAATCGAATCGAGCTAGTACAGCCTTCGTTTGTTTTTACGGTCTTTTCATGGTGTTCAATAGCTTCGTTAAGCTGTGTAAAAAGTTGAATTAGTCAACGATTTTGATTTCGATGTGATTCGTGCGTGCCTTTGTATAGGAGGAAAAAGGAGATATACGAGAAAGTAGAAACTTGTTGCACTGGAATTATTATCAAGTGAATTATATGTTTCTCTGTATCAAAGTTGTACTCGAGTTCTAGAGGCTTAGTCTACCGATGTATAAAGTTCCAGCGACGGGTAATTTTATTTCCACGAAGAGAACGAAGTGTGACATGTATGTGATGTATGCGCCTAACCGTTGTATAGACGTACAATAATAGATTGTAGTATTTTTGTTTATAGAAATTTACGATATTTTTGCAAGGTGTGATGTGTGCATATTAGTTTTCATATAAATAAATAACATTGAATGAAAATACCTTATAGATTAGATTTAGAGATAGAATATGTATTTAAAATAAGAACAATGTCAATTATGGCATAGGATTTTATTTTTGTTTACTCTAAAGAAGACACATAATCATTCGTTTTACCGCGCAATGTCTGCGTATATATGTTCTAAATCCTAACCTCAAAAAGTAAACCAAACATTTTTATTTTAAAAACACCGTCGCAAATCTAGATTAAACTTAATTTTAATGTACACGCGTACGCGTTGATCGCTAAAACGATATCAATTATCAAAACAAAGCAGTTTTGGATCGGCCCTTCCATCACGGCCTAAACTCTCCGCGTCGGTGGCATGTGACAATATGCGCGCCGTCTCTAGATATAATGGTTGCATATATGCCACCAATGCTAAAACTGCCTTGTTTGGCCTGCTGCTTCGGCCGCTCATCCTTTTAACAACACTTTAAGTTCTATATTCATATTTTATGACATAATTACTGGAAATACTACTAGAAATAGTCTATATTAAATGAGATAAATCCTCTCTTAAAAAAATGATGGCCTTTGTTGTGAAACATTTAATACGTGATTCTGATTGGTTGCTGGCTGGTTGCCTAGACAACGAGATCAGAACCGTGCGCTTTAAATTCATAACCTCAAAACAGTCATAACCCAGAGTTATCAGACAGGGATAGAATCAAGAGCGCGCGAAGCGCGCCTTCATTCCTATTTTCATAAAAAAAAAAAAAAAAAAAAAAAAAAAAGTGTATAAGCTTTGTATGGTTAAAAAATGTTATTAGATAAAAACAAATTGATCGCGTTACTTTAGGAATGTCAGATAAATGCAGCCACGTGAAAAATTTTTCGATGAATTGTCGACTTTTTGGATGGTACGTCCAGACAGACGAAATTACGAAACTTGTATATGCATCAAAATGTCAGGAATTCAATTAAACAGCGGTAGCAAAGCTTTTTTAATTGAAAAGTTTTCAGAGGGAAATTCATTGAATTGAGTTTGCGCTTGCATAACAAAAAGTCATGGGCTTTTTTTACATTCGATAAAAGCAAGCGAAATCCTCTTTGTTCAATATTGATTGAAACATTCGATGGAGTGAATTTAAAAAAAAAACACATCTTTCTAAACTGCTCTAAAAGAATTCATAACTTTAACACTACGAAACATAGATCCTAGTAGAATAAAACTTGCCTAATCGGACGAATTATTCATCAGAATCCACTACGCGCTCAATAAACCGAACATCTTCTCCTTCCCACTCAAAGTTTCGAGTTCACAATAAAAAAAAAAGCTTTGGCAAACTTTTTGTCGCCAAAAATACAGTCGGAGTTCACAGCATTAATCAGGGCACCGCGAGAGCTTCAGTTTCCCAAAACACGCGTCCTGTTTTATCAGTCGCAAAAAGCATCAGATCGATGTATATACCTTCCGAGTGAGATGGTTAATTAATGAGTAGCACGAGATTCACGCGCTGCTGAAAAACAAGACGCGCCGACAGACTACATTTCGACTCGTTTCTAACTACACGATTGGCCCCAAGTCAGTCCAGTCGATCGAACAGCTTTGCGGCAAAAGAAGAAGAAGAAGAAGGAGGAGGAGGAGAGAAAGAGAAGACAGGGCCGATCGCGTTTTCTCGCTCAGCGAGCCGCGGCGAAATAATCGGCTTTGAGCGAAAATGAGCGACGTCCGATGCTCCTCTTATTTTTCTCAGTACAGCTCCTCTTTCTCTTCCAGCAGCTTTTTTTCTCTCCACTTCGATTCGCTCTTTTTTTGCCGCCCGGCGATTACGATGTTTCTTCGGCGATGTTTGCTCGCTCGTACGGCCGGAGACGATGCTATTCTGCAGTAGCCCCATTGTTGGCTTGTGTATAGCTAGGATACTGCAGTTGACGGGGAATTTTACAGGCGTTATTAGGACCGGTGATGGAGTACGCTGAGAGACATTTTTCGTAGCGGAAGATTTACTCGGAATGACGGCAATTAGCCTTTGGCGTGTTTGTTATACTTTTTACGTTCGTTAAATTAAAAAAGAAATTTAATATTGTTATTACTTTTTATCGATATTTAAAAGTACATTTCGTCGCTTCCATTATAAAAATGATAATTTAAAAAAAAAAAATCTCCAGTCTCGCGAATTTCCATACAGAAATTCAGCCGTCGATCCCTAATAGCCTCTCGCTCGGTAATCTTCGACAAAAGAACCCGCCTCTGCACGCATCGATTCTTTAATCCGCGTCCGCGTGATAAATCCCTCGCGTTTTTCCGAGCGTTTTTCCATCCTCGGAATGAAAGGCGCCAAAATGCGTGTACGCGAATAAAAAAATTCAGAGTAACCATCTGCGGATTAAACAATGGTGTCGAGCGGTTATCCCTTGGGGAGACTTTCACGAGGCTCGTTTCGTATTGTTAGCAACAACGTTTGCGCCAGCGGAGACCTCGGAGGGTTTGGGATTTACATTATTGCCCTTATCGAGAAGCAGATGACGCACGCGAAAAAATGTTGCATTTTAGCTGAGTCTTGCTGAGGTTGAATGGTTTGAGATTTTTTGTAAACTTTATACGATATTGAATAAAATTTAATGAAACAAAAAGTTTAAAGAATTTTTTTTTAAATATTTTTAAAATCTTTTATCGGTATAAATGGGTACATGCATTTACGGCCACGCACATCAAACCAATGTCGAAGCAAAGTGCAGCTGTATTCTGAGGTACAGGAAAATGTTTTATTAAATCATCGTAAATATTAAAGCTGCAAATGGGCTATTATCCCATCACTTTACGATCGCGAATCATCGGCCATATAAGCTCTCGTACAATGATATCTGCGGATTATAAATGCACGCGCGGGAATCTGTATAAACTTTTCATCCCACCATCCCATTCACAAGAGGATTTATCATATTACATTCCACCCTCGCAATAGTACTGCAGATATCGCAATATTTACTCGAAATTTCGAGTTTTCCCCACGACACCTAAACGAGTTATTACGCGATTACCGAGGCATGACGTAACGGCGTCACACCTTAGTAGTCACCTCGCCTATTCTATGCACTATTCAAAGTTTGTGTGTGATTAGGAAACTTGGTTAAACTTCGAATTCAATCAAGCGTTTCCGAAGGCGCTCTCTCCATACTACTACTACTATTCGGCCGCAGAGCGCGAGCGCGCAAGCGTGAACAAAGTTTAAAAATTTATTTCCCCGATAAACTTTTATTGTCGCGCTCGGGAGCAGGGGGGGAACAAATGAAAAACACTATCAGTTTGGAAAACTAATTTCCGGCGTGTTTATCGGGACGAAGTTTAGTCGCCTGCTTAGTGTAAAGTTATACACGGGGTCTTGGCTGTATACGGCAGCGACAGATTATTGTTGATTAAGAGTATCTAACTTTAAAAATTTTCTTGACTCGTGCACAAGAGTTTCGGTGTACAGTGTGAAGCTCAAACTTCTCCGGTGATATAATATGCAACATCTGTTATGTCGTAAAATAATGTTTTATAGGCGTATATGCACCAAGCGAATGAATCCATAAAATTGCATAAGGACATACCATTCCGTATTTTATACTGCAGTCATACCGGCGAACGAGTTTTACTGACTTCGCGTCCTAAATACTCCAGCAGGCTCGTAAATTATTTATCAAATAAAATATCTCACACACGCGCGCCGCCCTCGAAATTGAATTTCTCAATATTCCATCGAAAGCTCAATGCAAGCACTCAATGCGTCCATCAGATTTCTAAGCACCAAAACGCGTCTCCTTACATACCCGAGAATAGCGTCGAAAAATCCTTCCTCCCGTTTATATCGCCGCACGGGACGGCGCAATCGGTTCCCCGATGCAGAGACGGCTATACGTGAGTCGCCTCCGCAAGTATGACTCGCGCGGAAAAATGCATTTCTCCTGCTCTCTCGCGGTGAGCCGGGAAAATTGCTAAAGTTTCGCTGAAGACGTCGCCGCACGTTTTCGACCCGATATAGGAATTTAATTGAGTCCTTGCGCGTCGAGCTAAAGATGAGATGGGCTGTGGTGGCTTATGATTGTCGCGACGACGACGTGGCGACTACCTAAGTTGGCGGATCATTTTTTTATGAGCTTTCTAGATTTATGTTCTTTTCATGAGCTTTAAAGGGTAGGTCGACTTTTTATTTCGAAGAATTTACTCGGAATAATAGGAAAGAAGCGGGTGAGAAACGCGTGATGTGTTTACAGTCGTTGTATATTTAACGGATGACGTCAGAGTCGGGCGTCGATTCTCGAAACCGCAGGAATTAGCGTCGGTAGCTATTGTGTTGCGGTGCATACGTGTATATAGGCAAACATAGAGAGAGAGAGAGAGCCGGGCGAAATGAGCGAGTATGTTTTGATTGTGTGTTGCAGCAGCGCAGGCGTGTGTGTTTGAATATAACGTGAGCGAGTAAATCTGGAGGCTTCTCCGTGAGGTATGCGTTTGTGCGTGTATCTCAGAGATGGAATGCGAATTATACAAAAGATTATAAAAAAATTTCGAACAATGGGAATATATCTATGTAAGCATTGCGCGACTCTCTGCGATTGGTATTATTCAACGAAGTCGGACGCAAATAAAAGATCAAAGCTCATATTATTTTTATAGTGATAAACTGCTTACCTTATTTCAAACGTGGATACTAATCGGGATGTACTTTATACTGAACAATCACTGCACATCGTGAATCTTGTTTTCGTCGAATCACGAGACTGCACTCTGAAAGAGAAGGTATTTATAGGTGAAATAAGCATACTTTGAATTCGATATACCGTTCGATTCGAAGATTCGATATTGATTTACATATATTGAGAATCTGTCAATACGTATCTACGGCTTTCCATTACACCGCAACTCGATTTTACTTTGAGAACGAAAACACGACAGAGTAAACAGTATCGGCGAATAATATTTCTTTCTATAATACACCTGAGAAACTAGCTAGGGGCTAACTCATCAGTGCAAAAGTTGGCTTATCGAAGGGGATTAATCGCAAAAGTTGCCTCAACATAATTGAGGGTACAAAGCTATAGACAGAATCAGCAGAACCGAAATAGAATGATTTTCACGCAATACTGTGTGGCAAACGAGAAAGTAATTCACGAAGTCAATTTCAAGCTCTAGCGACTTTCCGCTTTCTGGTAGCTCTATACCAACCGCGACTGAAAGATATCCTTTCTACGGGTATTACGCGACCCTTTACAGGTTTCACTGGATCTGAACGTTGGTTGTTCGGTGTACCTTAATTGACCCGTTATGCTATGTCATCATCAATTTTGTAATTATTAATCTTAACCTCGATATATCCATGTAATATTATCATTGTCAATACTAATAAAATAAATTGATTATTATCCAGCAGCATACTTCGACCCATATTCCAACAATGCTTCCAACAATAATTCAACGCGAATAAAATATAAAAATACACCTGCACATCCCGACCTTCGTACTTCCAGCGTGAAAACGAAAATTTACAACTCCGGAACAATCTCCTCGAAAATCCCGTGGCAATTCTCACGCAATGAAATTTCAACAGCAGCAGCGACGCAGCGACAGCAAGCATCGTAAAAGCATAGCCGAATCCCATCGCGCACACGTCTCTCGGACCAGCGTATCTGCCGCGATAACCCCCTTCCCCCATAAGCGGACGATAAAAAATCAGTCCGCAGCAGCGTTTTCCTTTTACGATGGCATCTCTTTTTTCCCCGCGAAAAATGTTTCCTCTATCGGCCACCGCTACCGTCAGCTGCCGCTATAGCTACGTGGGTGTGTGTGTATATGTATATAGATACGCAGACAGAGAGCGAGCGAGAGACGACGTTCGCTTGTCCCGACTATCTCTCGATCTCACCGGGGCGCTGCACGCTCCCGGACACCGAATTAGGGCGAGGATCCCCAGGCAAACTCCGATCTCACTGTGTGCGCCCAGAGTGCGCGTGCACTCGCTCCCGGCGCTGCTCCTTCGCACAAGGATGTGTATCGTTGCGAAGTCTGCTCTCATCTCGCGTTTGATACTTTTGGAGAGGGAGCGGTGTTCTTTTTTTTTCTTTCGGCGGGAAATTTGATTTGTTTGAATTGAGATGGTATTTTGTGTTGTACGAACGATTAACAAGCGATCGGAGATAACGCTAATTGTGAGCCAACAAACAATTACTGTCCCGCAATTCTGCGTTTGTTTATTCGCTAATTTATTCCTTGTTTATAGTCCTTTATAAACAAACCGACGTTCCTATTTACTCTCGAATCGTTTTTGCGAGATTATCGCAGATGCAATGTACAAACTTTGAATTGCTGTTTCTCGTGAATTTTCGATATTATATCCAGTCGCTCGGCAGTAGATGGGATTTGGACGAAGTTGTTTTGAGATGACTAGTTAAACGCTTATACCGGATTTGCTGCAGCAATTTATGCAGCGAACTGTCGAACTGAAAGGGATCAGAGGATAAGCAATCGATCAATTTACTGATCGATGGTCGTCTTCTTCACAATTATTTATTTCACTGTCAACTATACGTAGGCATATCTAATCATACTTTAATGACTTTCTGTAATATTAATAACCATCCTAAACTTACTCTTCGCGTTGACGTAACATAAACGACACAACAGAGCTAATGCACACCTCTGTGTAATGGGGAAAATGTTCCGACGAAGGCATTCTTTATATTTAATTAAGAGTTAAGGGATTAGTTCTTGTTTATTTGGGCGCTTTGATGTTCTTGTTGCGAAATACACGAGCTCATTAAGTATAGCTTTGGAATTGAGTAGGTTATACGAGAACTCGTGTAGTGGTCAACTACTTCCATATCCTTCATTCTTAATCAAGAGGATAAACATTGCGTCTATTAACGGGTCAAGCACGTCCCTTAATTAGTGTCAAGTTCATAATGCAAACCAGATTGCAAGACACGTACGTATATACTCGTGGAGGAGAGAGCATCCTTTTCACACTCCTCGAGATACGAGAGCGAGACGACCATTTTTTACATTATAATTTCAAATGCCACATCGATTTTTCAGGTACTGAGACGCTAGTGGCGCTCGTGTCATAAGTTTGGATCTCGTGGTTCTCCCAGAAAAAAAAGTAATAAGTCCGAGATAGCTTGATATTGATTTTATCAGAATACACTTTCGCGAGATTTATTTTCATGGCTCATCCTGCAGAGCGCGCAATTATATTCCAAGTTCGCGGATTATTAATGGCTTTTTAAAATGGAATAACTAGGCCAAACAAGATCGAAGCCACACGGAAATTCCACTCGTAACTCACGAACTTTTCCGCTTATGCGATTCAATTTTAATTAATCGTGCCTGAACCATCAATAATCTTCTGACGAGAATATTTTCCGGCAAAAGACACGAGCTTTTCCGACGGGCGACGTAGAAATAATCTAAAGCGAGAAGCCAGGGCTGAAGTATAGGAGAACGTGCGAACTAGATAGAAAGCCATTATGGTGTATAATTCACGTCTTCATTCAGCCATCTCGCCTCTGGCTCGTGCATGTGTACGTGTGTACGTGAGGGGAGCTTGCGAGCTTGCGGAATAGAGCTGCTCTGATAAGAGCGTACCGCTTTTCATTCGTCGAGATCGCACCCTCGCGATGACTCTTGTACCTACGTGGAAAAGCGCTATCTTTCTCTTCGCTCGCGGAATGACGTGTTTATTCAACTGGAATATATGAATAACAAGCCTGTACAAACGTCAGCTGATAGATTCTTTATTTTTGCTCGGCACTTGTGGTGGAAACTTAAAAATTATCAACTATAGATTTAAAAAAAATGATATTCCCGTTAGTTGTTTCGCGTATCCATTATAGCATGAGCGGCCGAAACAGCAGGCCAAACAAGGCAGTTTTAGCATCGGTGACGCACTACTATATCTAGACTTGAAGCGCATATTGTTACGAAGGAAATGCATAATTGCCCGTGCGCCACCTATTATCACCTGTCAGAGACGCGAAGACTTTAGGCGGTGACGAAAGGGACAAAATAAAAATGTTTGGTACATAATGAAGTTTTGAATTTTTATTTAAAGAGGTCAAGATTCCCGCGACAATATAATGGAATAGATCCCTTGTTATCATATTTTCTCGGGTGGTAAAACGAACAGCCAATCAGAAGAAGAATAGAATGATTACCATGTCTTTTTTTAGAGTAGGATAGGAGACAACTTCTTACAAAATTATCACGTGGGACTTTCTTCGTAAGATCTAATACTCAACATTTTTGCATAATTTCTGGCTGATATTATTATAAGCAATACAATACACAAAAAAGTAAAAAATCTTACATTATTCAAATAAGCCGGTAAAAAAGACAACCAGATTGACAATTCCTGTCACAACACAGGTAGGTCGAGATCAGAATTGGGGTTGAATAAATGATTCACGCGTGACTCGGAGTAAAAATTCGGCGGGACGACCTACGAGATTTCAGGGATACGTAGCCGCAGCGTCAAGCCCCTTTTTACACACGCGAGAGACAGGCGAACATTTTTCATTTCGACGTAGGGGCCAGGGACTTAGTTTAATTGCGTCGTAAAAATGGCACGAGAGAGAGAGAGGGAGAAAGAGCCGTCGGTATGTACGATTTCCATAACAGTAAAGCGCAAGATAAAGTTTCACAGCAGATTTCCGCGCGTACGGATTAATCGCGATGCCTCGTGCTCACGCGAAAAAAAATGCCCGGATCTATGTCGAGGAGAACCGGAGTGAGCTGTTATAGGGGTAATTTGAGGATGATTCTCTGTATCGCATGATTGGGAAATATTACTGTTGTCTGTGATTATGGTGTGGTTTTACGAGATATGATAACGACACAGAATCGTCGGAATAAACGAGAGATTTTATATTAATTTCAACGTCAGAATAAAACGTGAAAACTACCAAGTGGCATAGTAAAATACTTTAATTTGAATTTCCCACGCGAGATACACAGAGGT
This sequence comes from Pteromalus puparum, assembly GCA_012977825.3. Lineage (NCBI taxonomy): Eukaryota > Metazoa > Arthropoda > Insecta > Hymenoptera > Pteromalidae > Pteromalus > Pteromalus puparum. The sequence goes on from CM053169.1 coordinate 14,349,711, forward strand.
TGGTAATTTAATATTTCTTTTTATGACGCTTTCAAAAGTGCAAAAACTAATTCTACCCTTTTTCCAACGCGCCTGCTTGAAACTTTCCGAACCATAAGCCTCTTTGTTTAAAAGCTTTCGCAAACTTGATTTAAAAAAAGCACCTCACTCCCGCAATTCCTACAATCCCCTCACATTATCAAAACTATAATTAAAAACCCAATTTGCATACAAAATTCACCCCAACGATGTAGCTGCAGCAGCAGCAGGAACAAGTAGCCCAATATTTACCTCTCATCTCCGCAATCCCAAAGATCATCTCAATAAGCCTCTTGCCAGCCCGCGCGTCATCATCATTCTCCGCCATATATTTCCATGGTGTTGCACAACCACACGAGAACAAATTTACCGCGACTCTGCTGCACAGCTTGCAAAGTTATCCCTAGCCGTGCTAAGAGCACCTGGCGGCTTCCGCTAAATCAACGAATCTCGAGAGTTTATATACACGAGCACTCGCCGCCGCTGCCGACGCCGCAGGGAGCCCTAGATGCGAAAACTAGCGCCACGTTGGATTAAACGGACGACCTGAATCATGTAACGTGTTAATTGGCGCGAACGGGAATCCCATTTGTTTTCGCGGAAAGAGAGAGAGAGAGAGAGAGAGAGAGAGAGATAGAGGAATCGAGACGACAAATTTAATTTTCAAGGTCGATCAAACGACGCAGTACGTGACACGCGGTATGGTTGCGGCCAGGATTTATCGCTAGTTGATTGCTTGGGAAAGTTATCGCAGGTTTTTTTGGAAGAGAAAAAGGCTTGATAATTTTTAATTTTGTTATACGTGACTGTCCTTGATGCGGTAAACGCTGCAGATCGCCTGATTAATGCATCGCACAGTTTCGACGTGCCACATCGCGCGACGCTGAATTTATGTTAGCATTTGCTGGATTTCTATTTGCGCTTTAACCTCTAGGTCATCGTCACACGAGAGGAATAGAATTAGCGAAACGCGACATTACGTGATTGCAATAACGCGGGAGAATAACTTGATAAGTGAAAAGCTTGTCCAAACAGAGTTGACGATAAAGCTGTAAAATGTCGTATCGTATAACGAATATTTAATTTCTTTCGCGTTTGTAGCGCACACAAGCGCTTTGTGATGTGTGATATATGTATACCAATTATTGTTAATATATGGCGGTGCAGCTTCCCGTGTCTCTCCTGGGGTTAGTATTAAACTTTTCTCAGATTGCATACTAAAATACCTGGAGGTCTCACTCGCTGCACAAAAGCCTGGCAATTAAATTCAGTCTCATGCTAAATAGTTCGCTGCATCTACATTTCTTGAAATAACACGGTAAAGGGGGAAAGATGCTTAGACAACATTGAATTTACATTTATTTAATTTGGACCATAATTTTACACGTGTTGTTTGATAAATGGCGACTAATTTATTTGCTGTGATTGTATTTGTGACAGACTGAATGCTGACGATTCGCTTTTGAGGACTTGACGATAAATTGCATTGCAATATATCCTACCTTAAAGTTTCGATCGCTCCATCTTGAAGGAGTTCTATTTGTCGTCTGATTGGTCAGTTAAAAAAAAAACGCGGTTGCGATTCGATTCTAAATTTGAAGTTGTATTTTATAAGAATGGTAATTAAAGCAATAATGCTTGTAATAAAATGAGATATTAATCCTGGTAGAAATATTAACGGGTTTCAAGCTAGAAACCTGCTAGCCGGAGTGAGTTATTTAAAGCCGGTTTACCGCTTGAAACCTGCTAATTCTGAAAAATAGTCACACTGCGCATGTGCGGTGCGCGGGACACAGCGCGACAACGTGGATGCCTGCGAGGCTTGGGCCTAACCTCCCGATGTATACAGTACAAGTTTTCGATTAACATTGTTAATCTGAGCTTGGCTTCTTGTCAGGGCGTTCTAAAAATAAAAATGCTTCGTCTCGACGACGAATGTCTGTGCATTGTGTGAAGCGGCATGCTGTTTCTTTTTCTCCTCCGCAACGAGGTTATTCCAATGTTTACATTTTCGGTCGATAATTTACCGACACAGAGTTCGCTTTAAATATCTTAACAGGTTATTAGCAGGTTTCAGCATGAAATAAGCTGCCAAACAGACGCGTTTTTAGCTACCGTTTCTAGCTACTTTTTAATAACTATTAACGGGTGCAACTTTTTACACCAACGTTTAGTCGACACAATTATCTTTCAATTTAAAAAACCAGAACATCAAACAATCAATTTTCATAATAAAAATAAATTTTGAAGATTAGCATCAAAACACGGTGTAGAACGATATCATTTGACACGATCAAACCAGTACTTGGACGTGGTCTTAGTCCCAGTAGTTGGACATTGTAATCAAACGTGTCCAACTACTGCTTTATGGAAATCGCGTTTTCGGTGAAGTTGGACAATACTGAAAAAAATGTTCTCTTATGGGACTCGGAAGCAGTCTTTCAAATCATCCTTGAGAATTTATTTTTGTTAAAAAGTAATCAAAATCATAAGTATATTATTACTAATGTTGTTTACAATGCTAATCCACTTGAGTTTTTGATGTAATATTTTTCATTTTATCCCAATATCAAATATTTGCCTGTCCAAGGATAGGTCGAAATTTTCATTTTGTCCAAGTATTCGGCATTTTACCTTAGTAAATTATCAAACGCGAATCTCCACTGCTTTGCAGCTTTTTCGGCGAATCCCGGTAAAAGGGATTTGGGAGGCGGGCCACTCGATATAATAGTCTCTCACACACTCCGTCTATACAGGCAATAAATGCAGAAATCTACTTCAATGTATCGCGCAGGCTTTTAATTTCATTAAGCCGAAACACGGCCTTGCATTGATGCTTTGTCGACGGAGTCCAAGAGATGTTCGCGCGAAACAGTTGCACTTGTCAATTATCAAACGCGAATCTCTCCACACTGCGTCGGAGCGTTTTCTGCGAATCCCGGTGAAAGGGGTTTCAAAGGTGGCCTACTTGTGCCAGTCTCTCAACACTCTGTCTACAGGCAATAAATGCAGGAATGCACTTTAACGTATCGCGCGGACTCTTGATTTCATTGGGCCGAAACACGGCTACCAATTACACTCAATTATCAAACGCGTCGAATCTTTCTACGGCATCATCTCTATTGGTGAATCTCCGTAAAAGGGATTTAAAAGGCAAGCCACTCGAGCGTCTCTGACACGCGTCGGCTACAAGCAATAAATGCAGGAACGCATTCCAACACATCGCGCAGACTTTTGATTTCATTAAGCCGAAACAAGGCTACCTATTGATACTTTTATGCTTTAACGACGAATTCGCAAAGAAATATATGATTTACAATAAGTAGAAATAAGTAGAATAAAAATATTATGAGGCTCGCATTTTATATGTTTGTAATTGATCTTCGGTTTTAATTAAGTATTAGGGCCACTAGAGGATCCCAGTATTTAAAAATGCGATAATATGTATAATGAGAGAGTATATCTATAGGTATTGCAGTGCTCGGGGAGATAGGGGACCCGAAAGGAGAGAGGGTATAGGTCCGAAGAGAGTAAATCTATATTTAGCTTCGCGCGCGGAGGGAGGCTGCCGAGTCGAGGCCCAAGAGCCCTATACTAATATACCTATATATATATATATATATATATATTACTGTAACGCATTCCATAACGCATTCCACAAGTTACAAACATTGTAGGTTCACCGTCCCATAAGAAGTTATCACTTCAAAAAGCTCGAAAGCTCGCTCTCATCCCAGTTACCGACATCAGCGTCAACGCGTCTTCACGCGGCCAGCTGCAGCAATCCAATCACGGATAAACGGCTTACGAGCTAGCAGCTAACCCCCGTTCGGTCCCTCTCGCCCCTTGGACGTCGTCCTTGCATTGTTTGCACCGGCCGTCCATTATCAAAATGTCGCACTGCATCAGATTCACGCGCAAGCACGGCTGCAAGCTCCGATTAATGCGCGCGTCTAATTTACCGCTCGCGAGTGCAGACTTGTACTGATTAATTTCCCCTGCGTATAGGTACGTCCGCAACCCTCTTCGACTCGCTACGCACAGGATATATCTGTTGCTCAGCTACTGGAAATAACGCGTTACGTCCGATTCTTTCCGGTTGCGTCGAACCGATGTGGAGCTTGACGTCAAAGGGACGTTTCAACTGGAATGTGTACGTTAGTGCTTCGTTTCTTTTATTTTGGTCAGTCGAGGAGGAAAATCAGTGGAACGACGTGGAAAAATCCAGTAGATTAAACCGGGTCCGTTCGGACACGACCTCTGATATATCACAAGGTCGAATATGTAGTCTTAACTATCTAGTTCTAAAGACAGATCAATTTAGTTAGAAAAATTTTCAAAACTGTAATAGTATGTTTCCCCAGAGATGAACTTTCTTCCAAGCCTTAAAATTACTATTTTCAACTTCGACCGTAGAAATAACGTCATGCCTTTCCCACTCTTACTGCTTTTATTGACGTTTTGACTCGGTCGTTAATTAGCAGCACTGTTGAAGGGTTGAAAACTCCTCGAGCGTTTTCCACGGTATACATACGTGTTTTGTTCTGCCCCTAAATACGCAACCTTATACAAGTGCTTTACTATTTTAAAATAAAATACATCAAAAAGTATCAAATCCTACAAGTGGCTCGTAGCCACACGAAAATCCATCAAACCCACAAGCGAACCAGTTGGAAAAATCGGTAACCAGATAATGCGACGGCCATAACACCCTGTATGTACATATCGATCCGCGAGTTGCGTAAATTAATGGACTGCGTAAAATAGGACACTCCACGAGATCCTCTCTCTCTCTCTCTTGACAATGCGAATGTGAAACCACCGCAGATCAATGAGAGACACACCTCGGGGGCTTGTTCAATTCGCTGTACCGTATACGTGCCGAACTGTAAACTGAAACTCAAGCTCTGATCAGTAATATTTTTTGTTTTGGTCAAACTTGCCTCGGAAAAAAGCGTATAATTGAGAATTTAAAAAGTTCGAGTGGTATATTTTTCCCGCGAATTGTTTGCAAAGCTCTGCGATCGATAAAAAAGCGCACCGAGCGTAACAAATTCAGCATTTATTCCTTTGTTTGCTTTCGCTAATTAAATTGAAGCACACCGAAATCAGGCGTAAGGTTTCCCACTGTAAAAAAAATAAACAAAAATAATAACATCAACGCACGACACCCTCCAGCACATCCCGGATTTCATACGAGTCTCCTCAGGTAAGAGAGAGTGATATTTTCAAAGCGAAAAAGTTATATTATACGTCGCTCTCTCCCTTACTCTGCGGTAAAATTAATTAAAACGTACCCGCGCACGTCCCAACATTATCAAATATACAAAGCGGCGAATGTGCGCCGAGAGCGTGAAATCAGCGCGTGTGAATTTCCGAGCTTATTACAAGGCGATATTGAATCACGGCGAGAAGAAGAGAAAAGTTGAACATTCTTCTAGCTCTTTTTTCTCTTCTCCGCCGGAACATAAATTGCGCGTCTGAAAAAATTTTCCATCAAGATTTTTTCTCCCGCACATCACAGAGCCGGATTAAGGTTAACTCGGTGGGGGCAACGGTGGAAAGAGAGACCACCGCACAGGGATGAAAATAATTTCGTGAGTTAAAAATAAAACCCGAAATCGCTCGAAGCGGTATAAATCGACGTTTTATATACTTTTATTTTTGCGATCTACGCTGCGTTGATAAAACTTCATTTTCTGGAAAAAGTAACGCCCGATATTCCCTAGAAAAGTGCTCTCTCTCTCTCTTATACGAGCGGCTCCTTTCGAAATAAATTCATTCGAAATTCAACCACTCGAAAAAGAATTCATTCGAGCAGCCGCGGACTGGCGCTCTTTGTTCGTTATCCTTTCTCGGCGAAAGAGAGAGAGAGGCGTCCGTTTCCTTTTAAAGGCGTCGTATATATACGCGAGAAATAGAGAGAGAGTGAGCAGCGTCTCGTCTTTCAACGCCGCCTAAATAAATGCAAACGAGGTCCGAGTGGTGTATAGGTAAGGAAGCCGACGTCGTGGGAGTATCCATTTACATGCGGCCCCTATATATATATACTTCACTTCACCCCCCGAGTATATACTCGACGGCAAATATCAGGACGTTATATAAAGCCTGCCAACCGCAAAAAGAGTATTCTTCTTCTTCTACTTCTTGAAGTAACGGATGTATACCTACCGGTAAAAACGTGTTTTATTACCGAGAGCAAAGTTTTTCCCAACTATTATTCTGCCCTACGTGTTCTCCCTCGTTATCCCAACCCACTCGAAATCCCGATCGCGAAATAATGCAGCGAGTAAACAGCTCCTATACATACCCTATACCCAAAGCAAACAAAAAACAAAAGAAAAACCGTGCGCGGAGTAGTACATTTAGCCGTAGGGCATGCGCTACGAACGTCGTCGAATTCAACTGCATCGAGAGCAATCGATCTCGATTTTATTTACCGGAGAGAAAGGAAACCGACGGTATATATAATATACACCGCGAGAGAGAGAGAGAGAGAGAGAGAGAGAAGGCTTTGAAGGGAAGTTTCGTGCGTAGACGTGAAATGGGAAACCGATGCTCGCTCGAGGAGAAAGACAAAGAAGGAAGCTCTCATGCATCTTTTATAAAGGTGACTGAGAGAGTAATCGGCCCAAACTGGAAGCGAAAGAAATGGGAGCGACGCAGACTGACACTCGAAGCGTCTAATTATTGCCAGACTCATGAATTCATTGAGCGAGCTTATGACGTTGAGTGAATTCACCGAGTCGCTGCACTTCAATTAGAGCGAAACAGATGTCCTCGCGCTTGCGCGCAGGCGACTGGATATTCGGTGAGATGCGCAAGTGTTGTCGGTAAAAATAGGTATGTTTTAAAATTTATTCCTTGCTGAACTGACGCACGTTGTTCGCTAGGTTGCGTGTATAGGGGATAATGGATTGGTCGATGTTGTTGAATAATTGAGTGGGTGTATGGTCTGATAATTATACAATATATCGCGTATTAACTACGGCTAAGTCATTTACACCGAAGAACCGATCATTGCGTAATTATAAAATCGGTATATCGGTATAAATTATCATTAAATTTAACCTTATCTGTCTTCGCGAAATCTCTCACCATCGCCTAACGAACGATAAGCGAAGCTCTTTTCATTTCCCAGAGACAAATCTAAAAGCTCGGTATATCGTCCGACATACAATGACGAAATTCCAGCTTCCCCTCTTTCGATTACAATCGCCGGCATTCGCTCGTTGCTTTATCTCTAAAGATCGCGTGAATCTAAGAAATCGAGTAGGCAACAGAGCGGAGCCGGAAAACTGTTAGCGTTATTGGGTTCCTCTCTCTCTCTCTCTCTCTCTCTCTCTCTCTCTCTCTCTCTCGAGGCTACAGAGTCGCGTTGCGGCTCGGTCCAGGATAATTGATTTTCGCGATCTACTCTCCCACCCGCTCTTCTCTCCCGTCAGGAAAAAAAAGCGTTTGATTAAACGATTACGGCTTTAATTAGGATCGCGTGATCGTAGTCATAATTTTGCAAACTGTATGTTATCACAATTAGCGACGTCGAATAATAATAATCTTCGACGCCACGGAGAGAGACAAGAAGATCAACGTTGATCCTAAAAGCGACTGAATCACTAATTCACTCAGTTTCCAACTCTAAAACGTCCTTCTGCACTTCTACGCCTTCGACAATAACAACTTTACTAATACAGCGTTTCTCGCTCTCGAGTCTCATCGCAGTAATCCAGTAGTGTATACGCGTAGCTGTTTAGCAATCAGCCCAAAGAACTTGGCGGACGTGTAGAGCGAGATCAAACAAGCTTCATTAGTTCGGCCCCGATGCGAAATGAACTTCCGGCCTCGGAGAGAAAGTTCGACCGCGGCGGGAAAATGTCCTTAAGAAAATGGAATTGTGCGCAGGCCCTTGGATAATTCGCTCTTCTCTTTCTCTCTCCTGCTATACGAGTCATGAGTAAAAAGCCCGAATCGTCGCTCTGTGAAAAGTTAGAGAGCAAAGTTACGCGAAAAAGTTTTACCGGCGAACAAACAGTTGCGCGGGCGGTGAAAACCGGGCTGTTAAAATTTAATGAATAACGTTAAATCGGAGGTATATAAAGTGTGCGATGGTAGATGGTATAGAATTGGATCCTTTTATAAACGCTATAGCGTTGGTTGGTTCGAGAAATCGATTTGTTTTATTTGGTCGGTAAATCATTATTTGAGGTCAGTATACGTGGAGAGAGAAAAGCGGGTGTAGAAAAATTTTGAACCGGTCTTTCCCTTACCATTCAGACTCTCTAGTCTCTGGCTAGCGACGATAGGTGGTGTATGGTTTCCCTCATGACGATTCGCACGCACAATGCCTTATATAACGCTACGTCAGCTATGCCAAAATTGCCTTGTTCGGCCTACTGCTTGTGCTGCGAATACTATGAAACCATCTAAGTCTACTTCAAATTAATCCCGATTCAATATTTTTGATAGTCTTTGTTTTGCATTTACATTGGCTACTCTGTTGCTTGTTACCTACTGGATTATATTGATATGTCTGCAAAAATGATCTCAATCCATATACTAATCTCAATTTACTGTAAACTTCCTTTCTCTACTGAGAAAAGGTAGTGTTTAAAGACTTATATAGTTACATAGGAATTCCAATCCTATTTAGTCACCGTTCTATAAGAAAGAGAGATTTAAACAAAACGGCTTTCGACCGATCGCGTCAGTTTTGAGTCTGGCCGCACTAGAGAGAGCACATAATAAATGGACTTGGAAATTTATTTCATTGTGTTCTCATCTGTGTATACCTTATCCACATATTCCAACAGATTATTCCTTTGCAATTGATTTTTTACCATTTATTAATAATCGAATGAAGATTGTACTTAAATCTAACACAGATGCTTGATGTCAATAAAAGAAAATAATTTTAATTTTTCCTCGTTCGAAGAATATTTACTTCTTGACTTTAATAATTTACACTCTGATACGTCCATGAGGTTCGAAAAAAGTTTGCTGAAAATCCTTGAGAAAAGTAAAGAACTTTCGAGAAATGGATATAATATCATTAAGCAGCCGTCGCAAATCTCCCTGACTTTTTCACAATTTGAAAGTCTCAGCTTAAATTACAAGAAAATTAAAATTTCTATCAAGCCAGACGGACTGTCATCCTCCAATAACCCCTCTCTCAAAAATCCAACGCACTGTATATCTACTCCCAGGCAATCGTCTCTCTAATCGTTAATCAGGCTGAACACTGATCAAGAATTACGCCTCGGAATTGCCGGCGATCAGGCATCAACTCTCCAGCCGCCCGTGGGAGACTCGATAAAAAGCCAGAGCAAGAGAGAGAGAGAGAGAAAGAGAGAGAGAGAGAGAGAGAGAGAGAGAGAGAGAGAGAGAGATGCCTCCTTCGGGAAATGACTCCTGGGGCGCGGACGTACGGCTGACTCGTAATAGTCGTTAACTCGGGAGAGGGTTTAACCCCGAAATTGCTGGCAGTCGCCGATATCTTCTCCCCTTTATCGGCGATCGTTTCGTGCGAGATTCTTCTTCTTCTTCTTCTTCTTCTTCTCCTTCTTCTCCTTCTTTACGCATCTCTGGCGCGGAAAGCTTTTGTCTTTATGCGTTTGGCCTGACGATGATAACGCTTCGGAGTGATATATACGTACATATACTGGCTGTGATAGAAAACATTTTATCTCGAGCTTGCAGATATACGATCTCGCGTAAAAAGCCGATGGCTTTCCTACACGGCTAGCACGACGTGCGGAGAATTCTGTAAATAATTGTTATTTGTGACGGTATAAAGGGAAAATCGATAATACTATGATAACCCATAATTATCGAACTATTACACCCACGCGTTTAATAATTAATAAGGATTCAGTGGATGCACCTAAACTCGAAAAAATTTTAATCAAGCGCAACACCATCCAAAATCTCTCCTCCACAAAAAGAAGAAGTGAAATCTCGGAGAAAATTAAAACCCCATCCCTCTTCTCTCATCCGAACCCAGCTATTATCCCCTTTTTGCCTCGGCAACAAAAGGAGAAAAAGGCAGCAGCTGCAGCAGCGTCTTGCCGAGAACAAACGAGCTATACGGCCTGTTTTCTCTCTCTCTCTCTCTCACTTTCTGTATATACTGCAACTGCGGAGCTTCTCGGGTACATCCACGCGAGTTTTACAGCGCGGCGCCGAGGCGTGAAAATGATTTTCTGCCGGCGGTCGACGGCTGAAAGGAGGGAGAGAGAACAGACAATAACACGCGAGCCAACTTCTCGTTAACCTCCGTCGTCTCGTGTATGTATGTGTGTGCGACGTCGACGCACTTCACACTTCCGTGCGCGCACACGCGCGAGAGATACTCTTTATGCTGCTGCAGTTGTTGTTTTAACGGAGTTTGAGAATATACATTTGCTTGGGATTGATAAATGCGCTAGTTAGCTCTGATATGGAGAAGATATTCTGAGCTTGAGATTATGCTGGCATAGGTTGAGTTTGAAAAGCGTATTAGATGTATCGATTTGCGCTGGGAACTCTTGATAACCAAACGAGCAACGCGAGGCTTGCATAAATAATAAACGGAAGTGAGGAGGAATATCGCTATACTCAGTGCTAGCTGTAGTTGTTCGCAGTGAAAGTATACTGTCTGACCAATAGTCGACTTGTACTACTGATACAAACGCTTCCAAAAAGCTGCGCAAATATTCAATCGATTAAACTGTCAACACTTTATCGAAATAGTATATTACGATACATGTGACTTAAATGGCCCGTTATTCCACGGCGTGTAGTTAGCGCCCGAGCGCACCGAGGGCGCTATACACGCCGTGAAACGGGCCATTTAAGTCACGAGTATCGTATACTATTTTATAGCACGTGTGACATAAACCCGCCACCCACAGGGGGGAAGGTGGTGGGGGAGGGAGGACGGGGGGGCCGGAGCCCCCCGCCCAAAAAAATAAGAAAAAAAAGTTCAAAAAAACTATGAAAATTAAATTTTATACCACTCTAACCTCAAAATCAAAACTTTACTTTGATTATTTGGCGCTCGTAGTATAAAATACGGTTTGATACAGGTGTGCAAGGTAATTTTTACCTCATGTGACTTTGCGCACTCGCTTCGCTCATGCGAAAACCGTCCGATGAGGTACATAATCACCTTCCACACCCGTATCGAAACGTACTGTTATTGTAAACTATAACATTTGAATTTCCCGCCCAAAAAAATGTCTCATATGCATCTCGGCATGCAGGGATGACAACTTGAAAACGTTAAGACTAACCTCGAAATGTCAAAACGATTACAACCAATTTTCTTAATTTCGCGTGCTTTTTGAGGATATTAACAGTGATTTTCCACTTCTTTCTTTTATTCTCATCATTAAAAACATTAATTACGAGTATTTTTAGTCTTTATTACAGCCTATACGGGTCTGTAACTTAAGCAAATTCATTATTTCACGGTGAAATAACGGGCTATTTAAGTCACGGATAAGCGTGATTTAAGTGCGGGTTTAGGTCACGCAGTGCTATAAAAAAATATTCCATCAAGCATACGAAAGTTGGCCCACTGTACCTCGACGGCTGAGCGGAAGAAGCTCGTATCCCGGCCGCGGCTCCGAGAACGTCGTATCCCGGCGACGGCTCCGAGAACGTCGTATCCCAGCGGCGGCTCCGAGAACGTCGTATCCCAGCGGCGGCTCCGAGAAGGTCGTATTCCAGATGCGATTTTTTGTCTTCCAATTTTGTAGTGGCAGCACTGCGCGAGTTTAAAATACGATTTTACAAGGCATAAAATGTGCGTAAAAATTTCTGAAAAAATCAGAAATACTTATTTTTCATTGCCTTTGCTTATAGTATAAAAACTTATACCATTAAGCGAATCGAATTTGGTACAGCCGCAGTGCAGCCACGGTATAGCCATGGTGCTGCTACAGTACAGCCACGATAAAGTCGCTGTATATCTGTGTATAGCTGTATAGCCGAGGTGACGCCGAGGGTTACGCCGAGGTTCGGGACTCGTCGGCTCCTTGCGAACGCCGACTCCGAAAGGTTAATTTAAAACGCGGAACGCGGAATAATACTGTACGCATCATGTAAACAGTCAGTCTGTTCAATCCCTGTTGAAAACTTGGGACTGACTATTTTTTTTAAATATATTAAATACAAATATAAATATTTGATGTGGCCATAAATGGGGTTATTATTACTTCTCTCAGTGATGCACGTAAAAATGCACCAGAAAACAGAAAATTGGTTGAGATGAATATTTTCTCATTTTCTCTCTAATCAATTTTCTGTTTTCTAGTGTATTTTTACGTGCATCACTCTGACTCTGTTTACATAGATACAGATTTACACCTGCACGCGCGCGCTAATCTCGCGCTTACTCTCTCACTCCCATACATAACTATATATATGTGTAGATATTTTGCTAGCGTGGTGCTGCAGCGCCTTTCCCTATATATATTCAGGTATGTACACAACGAACGTAAACAAAGGGAGAATCTTGGACCTTGAAATTACTGACCTAGCTTGAAAAGCTCCATTCTGCCTTTGACTGGATTCACGGACATACGTCTTCGTTAATGCTGCTACTGCTAAAATTAAAATTTTTAAATATTATAGTGATCGTGATACACAAGTGACGTGAAATTTTATAGTAGTAAAGAGAAGAGCTTTATATAATTAGTAACATAATGGATGAAGGTAAAATAATAAATGTTCAAAGATTTTATGAAGCTATATAATAGATTTTATGATTGTTTTCCTTTTTATTTTAAGATTCAGATTTTTTTTCTCGTTCTTGAGTAGACCAAGTGCAGAAAAAGTGGAGCATAATATTACTCCATCAAATTATGATTCTAGAGATGGATTGAACAGTGAAGGGTATACTTGTAAGTTTTTTAAATTTCAGTTAAATTTATTTCTTAAAAAAAATCTAATAGTTTTCTAATTTATTTGTATAGCCGATTCATTTCTCGATATTTCAAAATCAAGTGGCTTTGTATCAAGTTCACTTGATGAAGAGGATAGTCTTGCCAGCTTCCCTGATACATTTCAACGAATGCGTGAGTTTTTCATTTTCATTTTATTTTTAAAATTATATAAAAATCCCTGTTGAAAAAAATACATATTTTTTGTACGTATCTTTAGTACGTACTAAAGCAGAACAACAAGCAGAAGCTGCTTCCGAGCACTATTATAGAAACACTTTCAATACTCAGTATAACATTGAGTTTCATAAGCCGAAGAAGGACCTCTGTGATCAGTGCACGGCGTATAACCAGATGTCAGAGGCAGACAAGCAAGCTCTTGCCGTAGAACATGACGAACATTTAGAAAATAAGAGGAAGGCACGCGAGTTAATGGCTACAGATAAAGAGGAAGCTCAAAAAGACAATACAATATGCACAGCCTGCTTTGATGTTGAGCAGACCTTAACCACCCCCAGGACCAACGTATCCATGAGCTATTACAAGAGAAAATTAAACATTTACAATTTCACAATTTATGAACTGGCGTCTCATCAAGGCACATGAGGGAATAAAAAGCGTCGACCTATACTTGCGCAAGAAGCGCACTCTAAATAATCTAGATACTCGAAGCAACAGCGACAAGACACCCGCAGCTGCGCGCCGATGACGGATTCTCCAAGTTCGCGATGAAAGCTTCGCTAGCGAGGATTTATAGCCTGGCAAAAACGAGGTGGGAGAGAGTACGGATCAATGACACACCGGGGCTGCACGTCACCCGGAAGTTTGTCCCTGTTTTCCCTCGGGACGAGCGTCCATTTTTACTTGGATATATGTATGGTCGAACTTGTTAATTATGATGCGGAAAAATTATGCGAGAAATAAAATCAAAACAATAGTAATCCCAGTCAATCCAGAAATTAAAATTGAATATGAAACATGAGGCGAAAGCTCGAACAACGATCCCATATCACCACAGAAATCCCAACCTTGACACACAATTACGAATTCCCCTCGCGCGCGATTCGCATAATTAGCATTAATCGAACGTTGGAGAGCATCAGAGCTGCGGTTTTTGCTCATGTCGTAAAGTTCAGTTAATGAGGCAGAATCGTCCGGAGGGAATAGGCTGCGTAAATTTTCTTTCGGCCGCGAGGACAGCTAGGATGGGATTAAAATGGCTTTATTGGAAGAGGACACCGGAGGCTTAATTCTCGAATAATAACGTCGTTCATTTCTATACCTACGCTTAATTAACGCTGTCTATGTGGGATAGGGAGCTCGATGTTTCGTCGCGGAAATTTCAATATCGTCGTATATGACCGAGAAGTGTGTAGGAAGCGGACGATCCAGGCGCAGGTGCGAGGAACGATAATTGAGGGAAGCGACAAACGAATTATCCGTTTATCGACAACTCCTCTTGGGATTTTTTTTTTATTAGTGAAGCAATTGAACGATTTTACAAGAATTTTTTTAGCGAGTTAGCGAAAAAAAAATATCTCTCGATTATATATCGACTTTAGATCATCGTGCGCAGTTATAGCATGAGCGGCCAAAGCAGCAGGCCAAACAAGGCAGTTTTAGCATCGCTGGCACAGCACAATAAATAGACTCAGCGCGCGTATTATTATGAGGAAAATGGAAAAGTACCTATGCGCCACCTATTTTCACCTGCTAGAAACACGGAGAGTTTAGACGGTGTCTAAAGTACCAGTCCACAACTGCTTTGTTTTGATCATTGATATCGCTTTAGAGGTCCACGCGTTAAAAATTAAGTGTAGTTTGGACTTAAAATAAAAATGTTTGGTGCCACCTCCAAATTTTTATTTAAAAAGGTCGAGATTCCCGCGACAATATAATGAAATACACCCCTTGTTATCATATTCTCTCATTTTCACGTTTTGAGGTTAGGAATTCAAACATACGCCGACATTGCGCGGTAAAACGAACAGACAATCAGAAGACGAATAAAATGATTACCATGACTTTTTTAAAAAAGGAATTACATCGTATTTACATCGTTTAAAATTGGGCTTTGTAATACTGACGGACAATAATTCGCCGAAATTATTTTCTGTTAAACTCCACGAAATTTCACGCTTTAACGCAAACGCAGCAAAGCATAAAACGTTGATCGTCACCATAGTTCATACTTACTTCGCAACTATACCTCATCCCAGCATAAATCGAGGAACTCATTCCCATCGCGATGTATACAACCGAACGACGCATTTGCACAAAATGATGCAGCGCAAAAGTTTATTGACGTGCTCCACTTCCGAGAACTTTAAAAATTCGTCATACTCTCTCGATCGATTCTCTACACGATCAAAAAAAAAAAGACATATCGACACTCGTTCTCGCGAAGGGATTAATTCGCGAGAAGCAAAACTCGCTACTACCATCGATCATTCAAGAATCGACAAACCGACGAATAAAATAAATTACTCTCGCTACTCTGTCAATAAAAATATCCTCGAGAACAAAAGGTGCGCATGTAACAATCGCTCCATATTCCTGCGTATGCACATCGATCTGGTGTGTCTACGACACATCTCGAAAAGGCGTTTCTCTCTGAGTGAAATAAATAAAACATGTAGGTAGACGCGTACACGCAAATAAAGCTTACCTGTGAAAGAGAGAGAAAGAGAAAAAGCTAAAGCGTCTCTCGCGTACAAAAAGGCGGAAGCGTGCATATCCCAACCCAGTTTTTCGAGATACGATTCAAATTGCCGACGCGCACGAGAAGAAGTTGAAACTTCCCTCGGTCTCTCTCTTGAAAAAAAAAAAAAAAAAACGAGTGAGAAGCTGAAAAACTTACTTTTGTGCGAGCGCGGAACTTTGCTCATTTCCCTTTCTGCCGTTAAACGACAACTTTTTCAAAGCGCCATCTTTTCAGCTTCTCGAGTAGTGCATATACATAAACGAAAGAAAGAGAGAGAGAGAGAGAGAGAGAGAGAGAGAGAGAGAGAGAGAGAGAGAGAGGGACTTATGAACTTACCGCGCATCGGAGACCGCTTGAAAAATTACTTTGAACGTGCGCTAGCTACAGTAATCGAGATTCTAATCCTTGCGTCTCGAGAAGTAGTCTGCATGGATAATAGGCGCAATTATGTAGTGCGAGACCCTCGTTACGTACGTCCTATATTTTCTCAGCCTGTCTCTGATTTCTTCCAGTGTATCTTTCTTTTTTTCTTCCTCTGCGTCGGAGTCTAATTATTTCTTTTGATTCGCGCGCGAGGTCTAGGTTAATGCTACTTTACACGTGTTGCTGCTGCTGCTGCTGTGAGAATCTTTTTCCGGAGAGTAGGTGGGAAAACAATGCAATTATTTTCTAAAATTACCTTTGCTGAAGGAGATTCACGTTGCTACGAAAAGATTGTAATTAAATGAGATCCTGCATTGGAAAAAAGATCGGATTATATTCTCTGTTTTCCAACGGAACTTTTCCAACTAAAACACATCCTGGTATAATGTACGGGGACAGATTTTCGAGTTAATGAAGGACTGTACTGACTCGGTAAGCAGTTGATGCTTGACTTTTTTACAGCGAAAGTTTGGAACTATTCGTTTCGAAATACGTTACATCCTAGTGGTAAATTCAACGTCACTCTGTATACATAGAATTAGAATTTCAAAAACTTGGCCAACATTTTGGAGGCCAAACTATACACGCGACTGAATTTTTCAAAACTGTTGCTCAACTTCAAATCCCGCGCATATCGCAAATTTGAATCTCTATCGCGTCAGGATATCCCGGAGAGGACAAGTCCTGTTACACGCAGCTTATCTCCGAATAATTTGCCTAACGACTTTGCACTCGTGTGATAATCGCGTCGATCGCAAAGTTTCGTTGACGTCGGGACGCTCGAGTAGAACCGAGATACAATGGCTCTGTGAGACACAGTAGTATTAAATACAGACGAAAGGATTGTCGATCTACTTTCTGGGGTGTATACATTTTTATTGTAATCATTTGGGTGACCCAATTTTTTTAAGAGAAACTGCGTTACACGTTTAAACATAAAAATTTAATTTTACTGTATAAAATGGAGGTGTTTTGTTGTACGAAGGTCGCAGAATTTTCATTCTCGACTCGAACGAGATGCATATACACGGGCTTCGTGCGTGCTCACTTGAAACGTACAATTCCACCTCGAATTTTCGCTCGTGGAACGTCGTGTAAACCAGGAAAATTTGCACACGTGATGGGGAGAATTTAACGCAGCTCACGAATATTTATTTAATACGACAAACTTAAAAAGAAAAGTCGGATTAAAAATTTTGTCTACGAACAACAGTTATTCTCCCTCATGTCCCACGCGATAGTCTATCCGAATTTTCGCAACGTTTTTTCCTAGTGCATACGATTTACCCTCGCATGCAAACTAATACACGTCGACATCCAAATGCTAAACAAACTCCGAGTCGAGCTTGACTCCGCTGAGCAAATAGCTGCGCAAAAGCGCAGCAAACCTCGTACTCGAAAGAGTAGCAGAAGCTACTGCCGTAAAAGGAAAAAAAGAATTACACACACGCTCCAGTGGTATTAGCATCGAGTGCATTCCACAAATGTGGCGCATCGATTTTCCATAAAATCGACCGTCATCGGGTTTGACGCTACTGCAGGAATTTAATTATAAGCCAGCACACCTTATCGGACAGGTGCGATTCGCAATTTGCTGGACTATATACTCTGTTGCGAAATGTATGAATAAAGTACACAGAGAGAACGATGCGTCTGTTTTTGCTGGTGTTACAGTGATTGACGTTGATTCTGCGGGGGCGTGATGATGATGGTCAGCCGGAATCGTGTATGCGAGGCTTATGTAAGCTTGTTTTGTGCGCGTTTATTAGGTTAATTATGGAAGCTGTCAAAGTATGTATAGAAAACTCGACTGATGTGCACTTTGTGTGTGTGTGTGTGTGTGTGTGTGTGTGTGTGTGTGTGTGTGTGTGTGTGTGTGTGTGTGTGTGTGTGGAGTCCGATTTTACAGACGATATTACTACGCGGAGGCTTTTACGGGCAGTAGTATAGCATTACGTTCGTTCAGACCATTAAACTTGAGCTATAGTGCCAAGTATTAAGCGATTCTAAAAATCTAAACTAATTTACCGTTCTCATAAAACAATGAAAACGATGCATCTATAGCCTCACAGCTTGAAAATATTTCACCCTATATACAGCTTCTAGTGAATATCGAACAGAGAGGAAAAAGCTATTAACCGATTTCCGTTGCGGTCGTGGACCTCATAAAAATATCGACGATAAACCTCGTTCCAATCTGCGCACTTACTCAACGAAAAAACTATCGATAAATAGCGAATAATTAATAAATAAAAATCCACGAGCTCACGCTTCTATAAACTCAAATTAAAATTCACTCCTTAAAAAACGCAACGATCTCTCTCAACTCCCCGAGGCTTTTGGCGTATATCCTTTTTATTCGGCGCCGGAGAGAAAGCAAAATCCGGGTTAAATGCATTGTGAAATCGCGCGGAAAACACATTGTACGCGCGTAGTAACAGCGTCGGAGGCGTGTTTTTCCTCTCAGCTTTCGGCCGCTTTGAAAGATAGTCTATATATCGTGTGCGCGCACGCGAATTTACTTCTGCACAGCCACCACACCACTGCTGAATTCGCCGGAGAGAAGGTATATCATTTTCGGTTCTTTTTGCTAGGTAAAGGGTGTATGCAGTCGCTTCTTCAAAGAAAGGCGAGGGATGTACCCGTGGGAACGCGAGGATAGTAGTTACTCTCGAACACGAACTTTTCTACGATGTAGAATATAGTGTATGTCGAGTAAAGCGATTATTTGAGAAAAAAAAATAATTTATTAGTTTCATTCAAACGTCGATCGTTAAGCCGAAACGATTCGGAAAATGTGCGAGCTAGTCGCAGTCGAGCGACACTGCATAATTACCTGAAACATTGGACGCGCGGCGTCGGTCGCGAAAAATCGAGGGGAATTTTTCCGCCTCTCTTTTTCACGCTGTTAAATGACCTTGCTTTTATAGTCTGATGCTCTCTGACCCATTTTTCGACAGCTCTCTCGTATCAGGCCACTTTTAGTTTAGGTATTTCGATCACCGATATAGTTATTTTCATAGCCGGCAGTGAATCAATCGATTACTCCGGAATCTCGGCTAACCGACTTTATCAAAAGCTGATGATATAAAACATACGATTCTACACACACTGGACCAAAATTTAGGAGAAAAAAAAAGAATAAAGCCGACATTTCCATCGAAATAAATATTCCGATCACACGCAGAGACACTTCTCTCGTTCTCCCTGCTGAATAGTCGTCGTTCGCAAATGCAGCGGAATAAAACTTCGCTCTGTTTATACACTTAAAACGCGTCGGGCATCCCGAGGACGAACAAAACCGCCCACTAACAACGGTGGCGGCTCTGCTGCGAAACTTTTGCCGACGACCAATGCGTCTTCGGACCTAATGAAATCGGTACGACTGTCGGTCACGTCGCGCACGCGCCTGTATGCAAATGAGCATAGCTATATGGCCTGTGCGACTACGCTTGATGAATGCACATGTAAATTCACGGCATAGCCCTGGCCGCCGAGGAGAGAATCGAGGGTAGTATCATTATCGAGAGCGAGCCGAGAGGATCTCTCTAGCTGTTCATTGTTTTATTGTCAACGGACAGACAATGGCACACGACGTGGCGGGTCTTATTCTTTTGTTTTTCTCCTTGGATGCTTAGAACTCCGCGCGCGGACAATGTTGTTGTGGGCTGAGCTGCTGATGTGATTTTTTTTTTTTTTGGTGTCTCTGTAAAGGTTCTTTTTTTTAAGAGAATCATGTACGCGGTTGCAATCCTGTGGATTTTCTGCGTTGAATTGCTGCTAAGGCAGGCGATAAGTGTACGTTTTATTTTTATCAAACTTGAGGAAATTCAACTTTGCGAATGTTATGAAAATGTTTTCATAATCTCCTTAATACTTTCGTATGTATACACGGCGCGAGCAGCTGCGCTGTCTGTGAAATATTCGGGAAAATGTGGTTTCCTAGTTTTCTAATGCTATTTTAATGGAACATTAATACCTCTATATCTTCAGAACACTTTCGCTCGCAGAATAACTTTGGGGGTCCGCAAAGTACGCTCGAAGCATTCAAATGTGATAGTTTGGCCAAGAATGCGGTAAACTGTGCGATTTATATGTGTAGAAGATAGTATGTTCATCTTGTATGCATTTGTGTATATACTCTAGACGACATGTGATATAAACAATAGAAATAGATATATTTTAGAATTAATATAAGAGGTGTGCATGTGTGTGAAACAAATCATGATACAAAATTATATTCTATATGTGTGTTTATACATATATTTGATAAACACTTGTGGGGCTGTGATAACACGCACAAAAATGTCCTCTTGTTCCAAGAGGAAATAATCTTAAATTAGGACCCGAAATTAAAATCACGTTGAAGCAGAAGGATTCCTTTTGACTCGAATAGATTCCTTTTGCTTTAAAAACTTTTTGCTTATTAGAAAAATTTTGAAGCAAAAGGAATCTACTCGAGTCAAAAGGAATCTATTTGAGTCAAAAGGAATCTATTCGAGTTAAAAGGAATCCTTCTGCTTCAACGTGATTTTAATTTTGGGTCCTAATTTAAGATTATTTCCTCTTGGAACAAGAGGACATTTTTGTGCGTGTATAGCTCAATTATACCTACATGAAATACAATTATAGAATAGAGACAAAATGAATGTTTTAGAATAGCAACATTAGACATATATTCTATAATTTAATGCGATGGTGGAAATTGCATAGAATAATAGTAATAAGGTGGAATAATAAGAGTCCATAATTTAGCAACATTAAAATACAGACTCTGCATTAGATAAAGTCTATAACCTTGACCTAGTTATACTTAATATATTCCAACGAAATCACAAAATTCAGTATCTCTAAAACACGTTTTTATTTTTTGTATTAATATCCTTCCTTCGCAACATATTTTGTTTGATGTGTACATCCTTTCATGTACATGAAAAATGCCTCAAGGGTCTATCGACCAAGTCTTCTCTCCTTTGATATACTTTGATGCTTTGAATTTCACATTAAACATCACTCTTGAACTAAGTGAGTTGACTCATCTGCTTGAAAATTTCTAGTCCCTTCGCTTCATGATGATCGTGATAATTGGGTCAACTAAACAACGTACCTCCTATTTACGAATCTCTCTAATTACACGCGAGACTTGCGCTAAAAATAGAAAAATCACTGTTCAAAGAAGCTCATAAAAATAATGATAAAAATTTTCATATTTCAGCTAAATGTACATTCTCTTATCCGAGCACGGTATACAAATTGCAAATCCGTGTAATCCGTGTTTTCAGAAGAGTCCGAAATAAACAAAGCGGAAAAAAAGCTATACCGAGAGAAAACTACGTACATAATTGCGCTGTAACTAAATCTTTTTCGAGTTTTTCCACGCTCTTTCTCTGCAAAATGATTTACACGTGTGAAAGAGAAACTGAATTTTGAAAAGTGATTTACTACCCAAAAAAAGGTAAAAATAATTGAATAAAAGTTGGAAAAATTATCTGCTTACAGATCTCCAAGCTGGTGTCGCACAGGGACAGACCGTTCCGATGCGAACGAAATCCAGGGGTACTGGCGCGGGTCGGCCAGGGCGTGAACCTCGCGGTTGAGAGGTTCGTCACAGTCGCCGAGACGATAGCCGATGACAACATCGAGGTCAAACAGGACATGTATGAGGCGTGCAAGGAAGCGAGGGTCGCTGGTGAGTTGACATGAGAAAGTTAATAATCAAACACGTGTGATCAATCAATGTACAGAATATTATACTATTACCGGATAGCGAAATTTCAGCCCAACTTATAACAATTTTAACTGTTAGTAGAGACAGTTGGTAATTGTTGCTACGTCCCCCCGCTTTGTTCGCAAGCAGAGTTGAGTGATGAGACGTATCAATTAAAGTTACGCAACTCTCACTTTTGTCGTGGTGTCGAACTTTCATTCGCAAAGTTTAAAGTGTGTTTTTTTCGAGCAAATGACGTCACCTCCTACGTAACGGATATACTCTCGCGGTGTGTGCTATATAGTTGACCTATTTAGAGACGGCCCAAACTTTGCCGCAGTTTGAAAGGCGCTTATATACCTGATTGTGTGTATTGAGGCTTTAACAATAGAAAAAAAACTTCAAAAGTCGGTTCGATCGTTGATGCATATGATACCGTATGCGAGAAACTTTAATATACGATGCTACTTCTCAGCAGAGCATTACACGATACCTAGTTTACGCTCACGAGATCTCACGTCGAAGATACTGTTACGCGTTCGATTTATGCCGTAATATTTCGCAGAATTCCCACACTGCTCTCGGCTGTATCTTATATGCAGTAGTGATAAATGGAAGCTTCGTGTATCTCGATGACATTGCGCGGAGTAACGCATACGCCCTCTGAGTGGAAAAATATTCTCGAACTCGCTCGAAAATCCCTAACGAGATCGTAATTCACCTCGCACGGACTTATTATTTCGATTCCGCGTTTAAGCACACGTGGAATTTCGAACATTCCACTTAAAATTCCACGAGCCGCGCAAAAACTCGCTTTCTCTCTCTCTCTCTCTCTCTCTCTCTCTCTCGAAAATCCAATAGAGCCCCGAGACGCGAAATAATTTCTGCTATGGCAAGAACTAGTCAGATCGATGGTTCAATTAACGCGAGAAAAAAAAGAGCCAATAAAGACAACAAAGAAGCCAATCTCTGGACGAAGCGCGTAATCGGAAACATAAAGTCAACAGGGAAGATCCGCGGTAGCCGCGCGAGTTCGTTTCCTGGATCGCCGGGTTAAGCTAGGTAGATAAACATAATCAGCCCTGCAGCGCACGATTCCGGGAGCTTTTTTTCTTCTTTTACTATCTCACTTGTATGTGTGTGGACATTCGCTTCAACGCGCGTTGTTTCCCCCGCGTCTGGACTCTCGAGTAATGTATGCACTCTTTAACGACTCCGCAATTTTCCAGCATTCCGCGCTGCATACTTTTTTTAAATGGAATGCGAAGTTTTAGGTACCTGACTAACATGTATAAACGTAATTTTACTCTGAATGACGGTGTCGGGCAAATTTATGTATAACGAATGGTATGTTTATTCAGCTAGAAATGGAGGAGCTTTTAGAATAACCGACTTGATTACCTGCGTTTGAGGGAGTAGACTATATAGCGATGATATTTTACGGAGGGTAAAGTTTCTGATTGCGGTTCTCGAAGGAAGCTCTCCTTTCTTGTTTCAATTAATCAGCCGTGAAAAGAGTTTACACGGATCGTCGTTTCTACTATACGAGCACTGATTACGTATGTATAAATTGAAGAAAACTCCGTCGTTTCACGCTCGAGCGGAGGTCGTTACTAGTAAGATTAGCCACGTGAAATGACGTTCTTATAGCCACTCAGTCCTAAAATTTTGTGTACCGTATTGTATATCGTTAAACTGGGGGAAATACTGCGAGGCTTTCGTCCCTCTGTGCTATTGGATACTTTGATCCGAAGCTTTACTGTCTATACCGAGGACGCAGTCGTAACTTTTTCTACTCCACTGCGTCCCAGTTTCCCCGGATTCTGAATATATACACACGCATATCGAAACGACTCATCAAAATTTAACCAATTCAAATCCGGTGAGTCTATAGCCACGCTTCGATCAAACTGCCACGAGAGCGAATTTTCGGCATTAATGCAGTTTTCGAAGTATGGAGAGAGAGAGAGAGAGAGAGAGTTATTATAAATTCCCTGCTCCTGCCAAAATTATGGGCTATTTCAGTTAATTACGCGCGGGAAGCTTTATTGGCGCGTGTCTGTGTATGTGTGCGCAGGCGTAGGTATATAGTGCGGGACGACCGTAAACCCATCCTCCGGAAAACTTGTAGACGGTGGGTGTGAAATTTCCGAGGGAGAGAATATGCGTATAACTCTCGCAAACGCTCGAAATCATCGCCTGGTTGTTTGAAGCCCCTGTGACGCGTCCCCAGGGAGTAGATTATGCAGCGAGATTACTGCGTAAACTTTAGGCTGTACGTGACGTTGAATTTTGGCGTTTGAACGTTGATTTTGCGGCTGTGTACATTTTTTATAAAGATTTTACTGTATTACGATACGATTTCGTTGACTTTACACGATTTGAATTCTAAAGTATTTGGATAATCGGTAGGTACCTAGTGCTTATACTCGTACTGCTATATCTTGAATATCAGATTAATCTGTATACACAGGTCGAAGGCAATCATTGCATATAGAGCTTTATGCCATATTGGCACGAGCTATGGAATACCAAAGTGATGCACACGTCGATGCGGAAGTCATATAAGCTAATCTATAGCGCCAACGTTTTACTTGTAGATCTGATGTGTATACGAGAATATCGAATTGATAAAATACGATGCATCGAGCTTACCGAAATTTCAATAATTATGCTGTAAAATCATCCGTCGATTAAAGCGAAATGAAATTATCAAAATCACGGAAATTCATATTATCTCAATCATCGAGCATTTTCGCGAGAGCCAAGAGCGCATAATACTCGGCAATTACTGTAATTTAAGACTTCGCCGAAGCAAACAGATTAGTGAACTTTTTAATAACCCAAGTCGTAGAGCAGCCGGGTAAAACGCCAGTTAGAATTTATAAGTACAAGTGCTTCTAGTGGGAACGAGCTCGTTTAAATTCTTGAAGAAAAATTCCTCTGACTAACCGAATGAACTTGAGCTGATCCGAGCGTAATATTGCGATGTCAGCTTTCATAATATCGCAGAGGATTATTATTTCGTTATGATTTAATCAACTGATTCTTCGAATGTCGTACACAAAGCAAATCGCAAATCACGAGATTAAACAATCTGTATAATATGCGTCAAAGGAAATTTTAAAGCAATAATAATCGACATATAAATGCAGTGGATTAAAGTAATTCTGTGCTATAATACCATAGCTAAATGAACGAAATAGAAACGTGATTCAGTGGGCTCAGTTCAGTGACAGTTTCAAATCAGGAGCAAAGCTTCGTATCGACTGTATAACACTCCGCCCAGAAATTCCATCGAACAGGAATCCATTAACTCAAGCCGTAGCTGACATATTCTTCGATTAGTGGTCACCGGCATGGATTATTTAACGTCAGAGACCTGTTCTCAATTTCCCAATGGACAATGCCCAAGACTCCGGCAACTGCGGTCTTGTGCTTCCAATTCAAATCCTCCAAAGAGCATCGACTATAAGGTCTTGTAATGTCACATTGATCTTTGCGGTTGCTCTTTTGCCAAAAGAAAAGCGGAAAAACCGATGGTATACGAATTATTCTCTATATCGTAAACATCGAAATTATATTATGTAACCGAGCGAAGAAGCCTCTCATCTTGCATCAGCAGCACACATAACGTTCTCCTCTGAATAAAGCCTCGACTCCCCTTTATCTCGAGCTCTATACACATCGCGCAGCCCATTATAATTTCAAAAGCGATTCCAAGGAAGAAGCTCGCTCTATAGTATCGATCTAACCACTCTCGCTTGGATTTCATGGAAGCGTTAGTGCGTTTTATATACACACGTGCTCCATATAACCTCTCCGTATAAATCCTGGCATTGCGTACAGCTGTTGTGCCTATATATGTATATATATAGCTACGAGACTGCGCAAGGAAAGGGTTAGCTGCACTTATGGAAGAAGTTACAAGGCGAAAGCTCGACCTTTGGATTTTCACGAGGCTCCGCGTACGTGTGTGGGAACGAAAGTAATGTGACGTTTAGTGCGGAACACCTGGTTAGCCTACTTTAGCGTTGTTATAATGCATTTCGTTCGTTTTATTTATACGCGGAGAACTGCTCTGAATAGAGAGATTCGCTCGCGGATGGCCCAATTCCCTCCGCGAGCGTGTGTGTGTGTGTGTGTACGTTTGTGTATGATGCGCGAATGGATTATTTTAATTATTGCGACGAGAGAGCGCGCGCGAGTATTCTTGTTGGGAAATTAATTTAATTACTTCTGGGGAAATTAACTCGCGCGTTGAATTTAGGACGGAATTGCTAATGTGCATACTGATAAAGATTTTTACTTTGCCCCTTGGGATTATATACGCCGTCGACGGAATTTAAGGCTACACGCGTGTAGTGTAATTTGAAAATTAATTCCGTTACGCAGAGTAGGTATATGTATACACGTTGAATTAGCTTTTTTCAGATGCTGCTCTCTGTACAGAGGTATAATCAAAGGTTGTTAGCTTAATGGTCAACTTGGCGCATCTTTAAAACTCGAGTAATTTTCCATTACGTGGGTGCATGGGCACTTTCTGTCGTAGGTATAGAGAGAAGGCTAGGTGAAGTTCAGTCACTCGGAAACAATACCAGAGCTGCATGAACGCGTTTAAAAAGAGAGCGAAGTCTTTGGATCGATAACTTTTTCAAAGCTTCCGGGGATATTTTTAGCGAGTAATAGCTCATTCCTTTTTTCAGTGTGTGTCTATTCAAATGTGCTGTGGAATAAACTTTGTAGCATGTAAGAATTTACAACTTTGTCTATCTACAAAGTGAGTTTCTGTTGAGGATAGTTACGACTTGTAAAAAGTGTAGTAAGTTCAGCTAATATACTTTATACAGTGTACAGTTTACTTATTCAACTACAGGTGACAAGGGTTATAAGTTGATTACCGGCGATAAGTTACAAACTATAACGCAAACTTTCCTCGCGATATATATATATATATATATATCGCGTATACTAGTTGGCGACGCTTTCTATAATTGGATAAAGTTTTCTTCAGTATACTCTCTATAAATAAATTTTCACAACTCCCATCAGTAAAAAAACAAACTTTTCTCGCGACTCAGTATAGTCCATCGTTTACACGCCGATCGAAGGAAGATAAACGCCATCAATTTGGATTTGGCGGGCAGTAAACTACCTCCGCATCGCGGGTAGCAAAGCGAGTTTATAAAACGAAGCTATCAATCGTGGATTTAATTTTCCGGCCGTGGAAAAAACATCGGCGATGCAGGACCCGCAGCACTTTGTTTGTCAGTCCTGACGGGAAAATCGCCTTTCCAGGAAGAAAAAAAAACTATCGCGGCAAGAAAGCCTTCGACTAATACGGAAGGATTTACTGGACCGGGATGCGACTTACGGAATTCAAGCCGTATCATGACCCGAGCTTGCACGTCTCGCCGTTTATAGGCTTGAACTACTTATTTTGAGATAACCCTTCGATGTCTTTGTATTCTTGGAATCAGTCATCGTTGCCTAAGTATACTTGTTTATCTGTTAAAATGAGAAGTAAAATTATACTTTGAAAATATTATTCCTTATCCACATCATTCACTGCGTCGTCATATACTACTATCACAATTTTCGATATAACCCCTGCAGCACAAGCTATACCACACCGTCTGACTAAAGCGTACATACTCTACTGATCCTCCCCACACTGAAAAACGCTAAAAAAATTCCTCCAAGTTTTTCATCATCTTCGCCTCGGGAAAATCCTCGGCTCCCGCGAAAAGTAATATAGATTTCACAGGCATCAACGCGACTCGACACCAGCGGGCGCGCGCGCGCGTGCCGATCATCCGTCTTTCGGCACAGCTCCATCTCGGCGATATTACCGAATAAGAAAAAGCATCGAAGCGGCGACGGCTGCACGTCGATTCATGCATGGACGACTGTGCTTCTCTCTCTCTCGCCGCCTAGGCGGGAGGAAATAAAATCCGACGTTTCCTGACCTAGTTTCGGGCCGCTGCCGCCGGTAGCTATACTCCCCCCTTCTCCCGGCCCTGAAAGATTTTCAACGGGGCCATCCTGCCGGCACGCAGCCGCTACACGAGACCAACTCTGTCTGTTTCTTTCTGGCCTGCATTTTTCGACTCGCGATATGACGAATGGCTTCTTCTTCTTTTTCTTCTTCTTCTTCACTCTGCTAAAAAGTTGTAGGGGGGAGGGGGTGTACGTGACGCTTTCGGCGGGAAAAAAATGGGTTAATCTCAACGGTGCTGTCGCCGGTGATTTCGAATCTGCGGTCCGACTGTGTAGGGATTGAATTTTCTGATTTGTTACAGGACGATATTTTTTTTAGTATACTCTTCGATCTCGGCTTTTTTAGATTCTGGTACGAATGCACGATCTTTGAAAAATGGCAGCGATTGTCAGTCACGACAAAAAGGGGTTAAATCTTCGCATTTATCACTCGAATTTCGACTGTCGACTTATGACTAATAGTCCGAAATTGAATTATTCATCCCCCCGGCTGTAAACATCGTATCGATCGTCATATATCCATACTTCGAAATTTCACTACCCTAAAATCATAAAGCTATACATCACACACTTGCAATAACATTGACCTCAAAAGCGAGCGCAGTTCCCTAGAGGGAAAAAGCCGCTATCCTCTCTTTCAACGCAACGATTATTTTCCGCCACTCACCCCAATACGAGAAGTGCATCGCATCCCTCTGCTATATACGTGTATATACATCGAGGGAACAAAAAACGAGAGTGACGATCATCTTCGCGCGACAGTTTCAGGAAAAATATATATCGCGCTGCGCTCTCGCACACTGCACGCAGTGTTAAATGGGTTAACGGTGAATGTGTCGCGCTTACGATTCAATTAATCGACGCGTGTGTGAAAGGGAGGAGGAGCTCGACGAACGCGTGTAATGGTTTTGAATTTTAAATATTTGATGAGGCAAGTGTTATAGGGCTGTTTTAAAAGCCAAAGCTGCAGGTAATTGATTTCGGATACTGTTTTTAGAGGAAAAGTATAAACATTGGGAAATTTTACGCAATATTTTTAGGTTCTCAAGGACGTATTTTGTGGAAAATACTGTTTTCAGTCCGCGGGCTGTATTTTACCATACGCATATACACAGTGTGTCTCGCGTATCCTTATCTTATACGACGTGAAAATGCGGGAATTCCACGGGTTTTATAAAATACCCCCTTTATAACGCTCTTCCTTTTTTACACGCTTCTCTTATTTTCCACCGGTTTATATGCTTTTACGTGTATTGAAAAAATAAAGATACTCACAGCAAAAAAATATTGCTTTAAAGTACAATGTACCGAAACATCTCCACGTCGCACATACACTTGTCTAATAAAGCAGAGAAGAGGTTATCAGGCTGACCGAGAGAACTTCCAAAGTTAATCAACTATATCGAATTCCATGGGACGTTCCGTTATTAATTTAGTTCAACGAATAGTTCGCATACTTTCCCAACCCATTATCCACCAAAAATTAATCTTGTAAACCCATGAAAATTTTCAATTTCCAACTCGGTCCTTGATTCGACAACACACGTTATACATACCCGATATGTTTGCTCTCGCGACACTCGCACACAGTGAAAGAAAACGAGGTGTTGCTGCGGCGGGTTATTTTTAGAAAAGAATTCACTTTAAAAAAATCGATTCGCTGTCGCGCTGTGTGTACCATTCCCTGGAGAGTCTTACAGGAGAGCGAAAACGAGGGAATCGAAATATCTTACGTATACATACACGTGCGAAAGAGTACAGAGCGTATGTAGGGTAAATAGCGAGTGCAGCTTTTCAATTTTCGGTAATTGATTTCCACGCCGAGCGCTCGGGGAGGAGTAAATCGTCCGTACGAAATTGCGCTGCTCCTGGATTTTCCTCCGCATTAATTTTCGGAAAATTAGTCGACGTTCTTTTTTTCCGGTATACACACACGAAAGCTAATGAATTTTTCGTGTTTATCGATGTACCGCGGGGTATTTATCGGTTTTTAAAAGGCTGATACGCGGCAGCCGGGGAAATATTTTTAGACAGTATTTTTTGTAACGCGTTATCGAGAGGGAGAGAGACGCGGAAATGGAATTCATGCGGTTTTGTATATATTTTGTGTATATAGTCCCGTCGGGATGGAATCGAGTTGAATATGCGTGATAAAGGTTCACTAAAAGCCGGGTATTTTTAAATCGCTGCAATCTTTCAGCCTCGAATGCGCTTCGATATTTTTCAGCTTATTGAACGCGCGCACAGGGAGATACTGCGCGCGGGCTTTATTATTTAGGATACGCGACTTTATCAGGGAAATGCAAGCGTCACGAGTGACCTAGAAAAAAAGGGAACGATTCAGTTGTCCAAAATTCACGTGGGTGTTTGCATACTGGACAAGACAGTTAGCAGTCGAGGGAAAAAAAAGACAGCGATGCCTCGTTGCAAGGATAATGAAGAGCATTTAGTGAGCCGCGAATGAATGAGGACAAGTCCCTGTGAATTTATAGTCTCAACAGCTTCAACTCTGAGCTATAAATTTCGCGAACAGACGTAGCCGGATTCTCGCGCTGATAGACGTTTGGAAAATCACGAAGGTGTAATTAAATCGCGTGTGTTGAAAATTCAAAGCAACTCGTCCACTTCTCGCCATCTTAACAACTCCACTTTATTCATCGGTGGCACCTCGACACAATCCCACACCGACAGCTACACGACTCGTGTAAGAATATAAAGAGCCTGTGAGCGAGAATCCCGGGCATAAAAAATAACGCCGCATAAGGATGACCGACTCCATCCATAAACCATGAGCTGTTCCCGAGCGATAATAAAACCATTGCGAGGCAACGAGAAGCCAAGCGTCGTCGTCGTCGACTACTGCTACGCACTTAGCGTCTCGGCGAATCCAATCATCCCCCGGCAATTACGACGAAGAGCTTTTTCGCTATTCCTCTTTTCTTCTTCTACTTTTCGAAAATGTAACAGCTCGAGAGCAGCTGCTTTGGAAAAAGCGTGTGCAGGAATTACAGGAAAATAATTTTCAAACTTTTAATCCTCTCCACTAAAAAACCACGATTTAATAACCCACGAGCCCAGCGTGCAATTACTCCTCAAACTGCATGCAATATTCCACCGTGAAAAAAGCCATTATCCCATCCTACTCCCAATAGTAAAATAATTCACCGAGAAGCCGGCACGGCGAGAAAAAAAAAAGAACGCACAGCCGAGCGCAAAATCAGCGTATTTCACGCTCAGCCCGGCGTAATACTCCCTTTCTCTCCCTAAAAAAGCGAGAGGAGATGGAAAAAAAAGGGTCGAAGTGGAGCCCGAGAGACTCTCCCTCGCGCATTAAGAGAGACATCAGCCGAGGCGTATACGCAGTGCTTACATACGAATGAAAGCAAACAATAAAAGCCGTGTGGCGAAGAGCCAAACGAGAGACTGTTGGATGCCAGGAGCCCCGTCGTCGTTTCCCTCGTCTCTGTTGCGCCTCTGAAAAATTGATAGTGTGTAATGGAAAGTAGTCGCAAGGTCGTGCGAGCTTTTCCATAGATAAAGTCACATTTATTTCGAGGACACCCGCGCACACGTAGTAGAGTTGAATTGGGATATTATTGATGGGGATTACGGGGCAATAGCATCCGGAGAGAGAGAGAGAGAAAGAGAAAGCTGGCCATTGTTTTGCGTGTCGGTAAGTCGGTCACGTCAGCGTGGGCGGAGGGCTTTGATTTAACAGTGTATATCAGTTCCGGCACGTGTAATCCGGCCGAGTGAGGATAGTAGATATATTCGAATAAATTATCGCTGTAAATCTTACGCAAGTTACGCGTACGTTTACAAGCACTTTTACATCCCGTACGATTGATTCCGATAAATTTACGAGCTTTAAGCTTTTATTGCCCTCTCTATCTCTCTCGGAGCTTTTATCATTCTTACATTAGAGCTTTATTCCAGAGATTCGATATCCATTATCAAAGCTTTGCAGAGTGAAATGGCCGCTCTCTCGGATTTGTAAAATAGCCGCGCACGTGAAAAAGCAAGAGTACCACACGCGACGATTTTAATCAATTCTCTTACTGCACATCTGTCGTACACGTCGTTGAATCTAACGCATTCGCCTTTCAATTTTCTCGCTCTCTTGCAGAGCTTTATTAAAGAACGCCGGCAGCAGGTGTCGCTATTCGGTCCACTAATAACCGAATCGATCGCGCGCGAGGAAAAAAAAATCCGGACAGGGCGCAGCAGCAGAAGCTACTCTATTTTTAAGCAGTGCACCTTTTGAGACCGGGTCAAGTTAGCTTACAAAACATTCAACAGCCTTGCGGTTGCGAGCGATTCACACGCGAGTCTCTATACACGTTTGTGGACTGAAAGGAAAAGGGCTTTCGATCGCAGTTCACGTATACTCTCTTTCCCTTTATGTATATATCCGCTTGTAGCTTTTGAATGAAATACTTCCAAGCGTCTGACCATTGAGGTCCTTTTCTACTGGCCACACGAAATGTTAACAATTCATTAAACTCCTTCGAGTAAACAACCTTGGTAAGACGTATACCTTGACAATCAGCGATACAGCCCGAACTATCTCTCCTGGCAGCAGTGCCTAATCCCCTCTTGAGTATTTAATTTCATTAGATTTCCACGCGGATCCAAAAGAACACATATACACACACACACACACAGATCTCTCGCGACCGGTATAAGAAAAACACAGCTGGAGCTTCTCTTCTCTTTAACGTATCGTGAACTATACACTCCTTCTTCGAGGAGTAGCGAATGAGGGGACGAAAGGAAGTAAAAGAAGAAGCTCTTTGAGTTATTTGCTCTTTCGACGCGGGCTGGCGGGGAACAAATTAACTGCCGGCCGGGGAAACAACTTTGCGGTTCACTGTATATATATATATATATATATATATATATATATATATATACGTCGCAGTAGCGCGATATATACAGCTTCTCTCGGTCAGCGACGTCTTTTCGGAGAGTCTAGGTATACATATAGGTATACACTAATTAATGCGCGCAGCAGTGGTATAGGCTCGCTCGGAAAGTGGAGTTTCTTTGACGACCAGTCAAGCTTGAAAAGCGTTTTGGAAAATTAGCTTTTTGAAGATTTTGCGCAGGCGAGTGGAGCAGAGGATGCTGAGATTTTAATTCATTGTCGGTAGTGGCTTTTCGAAATGGGTAATAATCATCGGTGCGGGAGATTACACCTTTTCAGCAGTGTAAAAGCGACGAAAAGCTTCGGGAATTTCGAACTCAACGAAACGCGAAATAATCGATCGTCGTTTGCTTCGATGATTTTGTAGTAACGTATATTACCGTGTGATGAAACGTTTACGCATGAGCGCTGATACAAATCAACAAAAAGCTTTTCCACGAAGCCCTTTTTATTCCATCCTGTTCGTCCGCAGCGAAATAAGCAAATCAAACGAACTGGTAATTCTCAATCGTGCAAACAAAGCTCGGCTCCTGCCGCGTCGATTTATAAATTCCTCGACGAAAGGCACCTCAGCCCTTCACCTCACGCAATCTCCTTGAGGCAACAGCCAAGCTTTCTATACACATGCACAAATGACGTAGCTCCTGCACCTATATTCCTCCTCCTATCTACTTCGACACCTTGGTAGAAGCGTATAAAAATAGATCAACGGGGCTCATCCATCAATCCTCATGAATCTCGGCTGATGCATCTCTCGAGGAAATGAACTTGAAAATTAACGCGCGCATATCACTTCAGATTTTTACGACGTCGCGTGACTTTGAAATTTCCCACCGCACACACGCTGGCTAGTGCAATTATCCGACGGCTGAATCGAGGGTGGAGCAGTATACAGTAGATGTCTATCGCTTAGGCCGGCTTAGGTCAAGGTGCATTGAGCCGACGTGTATACGGCTCGCCGCTTTCTGCGTATACATGCATGCATATAGTCAGCTCTATCTGCATGAAGCCCAGCTCTCTTAGGCGTGTATGGTTTCGTTATCAAGGTGACTTAATAGATTGCGCATCGTACGCTTAATCTGTTTCGACGCGCGCAAGCTCTCTTTGTGTGCAGCTTTTTTTCTATCTCTCTCCCTCTCGCTTCGCTCTTTTTTCGCAGTCAGCTATACCCCGACGACGCCCACATGCGCTGTGTAATGGATTTATAACGGATATCTTTAATGCGTTTTGGATGGCTTTGCAGTTGAGGCGACGACGATCGCATCGTCGTTGGGGTTGGGGGAAGGAAGGGTATGATCGGCGTATCTGCATGGCGTGAGATTATTAATAGTTGAGGGAGCTTTACGGGTGAATATAAATCGACGGCGGCTTTGTTTTCCGGCCATTAGGGCGTGTAATTTTCGCCTCTGTTTAATTGCGCCTGATGCTGTAGTGGTGGAATGAATGATTACGGTTTTATCCTCTCTCGTGGGAATTTTTCAGAAAGCTACGTTATATTCGCTTTGTAATTCAAAACTGATGACCTATATTTTTCCGAGATGAGAAGGAGAGTCGAGCGAACGATATTCTCGTGATGTAACGCTCCGAGTTCTTCGAAGATATTGCATTTGTATATTTGAATTTCGCACGTCACGTAAAAAGTGACGCAATAGAGCTCTATACAGGTCGAGCTATATTTGAATTTTTAATAACGAGAGAGGAACCTTATTTCTCCCTCATATTCGCGTGTCGCTCAAACTTTAATGCGATGATCGTTTCATCACTGTCGATCACATGCCATGCAGTTTTATTGAAAAATTGATTGCCAAAATCAACGAGGAAATAATTCCACACATTTTCGTTACAATCGCTTCAATCGTCCTTTTCGAAAGCTCTCCGACATTTACATTCAATAACAGAACTCAAGAGAGCTCGAAACTTTCATGCGCGCGAAAGATTTCCGGCAGTAGCATCTCGACAACCCCTGATCGCATTTCGAGTGCAATCTCGCCGGCGAATAAAAAAAACGGAAAAAGACGAGGACGAAAAAAGGGCACAAAACGGAACGCTCTCGAGCACATCGACCGATAACGGATTCCTGCGCGCGAGGATTATCAAATTCCCAAGCCCAGTGTACAAAAGGCCATCGAGAGAAACGATCAGAGAGGTGATGCCGTATCGCTTTTCTCTCCCCTCGCTGTATAGATTGCTTCTCCGCGGGTTCGATAGCGCAGCCACTGATTGAGCCGAACGCACCCCCGTACTGTCGAGAAAAATTACCCTCGACCGAATCTAAAAAGCACAAAAAAGCTCAGAGTATACGTGCACTCTCGTCGACACACACATACGGAGAGAGAGAGAGAGAGAGAGAGAGAGAGAGAGAGAGAGAATAATGTGAAAGGTCACTCTGTTTTGATCGCAATAACGCAGCCGCGATGGTTTTATTGCGCTCGTCTTTCTGATGGCTTATAAGAGAACGCTGGAGGGAGCCAAGTGCCAGTGTGTGTTTTATGCATAGCCCGACCATCGGTGGCTAGTGCAATTTTAATAACGGCAACGTTCGAACGTTATATACAAAGTCGCGCTTATTTCCATACTGTCTGACTATAGATCGCATTGTACTACTCGAAACTATTATATACTCTCCGAAGCTATTTCGAAGAGAAGATTATTAAGGTCGAGAGTTTTTTTCTCTCGTCGAGTATACGTATGATTCACGAGCTGCGAGCGGAGCTGAAAATGGAAAGTCTAGCCGGGGTTGTCATTGTAATTTCATATATCCTGCCGCGGAATCTTTAAGGCTGGCGCATAAAAACTTTATGAATCGTTCCTGGTCAGCAGCAGCAGCAGCAGCAGCAGCAGCCCGAATATCGGAAATTCCGACTGGAGCAGAAATCGCGTTATCAAAGGCTAGTGCTGCGAGAGCTGACCCAGATTTGAGCCGTGGCCGCATCGGTTTCTTGCTGTATTCGGTAATCGAGTTCTGATAACCTCGAGCTCATCAACGTTTACCCACTTCTTCTTTACGTCGTAAACATGTTTGCAGAGAGCAAAGCAAACAGTGTGGGAGGGAGAGCTTCGGAAAAATTACGAGGTTTGCAGAGGGAGAGCAGCTACTTTCGAATATGGCAGTTCTTTAATTCGATATACTTCTCATGATTTACCGCGCGAGGATAAATTTTGATAATCGAACGAGATTTATGCGCAGCCGTTAATGTTGCATGTAAACGTCGAAAGCAGGAGCAAACCTTGCGATTATGAATTAATCATTTATAGCGTTTTTTTTTTATCGGAACAGACACGATACTCGCTAAACTATGTATGCATTCTTTATCGGGACAAACGTGCTCGCCGACGTATATAAAGATAAATTGATCCGTTATATGTGCGCACGGCTTGCGTCTGTGTGTGATGTAACGAAGTCGTCGGTGACCGTTTTTAACTGCATCAGGGTTAAATTATTTATGCATTTATGCCGGAGGGCAATAAATATCAGTGAAGACCGTATCGGCATATTCGTTATTATTAACGTGTCGTATTTACGGCTGTTAATGTTATCTGCATAGTATCGTTAATGACAGTATATTAAAATCTGGATGTACTTATATATTCAGCGTAATAAACTTCGTTTACCATATGATTTGCGAGATGATTATCTACAGTTTATTATTACGCAGCTAATTGATTTAAAAAGTACATCAATTTTCCTTTCGCATTATAATCTGGTGATCGATGCGAGCTTGTAAAGAGAAGAAAAAAAAGTAAATTCAATATAGAAACGGCAAACGATCGTTATTTATGACACACTGCAGGAAGCTTCAGACGTCAGTCAGCTTGACATGAACAAGATCATATATCAATAGTAGATCTGCAGTTAATAACCTTTCGATACAAACTCGGGTACTATTGACAGATCCTTTGAGCAGTTGATTGCATGTCCAAGACGGTCTATAGCTCGACATCAATCAGAATCAAACGAAGAATTATTCAACCACGAACATGAAAACTATTTACTCTATGCAACAGCATTAAAGTCACTCATTAAATAATCCGCAACAAGATCGACAACGCGATAGAAACTGAAAACAATAAGCCAAGGGTTAAATCCAGTAGCCCGTATACTCTCCCCATTGTCCTTCTAACTCAGTCCCAGGACAAAGCGAACACGAAGGGGAGAGCGCTCACCTCACTCGACTAGAAAAGAAAAAGACTTGTCTCACCGAAGTCATTGTCGCGCTTGCTAAATATATCGGCTAATTCGCGAAACAACTGTTCAACGAACCCTGCGCCGAAACGGCCTTTGTGCAGCGGCGTAATTCAAAACCATATCGATCGAAGATTGCAGCCGCTGTATATATATATATATATATATATATATATATATATGTGTGTGTGTGTGTGTGTGTGTGTACGAAAGGCGGCGCCTTCAGGAGCAATAAGCTTTGTTTGCCACCGTCGGCTATAGGGAGAAAATATGAGCCGTCGTCGAGCTTTTGTTTATTCAAGCTCGATTATCCCCAGTAATTAATAAATATTCATTCAGGAATTGCCGGCGCTACGCTGTCTTCCAGAAGCCGCTAGGCCGTGACTGCAGCGCTGTATACTCGTGCAGCGGATCGATATTTCTCGAAATATAAGTTTTTTTTTTAATGGTCATGCATGAGATCATCTTCTATATCGATTCGCTACTCGTGCAGTATGCTACTGTATAATTTGGGCTCGAAGTTATAAATAGCATTCAGGTTACGCGGCGCAATTTTACGGCCGGAGAACGTTACCGTGAACTTGTGCATTATTCATGGATCCTCCCGCGAGTGCATTATTTATTTATCACTTTTAAAAGAGTGTAAAACTTTGATAATTCAAGTAAGACGATGAATATAGCGAATTGGGGGAGTGGAAAAGCTTGTGTGTAGTCAAACGCGACGCCCCTTATTTTCGATTTCTATAATCTCAAAACTTACAATTAGTCTTGTATGGGACAAGACTAATGTCAAGGGTTTAAATAAACTATAAAAACTATTGTCGATCTTGAATCAAACTTTATTAACGAAGTCTAACAAAAAAGGATCCTTGCACGACCTCTTGCTCTGTCGAGTCGCCGCTGCCAACTGACGTAACGCGCATTAGTCGCCGCCGAAAACTCGGGCCCGCTAAAACAAAGGGCTTTCCCGAAGTCCACCGAAGGGACTCGAAGCAGTGCGAACGCTCCTCTATATCTATATCTACGAGCGCAGTCACATTCCCCGTGCAAACGCTTCCCACCACTCGTCCATTTGGCCTGACAGTCACAGATCAGCCTAGCGACTTCTCTGCACCGTGTTGATCTTCACAACTGCGGAGTAAAACTCCCTATGTGAGATCTGGCAGTCTAGGAGCGATTAAAAATCACTCCTAACCGTGTTGGCCTGACGCCACGAAAAGCACCACCAATTCGCGTTCATATGATTCAAATGGCTGGGAAACGTTTGCTGAACAAATAAAGCAAAATGAATAAATAAATATTCATAAATATCAACGCGTCGCACTTGCTCTTTTCCCTGATTACCATTATCCATGATGAATTTAAGCTTTAGAGCCAATTGGGAGCGTTATTAAAGAATTTTATTAAGTCTATTTTAAAAAAAAAATCGAAAAATATAAATGTATAATGCCATAATAATAATTGGAGATTGAAACTTCAATTATTAGACTAAGGCAGTTATAGCATGAGTGTCCCAAACAGGACCAGTAAGACAGTTTTGGCACAAGTGGCATACCGCTATTTATGCATATTCAGCACGCAAATTCTAATGAGGAAAAGAAATAAGTGCTCATGCGCCGCCTATCTTCTCTAACTGGAAACTAAAAAACAGAAAAGTTTAAGCTTTGGGGAAAACTGTTTCATTTTACAGCTAGCTATATATTATTACCATCTACTATTGTGTCTTATCGCTACTACGACCCATTCCACGTGTTTGCCATCTTCGCAAGGTGGCGGGTTTTCTTTCTTCGCGTTTAAATGATATCGATCTTATTGATCACCGAAAAGTCAAGCAATCCACATTACCATTATAACGTTAGGGTGAAAAATGAAAAATAAATCTGTGTGTTGCAGGATCGGCCATCGAGAAGCTATGCGAGCGCGCGATGGAGGAGAGCATGACGGACAGGGAAGCCGTGGTGCGAGCGGCCAAGTGCCTGCTGGGCTCGGTGACGCGAGTCCTGCTGCTGGCCGACATAACCCTGGTCAATCAGCTGCTCATGGCCAAGGATAAGGTGGCACGTAGCCTGGGACGACTCGAGAGCGTCTCGAACTTTACCGAATTCGTCAAGGCCTTCAGCCAGTTCGGCGCCGAAATGGTCGAACTGGCGCACATGACGGGCGACCGACAGGTATTTTCATTTTGATTGTCACTATACTAACTTCAAACATGTTAGTTAATTTTATGATTTATTAACTTTATTCTGAGATACCAAAGGTCGTAACAGTGACATCTTTTTCAAATGAACGATAAGAGAATTCATATTGCTCTTTCGTAATAATAGCCGATGCAAATCGAAGCTCTCGATTTGCATAATTATAAGTGTGAATCGCGCGAAAAGGCTTCCTCAAAGAGAGAATCGACGATTGCGTCACTAATACGTAATACCGGGAATCGTAATGACTTTCGAGAAGACATTATCGCTGTACAGAATTTTTAATCAAACTCTATCGGAAATACCGAGGCGAAACTATACCGCGTTGAAAAGACTCTGACGGCATTCTTTCGTGTAATCCCGCTGGGAATTANTTTAAAAAAAAAAAAAAAAAAAAAAAGAAATAAACATCGGATAATTAATTTGCTTCTCGATCCGAGAGAAAAATAATCACACCGTATATAGTTACTTCCGGCTGTCAACAGCAGTGTGTATAGGGGGAGCGAGTCGTGTCTATTAATTCACAATGCGCAATATATAACCAAGAACGAAATTGACCACTGTTTGACAGAACGATCTGAAAGACGAGAGGCGGCGAGCTCAAATGGCGGCGGCACGACAGGTCCTGGAACGAAGTACGATGATGCTGTTGACGTCGAGCAAGGCCTGCCTTAGGCATCCCGAGTGCCCCTCAGCCAAAGAAAACAGGGACACGGTTTTCTGCCAGATGAGGCGAGCGATGGATCTCATTCATTACGTCGTCAAGGACGGCGTCCTCGACTGCAGCGAATCCACCTACTCCAATTCACAAGTAAGGATTCGTTTCACCCCTTCATTAATTGCTTCCTCCCTCTCTATAGAAACTTCTCTCTCTCTTAGCAGCCCCAAGTGGATGCTCGAAATTCATATGGTTTCTTTTACGTTATTGTTTTTTTTTTCAATTTTATCACACGAATCAATTCTAACCGCACCGTTAATCAAACGCAAACGGGCCGCGAAATTCGAGGCAAAACATTTTCGCCTAGCTCTTGCGGGCAAACAGTGGCCGGGTAAACAATGAGACGAGCTATGTATGTTCACGCAGAGTCCACAGCAGGAGGACTGGGACAGCAGTACCGTGTTCTCGGCTCTGAAGCAGTTCGAGAGGCTGGTCGAGTCGACGCGGATGACGCTCTTGTCGGCGGGTTGTCGCGAGACCCTGACCGCGGCGCTGGACGTCGTGGTCGAACGTACCCAGGACTTTACCGACAGCGCCTACACTAGCCACGAGCACAGAGAGAACATCCTACTGCTATGTGACAGGGCTAAACTCGAGCTTAACACGTTACTCAGAGTCGGCAACAGTATGGTATGTATGCTTATACTTGGGGGCACCCCGGGGACAACTTTTCCTTATCACTTCTGTACATTCGCATTACTTAAAGGGAATCTTCTTTTCATTCAAAAAGTAATTGAATTTTTTTCTCAATGTAAAATAAAGCAACCGAAGTAGAAGCAATTTAATCGAAGAATGCCGATAAACCATTCGGTCTGATCAAACCGAACAATTTCTACTTATTGTCACGCGATTGCATTTCAATAGAGCCATGGGGAGGATATCACAGATATACATAGGGAACAATTTCTGAATGAGATAGTAACGCATAGTTGCTCCCATAGAATTTCGAAGCAAACAGCACGAGCTCACCGAACTCGGAATTGGACCAGGCAATACTAGGAGTATTGCGGGCGACGCGCGACCTTCGCCAGCAACTGTGTCAGACGACGATGGAGCAAGCCGGCGATCTCGGGCAGGTCACAAAGGCCGGACAGGAGCTCGTGTCGACCATCCGGAATCTTGCGCTCGCCAACGATATCGACAGATTGCAGGAAAGCAGCGATCGATTCCACGAGTACATTGAGCACATACTCGAGGTGAGATTATCATCGGCACATTTATTCAAGACGTCGACACGATGTCGATGATGTGTATTAGCCTCTCTGACGGAAATTTAATTTAATCTTTTTCAGGTTTGTAAGCTCCTGAGACACATCGCGCTCTCGGAGTCCCTTCAGGTCTCGGCTAAGTTCACGGAGATCAACCTGCGGATATACGGACCTCAAGTGGTGACGGCCGCGCACACGTTAGCCAGGCATCCCACCAGCAAAATCGCCAAGGAGAACCTGGAAGGTTGGTTCAGTGCCGATACGTGTCTCAGTGTGTAATATTGTACAAAGAAAGTACAGCGTATTTCGCATTTCAGTGTTCGCAGACATGTGGCAGTGGCTGATGTCGGATGTGACGACCGTGGCGAAAGACGTCCTCGAACTGACCCAGAGTCGACCCGAGAAGCAAGTCTACATGTCCCTTCCTCGACCAGGAGTAAGTAGACTCATTCGGGTATAGTATACATATATATATATATATTATAATACAAGGTGTCTACAACGTCAACGCACGTCCACAGAAGCACGGGACGACCAGCAAACCTCTGAAACCGGTGAGGCTGGACAGCGAGGAGCAGGCAAAAATAGCGAAAGCCGGCCTCGAGATGAAGCGCATAACCTCGGAGATGGACGCCGAGACGGAAAAGTGGCAGGAGAACGGCAGCGCTTTGGAGGAGAACAACGACATCGTGAAGCGCGCGAAGAACATGTCCTCGATGGCCTTCTCCATGTACCAGTTCACGAGGGGCGAAGGCGCCCTGAAAACCACCCAAGACCTCTTCACGCAAGCTGAGTATTTCGCCGAGGAGGCCAACAGATTGTACAAAGTTGTGAGACAATTCAGCTACCAGGTACGTTCGCCCGATTCCCAATTTGCTCGTCTACTTAACTGGAATTGTTCTGAATCATCTTACAATTGTTTCTATCTATATACCATTGTTTACGAATTCTATATTGGACTTGAATCCAAATATTC
Source organism: Pteromalus puparum (assembly GCA_012977825.3). Taxonomy (NCBI): domain Eukaryota; kingdom Metazoa; phylum Arthropoda; class Insecta; order Hymenoptera; family Pteromalidae; genus Pteromalus; species Pteromalus puparum. The sequence goes on from CM053169.1 coordinate 14,391,693, forward strand.
GTGCTATTGAGTAATCCTTCTCCTCTATCTCTCTATCTCTCTTATGTTCTCTACTATACTATTACTGTTGGACTATACTTTCCTTTATTTTTCATTTTTTTATCTATTATTTCGTAATTTCTTGCGCACAAGCTACATCCTCTGTGTCACGATTTCTCTCTTCACTATTTGCAATCCGCCTCACTCACTTCGGTATACTGCGCCGTGTAAATAAGACCGACTCGCACATCTTTTTTATACATAATAAGAGCACCTCTGTATATACAATTAAGCCAGCAATTGGATGAAGCTCATGCGCAATTATCTCTTAGCATTTAGACACGTTGAAATTAACACGTTTGCTGCCCTTACGACCATCCTAGCTAGGCAAAATTCTACATATAGCTATATCCAAAAACTATTAAAACCACTTCGATCTCTCACTTGAAGCAAAAAAAAAGCTCTCTGCTTCACTTTGAGAGATGAGTGCGCTAAATAACCTGTAAATTCTGTATTATAACGCCCTTTCGATTGACCCTCGCTCTTGAATGCCTCCATCCAGGTAACTTTTTCTATCTTTACTTTAGACCCGTTGGTTGTGTTATAACTATTTGTACTATTCTATCACACATTTATCGCCTGTAAAATTACGTATACTCTCATGATACATTATCTCTCTCTATCTATTATTCTCTCTTTTTGTTTACTTTCTTTCTCTCTCTGTGACTCATTGTATCATTGTGTAATCACCTTAGCCCGTGTACTAAACGTTAGTTTATTCAATTATGTGTTGACACTTGTAAGAGCCATTCGATTCCAAATTCATAATACGCAACCAAGAGCAGGATCACGCTCGCAGAAGAAAAAAAAACATGAGCTTGATCCTCTCGACACGTTATACAACGCGATTATTAATCTCTCTCTCATTGAATTCAAAAGTATACATATACATGTGTGTGCATTCTGAGTATTAACGTACATAACTCTCATAACTATAAGATTTTTCTGTGTACGATAGTAAAAGGTGTGTTTTAGATGCTACGGGAATGCTTCCGTCTGTGGACGACGTCTATGTGCATTGTGGTCCCCCTCCTTCCACTATCTGGGGCATGACTATAATGTGTCCCAAAGTTTTTGCTGGCTTCTACATGACTATATACTATACGCGAAAGAAAAGAATAATCTATGCATAGCTTCACGCGATTATTGTCTCACCACACACGCTTTTGTGTGTGTATATATATATATATATGTGTATGTATATATATATCTGTGTGCATTATATAATGTATGTCACTCGTTTCTCTCTCTCTCTCTCGCTCACTATCTCGCTGCTCTCGCTCTGTGTCTTAATGAAAGTAAAGCACTGTATGTCAAGATATTGAAATATCGAACATGTCTCTTATATACACGTGTACATAGAGTTCGATATTTCGCGAAGCTGGCAAAAGCAACAAGGTCTGTACTGTATCACTGTCACTCACATGATCACTCTTAACTACTTCTATCTATCTTAATTACATTTCTTCTATATTTATTTAAACTATTTATACTATACTGCATTGTGTTATAACTATTAGGATTTATATATACCTAGATATCAGATTTATTATATACGAACATTACGAGAACGCGAAGTGTATGCAAACATCCTTTGAACGTCTGTCTGTGTCTACGACTAGTCGTAATTAATCATCGCCTTAGCGACGCGAAATGGTAAAAGCTCGCGTCAAAGGTGCGTGCATACACGCGCGTATATACTTAGAATATTACACAGTATATCGTTTATATATCTATACGATCGCAAAGCTTAGATAACCGCGTAGCATATACATGCATATACTACAGAGTTCTATAAGCAAATGCAGTTGCGCGATACAATCGATAACATATCGCGAAACGAACGTATTTTTCGAGCTTGCATTCTTTAAAGAAAGAGAAAATAAAAGCTCGGACGCAATGCGTTCGTTTGGCGTGACGGCCAGTCACGATCAGTCTGTATCACCAGTTTTGTAATGGGCGCAGGTACCGGGTGGGCCACACAAAAAGGAACTCCTGGAGAACCTGGACCGCGTGCCGACGTACGTCCAGCAGTTACAGTTCACCGTGAAGAATCCCACCGTGGGAAAAGCCGCCACTTTCATTAAAGTCGACAACGTCATCCAAGAGACGAAAAATCTCATGAACGTCATATCGAAGGTTGTCACTACGTGCTTCGTTTGCGCCACAAAGGTGAGTTCAGGCCAAGTCCTTGCTGCACCGTATTACCATTATTATTACTGCACAGATACGCTAATATCGATGGTAGACTTGGTAGTTTATAACGAGAACGTTCGATGTAGTGGTGTTCATTGGTGCGTCGTGCAAAAGACGACCACGATTCTCATCACCTATAATACTAAGGTGTGTGTCTCGTCTTTCGCGAGGACGACGTGCCTTTCATATAATATTATACTGCTAATGTTCGTGTGTACCGTTTCTATATTACATATGCCGCAAAAGAGTTCTAGACCTAGCCTAAATTATGAAATTGTCAGTTGTCTTTATGGTTTTTTATTATTACATATATTCACGCACTAGCACAATGTCAGCATGCCGCAGTACGTGGAGGCCAGTCCGACATCGGCGCCGGGCCAGGGCGAAGAGGACTGCCTATACCCGATCAGTCCTACCATGTTGCCCAGCACGAGACCGTACGTGCAACCCACACCTCTGACTCGCGAGCAATTGTACACGATTGTCAAGCCACCGATAATTCCTGCACCTTTGCCACCACATCCCTTGATTGCCGAACTCATGAATCAGCTCAGACTCGTGCAAACGAACAAATCCCCCACGGGCGTGATCCAACAATTGTACTACAATACCCTGCCATTCGTTCGCCATACCTCCCCGCGACTGTTTCTAGCGGCGAGAGACTATGCCATGACTGATGAGAGGTACCTGCAAATGCAGCAGTACTACCAAGACCCTCATCATCAGCAGCAGCAGCAGCAACAGCAGCAGCAGCAACAGCAGCAGCAGCAGCAGTTCCATCATCAGCTGAGACACTCGAGTCTACCGAGATGACACTTGGCCCCGAGCTACGTCACCACCACCACTACTACATCGCACCAGTATCACAAGCGCCGCACGCACTTCTTCTATCTCTTCTTCTGTTACTACTCCTACTTCTTCTTCTTCTTCTTCTGTTCTTCTTCTTCTGTTCATTACTTTTCACAGGTTCGACTGCTCACTTGTCTCTTTCCATCAGCTTGGCCCATCAGTTGCGTTTTTTCCCCCGTTTTTGTTTAGCTGTCTAACACCTCCTCTTGTATGTTATGGCTTTTCAAACCCATTGATCATCCTCTTTTTTCCTTTTTTTTTTTGTCGCGGATATCGCATTTTCGGTTGTACACCCATACAGGAACAAGAATTTTTTGACGTTCCCGTTTTACGATATAGCTATCCCCCCACACGGCTGCTTCTTTTGGGATAGACGACCATTAGGTAACCACTTAGCAGTTTCAGCTCGATTTTTTCGCACAGTTTTTCGGTGCACTTGGACTGCGCGTCTGTGTGCGTGTGTGTGTATGATGCTAAGATGTTTTGCTTCGACTAATGGACTGTGCGTGTATTACTTTGTTTGTAAATAGTGCTAATTATCTTTTTTTTTTTTTGTATAACACAAGTATATTGATTAACATTTCAGCGACTGCATTCTCAAAAGGTTCGTTCTCGATAATATCAAAGAAAAATTTTGCAAACTTAATACACGAAATTGATATTCTCGAGAAATATGCGTGGATTAAAGTTCTGGGTAAGGATCAAGCAATGATTGATTTGAAGTTTTGTTTTCATGACTTGGATTTTTATATGCTCATTTGATTTTCAATGTTCTGACTTTTTCAACCACTCAGTAAGATACAGGTATATTAAAAATAAAAATCGGTGGCCAACACCAAGTATCACACGATAAACCCGATGCAGTGTAACAAACCAGCTTACTAAGTAGCGCCTGTATCAGTCGTTTTACCCCCCAAACAATAAAGGAATATTATACCCTCCCTTGCTCACGTCGATCCTTTGATGCCAGTCATCTAAAGATCGAGGGAAGCACGACAACACAACAACGCACCAACAGCGTGGACGAGCACCAACGAGCCACTATGAGCAGCTCGCTGTCCACGCTGGAATAATATAAAAGATACACAAAAACACAAATGAATCCCCCTAAATATCCGAAAATATTCTTGGTCCAAGTACTAATGTGAAACATTTTCTGTGACTTATTTTTCCAGTACAACCTGGATTTCCGAGGTCTGTCGGCGCGCGGGGCCGGCGGCTCGCCGTACCGGGGCGGAGACGGCTCGGGTGCCGATGGCGATGGCAGCGGTGCAGGTGGCGACGGCAGCAAGGTGGGCTCCGCCCCTGGCAGCGATCCGTCCGTCTGACAGTTCGGGATGGCCCGACGGGCCAAGGGGGACGCTCGCCGCACACGGGTTTCCTTTTTGCTTTTCTAAGGCTCCACGCGATTTCTTGCTCCACCAGGCAGAGCACTACTACTACTACTACTACTACTACTACTACTACTACGTTGTCATCCTTGTTATTATCCCTCTACATCATTGGCTACTGTTTACTTTTCGATCCTCCTTATCTTGTTATTAGTAGGAGGACTGTCCAAATTTACCAATCACGATTCCGTTTCTTGCTTATTCTCTGCCGATGACGTGAAGCGCGAAACGAGCCTGAGAAGGAAACCTGAGGGCGGCAGCAGGGCGGTCAGGGACGTACTTTGTGGCAAAGACGAAGCCGAGATGTCGTGTGACGACGAGTTTCTCACAAAAACACACTTGTCATCACGACATCTACACATCTCTCCTGCGATATTTTGTAATACGTAGCGTCGTTGAAAGCTTCTGTGTTAAGGCTCGAGCTTTCGAGAAATGAGAGATGAAGATAAAAAAGCTCGAGGCTCGACCGGAGACTCGACGACGCTGCGTATACTTACGTCAATGTAATACCGCGAGGATAGCCGTCTAAGAACCGGGCTTCCCTTTGTAATTATAAACAGTGCCACGCCGTTCTTTCCAAAAAAGTGTACAGTCTGCGAAAAAAAAAACACAAACCAAAGATCGAGCTTCTACCGCACGATAAAGTCTGTAGTTTGTACAACGGGACGATCGGTTGTTCTTTTCCGGCGATCGAAAGTAACCGTTTACAAAGTTTTTTTCTACACACACATACTCGGCGGATAATATGATATGGTGGTTATATATATATGATGATAATTATATATATGTATGTGTGTGCATGCGCGGCCGCGGAGCCTTAAATAAGTTCTAGATCTGTACGACGTAAATTGTAATTTTAACGATAATAAGATTAAAGACACGAGATATAATATACAAAACACGGAGACACACAGTGAACTGATTAATCTCTAACGAATTATATAGAGAGATGATGATGATGATGATGATGAAGGGGGACAAGGACCCAAAGTTCGAAATCGTAACATTTAGGTGCATTTATAGATGATGACGATGATGATACCCTCTAGCATGTTGTACACATATACTTTTTTCCGATTATCATTGTTATAACGTGTAATGAATATATTATACATGTAAAATCGCGGACGCTCGCGCAGGAGCGACGAAATCAACACTGTAAATAAGTACGACACACATTTGCGTTTGAATGTTTTTTTCCCTCTTTTTTCGGACATTCTGTACATACGTATCGTACAGAGTTGGCACAAAGAAAAAGCTCATTTTTTTTCCCTCTTCGCTTATCGCAACGGCACTCTTTTGTACTACGTCGAGTCGACGAAAATCGGATGTGTACTCTCGGGACTATTGTCGCATACGCTTATAATAACTGTTTACATCGTTGTCTCGAAGTAGTACGAGTGACCTCGTAATCATTGCGTTTTCTTCCTTTTTTTTTTTTTTTTTTTTTTTTTTTTTTTTTTTTTTTTTTTTTTTTTTTTTTTTTTTTTTTTTTTTTTTTTTTTTTTTTTTTTTTTTTTTTTTTTTTTTTTTTTTTTTTTTTTTTTTTTTTTTTTTTTTTTTTTTTTTTTTTTTTTTTTTTTTTTTTTTTTTTTTTTTTTTTTTTTTTTTTTTTTTTTTTTTTTTTTTTTTTTTTTTTTTTTTTTTTTTTTTTTTTTTTTTTTTTTTTTTTTTTTTTTTTTTTTTTTTTTTTTTTTTTTTTTTTTTTTTTTTTTTTTTTTTTTTTTTTTTTTTTTTTTTTTTTTTTTTTTTTTTTTTTTTTTTTGTAAAAGTACGTCCACAGACTCTTCTAACAATTATTATCCGTGAATCGAGAGAGAAATCGGTCGTAGATCGCGAAGCGTATGTGTAACGATTGATAACACCAAAACTTGACGATGTGTCTGTGGAGCTACTTGGCGATATATGAGTATGTATATCTGCACTGGCGATGCACTAAATATACGGGAACTTCGCAAAGATCGGCTGCGTTTACGTAACTAAGGCGACCGATCTTTCGAATTATCCTCTAAAGTTCCTAGGTACATGTTTGAGAATACGGAAGTGACCGGCTGCTTCGGTTCACCTTCTCTTTTCTTGAGATACAATTAGTTGCGTTTGAAAAATAAAATGAAAATAAACAAAACATTAATGAATGTCGATATATTGTGTATATTGCTATATTACATTAAACGACGATTGTACAAACTCTGTATTATACCTTTTCTCTTGTTATTATTTTTAGTTTTGTAGTTGCGACCATGATTTCAAGTTTCGTTCTCTATGAGTTTTGTAAATTGAATTCAATTGATAGGAAACGCATGATACTCAAGTGCAAAGAATTGAGAGAAATAGAGATGAAACAAATGATGATGAAGACGGCACAAATATTTTTTAAAAAACAATTGTCGTATAAAAGAGATCATTTTCTAGTATATAATCCTTGAGTCACTTTCTTGGTCACATTCTGGTGCTTATGTGTTATCAGAACTTGAATAAATATATCGATGCCGCGCCTTATTACAATAGCATTCGTTGAATTTATTATGTAAATGATTATCGCAAATTCGTTTATCTTTTTTCTATAATAATAATACTATTAGTCTCTCACACGAGAATAAAAATATAATATAGTACTAATGATGAGACAAGGTTATTTAGTACCTTATAATAGAAAAAAAAGAAGAGACAAAGAGATACCTCGTGTTATATTATATGCTGTAAACGACATAGCGTTAATGGCTTTTGTTATTCAAGAATAAAAAAGAAAAGCGCGTCGCGTTTTCTATAATTTATGGAGAAAAAGATTTATTATGTAACATAACAATGAATGTTGTTGATCATTAAATAAACAGAAACACTTAATATAACATAATACATTTAACGTATAAGCGTCATCGGCATTTTATAAATGTTATCATTGTAAAACGTGTGCAAAATATGTCATTGAAAAAAAATCTTTCTTGGTGTACATCATAACTACTTCGATAAATGACAAACAAAACAAAAAAAAAGAAATAAGCAACAACCATTCCATTTTTGACATATAATTGCTTGGCTCAATCGATGACGCTCTCTATTTTCTCGTATAAAAAGTTTTTTAATATTGTTATTAGAAACTATTCTTGATATGATCCTGTATCGTGATAAAAATTAATACATTTCCTCGGACATACTCGACGTATATGTATAGTATACCTTATGTATATGTTCGTTCGACTATGTCGTGATTAGATGAAAAAAAAAGAACAAGGACTGCGTTTGTCAAGGTACATGATTTTTTTTGAAAATGTGAAGAAAATTCCTTAACCGAATAATAAACAATTTTAGATAATCATAGACGTCGGTAAAAACAAGCTCTTATAGTTTGAGTAGCGTAACGCACACGTTGTTACAATTGCAAAGGAGGAAACGTTCGTTGATATAATAATATTGGTGAAGAAAAAAAAGTAAACGAGTAATCGCGGATTTGGATTAGGAGCGAATAACTTTATGAATCGTAAAATTTTATCTGTAATACGTAATCGTCGACTGTAAATTAGTTTAAAGATTTCGTGCCTGCCGTTGTTAGATTCAAAGAAATTTAAAGCATTGCAGATTGTTGATTTGGTTATTTAGTTCGTGTAATCATGAATTAACTTTATAAATACGATAAATTTTAAGTCTCACTAATATGATTAACGTTACGGTATAGTAGAGTCGCAAAGGCAGAGCAACAACAAAAAAAGAATAAAATAAACAAACCGAACGGAGCTTAAAAAACGGTTGAAAGTATTACAGTTTTGTTTAACGAAAAGAGTGACGTTTAGAATACAGTCGATCGCGAATACTTTGTAACAATTTCGAATTTTTCAGACATTAAACGAAGAAAAAAAAATCGTAAAGTTGCTGAATCTGGCGAGTCGATGACAATCCCGTGTGTTTAATTAGTCTTTTAAAAAAGAATAAATATCTGCACGCGAAAGATGATGATATTCGATATTGTATTAAGAGTATCTTGCATATAGTGTATCTAGAACGACGCTACTTATACTTCAAATCCAGGCATACGACTACTAAAAATCTGATCCAACCCTCGTCACGATGCAAAAGTTTATAATTTCGGAAGCTATGGTAAAAATACAAAATTAGTTTCGCTGTTGTTCTAAAGAAAATCTCAAATTATGCACGTCACTCGCGACATCAAATTCTATTCTATACGAAACTCTCTCTAAATGATAATTTATCGCTACTTAATAACTGTCTACACACGTATAATACACTTTAACCAAAAAATGGCCCTTTTCTCTCTAAGTGTGAAGAATAGTCTGTTTGTAAGAATGCCATTTGCCTACGCGAATTTTTCGTAATAAAGATGAAGAAACAAACATTGAGTAACGAATATATAGACGGACAAAAAAAGTAATCACGTTATAATGAATCTCTCGCTTGAGGACTGATCGGACGCGCACAAGTATCTCGTTCGCATCAGTGCTTCGATTAAACGTTTTTTAAACAAGTAAAAAGAAACTTAGCGCGATCGCTAAGTACATATTTATTCGCCTACAATTATTATACACTTACGAAGTTCCGTGTCAAGTAAAAACAGCAGCTTCAGCCTTTTCGATCTTTGTATAAGCTCTATATCTCTGCACCTATATCGTTATACGATTGTCGCTAATTATGATTTTATTGTGAACCATTATTGTAATGAACGCATGAGCATAATAAGAAAAAAGCTCGATACGTGAATTTTTACATAATACGCTGCACGTGAATAGATAAAAGCTGATGTGAGCATCCATACGCGCGAACGATGTCGAACAAAAATAAAAAAGGAACAACGCCACCATGCAGACTTGAGATTCGGGGAGTGCGTGTACATATGCAAACAATGGGATTAATGATTAAACGTTAATAAACTATAAGGTATAAAGTAAGGATAAAAAAAACTTAACGGATATAAGATCACTCGACTGATATAAACCAATAAATAAATATACTGAAAAGCTACGATAAGAATGGAAAAATATACGTACTAATGTATAACTTTTCTTCGTGGGTCGAACCGCACCCTATATAGTAGGCCGAATAAAAGAAATAAAAAAAAATACAAACACACATGATTTAGAAAATCTCTCGGTATAGATAGGATACAAAGTAATGAATGAAAAACAGAAAAAAACATAGGCATAACTAGATTAAACAAACGATGGTGTCATATATTTTGTGAGTAATAATAGCGAGTTTTAATCGTGGCAACCCATAAGAAGGTCTTGCCTCTTCGCCTACTCGAATCACGCACGCGAAGAGTCAAGATTTTTCGTACGTGTGGAATAAGGCGGATAAAAGAGGAGAACTAAACGATATAATCTATAATCTCGAGTTTGTATAAAAAAACTAAATGAATAAATAAAGAGAAACTTTACATTCTTTGCATTGTGTGTGTGACGTCTTATAAAAAAACTGGCATCGATCGACGCGAGCGATTCTTCCGAAAACGATGAATTTTCAGAGCAACCAATCGCGCGCATTGTCCGATTCCACATTCTCTACTCACTGTTTATGACTATAACGAACAAGAAAAAATAAATCACGTAAAGGTAAAAGTAACACGTCAAGTATAAAGAAAAAAATAAAGTATATATTGATTTCATTCGCGTAAATGTCTCTGTCATGTCGTAAAAAATAAAGCGTATAAGAATTGAAAGCGAGAAAGAGAGAGAGAGAGAGAGTAAATCGCATATGAAACCATAGTCTTCCTGCGTCGATGCTTGCGTTTTGTGGCGTTTAAAAAGCGCGAAATTTTTTCCATTATAATGAAGCAATTTTTAGTCATGTGCGAAAATTCAACTATAATAGCGTGCGATGTTTAAAACGAATCTGTGTGCAATGTTCGAGGTATATAATAAACGACGGAGATTTTGCTGGCAAAAAAGTACCAAAGACGAAAAAAAAACATGTACCTATCTGCGGTGTAGCGTATAACAACGGTTGTGTATGTGTGTGTGGCGCGATGAGAGAGAAAGAGAGAGAGAAAAAGGTATAGCGAATATCTAGCATAGATTTCGTACTTCGTATTTCAATGACATTATTACTTCATTATGTAACGGAATATCGTACTCATGAAGAGAGAAAAGAGCTGACGATAATAACAAAATAAATTATTGTATCTGAAATCGCAAAAAAAGGAACAAAAAAAAAAAACAATTAAAAAAAGGGCTTTGTTATTTATACACCGACACACGTGTGCACGTTTCTCTTGTACAGCTGTTACTCTTCTATATTATATAAATATGCATATACGTTGCGCTCAAATTCCTTATCTTTTCGTTATTTGAATTCATATCTTTGAATATTTCTATAAGAATATTTATATACCGAGTGTGAGCCAACTTTCAATCGGACTACTTTATTAAATACTGCTTTATTAAAGAAATATATAAATACACTATATGAAGTGACTTTTTCTTTACTTCTTATTGCTTTCTTTGACGCTTACAGCTTTATATTAGTCATCCCGCAACTATATATTCCTTTTCTTTTCAAATTATCATTCGACAGATGAATAATTTTATTTTTTCAAACTATCGAAATTCAAAGGTAAGAAGTACAAAGCGAACCTTTATCGGACGAGTCCCTTCACGTCTCTAATCGCCTGGCGATACGAGACCGGCGGAGGGTAAAATCGTTGCGCGCAGCTGACGTCATGCGCCGAGGGGATAGAAAACACGACGTACCTTCGCGTGTCAGCGCGCATCGAGAATAGCTGCAGCAGCAGCGACGTCTTCAGTGGGCGTACGACACGCTTGGTCTGGCTTTTCGACGCTACCGTCGTTTTTTCTTCTGCTTCAGTCTTCAGCCTTCGCTGGACATGTTTCTTTGAGTTTTTACGGCCGATCGAGCTGTATTTTTGGGTGAGTACTTGGATTTGTCGACCTCGCGTTGCTGAATGGGGTGTATGCTTTTTTTGGTGGATAATAATAGAACCTGTGAGAATAGCTCGTGACGGTCGCTCATTGTCGTACGGGGGATTCATAGGATTTATTTTCTGGAATCCCATATTTTTGCAGAATTGAATTGGGTATAGTCACTACTTGAATTAGAAATTAGTGCTTATAAGTTTTGCAACTCAGATTTTTTTTTATCAATCGCTGCAGATAAAACTCAGCAAAAGTAGTATTGAATGGGCCTCCCCAAATATGTTTATAAACAATCAGCCCAGATTGTCGTAATGTCAATCATAGACTTATATTGAATGACGTTTAAAAGCAATTCTAATCTTCATCGTTTTCTGGTGTATTAGATACGAGAGTGAAAGAACATCGAATTTCCATAACCATGGCAATCGTGGAGGAATCCCTCACTCTTGAAAGAGGTAATCTATAATTAGACCTAGTCGATATATGTCTACATTGGAAGTGTTTTCTTCAAAATAACCCATCCAATTTTAACAAAGCAAAAAAACACGCATTTAAAGGTTGTCAGAAATGATTAAGAATAACGCAGAAACTTGACATTTCAATCCGTGATATTTTCGACTTTGTTTACAGACGTCAAGCGGTCTATCGAACTGTTGGATAAGCTGCAGAAAAGTATGTACTCTAATGATCGTTTTAATCAACCTGTCAGTCAGGAAAATCACTCAATAATTACAGTCGTTTTTGCAGGTGGAGAGATCCCGGCTACGAAGTTGGCTGCGCTACAGAAAGTTTTACAGAGCGATTTTTTAAATGCCATTCGTGAAGTTTACGAACACATTTATGATACCGTCGACGTTCAGGTTTGCATACACCTATACACACTTTTATACTTTTACTAAACCTTTGCCACATTCGAAACAATCATCTATTAACCACGAATCTCAACTAATTCGCTGCAACGAAACTCAATTAAAACTAGTTCATGCCCCACACAACAAGGCTACAACACACAACACTAGTCTAAGCAACCTCGAACTAATGCGATAAAACGCTAGACTGCACCTTGTAATCAGGCCGCATTCATCTCCCGAGCCGGAGAAATCGATTTTCAAACTTGCCTTTCATCTGCACGTTCACAGGGATCTCAGGATGTGAGGGCATCGGCAACGGCCAAGGCGACGGTGGCCGCTTTTGCCGCGAGCGAGGGTCATGCACATCCTCGAGTCGTCGAGCTGCCCAAGACCGAGGAAGGCCTGGGCTTCAACGTTATGGGTGGCAGAGAGCAGAACTCGCCTATTTACATATCAAGGATTATACCAGGTGGTGTGGCTGACAGACACGGTGGCCTCAAACGTGGTGATCAGCTGTTGTCGGTCAACGGAGTGGTGAGTTTCTGATATGCACTTTTGAGGTCATGGACAATTGAATTTTACGGTTGAAACTTATACGAGATTCTTTTAATGATTTGCAGTGCGTAGAGGGCGAGAATCACGAAAAAGCCGTGGAATTGCTGAAGCAAGCTCAAAACTCGGTTAAACTGGTCGTACGTTACACACCGAGGGTCCTCGAAGAGATGGAGATGCGCTTCGACAAGCAACGAACTGCCCGCAGACGTTCGCACGTCCCCTAAACTTTGAGAGATATGCCAAACACACACAATCAATAGTAACGTTTCCTAAGAGTGATTCAAAATTACTTGCGCACCAACGACACTCGTCACACACCTCATGTGGTAGAACTTGTACACCTTCGTATATAGACCCGATCTGCGATATGATCGTCCGGAAGATTGTTGATGTATTATATTGGTCGTAAATATGTAATAGCGTTTTCGGAAGATTCGGATAATGCGTTGGACCAAATTTTCATTTCGTTTGGTATATTCTTATATTGTGGAATTTCAGACACTTTCAATGTATATTGCGCGTTATGTAGCACCTGAATGTTTGTATTATATATACATTGAAGATTTTCTTTTTCTCTGCTCACGTGTATAATCTCAGCGACTAGATAATAAAATATGTTTTTATTGATATGTGTAAGGAATTAATCGATGTGTTGATTAGCATATAAAATATTGTTACTATTATTGTTATACATTATTGTAAGGCTGAAATTTCCTAAGCTTCTCTTATTTTGTGAAGATAAGGATTTGAGAAATGCTTACGATATACCGAATACCAATAAACTTTTATGAACTGAAGCATGTCTTTTATTCTTTATCAATATCGCCTGGCCTTATAATTGTTAAATATCACTTTTCAAAATTATTGCCATTTTTACAAAATGCAGTAGTGAAATTATTTATTTCAAGACTAGTGTTAATATTTTAAAATGAATACTCAATCTCATTATGAAGATCATTAAAGAATCAGCTTTTCCTTATTAATAATCAATCCGTTCCTGGTGATCAAATTATTTTACATGTGACACTAAGCAATATAAATTATTAAGATAATAATGCATTCAAAAAGCTTGTATAATGACGTTAACAAAATCCACGACAGTATCATCGAACGACTATATCCCAAGAAACTTCAACTTTTCATACTCGTCGGCAGTACACTTTTGCGTCAAGGGATCCCGCAAAGTTTAAAAACCGCCGGCGTGTACGAACCCTTGAATTATAAAGACTAGAAAGGAGCTCGGCGAGCGTCGCTTCGACACCGTAGGAACAGTAAAATAGTTATAAAAACAGCGGTAACCACGTTAAGATCAATTATTCAATCGCGACGTAAAAACATTGCTCAGGAAAAGGCTCAAGACGTCGTAAAAGCTGGCCCAAAGGAAGTCGTATCGGCGTGGATGTTTCATTTTAGGTACAAGATAATCCAAGTGGAACATTTGTTAAATAAAAATATACGAAACAGCAAACAAATAAATTCAATCGTTATTAAAGTACGATTTGGAAATCGTTTTTTTTAAATCCAAATGGTGTTAGTAAAAATCGGATTAAAAATTACTTTCAATCAAATTAAAATTAATTTTGACTCTCTATTCTTCGTAGTAAAAAAGATGTTTAAAAGTAAAGAAGAACGCTTTGCCCAAAGTGTAATAACAACGAAGGGCTTCAGGCTATCACCTCGGGCCACTGTAACCCAGTGGATACTGCTGTGCCGGACCGTAAAGTCAAGCAGTTAAAACTTGTGGAGTTATCAAAGAGTGTGACCAGAGACGCTCGGAGATCCCTGAGAGCCTGCAAGACGATGTAAGTAGCAGAGACTCGACCTCCAGGCTTTAGTATGAACTGGAGGTACGTTACTGGCGTATAACGATTATAAGGAGGAAAAATTAGATAAGATACGCGAGCGTTATTTATACATTTCTGGTCTTGAGAAATCGTTTTCCTCATAGAATAATACTAATTTATGTAAATTGATTTTCTTTAATTTGATCTATAATATATTTGGCGGTGATTCTTGCATTAGATACTACGTAATTAAAGCTTATTTACTGCAAGTATTCGCAAGAAAATATATTGCTCCGCCTGACGAGAAGATTTTTGTTATATAGCTTACTTAAAAATAGAACACGCTAAAATTAATGAAGTTCCTCCAATAAAATTGTTTTTGTTGATTTTGGGGATACATTTTGGGATGCTTTGAGAAAATCGTTGGACTAACAAAAATAGGGTTTAGTAGTAGTCTATTTGAAAATCCAGACTCATGACCGCGAGAGTACGGTCGGTATATCAATAAATTTCACTTACCTCTGTAAGATGGCGCTGCTGATACCGTACGCGAGGTCAAGTCTCGACCACTGCGTTTCGTGTATGGCTATACCTCTTTACCCTTTTCATACTATCTCTGCAAAACAATTCATTAATTTTTAAATTGTTTTCAATGATAACGTATGAATATAATTTAATTTTTCAAAATAATTTTGTCTTGGAAAACGCATTTTCTAAGTACCTAATTTAAGTAAAAGCCAATCACCCATAAAGTAGCAATCAGGATGACTTTCAGGTCGACTCTGAAACGTTACACCGCGCGCATATCCCTCACAATAAAAGGGCTGAAAAGAACACTCGCAGACTGCAATATCGCGGCCTTAATTCCCTCAGTCACGAGAGCATCTTTCGCCCCTGTATATCCGCGCTTCCTTCCTCCTTCTTTTCTCTCTTTCTTTCCTTCTCCTCGCAAGCACCTTCGATATCACTTCGCCGCTCGTGCACTTTTTCGCGCGCGCTCGCGCTCGCTATCGCCAACAACCCTCATTAAATATGGAGAAGACGATGCCCTTACGAATCTTCGCTATACCGCACGAGGCACCTTCCGTGTATATATCTATCTCTCTCACTCCTGCCCCCTCGTTTCGGTTCCAGGCAATCTCGAATCAATGATAATTCGAGAATTATTGCTTCCCAGAAGGCTTTCCTTACGGAACGCGCGTATAAGAGAGCGAAATACACTCTATATTTTTCTGCAGCGCCTACTCCGCCGTGGCGGTACTGCCAGCTCGCTATCCGTGTGTTCATTTTCCCTGGGATGATTGTACGCGCAGAACTGGGGATGCATATTTCATGGACGGGAACGAGGCGAGTATACGCTGGGATATTGTTTAAATAGGCGATTCTCATGCGTAACGGCTGATCGATCGTGCTTCTTCGTTTAGCGTTATAGAGAACTTTTGAACGATTTTATCAGAGATTGGCTTACATTTTCGTTGTATGGACTCTCTTTGTCTCGTCTGCAACAATTTTACTCTGTTGAAAAATTTATGCTCACGGAGATTTCAAGATGGCGAGAGTAGACAGTTCGATTTATCGAAGCAGACTAGGATGGATGAATTTTGAATGCGTTACAGTCGTCGTTAGAGTGACGATTGTTATTTTCAGAATCCGTCCCGTCTGAATTTTCAAAATGACGAAGTCGTTATTAAATAGTCACAGGTCTAGCACTGGAAATCATTGCAGAAGTGTGAAACGTTATTCATAGATCCATCCGACATCCTTTAATCATCGTTTGAATCAAAATGAAATCCAGAATATAGCGAGATTACCTTGAAATAATATTCGATGTGTGTGTGTATTTGTAAGGGACTAAAAACCATGTATTTCAATAGATGCCTTAGTATCCAATTGCAAGACCAGCATGAGCGGCTCTGAGCAGTAAGCAGGCCCAACAAAAAGCAGTTTTGGCATAGGTGACTGCTGTATAAATATGCCCTGGGATCGCAGACGGCGATAAGGAAAATGCAAAACTGCCTATGCGCCACCTATCGTCGCTAACTAGAAAGTTGGAAAGTCCAAGCGGTGGGGAAAAGGCCAGGCCGCTGGCCGAAACTTTCGTTTTACTGCACAGTATATCTCGCGGTTCAAATGTATTCGCGAATTGAAATTAATTTACTGAAAACCATCAAATATACATGCGATTCATCCTTTTTAATTTAAAATGTTGAAAATTATTCAAAATGTTCTTATACTTAATGTCATGTTTAGACGTCTAAGAGCGTGTGGTTTAACTTAATATAGACGTATTTACAATGATTACGATGCAATTGAAAAAATTTAACTTTTCATATAGTAGTAACAAAAAAAAGTCCTCATTCATAACTTTAATATGATAAATCCTTTTTAGTGACACAAAGCTAAAAATTTCAATTTTCAAAAAAAGCCCTAATACCGCACTTTTCTTCTTTTACACTCTTTAATTCGCATTCTGAGCCTCTGCTCCTGGAAGCGTTCGACGCAGCAGTTAATGCCACTCATTCTTTCCTCTCTCTCTCTCTCTCTCTCTCTCTCTCTCTCTCTCTCTCTCTCTCTCTCTCTCTCTCTCTCTCTCTCTGCCTTACCTTCTCGATAAAGATTTCACGAACGAGCTCGCGTCGAAAACGAGACGAGGAGCACAGCGCGGCATTGTTTAAAAAAAGGCCGATCTGAGTCGTGCATCATTGACGAGGCTGCGTTCCAGTTTTGCCTTCTCTCTCTCTCTCTCTCTCTCTCTCTCTCGAAGCTGGAAAAATGCGCGGCGCGCGCGGCTGTATAATTTGTGGATGGTCGAGATTGATATATATATATACTCTACCACTCACACAGGCTTCTGAGAGAGAGAGAGAGGAAATCCGGCCGTTTGTATTTCCCCGGCTACGGCCACGTACATTTGCAAGAAATAGGCTCGGCAATGCGTCGCTCAATTATTCAACGGCTGTGTAAGAGTGAGAGAGAGAGAGAGAACGTTATATTCGCCTTGCAAGAGAGAGAGAGAGAGAGAGAGAGAGAGAGTTCTGCCAGGGCGCCCTATAAAGTTCCCGCCAAGAATTATACTCCCAGCCGACTGCAATACGAAATCGTAAAGCGTCTAGCTGCTGCGCCTCCACCGCTCTATTGTTTCTCGCGTAGGGTGAGGAGGAGAGGAGGAGGTCTACTCGGCTTTGCGGGTTATATACGGCCGCGATAAAAATTACGAAATGTTGAGGGATACGCTTGGGGCGAGATTGAATGCGCAAGAGATGCTTCAGAGATACTGATAACCAGCGATGTTTCTTTATTGGGAAATTTATGTTTTACGGCTATCAGAGCTGGAATAATGATGAATTTATATGGTTAAGCGAATGATTTTGATCGTGGAAAACATACACCTTTTCTAGATAATCGTATCAAGAAACAATAATTAATCTTATTCTAAAATTAGAATGCTACAAACTGCAGTTATAACATAAGCGGAAGACGATTTTGGCATAGGTAACGTACTGCTATATATATGCACTGGGCTCGTAGATGGCAACGAGGGAAACCGAAAAATACCTTTACGCCACCTACATTCACTAGGCAGGGACTTGAGGAAACAGGGAAATAAATGCTGGCTTCGAACTTGCAACCCCGATTTACGACTGTAAACGGAAGTAAACATACCTTTCTTCATTAAATTAATTTCAACTCGCGTGTATTTTTGACTGGACTCGGTAAAATAAGTCGTTCCGCTGCACCTTCAGTACTTCGCTTCTGCTCTAACAATCGCATTTCTCGTCAATTCTCTCGACCAATTCACCAAAAACAAAGCTTTTGATACCGTATGCTAAAAATCAATAACTAAAGCAGCCTAGTACAAAGATGATAATCAAAACCACGCTCCTGACGTTTCAAGCATCCGATATTATTTATCAAAGCTTCCCCGGTAGTATAGATAGTATCACAGAGAGATATAGAGAGCCGAGAACATAAAAAGAGCTCATAAAACCGTCGGCGACCTCCGATCGCAGTAATGTACCCGTGGGGTTGCATCAAAGTGCCTCTTTGCGTGCTGAGGGACGACGACTCGAGCCTTCGCTATTCGAAAATTTTATTCTTAATACCTGCGAGAGATCCAGAGATAGACGACGAGTATAGAGGACGATTTTGCATGTCAGAGTACTGAACCGTCGAATCAAAGGATCGAGAGCTACGTATGGAGAAAAGGTTATCCACATGGGAGAGTAGACTCTCTTTCGAATTTCACCTACCTATCTCGCGCAGCGCGATTCGATTTCACACTGCCCTGCGATTCTCTCTACGCTGTCGCTAATATGTTCAATTTTTTATACGAAAAATAAAAATAAAAACAAAATCCAAGCACGTCCTCTTAATTCCACCGAGTCGTCGTAGTGCCTACGGCGGCGTTTTCTCAAAAGCCTCAGAAGCTGTGCCTCATACATCCGCAATATCGCAAGCAGTGCCTCGAGGCAGCCAATCGAGCGCCGATATCGCGCTCCCGAGACTCGTCGAATTCGCGCGCGGCTATTGTTCGTTCTATTTGACTCGAAACGCGCCGTCTCTGCCGCGACGCATTGTATCGTGGCGCACGACGACGTCGACGACAATGCAAGGAACCAGACCTGCATTGTCGGCTTACGTCACCTGGGATTATTTTATGATTTATAAGCTTATTTTTATACACAACGCAAAAGTTTATTTGTATCGAGGAGCCTTACAGGAAGTGCTGTGCATAAATCGAATCTCGAAACATTACACTTTCACCGATATACCGCGTAAAATTGCGGCGGAGGTGATCGAATATTCATACTTCGATATTCCAAATCTACCGTCGCACGGATTGCGGCGTAAACAATATCGCGTTTCGTGGAATTAATAGAACTGTCTGCTGCAGCGGCTGTACATTATACCCGCATCCGAAAAAGGGAAAAGCGTTTAGTCACTGTTTATAGATAGTAGAGCAAATCGAATCAAGAGATCGTTCAACTATTAACCGGTCTCAATGAATTTTCAATCGGCCGGTGTCGCGGTGTGATTAATCTTTCACCGTTGAAATACTTTATATTTCCCCTCAGACGCACTCACTCTCCACTGATATTTATGGTACAATTTAACTCGAGAAATAATTGTCATCCATCCCCAGAGGAGATAAGAAGCTGCGGCGGCGACGAAGCTCTCGACTCAATTTTGCAAGCGGAATAGCTTGATTAATTACTTTTCAGGACTGAATAAGTAAAAGCGGAGCAGTGGCTCGACTGACGAATGGCGCAAAACAATTTACATTCTCCCGCTCTTCCAGGAAAACGTATATACACGCGCTTCGCAAGGATTATTACGAATTAAACGCACCGGGATACTCTCTGACTTTTCGCGGTTGCCAGTACCTCCAACACCGCGGACGCGTCTTCTCGTATAATTCATACTTACGAAATTTTGACTCTGCTTCGGTCTCTACGATACGCTTTTGTAATTGCAGCGCAACAAGCTCGAAAAAAGGCTAGCTGCAGTAAAAGCGAAAATAAAAAAGAAACCAAGAGGCAATACACCGGCGCATTGTTTCTCCCGGCCGACTACTACTGCTCGAGTATAGGTATATAGTGCACACGTATACACGTAGACGGCAAAAGGGGGCGGCGTTTTCGCGCCTCCGCCGTAGTACACGCGCCACATTCTCGAGATATAAAGAAGGAAAAAAAGGAGTAGAGAGAGAGAGAGAGAGAGGGGGGGGGGTAGGAAAAGGCGGGAGAGAATTCGTAATACAGAGGGCCGCTCTACGGCTCCTGGGGGAGGAATTCCGGGGCTACGTTTTAAATTGCTGCATCCCCAACCTCCTTGTTTATGTATGCTCAGCGTTTCTTATTCTTGGACCGGAGCTACCAAGTGCTACTACCTATCCCCCCTACTCCACTCCGAAACTTTATGTGCCCGGCTCTTGGCATAAGTATGCATTCTCTCTGTGTGTAGCCGCCGCTACAGTATACGCGGAGAGTATTGTACGCGTTTTAGTTTTCCTACCGCGGTTTCTTTTCATTTCCTGCGCGAAAATTTTCCTTCCGGAGCTGAAAAAAAAACTGAATATGGAAGAGAGAATCAGAACCGCAGGTATACAGAATTCGATTGCTTTGACCAAGAAGAGAGGCACGTTTTTCGCGACGAGGGGAGGAGGGGAACTGCGGGGAATTAGGGCACGCCACCGGACGTTTTAATCTTGCGATTGTTCGTCCTCTGAATAATGGATATGCATTTGGCGAGAGAGAGAGAGAGAGAGAGAGAGAGAGAGAGAGTGAGTGAGAGAGTGAGCGTGTGCTACTGCGCGCGTCTCTTCTTTCTTGCCGCAGTCGACGGTTATTTATAGGCTGAGCCGTATGGATGCCGGAGAGGGATTCTCTGCGCTGTAATGTGAATTTTTATTGCTGTTTCCCGGAATTTACCGTTCGCTTTTCTCGCAGGGAGCTAGTATCCATTGCTGCGGTATATACGTTCCGCGAGCGTCTTTCGGGAGATTTGTCGTGTGGATCTCGGCGATAAAAAAGTCGGTTACATGCACGCGTGTGCAGAGCGTAAAATGTCTCTTTCCTCCCCGAGGCAGTGACGGGGTCGCTAATGAAAGCTCTCGATCATACGCCCCCCCCCCTCTCTCTCTCTCTCTGTCGTCGAGTATAGAGAGAAACGGTAGGCCGTGGCAAAACACCGGTAGTGCTTTACGTATGGACTAACCCAATAGAGCTAATGCGGCAAACACTGGTGGTATATAGAGCTGTGTGCGGCAGCTCGTATACATGCATGTATGAACGCACTCCGTGTGTGCCACGGCGAATTGGTGTAACGATAGAGTCTTGTATACTCGGAGCTGCATATTCATAAGGCAGTTCTCTTATCGCGGCTATTATCGGCTTGGAATATCAAAGAGGAGAAAGTATAGCGAGCTTTTTGAAAACGATTTTTCATTTCGTTAATGTAGTTGAATAAGAGGATAATATGATCTCGATGAGTAAAAACTTGGTATTTGAACAAATGCAAGAAGAGCGGTATCTAACTTCGCGAAGTTACGCAAGGATTAAATATACACTATTTGCAAGTAGATATATGTCAAACATAGTCGAGACTCGCGGCGAAGTTATAAAGCCGGATCATCATAATTTGAAGTATTGTCTGATAATTTTACCGGTGTCTCGCTCAGTTGTGCGCTGAAAAAATGCTTAAATTCGACGTAATCTGCGGGACATCGAAACGTGATGTCCCGGCATGAATTATTATCCTATACTGAGTCCACTCTACGAGACGGAGGTATTTATAACCGATTAAAGTTTTTATTTTCATTTGGTCGTTATTATATGACGAGGAATAATCGGCATAATGAAATCGGGAGAAACATTTTATCGAATCAGGTGCTTGCCCATGAAAAACAATTTATACCGTGTATTTTCAGTGCGCTGAATAATGAAAAAGAGTTAATTTTCAATTTAATATCGATTTAAGAGAGAGAATGAGCGAGTTGATTATTAAATAGAATCGAATATTCATTTAGCAGTCTAGACACTTCGCCGCCATAACCTAATTTTTTTCCTTTCTCTCGCTGCAGACGGGACTTTCTGCTGCTCACTTTGAATGGAATTGGATTATTGTTAAAAATAATATAGTTGGATAAAAGCTATTTGCAATGCGATATCTACTTTGTTATTATACGTTCTAAGAATCGTGCTTTTGCTTATAAATAAAAGTGCGGCGCAATGGACGAGATCGTTTATAAAACGAGAGAAGGCTTTTGATTAATATAACTAATGGACTGGAATAGACCGATTGATATTGTTTATTGAAATCGCTACGAATTTCAAAACACAATGGAAAAGTTCTATAATTAATAGCCTAGCCCGAAAATAACTTGAAAAATCTCGAAGTGAAGGTTAATACTTGAAGCAACCGAAGAAAAATGCATCCGAGACTCGCTTAAAATCTGATTTCCAATCAGTCAACTCCACGACTTTTGCATTCTCGAAAACGATCAAACTTTCAGCCGTCTGAGGGAAAAAAACTCAATCAAATCGAGCCTCATTTCATTTGCAAAGAATATCCGAAAAAAATGACTATTTCAAATCCCTCGCGAGCTTGCGCAAGCCCCATATTCACGAAAACTTGCAAGAAAGCTCTTTCTTGTTCTCAACGACGATCAGAGGGCCGCAGAGATGATAAAGACAAGCACTCACAGTATCACGTATGTGATCTTTCTCTTTCTCTCGTCCGCGACCTAATCGACGTGACAGCCAGTGTCTCTCTTTCTATCTCTCAGCCCCTCGTATATCAACGCAGTTACAATGAGTGACGTGCGATCATTAAAAATTCACCGGGAATATTAAGAGGGACGCGTAGCCGGTATGGATGATGTATATACGTGTATACATCGTCACGGGGAAATCTCCGAAACTTTTCATATCGAGCGATGGAGAGAGAAAAAAGAGACAACGATCGAGAGCTGCAATGTTTTGCCGCGTTTGTTGCAATTATAAAGTGCGCAATTAAAAGCTCGTTGCGAGAGGGAGAAAAAGTTTCAAGCCTCGTTAATTAACGGGGGCTGAGTGCACGTGAGAGCGAGCGCCTGGTATTTCTTGGTTTCGATAACACGCTCGACTGCACTGAAAGTTGGTTGGTTTTAATTGATGCGCGTTTAATGTTTTTATTCTGGATTCGCTGCTGTATTTTAATTCGACGCTCGGATTTTAAGTTGGAGCTTGCGCGTAATAATGGTCATTGGGGGGTTATGAGTTGTGACTTGTTTTTAAATACCTGATTCATTCGGGGAGACAGACGCTGACTCGTACTACTGACAAGCTTGAAGCTGATTTTCTGGCGACTTTGGTTGATTTTTATTTATACATGGTTGTTTGTAGGATAAAAAAGTATCTTAAGTGGTCCAGAGAATGTCCTCTCGAATGGAATCATTCAGTAATTTCGTCAAAAACAAAAGGTTGATTATAGAAATAAACTCTAACCTTTTTCTTGTATTAAAATAAGCTTTTTAACAAAAGTTGAATAATTTATAACTAATGTACGCACAGCATATTTTGAATGAAAATAAAGTATTTGATTGTTCATCGAAGAGATTAAATTTTGTAACAATTTGATTATTTAAAATACATTTTTAAATAAAAAAGGGCCCAACCAAAATCCGTAAGAATCATATTTCTTAAATCTAAATTTGAAAAAAGTTATGGAAGAAAAACGAAATTCGCGTGTACAACTACTCGACGACCAGTAAGCGACTCAATAATGACACATCCGCTTCGCTCTATTGTCCCACAAAAACGGGAAAAAAATATCACGAGAACACAGTTAATAACATCGTATACAGCAGCGTATACAGCACTGCCTTCTCCGGGTCATCCCCCGCAGTACACTTATACAGTGTACTTACAGCGTAGTCGTATCGTCTCTGTCTCCGGTTATCATCGACGAGCGTCACCGGTGGTATAATCATCGCGTTTCCATCCGCGAGCTATACTTATAGTCAGTTGCAACGCTGAAGTCAACTTCTGCCACTGCTCCCGATGTCGGCTTTAGCTAAAACGCCGTTTATTAACCTCGATTCCCTGGGCTAAAGATACGACGACGAGAACTGCAGGTACATAGCTTAATGACTGCAGCTATCTACTAGCGGCTTTTTCTCGAGATGAGAGTTTTAACGCTGTAATGCTGCCGGTGCTTCATTACTATTGTATGAAATGTGGGTTTTCAGTACGTATTAGTTGCCGTATCTTTTCGACTTGACTACTAAACAATGTATAGGGAACGATTTCGTGAAAGGACACATCAGTCAACATCGAGCGACAACACCTGACTCTATCGAAATACGCTTCCACGTATATACACATACTAATGAAAGCAGCGAAGGTAATCATAGCCGGTAATTACAGCCGTACATAATACCAAAGTGGACAATCACAAAGTTAACTCCTGCCTCTCCCGGCAACAACCCTCTTCATCCTTAATAATCGTTCGCAACTCGTTTTCTCCTTTTTCCAGGGGTTGCCCGTGTATATACGCGCGGCTGCCGATTACATTCATTAACCGCCTCGGCAGCTCTCGCGTCGTTAAGCCCTTGTTTTCATTTTCTCCTAGTTACATGTACACCTTTTCCACGGCTGTATATAAGAGGAGGTGGTATACGAGGTTACATCGAATTGCGTATAATGCGCGGTTCGCTCGGTTTAATGATTATCCGAACGCTGTTATATTCATGACGAGGAAACGTGGGTATATGTACGTAAAGAGTCGGCTTTCGTAATGACCGGGCGCCGATGCCGGAAATTAAGGGGTGTATTATATTGTCGGTTGATTCTGGGTTTTCGGCTGTTAAGTTTTTGAAATTTTTTGTCAAAATCAAGGGGTAGTGTGTGATTTACTCAGACTACGAGATTTCATGATTCGATTTTCCGGCTAATAGAACTCGAGTGTCTCACAACCATAAAAAACGAAGAATAAAAAACTGCCCTTCATAAATCTCTAACGAAACAACGTAATCTCTCAAAACAACGCGAGCCAAAGCAGTGAGTAGTCGCCGTACCGCGAAAAAAGAAACGAGACATTCTTCGCGGTCAGGCTTGGCTGTGGGCAATCCAACACTGCTTGGCCAGCATCTCTCCTCCTCCTCCTCCTCCTCCTCCTCCTCCTCCGCAGAGGATAAATTTTTACTAGGCCCAGCGGCTCACCGAAAGCAATTGCGCTGCCGCAGCAGTAGCAGCAGCGTCTTACACGTGCCGAAGGAACAACAAGACCACCAACAACAACAACAACAACAACAACAGTAGCGGCAGTGGCCAGCAACAACGTCTCTCTATACTCTGCACTAGAGCGAGAGAGAGAGAGAGAGAGATAGGATGGTGGTAGGGAGGACAGCAGCCGCGGCAGGAAGCCACTAAGCCAGAGGATGAAACAGCCAGAGAGAGGAGGGATAGGCTGGCGGCGGCGGCGCTGCAAGTGGCTTTAATATTTGATAGAGCGCGCGGCTGGTCATCCTGCCGAGGCGATAACACAGGCCCCGCGGGAACCTTCCAGCTCGCTCTCTCGCAACATCCCTCCGAAACGACTCTATGCTCCCCCCCCCCCCTCTCTCTCTCCAGCGTTGGATGGAGAGTTGCGGAGCAATATCCCGGCTACGTCAACGCTACGCTCCTGTGGCTGGCGTTTATGCGCAGACCGCGATAGGCCGCTCGGTCAAGGCTTGCGGGGAAAGAGAGAGAGAGAGAGAGAATGCACTGCAGGATGAGTGTATAGCCTGATGCTGCTGCTGCTGCTGCTGCTGCTGCTCTGTAATGAAAGAGGGAGTGGAAGAATGCCGGAGAGGACGGAGTGCTGCGTTGAGTTGAAAGGATTAAGGGGTGGGGTTTTCAGGGGCATTTCTCTTTTTTTTTGTAAGGGGGAGAGACTGAGGGTTCTCTGGATTTTTTCAAAGGGTGAGAGTGTCTGCACGGGTTAATCATGTGCTGTGGAGTTTGTAGGCGTTTACGAAAACTGTGGATTAGGTTGTATTTTAACGTATTGTTTGGAAAAACGTGCATTTTTTTTAGAGAAAGAGTATACTTTTTTTAATTTTAATTCTTGAATTTGCGCGAGTTACATTAAACTATTATTTTACACGGAGAAAATGACCCGTCATCCTGACGAACATGATGAATCAACCGTAAAAACAAACGGTTTTGGACTGGTCTTTCCCCGACTTCTCCAACTTCGCTAATCTCTGGATCACGTCGATAGATGGCGCGTCGGCACATTTTTATTTCACTCATCGGAATCTGCGCACCGAGTCTAGATATAGCGATTTGTCACATATGCTAAACCTGCCTTATGGGCCCTACTGCTTGGACCGCTCATGCTGTTTCATTGAACAATTTTTCGTCGCACTACTATTTAAATCACGCACAACTTCAGAGGCCACTTAAAAACTTAGAATAAACAAAAAAAAAAAGAAAGTTTCAGCATTGTCTGATGTACCTTAAATGAAAAGGTGACTTTAAGATTTGTCTTAGAAATCGATATTCCGATGAGATTTAACGCACATTCAAAATGCCCAAAAATGCTTGTGTCTCCTCGGAATTTCTCAGGGTATCAACGCTAATACATACAGCGCGAAATTCACTGCTTCGCTATCCACTATATCGCCGTTATACGTTATACCATCGCCCCGACTTTGCGCGTTCTCATCAAACGAAGTATATCGCGTGACCCGAGGTACTTATCTCTATCGTCCGAGCTTTCAGCGTCTCGTTATTATTTTCATTAACTTTGTCGCCGTAGCTTTTTTTACGAAATTTTGTACGCTGATAAAATTTTTTCACGGCCAATCTACTCTTCCGCATGATTGAGAACGATATCAAAATGATGTGTAACGTACAATCAGAAATCCAAGGATAGAGACTCCATCCTGTCCCTTCATTACAGCTTCCCCCTGAAAGCAATAAAAGATCCACCCAACCTTCCACCATATAAGAGCGAGAGAGAGAGAGAGAGAGAGAGAGAGAGAGAGAGAGAGAGAAAAAAGTGAAAGCGTTCGACAGGCACTTTCAGCGCTCTCGGCCGAGAAAAACAAGCTTCTTCACGCGCTCAACTTGGAAAAGGATGTCATCGGTTACGCTCTCATCCCCCGCACGCGGCGCACTAGGGAAATAAAGAAACCGAGAGCTGTGTGCGGAAAAATAAAGAAGGGCACACCGGAGAGAGGAATCGAAGACACGAAGCGATGCGCCCACACACACACACGAAAGCTATATCCTTCTCTGGGTTCGCAGTTGGGAAAAACTCACACAGGGACTTCCCCAAAGGGCCTTAAAAATTCATCGCGGGTTTGCGCGCCTAAATCCACCGGCATTACGCACACGCGCGTGTGTTTTATATACACAACGTTATTCCATGAGAATAGTGGGCATAGCTATGCGTGGAAGAATAACAGCCTTATTGCGATCGTAAATCGATTTGCGCTTCTCTCCACTGACTAAAATATTTCACGACGCGCGATGACATTTGTTTCCCTTGAATAATTGCGCGACTTGTTGCTGCTGCGCTGCTGCAAGAGCGAGAGAGAAAGAGAGATAATGAGGGGGGTGAAAGAGAGAGAGATAGAGAGAGAGAGAGAGAGAGAGAGAGAGAGAGAGAGAGAGAGAGAGAGAGAGAGAGCGAGTTGACCTTTTTAATATCCTAGCTAGCGCGCGTCGGAGCCGAGAGTCTTTTTTATTTATTCGCACGGCTGCGTGCGCGTGAAACACACGAGACGAACCGGTGAAATATTCAGAGTCAAAACATACGTGCGATACTACTCGAGATTCGCTTCGCCGTGAGTTTTCGTGGAAATCCATCGATGCTTATACGAGATAATATAAAAAAAAAAAAACAACAAAAACAAAAGACAGAACAAACACAGGGCCCGCGCGAGCAAACAATAAAAAAACAAAGCCCAGGCACGCACGCACTAGCTTCGGCTTGACCGCAGAGCAGCAGGCGAACTTGAGCTCGCGCGCAGTTTCGCAAAAGAGCAGAAGAAAAAAGGGAGGAAAGGTAGGGGTATAGAGTAGCGAGTAGAATGGGAAGGACCAAAAGCTGCGATGGACAGCAGAGCGGCGGCAGGCGGTGGTTGCGGATGAAAGTGGTAGCTCGCGCTCGCGCACTGCACTCTCTCTCTCTCTCTCTCTCTCTCTCTCTCTCTCTCTCTCTCTTCGCACACGAACTGTGTTGTATATATACGTATGATACACACGCAGAGGGGTAGCTAGCCTATATAGACGGCATGATGGCCGCGCGCGCACTCTTGGCGCAGGCGTCGGTACCGCCTCTCGCTGCAGCCCCGAGACGATCGATGCCCCGGGAGCACTGCCCCGTAGGTGGGGGTGCGACCAACCCCGAGCTTCCTGCTACCCCCTAGAACACTACCATCTCTTTCTCTCTCTCTCTCTCTTGGCTCTTGGAAAGGGGGTGAGAGAGATTCGAGCACACACGTAACGCCGCAGAACATGTCGCGCGCTCTTGCCAGCCAGTCGTCGTTCGGCTGAGTCGTCGCCCCTTTTTTTTGCTCTCTTGCTGTGTGTGCTGCTACTGCTACTGTTACTGCTGCTCGATGATAACGAATACGTTCGCTGGACTTGAAGGAACTCACGAGTAGTGTTATACAAGACATCGTGTGATTTTCTGTGCGTGTCGTATATAGTAGTATCTCTGTGCGCTCGAGAATCCATGAAGCTACTCTACTGGCCGAGACGGCCTAGGGCCGCCGTCCCTCGCAGGTGGCTCTGAGAGATATGTCAATGGTAACGATTACGCAGATCGCGGTGTGAGAGATATCGCTTATAGCTTGAGGATACGGAAAACCAGAGAGAAGGAGGAGAAAAAAAACACGGACTATAGATGCGGCTGGAGTAGGGATATTGTGTGCTGTGCTAAGCTCCGAAGCTAGTTTGTTACCAGACTGAGCAGTGCAGGATGATGTACTCGCCGGATAAGATGATGAGCAGTAAGGGACTGCACGGGACGCCCATATCGGCGCCCGGATGCTTCCCGTCGGGCAGGTACTCGCCGCCACCTTACAGAGCGGCGCCCGATCCTATGGCGCCGCCGCCGAGACGATGCATGCCTAATCCTACGGTGAGTTGATCTTGAGATCTGTATACTTTTACGGCGCGTGTTATCTTGATTAATTTTTCATGAGACCGGGATAGTTGGGATGATGAGAGAGATGACGATCTAGTGTAGATGACGATAGAGGAATGGTTTTATCCGATTGTGTCGATGTTCTCTGTACGTGATAAAAAAGCTCGTCGTTGTTCGATCGAAATGAATTTCGGTACAACATTGCAAAACATGTGCAACGCGACGTCGACATGAACTGCTATTAATTCGGAGATAACATCGATTCATATAACAAGATAAAAGCTCTGTAAACTTCTCTCGATATCACGCTCAATTAATTGCACAATTCCCTCGCATTAAAAAGCTCTACTATACAGAACAATGCAGCGTCCGTCGTTTCGCACAGGACTCGAATAGTTGAATCCATTATTAACGTACGAAACCTACTTTCTCCTCGCTCTCGTTGTTTCTAATTTATTTCCCGATAATATAAATATAAAGTTGAATTAGTTGACTCGATTGCAAAACAATCAAGGTCCGACACAGTGTCACGACTCGCATCTCCGTAAGCGTAAATAGACACGAACGACGTGTCGTCGTGTTGTAAAATTTAACGCGTTTACCTATACCCACACCCATACTGAATCTGAATTAAATATCACGTCCAAAGCTATTCGCTTTGTGTATACATTATTGAATAATCAGAAAATTAAAAATAGTCTGCTTTAAAATTGTATGAACCGCCGCATCAGTATAGATAGACCGAAAACAGCGTTTAATCGTATATACCGAGACAATAATTCATCGTATTCATTCTCAAATAATTGATGATTCGAGAAAATGTAACGCGATAAAGGGGTCATCGGCAAGACGGTAGCTCATTAGAAGAACTTAAACGAATTTGCCAATTTATAGAGAATATCCGGGCTGCGAACAAATAAGATTACTCTCGATAACTTTCGAGTGTCCTCGATCATCCTTCCCTGCAAAATGAAGTTACTCAACGTCGGTAAACCCCACGCTAACGCATCACCAATAAACAAAATCCACCAAAACGCAAAAATCAATACCCTCGAAAAAAAAGGATGAGCAAAGCCTCCGTCAAAAAACTCGAGCGAAAGCGGATAGACCCAGTTTTTTCGTCCGTCAGTCGATTCCAGCCCTGCACACCCTCTCGTTCAGTACTAGAACCAGGGGCAGCAGCAAAGTAAAGCAGCTCCGTCGTCTCGGCGCGGCCTTCAAAGTCCTTAGTTTATTCATGTGACGTAATAGGATAAAAACCGTCGCGCTCGTGGAAGCCAGCCGAGGGAAAGATAGAAGGCCAGAGCGAGAGCGAGAGAGTGGCTAGATGAGATTACACCGGTACCCGCCACCCGATAACGCGGATTCGACGTAATCGCTGTCTCTCCGATTTCTCTCTTCGGCCGACGACGCTTCAAACGCGATGAGATCTGCACAGCCGTGTGTTTCTTTGCTTTTTTTCGTCTTCTTCTTCTTCGTGGACGTCCCGGGGATTTTCCCCGGATATCGAATTGGATGTTTCGGGGATTTGCGAGGATTCTCGAGATACACTCTGTGTCGGGAGAAATTAATAGATGGAGTAAAATTAGGATCGGCTACGTTGGCAGCTGATGTAGTTACTCTGTAAATTGATTACCCGCCAATGTAAAATTTAATGAACTGGATGTCATAGCAATTTTAGCATGAATGGCCCAAGCAGAAAATCTTTGGCATTTAGGTGACATACGGCTATATATGTGCACTGTACGCGCAGATAGCGATGAGGGAAATATGTTGTCTATAGAAAAAGTGCCTATGCGCCACCTATCGTCACTAGCCAGAAAGTCGAATAATTTTGAAGCGGTGGGGTAAGGGCCACCTCCAAATCTGTTAACTTACGCGTGAACAATACGACAATTTATTTTTAAACGAATACTTACTTCTCTCCTTGAAATTATGCCCAACACCAAATACTTTATCTATACTCCCTAGACATCGAGTGACATCCCATTATCCCAATCTCAAACTAAAGACCCATAAGCACCCACAAATTAAAGCCACTTCAAAACAGAATCTTTTTTAAATCCCAACACTCCACTAAATCACCCCTTTTTTCCACTTCACCACTGCAAACACTCATCGAGCCACGTGTGTATGTCTCGCGCTCGTAAACACTGCTGCTGCAGCAGTAATAGGGTCTAGAAACTTTCACAGCTCATTTATTTCTCAGCTGAACGTATAGCAATATTAATAGTGTTTACTCTCAATGCTTAATGAAAGCGATACCCGCGCACACGTACACACGTCGAGCGAGAGAGAAGTTGGCGAATGTCGACGGGCCAAATCGATAATCACGCTACTGTGCTGCAGCGAAAGAGAGAGAACGATAGTAACGGGCGGCTGCGGCTATTTTTCCCGCGTCGTATTTCGGTCCAGCAGATCGATCATCGTTTTATAAATATTACGGCGACGCTACTCGCCGCGCGGATTCAATGGAATTAAATTATGACCAATATAACGCAGCCGTCGTCGTCGTCGTCGTCGTCGTCGTCGTCGTCGGGTCAGACGCGCGCGCGCGCGCCGGTGTGTATTTTTTTTCAGCCGCGACCTTTGCTGCCGCTGGAAATAATCGTGTGGATTTGAAACTGATTTTTTTCACATTACCCCTGCAGACCCATATTGCTCGGTGAACATATAGTATATCTGTGTCCAAAGAGAGAAAGTATAGAGACGAGTGATCGGTAAGTCGCGCAACGGCTCATTTGCTGCAGAGTTGGTCGCAAAATGGCTCGTGAAATAAGGGACTGAATAATTTCGGCAGCTCCCGCGGAACTGATCGACCGCCTCCAGGAGTCATGAATATGCACCGAGCCACCTTTGCCTTTTCCGCTCTTTCAATTACGGTACTGTATCAGAGGCCCGCGATCGGATCCGCGGCTTTGTATTAACTTCGCCTGACCTCCGATCGAAGCTTTTTTTCTTCTTCTGATAATTAGATTCCGACGTTCTATACCGTCGTCGTGTGCAAAGTTAGTAACAACCTTAACGAACTTGCTCTATTTCAGTGTAAAACAGGAACCAGATCGCTTCGAAATTCACGAATAGCTCATCTGCAAACTTCCTCTACAAGTCGAGCGTATAACGTTGCAAAGAGACACAGGTGCAGAGCCGCGCGCGACCTATCGATTATACGATCCGACAGCTTGGCGCACCTACTCCCGAATATGTATACGTATATAGACAAGTGTATAGGGCTGCATTGTGTGTCGCAACCCCTTCTACGCAGCGTCAGCAAATATAACGTTCCATAATGTCCGTATGTGTCGCGACAGTTGTCCACTTGTCGGGAGACATGCACGTGTGCCGTCTTCGAAACATCGATGTGACACTGCGGCTTTTCCGAATCAACAGAGAGACTTTTGTCATTGCTTGCGTCGGTGATAACTATTTCCGGCCCGATATATTGGTTTAGCCACTCGACGACGATGACTGTAGGGACAGCGGTCTAAAATAGATCGAATCTAGTTTAAGTTCGACCCGCGTCTATAAAGCTCATACATTCGAAAGCTCGAATTCGCCTCGAGTGTGTGTTATAATCCAACCAGGGAATAATATTAGTTGTTCGGCGCAACGACCTCCTGCGTATGTGGTGTATCATTATCGAGAAATCGACGTACACACATCAGAGGTATCGACGAGGCCCCGGAGATTCGTGAATGCAACAATGCTCCCCTTTGTCATTCCACCAACACACACGCGCGTGAAGAGACAAAAAAAAAGTATAATGGAAATACGCGATGTGTTCCATTGTCGACGTTTTAATCCCATTCTTTAATTTAAGAGCATTGTTATACACAGCCGAGCGGGTATATAAATTTCCAGGGATGAAAGCCAACGGGGATATATATGACAAATTTGGAAACGAACAAACCGCGCTGTGTGGCGATTCTTTTTTTTTCTCGTCGACGGATGAAAAAAAAATTGCGTCGAGCGTCGAACGGGAAATTGGACGCTGACGTTTTCCCGTTCGATTTTTGGTCCGCGGAAAAACGCACACACACACACACACACACGAGCGTGTTCGTTTTTCCCCGTATCGCGGAATCATGCATTTTCGATGCACAGGCACAAACTCGTTGTTCATGCGCTCAATTCGCCAAATGCGTATTCCATTCGCGTTTCTCGCTTTTTGAGCTGCCGCGAGAATAATGAAAAAATATCGCGTCCACAGACTGATTCGTCTGAATGACACGATCGATCGGTTGAAATTGATTCGATTGTCGGGTGTTGTTTGAAAAATGACAAAAGTATGATGAAAATGAAAGCCAAAGTTGAGTATAACGGCTAAATGGGACAGTACGTACGAATCGATTATTCTTGAACTAGTGTGATGTACACAGAAGAATCTAATTGATTTCCAGTTTAAATCGCGGCTCTAAGCGTGACCCGAATCCATGCATTTTGTATATACACCTACGGTAAATAAGAGCGAATCTCCCCGAGCGAAAGTGCGTAGTCCGTCGAGAAATTCCCCGACGGCCGGGCGATAAATAAATCAGCCGCATAACCAGCGGAGAGCGACACGCACAACGATATCGAATTAGAAAATAGTGGAGCGCAGTCTGATAAACGACAGCCACTAGATTTACGGCGGAGACTGGACTGCTGCAGCGCATATATAGCGTCGAGAAAAGGAGGAAGTCTCTATCTCTCTTTCGTACACATCGATCAACCCGCTGCGCGCGCAATGCTTCTCTTTGCGCGACCCCGAGAGTATACTTACCCGTTTGGTCGTGTGTATAATGCTTATATTTTTTCGATGATTCAAAACGACCTATACTGACACCTCGGCCGAAGGTTAATAACTCGCGCGTACGTTATATGCACCGAAAGTTTGCTTATTAACTCGAACGCGCGGAGCGGAGCGAAAAGTGCATTAAACTTTCATCGCGACTGGAATCGATAAATGAATACATGCATGTGACTGCAACAATGACCTTTTCTCTCTTTGTGAGTGTCTCTCGTCTCAAGATGCACACGCGAAGAGAAATTCTGTGTATACACCTCGGCTGAAGAGGGAGAAAGAGAGCGAAGCAGCTGCGTAGGCCACACACGGGACACTGGGGACACATAACGCTCCCCAAAGCTTACATCCAATCGCTCGCTGATTTATATTTACTACTAGTCGCCGCGCGCGCGCCCTTATTTATCGAGTTTCGTGGAGAAGAGACGCGAGTCGAGACCCGTTAATTCGGAGCTAAATTGAAAATTATGGCAGACGTTGCTGCACGACAAACGCGTAGTTATACGGGAGATGCCGAAGGTGAGGCTGATGCGCTGCGCGGTGGATCTTATTTGATGGGATTCGTTGTGATTTTGCGGGGATTATTGGCAAGTGCGGTTGGGTCGAGTGTATATTGATGTGATCGAATTTGTAGAAACTAATCGAGTCCGATCTTCGTCCGCCTTTTGAACTCGTTGGGTTTCCGGCCAGCGACGACAGGTGGCGCGTAGGCTCTTTTCGATTTCCCTCGTTAGAATGTGCGCGCGGAAGATACATATTATAGAGGTGTATCAGCTTTGCCAAAACAGCCTTCTTGGGCCTATTGAAATGGGCCGCTCATGCTATTACCTTCTTCGTTTTCAATTGGGCATTTATTAGGTTAAAAAAACCTGTTGTAACTAATTGAAAGTCGATGCACTTTGTACAAGAAACTCAAATATCTACACCAACATCTCCAAAAAGCCAAACACAACCATCTACACCCCACAAGACGACTAATCGTCGTCAGTATACGTCTAATATCACATAGCACACACAGAGAAAAAAAATTCCCGACAAAAGAGAGCAAAGCTCGCACTATACACCATCCAACTCTATAGAGCAGCGCTGCGGAAAATAGCGCGACAGGTGCATCAGCTCTACGGCAGGCAGCAGCAGCGCGACGAGCTGTACATACGCGCGGCCCACACACATACACCACACATACACACGTACACACGCGGCTCTGAAAAGCTCGGACAGCACAGCGCTTGCGATCGATAACACGCCGCTGTGCAGAGGCCAGGCTACCGCCGCTGCAGCGAGTCGCGAAGCTTTGCGATTTTAGAACGTTGTCTTCCACAACGCTCCTAGCGACCGAAGTTTTCTCTTTCTTTCTTTTTTTTTTCGTCTCACTGGTTCGGCATACGATTCTGATGAAACGCGATCGATATGCTCTCTCAAGTTTTAATGTCAAGTTTATAATCGGCTCGCGGATTACCCACGAAATTACGAGCTTGCGATCGAAACCACGACTAGTAGTATGTGCAGCTTTTAAAAATACATGAAAGCCGCGACGCGGCGTTTAACTTTAGAGCGTAAACCACGATAATTTTCAAACTGCCATTAAACTTGTTCGCTGAAGCAGCAGCAGCGGCGGAATATAATTGAAAAATAAAAATCATTTTGCTCAACTTTACAATCAATGCAGCCGCGCGCACTATGCTGTCGGCAAAAGTCACGGTAAAAAAGAAAATACACGAAAGCGTTAGTTGTAAAACCATCGTGGGGTATATATAGACGAGCGTGTGTCGCAAAAGTTCTTTAAACCCTCGTATACACGTGGACACGGGGAAAGTTTTGATGTTATAAGCGCGGTGTGAGGAGAGCTGTGAAACCTAACAAAGTTGCGATTTCAAGAATACCGAGTAGTCGATAAATTTTTGCGTTTATAAGAGGTTCGGAGAAAAACGGTAAATCGTTGTGCGAAGCTGCGACAATGTCAGACGCATTTAGCGGGAAAAAAAAAGTTGGGTGTATATAGATCCGTGTATATAGTTAGCGCGAAAATTCAGTTACAGGGTAATTACCGAGTTCACCAAATTGACCAACTGGCAGTATATTAGCAGCCCGAGCACATGACTCAAGAAGCTATACTGCACAACAGCCAACTTGCATACATTGCGTAATTATCTTTAAACGATATGCTCGGGCGAACCCAGAACAGTTTTTAAGCGCGTTATAATACATGTAATCACCATCGATCTCTGTTTCCGCTCTGTCTAACTAGATCAATTTACCGTCGCACCAGCAGCATCCGGAGCTAATCAAAACTAAAACGCTAAATTCAATTCACCTCTCGCAAAGAGCCTCGTCCCAGCAGACGATCATTATTATTACTTTTTATCGCCTCTCTCTCCTTCGCGTGTATATAGAATCCACAGGAGAGGGACAGCCGCGTAGGCTCGACAGCGTGTATATAGAAGAGAGAAAGCGTGGCGAAGGGTCTGTGCAGCAGGAAATAAACCTAAGTGTATAATTACAATAATACTTACGGTCTTCCCTTACGGCCCTTTTCGCGGTCGGAGAGAGAGAGCTGTACATATACCGGCATAGTATACACCCACACGAGCGTAGAGTGACGCGTCGGTAGGGTCGTGTCGAGTGGAACTTAATGAGTCCTAAATTTACCGTCACACGTATACGCACCTGTGCGCGAGCTTGGAGAACGATTTCGATTTTTTGCCTCGTCATATGTACCTGCGCATCGTCTCTCCTAGGGTAGACAGTGTGTAGGAGAGCTGGCGTTATCAATTTCTTTTTTTTCGGATGCCTGGCTGTATATACGCTCGTTATCGAGTGACGATGCGCGACTGTGGATAAATTGTGTGTGTGTGTGTGCGTACATGTGCGTATCGATTAATCATTTGGCTATACGAGTGGACTGTAATTTAAGGCTTCCGTCGATTAGCGCTAATAAGAGCGCTGCCATTGAGCTGTTTTAAATTGCGACGGGGGACGTATACGGTTCTGCTGTGTAATATTTTTTTTTTTTTTTTTTTTTTTCATCGATGATTTAACGATCGGCTAATAGACAGCTTCTCCAGATTTTTCGAGCAATGGAAAGATGTGAGAAAATCGTCGTATCGCCGGCGTAAAGAACTTTAAGCTCCCACTTCAATCTCGGCGAACGGGCTATCGGCGACTTGTTGCGAAAGAAAGCGCCGATCGTATAACTCACGTATAGACACGCCCAGCCTGCAGCGAGAGGACGTCGCGATTCTCGTTAAGGTGGCGCGTAAATATTGTGCGACGAGAGCGAACGGGACGCTCTTACCGATCGATAAGCTACTCTCTCTTGTAAAGAAGCTCGTATGTATATATGCTTGTCTTAATTCAATCTGGGACACGATGCGTTCGTTTCTTTTTTCGTCTGTAATTTTTCGAAGTCGAATCGATATTTCAAAAATGTTTAAATAAAGTGACGCGACCGCAGCGCAATTTTGCGGCGGCGTCAAGTTTCTCGTTGAAACCGCGCGTGGACGTGAAATGCGACATTATAAATTCGTGGTTAGCGTTATACTGGATAGAAGAAAGAAAAATAATCAACTTTCCCCGCGTAATATATCGTATAGTTTCAAACCCTCAAACGATTCCAAGCGAAATGACACTTCTCGCGCGCATGCGAGTAGGAGAAAAATCCTCCCCTAAACACACTCCTCTACTTATATATACGGATTACACATCCTCTCTCTCTCTCTCCGGTGTACAGACTCGATCGTAAAACAAGTTCCGTCCCACATTCCCTTTTCTTCCAAGCCTATAGCTACACTACCACACATACACGTGCGGTGAACACACACGTCCGGAGGGCGCATAAACTCTCGCGGCTGCAGCGTTCGGCAGTTCGGTCACGTTTTACGGGGAGGCTCGTGTTTTACGGCCGAGCGTTTCGGCCGCGATGACGCTACCACCGCGCGACTGCAGTTTTGGCCTCGACGTACAACACATATCCTCTCTGCCGCGTAGGTACTACGTGATTCGAGTGTGGGAGAACGCGAGAACGAAATGGCGATTGTTAAGTGCGAGCGTTTCTTTTCTCCGGTGGAGCTGCTTTTTATGGCTCCTACATGATGTCTGCTTTATTTATACACCGCGTCAAGTGTTCGAGTAATGGATATCGACGATGATTGCGACGTATACGATCTAAATAGATATCCAGCTGTAATTAAGCGCGAAAGGAGTGTTATATACGTGAACGTGTATGTAATAAGAGAGAGCCGCAATTTTTATTTTTACGGAGAGCCTAAGCGCGCTACCGGGGGTTGCGCGTATAGTATAGCGTACGTGTACGGGGTATTAAAGGGACAATCACAGAGTGCTTTATGTCGAGGGCCCTTCGTCAAAATCAAGAGGCCATTATTACGAACATATGTTTACGTGTGCAGCAGTGCGGCGATCGTATCGTGAGAGAGAGAGAGAGAGAGAGAGACGAGTAACGCCACAGACACACATGTGTCCGTACGTTCGTGGCTTATATACGGACGAGTGAGCAGCGAAGAAGAGACGAGTAGTAGCGCACCTGCTTCGCTATATGTATATACGTGTGCAAATGTAGGGTAAACAGTAGCGACGAGCGGTTGTAGTTCCCCGCGAGTGTTTTAGATGCATGTGCGTGCAAGAGAGAGAGAGAGAGAGAGAGAGAGAGAGAGTACGAGTCGGTGTGCGTGGGTGGGTGATGGGGTGGACACGGCAGCGTCGAGCACGTGGGCATATGTTCGATTTTCAACGCGAACGTCTTTTTTTCTGTATAGTGGATTAGAGTGTATTTTTATACGAAAGGAAACAAAGCCGAAACAAAAAAATCATCAACCACAAACGCCACTAAAACAAATTACCAAATATAGCTCGATTCCTCTCCGTCACTAATTGAAATCATCATAATCGCTCTACTCTCTCAGCATCGCAGCCGCCCTAAGCATCATCTCCCATCTACTCCCGCGATTTATCTTCCCCCACAGCTGCGATCGTAATACACCTGACACTACGCCGTACATATCTCTCTCTCTCTCTCTCTCTCTCTCTCTCTCTCTCTCTCTGTCTCTCTCTCTCTCTCTCTCTCTCTCTCTCTTAACGCAATTACGCCACGAGCCGGACAAATCGACGTTTCAATTTTCTTAATGCGCCGAGTCGCTCCGTCGGGACATACGAGCGCGTGTCGACGCGTGCCGGCCGCACGCGACACCAAATTTTCTGGATGGATTCTTCCAAGGGGTGCTTGTAATTTTTTTTAGCTGTGTAACGCTACGTAAGTGGACCTGTTGTTGTTCCTTGACGCGTAAGCGGTTGAAAAAAAAATACGAGGTGGATTTTGAATCACAGTCGTACAGGATGTTTGCGTAGGTGTATAGTTGTTTCCGTGCAAATATGCCTGATTCGATGGTAGGACTGTGTAAAACTCTCACGACGTGTATATTTAGACTCGTACAACACTGTGACGTCAGGCTGTTGTACGTACACACGGGCGGTTAATTAGAGGCTCTGAAACTGACCTGCGCTGGGAATAGACTAGCTGCTTAAGATCGGAAAAATCGGCCGCTTAATCAAATCACCACTTCCTCTTCGAGTATATTGGGACTGAGATGCAGAATATAGCTCGTATATCGACTACTATACACATCACTCTTTTTCATGTTTGCGAATCGTGGCTCAGAAATAAGCTAGTTTTTGCTTGTGTTTTATGCAATAAATAAATGAGTAGTCTAACCATATTAAAGCATTTCGAAAAATTTTATAAAGAAGCATAGCAATATAAATTTATTGATGAGTAAACTTGCATTTAAAGGCGAATATATGCGGATGAAATATTGTGACATTATAAAAGATGCGAAAAAAAAGAGTAAAAGCATTTATTGCTACTCTAGACGACAAATCACAAAACCACTGTAAGTAGAGAAAAAAGTGACATAAATTACGGTATAAAGAAGCATACTTAGGCAGTTATAGCGTGAGGAGCTCAAGCAATATAGACCTAACAATAGGCAGTTTTGGCATAGGTGACACAACTCTATGTATATATAATAAGAAAGTGGCTTGACGCCATCTATCGTCGCTAGTCAGAGACTGATGTAGAGCCGATTATGCCAAGCCACATGTTTGCGAACTACCACTTACAAATCTACTTATTATTTTCTCCACACAAAAATCCCGTACATTATTCCATTTATACACCCTCCCGTAAATTAAGACATATTTTTCTCGTTGCATACCAAACCCGCCCCACAGAGAGAACACAAGTTATACAATAAAACCCAAAAAACATTAATGCTTGATAAATTCAATTAGCCGCAAGCACTCGCACCGAACAAGTGTATATCTATATAATAATACAAAGTATCCGCCACGATCTTCCCCCGAAAAAGCACTCGGCCGAGAATCATCCTCCGCGATATCCTACCCTCGGAGTCATAAACCGCGCCGCGAAATGGTCTCCTAACGTGACCGACCGTAAAGATGATCCTCCGAGGGGCGCGGCAAAAGATAATTGCCTCGACTCCTACGAAGAAACTGAGTATAACACGCATACCGACCGAATGGCGTCTCTCCTTGTACCATGCACTTTTTTTCATTCGCTTAGAATATTAGTATATACGTATAGAATATACGCTCAGTGGTATTCAGCGCAGACGGAAAGTTTAGCCTGGATGTATGTATATGCGAATACTATATATAAGGCACGTATCGATTATGCATGAACGAGAGTCTGCACGGATTCCCGCAGTTCTGAAGCGCGCATAATACACTTGGCTCTTTTGTTTCGCGACATTCCGATGATGGATGAGCTGCTTTTGAATTTCCGCTCGGGGGCCTGCTATAAATCTCTCCGTGACCCAGTGAATTTAATCTTCGAGCTTGTTCGCGAGACAACCTTCGTATCGAGGAGTTGTATATTATATATCAAGCGCTGATTTTTCAAACCGATTGAAGATACACCTGCAAAAAATAAAATCTACTGATCCTCGCAAAAAACCACTAACACACACTCGGCTATATACATCGCTCTCCACATCTATACGCGCTCTCTCCACCTCAGCGAGAAGGGAAAGGCCGCCGCCGCCATCGTATACGCAGCTACTCTGTGCAGTGTATAGCGCTTCGGATCGATAAAAGAGGGAGAGAGAGAGAGAGAGAGAGAGAGAGAGAGAGAGAAGCGCCGGTAGCTGGCTCTGCCGCAGCGGCAGCGACGGCACAAATGAAAAAGAGAGAGAGCGAGAGAGAGAGAGAGAGAGAGAGCGAGCTGAGCCTGATTGGCGGGGTATGCGGGGGCGGCCGCCGAGCGTAGCCAATGAGCGAGTCTGGCCTCGATATATAGAGCCTACTACTGCGAAATCGCTGATTTTTACGCTGCCGCGGGGATAGATGCGGCCGCTACTGTGCTCTGATTTATCGACGAGAGAGCTACTGTGCGCATACGGCCTACGCGTGTCTCTGTGTGTATTGTCATCGCTTTTGCTTTTCGATTTTTTTTCTCCTTTTTTTCGCGTGTAGCATTAAATATTGACAAAGGCACAGATTTTTTTTCCATATACATTCTGCCTCCTTCTGAATTTTTCAACAGACTTCGTGTGCTTACCTTTGCGGGTGTTTGAAACGTTCATCCGCGAAAAAAAATCGAAATGCTAGCATTATTATCACATCTCCGAGAAAGAAACGCACAAAAGTTTCGCGTCGCTCCGAAGAAAAACGAGCTAACTGCATTAGCGCGCTCGTCGAGAGCCAGAAGGGTACAAAAAAAAAAGAGAGAGAGTAGGGGGAGGAGGGACGGAGAGAAAGCGCGCATAATTCAGACATGAAATTTGCCCCAGAGTTTGCGCGAAACTACATTTCGCCGCGAGGGACAGAGCAAGAGAGAGAAATACATAAAAGTCGATAAAAAGGCGTGCGCGCAAGCGCCGAGACCTTAAGAAGCAGCAACAGCAGCGGCAGCGGCAGACACGAGAGACGAGGCAATGAACGGTAGAAAGGAGGCGGCTGCGCGAATCGGAATATTACATTATACGAAATTTCATAAATTCTCTTTAGAGAAAGAGCCTCTTAGACGCCTTGCGCTTCGCTCCCGTGTTTTTCCCCTGCAATAGTAATGAGCCGCGACGACGTGTCGTCTCTCGCGAATCCGA
This sequence comes from Pteromalus puparum, assembly GCA_012977825.3. Lineage (NCBI taxonomy): Eukaryota > Metazoa > Arthropoda > Insecta > Hymenoptera > Pteromalidae > Pteromalus > Pteromalus puparum. The sequence continues at coordinate 14,433,785 of CM053169.1, forward strand.
AAGCCGTAAGCAAGTGAGGGTTTGTGTCTGCTGCTGTTGCTGCAGGTTTTTTTTTTTTCATTCGGACAGCAGCAGCTGTGTGTATGTAATTACGCGGAGGTGTTGGCTTTTCATGAAAGAATTATGAAGCCAATCGCGTTTGAAATGTATGACGTTCGCTTATTAGATATGGATTACAGTTAGAAATACACGGTGTGTCAGTCGATCGCGTGCAAAAACGAAAAACCAAGAGACACATACAGACACACGTGGATCAAAGGGACGACGGCAAATTATTCAGGTCTGTGAGGAAAATCAATTAGCCAGCGGGGACTATATACCTAATACTACACTCTCCTCATGTTTGCCCATGTCCACCGTGTGTGCTCTCTGCCGGAGGATGATACCTGCCCCCGTAGTTCCATCCACTCTACCTATGCATCACAGTTGATGTGTGTGTGTGTGTGTGTGTGTGTGTGTGTGCCGCACACAAGGTCTGCCCGGCTTTTCGCGACGTGTATAGGATAGTTGCACACTTTTTCCGAAAATAACAGAGCTGCATAACGTCTTACTCGCTAATTCAGCTCGTAGACTCCATATAAAAAACGCATCACGACGACGATGACACGAGCCGGTATATAGCTTTGTAATAGACTGACACGTATATCTCGTGAATAAAACATCAGCATTTAATGCGATCTTCGATCGCCCCCCCCCCCCTCTCTCTCTCTCTCAGCGAGTTTACACTGAGTGTCTATCCCGGCGCGTGTGATGCAGTGTGGCAGAAGCGACGGTTTCTACACAGAGAAGTTTGGCCGGATAATTACGTCGATTCGGAGCTGGTGAACTGTACGGCAAGCGGTATAGTGTGAAGTCGTGTTCGACGCGCTCCTGCACTCTCCGCGCTTACGCACCTTTCTCTCGAAATCGCTTTAATAACGAATGAACTTCCCGAGAGATAGAGAGAGGGAACTGCTCCGCTGATTTTCTCGCTCGGAAGCTTCGGTGTCGTCTCCGATGGGTTGAATGGGGTATTTTTTCAGGAAGAAGAAGGATGTGTGTGTGTGGGGGTATGGGTCATGGGATTCGATGTCGATTGCGGTGTCAGGCCACTGCGGGGTTATCTGATGTAAGGTGTTACGGGGGAGGAATTGGGTGGTAAGGGTGAGGTCGTGGTAAGGTTCTGGATGGTGCCGTCCAAGGGTCAAGCCCAGGGACGTGGAGAAAGGTGTGCGTAGCTGAGAGAGAGACAGGTGTGTGTGGTGTGATTGAGTGGTGGGACTGCTCCAAGAGCAGTCCACCCGTGGACTCGTCTTCCCGTAGACTGACCCCGCGATCTGTCCGCTCCCGGGCTAATGACTCATTGTTCGCGATAAGAAGGGCACCAGATAGCACCCGCTCGAGTCGGCGAGCTCGCGATGCACTTAGGCTGTTACCATGCTGTCGAGATATGCACACGTATGCACGCTAGTGTGCGTATACGTGACAAATTTTAAACGACTGGGTTTTGATGCAACGAATTGCATAAAGTGAGCTATGCATAAAAAAGGAGCGTGTTAAAGCGTTATTATATACCTTAGAAAATGCACGGCCATGTCCTAGCACTTCTATATTGGCTAATAGTTTTTGCGCTCCTAGCCTCAAAATATAAAAATCAAAAATAATATATGATAACACGAGGTGCACTGCATATTTTGTTATTGGCGCGACATTCTTAGTTTCTTGTCCTTTCAAATTAACATTACCGCGATACATCAGCACCAAGTAGTATTGGATTGGACTCTTATATCCACCGCTTAAATTATCCGAGATGCATATGTAGCGGTATGCAACCCATGCCACAAGTGCCTTTTGTTGGGCCTGCTTGAGCCGTTTATACTATGATATGTTATTTGACTAGTATTTATTTTCTAAAAAGTTCAGAACGATTTTTGCTGCAAAAAATAATCATTATTAATTATTCCTCAATTTTATTTAGGATCGAATAATTATTGTTGCTTTCATTATATTGCGATTGCATTAAAACGAGCGTTAGTTGTTTAGCATAGGCACTAGAAGTGCGTTGCTATAAATTATTTCTCCGCACTAATATGATTTCCTCTATATTTTTAATAATCATGCATTGAGTGAAATAGTTTTTAATAGTTATGACACGACGTAGATTACGAAATAGGTATCTGACAACGATCCACAATTAGGAAACTTTACTCTCTAATCCAAGCCGCAGCGGAAGTACAGAAAAGGAATTAACTGCAGACACAGCGGAAAAACTATTTTTTCCTTTCGACGCGCGTCTGCCTCGTTATACGTATCCCGTGTCATGCCGTGAGCCATAATTCGCGCAGAAATAACGAGCAGACGATACATAGAAGCGTCGCGCCGTATCGAGCCTGCATAATTAGCTTCTCTTTTCCCAATTTTTTCAGAAACAATGATCGTCAAACGATGGCGTTTATTAGACGAACAAATAAATCCACAGTCCAATCAGACTCTCGCGCCTGATCTCCGCTCGTTCATCGCACAGCTGCGTTTCTCATCGTCCCACATAATGTGTGTGACGCGCGACGACAATCGCCACACACGTGACCTGATCAAACATTTGCTAATCAGAATCGCGCGCCATATACACTATATACTGTGTACGTGTACGTGTGTATATGTAAATCGTTTAGCGTGCATATAACGACAGAAATGCAGAGGATATTATCGCTCCTCGATCGAGAGAATTATTCATGCGCGATTAACGCGTCGGGCTACTGCACCGATGTGTGTATGCCGAGTTTCTTTCCAATCCACACAGCTTGGATTCGAAGCTATATATTTACTTTAACGCTATAGTTTATAAATCTTGAATAAAGTCATTATAGGCCAAATCATCGAACAGCTCGTTATAACTCAGCCGAAAAAGTCGATTATGCAATTAGGCCGGTGGCTGAAATCTGGAATCGAGTGAAAAAAGTTTATATATAAGGGGAGAAAAAAGTCAGTCATCGTCGCCGACGGTTGAGTTTGGCCGCGATCACTTATTCATCGGACGTCGCGGTGCTGCGCTGACAGTAAGCACTTCTGCGATTGTTGCAGCAGTCGCGACTCGAAATACTATCTCTGCCGACGAGCGCACCACAGACAGCCGTGAGCGACCAGACAGGTTAATTATGCCCGCGACCGATAATTGCAAAAACAATAAACCCGCTGACGTTATTTTTCGAGCTGTGGAAAGAGTATCGATCGGATCTCGGCTGGAGATTGTTTCTGGCTTTATAACAGTGTAGTTTTCAATTGATCAACGCGCTGACCAACAAAAATGGTTTATATATAACTGTCTGCGGCATCAAAAATTCAAGAACGCGATACAAACATTCGCGCATTAGTGGAAAGTTTCACGCCTAGATCCAGGAAGCAACTTTAATATATTAATAATCCCCGCACGTGTATACACAAGAAACATTCGCACAAATTCCGCATAATTTTATTAGAACACACACACACACACACACACACACACACACACACACACACACACACACACACACAAGGTAACTTTTCTTATTCAATATTGACCAGCTAGAAAAAGAACCTCCATATTACATAAATGCATAAACCAAGCAGCTCATTCATGAATAAGTCAGAAAAACGTAGCCGGTAAATCTCGCGTCGCGTCTACCATCCCCCCGAACCGAAAAATATCAATCACGATACCTCCCAAAAAGAAGCATCAGTAAAAATTCTCACCTCTCTCTCGGCATCGCACGAAAACATTAAAAGCGACTCATTTAATTTGCGTCGCCCCGTCGCGACTGCGACGCCGCCAGTCTGGCCTGATTCTGTCAAATCCCATCGCGCGCTTTAAATATAGTCACGTGTAATTCAGTTGTTGCCCATCACTTATGCACCAGTCGTATGCATATTCTAGACAGAAAAGAGAGAGAGAGAGAGAGAGAGAGAGAGAGAGAGAGCGAGAGAGAGATCCTCGTCGGCGCGACGACCGACCGATCGATCTGTGTGTGTGCGTGTGTGTGTGTGTGTGTGTATGTGCGTGTGTGTGTGTAATGTGTTGCGAATATTTATATTCGTATTATCAGCTGTCCTGTGTATATATTCTAAGGGGTTGTTCTATTTACTGTTGCAGAGTCGGATACTGGAAGATGCGTCAATCATGTGCAATTCCTGGTCGCCGAGGCATAACGTAAGTATACACACAACTTTCTGGTCCTACAAATATAAGATACTAGACTGAATTTCCCGGAAAATTAACTCGCACGTTATAGCTCCGATATGTATAAATATGAAGCGCGCGGCTGAATTAAAAGCTCGCCCTAGAAAATATTCATCGTCTTCATGAATATAGTCATAATGTTTTGATTTTCTATTATTCACACGTCCGCCATTATCGCATATTCTAAGCTTACGCGCGCGTTTTAAAATTTAACGACGCGAATCATCACCTCTCGCCGCATTATTAATATTCCACGTGTCATACCTATGCAGTGTGTATTACATTATACTCTATTTCATTCATATCGCATGAATCCTTCATAAAAATTAAATCGAATATACACTATAGCTCCACTGACTGAAAAAGAAAACTCGAAGAACGGTCGCGTAAATTCTCTAGCGCAACGGAACCGATCGTTAATCGAACACCGATTTTCAGCCTCGAATATTCCCGTTGCAGCCGTAAGGTATACACATAAGCTTCGGTGGTGGCGTCCGCGGAAAAAGCTAAAGCGACACTCGGGCCGTTTTATACGGCACTCAAGCTATACCAAGAGAGGAGGCAGCGGCAGCGGCTCCTCGTATATCTAAATAATCAATTTACTCCTCGGCCATAATCGTAACCGCGAGTTAGCGCGGTTTATGTCTACGATACGCTGCCGGGCTCCTCCTTCCCGTAGCTGCTTCGTAAAGCATAAATATTATGAGGCCGTTTCGGCCGAGTGTAGCCCTGCGCGGTCTTACTGTCCGTGTATACGCCTATATATATATATATATATAACACAGTATAGCCGTCGCGCGATTTATCTTCGCTCGTGACGACTGCGAGGCTCGTTTTAGTTTTATCGTCTTTTGGACTGTTTGCTACTTGCGACGGATTGTATACATACGAACTTTTGTAACTTAAAAAAAAATTCTCGCCTCGAAACTTTCACAGTATACACGCTTACATCGAGTTTTCAAAGTATAAAAGAGCCAAACGCGCGGCAAACATATACGAGAGCTTAAATCCGTCTTGTAGCGGTAGACAAAGAAAACCCGCCGTCAGCTCCCGATTCATCCTCGTCCGTCCGACGATCCCAGACGTGCAGCTAGAACTGCTGCTGCAGCCGCGCAGATAAAGTAATTATCGATCTGTCAAAGGTGTCTGGCGACGCGACGTAATTCAGGCAGTAGTGTACAATCTACGCGTGTATATATAACCGAAAAAGCAGCCGGTTGCCATGTGGCAAGCGAAATAATTGATCAGCGCATCGTAAAATCGAAAGAGAGATGGAAGCTACTCCGACATGCAGACGATGTCTGCGCGCCGTCCCGAGCTGCGGGAGATATACTTAATAATATTCGCGCGCTAAAAATCGAAAATCGTCTGCTCCGAGTAACTCTGAGACGCTGACTGTGAATTCAGTTAAGCGAAATTTTATAAGTAATTATGAAAATTTATAGATTGAAAGGAAAGACGGAGAATGTGAGCTGTTAGCGTTGTTTTGTAGAATGAAGAATTGGTGTGTTACTAATTTTGTGCACCTTCGTTGAATTGCGTTATATTGTTGATATTTAGAGTAGACTTGAAACTTATATATTTAGTCTTTTTCAATATTTTTGTTTACTTCCATTGCGTTTTTTGAATTTGTCTGATTTTGACATTTTCCTATTCTAAAAACTAGTAATCATTTTATTCGTCCTTTGATCAATCGAGTCAACTGTTCGTTTTGCCGCGCGATATCTCGCACGTTTGAACTCCTAACCTTGAAAAGTGGAAATTGAGAAAATGTGACAATCTAAACTTAATTTTAACCTACGTATTACGTGTAGACTGCTATAGAGCGACATCAATCATCAAAATAAATTAAGTAGTTTTGGACTGATCCTTTCATCACCATCTAAATTCTCCAGTGTCTCTGGCAGCTGATAATAGGTGGCGCATACATGGCACTTTCTATCTCCCTCATAACAACATGCACGCCGAGTCTAGATATACCGGTGAGCTAACAATGCTAAAACTGTCTTGCTTTGACCTGCTGCTTCGGTCACTCGATCATGCTATAACTGCGCACGTCTAAGCACATACTAAACACGTACAAGACATAGGTAAAACACTTTTCATAACGAGCAGATTTCCAATTCAACCTAAAGAAGTCGGGTCATCTTATAGATCCAAGCGCAATCTGAATATTCTAAAAAAATTCAAAAATTCAAGCCTCTCAGTGCTTGCCGCCGCGTCTCTGTAATCGGAGATGAAAAATCGACCGCAGCATAAAAGTCAGGCAAGAGGTGAAGGGAAACGAAAAAAGCGCGGAATTTTTAATAAGCGACGGACCGTAATAAACCGTCGGAAATTGATTAACCGCGGAGCGCGCCGCAGCGAGGAAATCAAATCAAGTCTCGTCGCCGCGACTGACTTTTTCGAAAGCGAGTATATAGCACATGCAGGATCGTCGACGCCGTTTTATATACCCCAGACCGCTGCTGATGGCGAGACACGACGACGAGTTAACTTTTTCACGAAAATTCATTGGGTTTTCAGTGTCGCTCCGACGCGACTGTCTGATCGAGGGAAAATTTTCATAATTGATGAGTCAGCGTCGCGGATGGTTTAATTTGACCCAATGCGCTGCTACTGCTGCAGTTTGATCGAGTTCGAGGGAGAGACGTAGAGATTTTCGATATAAGGTACGTGGGCAAAAATAACGCGGTGGCTTCGTCTGGAAGAAAATAGTCGACGTTTTTTCAAACAATTTATACTGTGCGGTGTTTCTTTTTCCAAGAGAAATATTTTATGCGCTCGGAAATAACTCTGTACTTATTGGAATATCTAAAATAATGATCAGTGAATAAAGAAAGGGTTCTTTTCGCAGATAAAAGCTCAAAATCCGAGCTGCAATGTATATTGATGACGGCTTGATAGATCTCGAGATATAATTATTTCTAAAACTTATTAGTCAGATCGTTTTGTATTTAATTCTATTAACTAATCGAAAAGATATCACATCACAAATATATGACCTCCCGAGAACTGCAAGTCTGACGACGAGCGGACGATAAAAAGAATCGACGCGGAAATTGACCCAATAATGCACTTTATCGCGTATATCCACGCCACGGCTATAGTCCAATTTAAAGCCACACTTTAATGTAATTTTAAGCGCAGTCGTTGCACCAGAGCCCGGAGCACCGCGTCTGGCGCTATTCGAAATCGATGGCTATCGAAGGCTTCAATCATAGCGAATTCGGCGTAAAAATTTAACGAGGACCGTCTGGTGCATAATAAGTTTAGATTTAAATTTAGCGAACGGTACAGAATGCTATCGAACGATCGAGCTGTACACAGAGTCGTCTCTTTCCTTCGATTACTTATCGCGTAAATCCTAATTAATCGCTTGATCATCGCGGTGATCATCCACAACTCTTGGCTATAATAAATGAAAAATCACCGAACACCAAGATATCTCAACATTTTTAATCGGCTAATGACTCGCATTATTCTCCCTTAAAATTCGGCTGCGTATCCTATCCAGCTACTGCGGCGCGACTTCCATTTTATCAACTCGACGACCCTCGTCTCGGCGAGATAATCCCGCGAAAGCGAAACGATAAATCTCCCCAGCACGAGCGAGCGCACAAGCCGACCGCGCGGTAATTCAATCGTAATTGGCTAATCCTTAACGCGCCGCCCTTTTCTCCATCTTCTTCTTCTTCTTCTTCTTCCTGCCGTGGAAAAATGACTCCATTAGCGCGAGCGCAGCAACAAGTCTCGCGGAGCCGGCCGGGGGGTGCTAACTGCCCCTTGGCTCTCTAATAAGCCCGATCTGTATCTCTCTGCCGAGCTGTTTCCGCATCCGTTTCCGCTCCTGAGCTTATACCACACACCCTTTACGGTAGTCCGTTCTCTTGTTGCGCGCTCATTTGTTCGAGAGTGCGTGTGTATAACGTGTGCGGAGGGTGCAGGTGTCTCGAGTACGAGATTTATTGGCCCGTTAAGGGAGTTAAGGCGCGAGTTTGGGTAAGAGGGTGCTTTTTCAAATTCTCCGCTGCTCTACTCGTGCAATTATACACTCTGATGATCCAGTCTCGCGTAATTTTTCGCTAATTAATCAAGCTAGCCAGGCTGTGTAATCGGGAAGTATGTATAGAGAGGAAAAAAAAAGAATCGCCCGGGAAACGGAGTTAGTGAAAGCTCCGATGGGCGGCGCCGGGCGAGAGAGGAAGCTCATAAATAATCGAAGCACAGCCGCCCGCCCGCGCCCGCGTTTTTCGCATGAAACATTGATCGGCGCCGGTGCGCGGACGCACTGAACGTTCGTATCATCCGGCCGCAGAGTCCGGGGCCAATCAATTCGCAGCCGCGATGTGTGAGCGCGGTTGGCTTGCGGGTGTTATTTTGGGATTTTTTTGAATTTCCCGGGCTTTTTTGCTGGAACCTCGGTTATTTAGGAGAATAGATGGATTCCAGGGAAGTCGTTTATTATTAAGCCATCTTCTCGGTTCACGCTAAACCTACTCGACGATTATCTTTTCTCAGAAGCACATCCGAGTAACAAGTGCATCGCGATATCCAGGTGACTCTGGAATAGCATCAGTCGATATATAATACACGGGCAAATCGAATTATCCGTCTATAGAATTCAAACTATAAGAACAATAATCATAAAAACTTTAATGAAAACATGACTTATGATCTGCAGCTTTTTTAGTGAATAATTGATTCGCCCAAAGATTAAAAAGCAGTCCCCTCGTCAAAGTTTTCTTGCCGCATATACGCACTGTCTGGAAAGATTGTCACGAAAAACTTGACATGGTTAATATTTCAGTACAGCTGTATACGTCCTCCCCTCAAGCACAATCGACTAACCAGAACGATATATTTTTGAAGCGCGGAAAATCAGGTCAGCCCGCGAATTGCTCTCTAAAATTTGGGTCACGGATTTTTGTCCCTCAAATATGTAAATCATCTTTGCGATGATATACGACGCTGTTATCAAATTAGCCGAGAGCAATTACTTTTTTGTCCTCCGATTAGCTCCGCATTGCCGCTAAATATACACTGCATCAAATATATAAGCAAAATTGATTGACCCGACTTGATGCGCGTTTTGGCTCACGGGTACACGCGAAACCCAAATAATATAATAAGCGTTTGATAAATTGAACTCTATATTTAAAGAAGAAGTAACTCACGTTCATTAGACAAATTGCAAAATAGCGTCGACAGCGATACCGGAACGACTCGGCACTATAAGCAAGTGAGTGGCAATAGTCGCGCATTACTAATTCACAGCCATCATTCGAGCCACACGCGTATATACATTTATTAGCAATTTTTTCAGCTCGATACCTACTCCGTGAAACAATAGCATACAAGTTTATCATTGGAAGCAATATTCCAATCGAGTCCGGCATACAGCAGACGTCGAAAATTGCGGAAGCAAAACGCGAAAATCAATTCATCAAACTGTCACAAATACGTCGCTCGACACTATTATTATCATCATCGAGATTTCCAGTGACCCACTAAAACGATATTCCATGTCGATTCTTTCTCATCGATATGACTCCGAGAATAATACCCGTCTCTCTTACGCATATTATCGGAAACAGGACACACACGCCAGACATGCACCGACCCACATGCCATATGATGCTTATATGTATCTTTGTTACAGGGCGACATATTCGGCGGACTGAACAGCGGTTTGCAAGACGGTCTGCTGTCGAGGGCGGAAGCTCTGGCGGCGGACCTCGGCAAGCACAACGGCGGCACACCAATGCCTCTGAAGCATGACCCCGTCTCGGTCTACCATCACGGGGCCCACATGCCAAGTCCCCATCACAACAATCGGCCGCATCATCAGGTACAGACACACTTCTTTGTGAGTTCAAAACTGTCATAATATACATATACCTATATCTTTGGAAGTGCATGGAGTGTCTGGAATATGTCGAAAAGCTAATCGAACAGCTCTATATATATATATATATATATATATACATCCGCGAGAAATCCATCAAATCAAACCGACGGAAGCGCATATCCTCCTGACGTATATATACGAATCCAACGAAAACATCAGCAGCGACATTAGCTCGGGTTCGAGTCGGACTACGACATCCGGCTGACGGATATCGACCATATTTATACACGCGCGCGCGGCTCAAGAGCCGTGTACAACGAGGTCGATATCGCGAGCTACCTGCACCGAGGCATATGTGCACCCATTAAGTGCGCCAACCCCCTTCTCGACCTCCTAATACGACGGACTCTTCGTATTTCTATTTTTGCCCCGTCTATATACCGAGATTGCAGTTTTCCTGCGCAATGTATAACACGAGAACGAAAACTTTTATTTTTTTTATCATCAAGAAGCTATCCAGAACTAGCGCAAAAGCGAAAAAAAAAAGAACGACACACCGCAGCAAATTGCTACGGTACACACACGACACCAGACTCATCTGTCCCCCCCTTACATATGTGGGCGCGACGACTTGACCCTTTCGTATTATACACACTGCACTACATACATACGTTTCCGCGGTCTGTCTCACCCCCGTGTATAACGCGTGTGATGTCACAGATGGCATATCGTCGATTCAATATAACGTCGCGTTTAACGAGTTTCGTATACGTATATACGTATATATACGACTCGTGCGGAGAGAAGAGAAGAAGAAGAGAAATGGGGATGAAGGGGGAGAGACGGGTCTAACCGTCCGTCGCGTCAGAGTAATGATGAAATATCGCCGGGGTTATCACCCTGACTCTCATTCATTTTCCACCTTGCGCTCGTTGTTGCTCTATATCGCCGTCATTTATTTCCGACGTCGTTTCGCGCCTCCGTGATCTTTTCGATTCGTTTCTCTATACATTCCGACTGCTACATACAGTTTTCTTCTTTTCCCGCAAAGTGTACAACGTAACGAATGAAACGCATGCAGCCGGTGCGAGGGTACAAAACTCTCTCTCTCTCTCTCTCTCTCTCTCTCTCTCTCTCTCTCTCTCTCTCTCTCTATTTACAAAATCACGCCACTCTCGGCCGCGTATTATACATATTTGCACGAGCTTATTAATTGCACAAAGAAAATCAAACTCAAATTTGCCTTCTCTCCCACACACACACACGCTTCTCCTCCCCTTCAATCCATTTTCTCATTAATTTCTTATTCATCCCCCACATATCGCTCCCAGCTAACTTTCACTCCGGGGAATCGCGACGCACATGTATACGGAGTATTATAACACAGGACCCCTTGCGCGCAATTCCCCGCCGAAAACGTTCACGTGCAAGAGTATGTAATACCATACAGCGTCTCGTTGCCGATAATGTCGCTGCATCTTCGCGAGTTTGCTGTAATTGGATGACGTTTCAAAGGCGATCGAACGAACTTGATTGTAGTACGCGTTGCTTTTTTTTTTTAGATCCAGGGTGTAAGGTGTGTACACGTTTATAAATAGAGATTAGCCTTGGTTGTTGTTGTGTTCTTGCTGAAAGGAAAAACTTTGAGCTCGTTGGAAAATCCTCTTTTTTTTTAATCGACAGGCTGCAATTTCGCGCTATTTCTGGATTTTTCAAAGTCGTGCGTGCGTTGGATATTTGTCAATGAGCTATTTTTATGTATGAGTACACTCGTTATTGTTTGACTTTATCAACGGATATAGCGAAATTATTGAGCACGTATGTTCGTAGAATCGTTACAACATTCGCATGAAATAGCTTACATTATTATTTTGTAAATGATTTGCGAACAAGACACAAGGGATATAATTTATTCAAACGGGAAAAGACTCGTAAATTATTGTTATTACTTATCAGACTTCGATAATACGCGTATCTATATACTATCGAAAATGTTTCTGCATACGGTTCATCGTCAACTTGCATAAATTAACTTTTAATGCGAATACTTACAATAAATTTAAGCGATTAATTACCGGAATCGTATATCTCGCGCAAGTATACGCAAACACAAACAGCATTACAGTATCGAGAGATACCTTCTCGCGTACGTGGAAAAAAAATTTCCAATAAATAGAATAAATATATAGGTTAATATACAAGCAGCCGAGAGACAGATTTCAGCTCTTAATAAGTAATGTCGCCTATAAGAATCGATAAGAACTAAAAATAGCTCGAGTGTTTGTACGCCACACAAGTTTGTAAGTTGGAATTACAATTAGCCAAGTTCCTTCAATGCTAAGGCTATGTAGTACACGTGAGATTTTCGTAAATATCATGCATCATTGATAAGACTATTACACGGCAGGAAAAAAATCGATTTGACACGCGGAAAAGTTTCAGAAAAACGACATAGTTTACAACAGCTGTGTAGAATTTTCTACACGACTCTAGCGCATTTTCACGGTGATGATGGTTTTGACATTTTTTATTTTATCACCTCATTATTATCACCAAATGCGTACAATTTAAATTATCGTTCTCTTGATTAGGCGCCACTTTAATACGTTTGTTTTTAATCAAGCGACGAAAGCATTCACGAGAACTAGCACTAAATCAATTTCGGAAATTGCGCATTCATCAGATAACCTTACACACACGCATTGCCCTTATACGTCCTCGTGTAATTCCCCGACGCACAAGTGCACAGTCGAGTGCGACCCTCTATCTGCGGAAGCCGAAAACATCCAAGTTTACGTGTGAGCCACGATAACATCTTGTTTTCGATGATATCGCACGCGCGAGTGCGATGTTCCTTTTTCTCCCCTATTCCGATTCGATTCCCTCGTATGTGACATGTGCGTGTGCCAACGACAGGTTCCTCGAGGGTTTAAATAGGGCGATTGATGCACAGGGTGATATTCGGTTCGAGGAGAGAGAAAAAGGTGTGGTGATTATGCGAGAATCTAGAAAGTGTATGTATATTGAAAATTTTCTTCATCCATTTCTGAAACGCTCTTTGAGTTTCTGGATAGGGACGATAGGTGGCGCACAGAGGCGGTTTTCGATTTTCCTCATCACGATTTGCGCAAAGAATATATGAGGAAATCTTCGCAAATTGGTCACTTTTTGGGGTCGCGAAATGGCAAATTTTCAAAAAGCGAGCACACCTTTCTAACTTGGTCTATCTTGTTCATTATATCATAAAATGTACAAAAAGTCAGTGGAACATGAGAAAACTGCTTTGTGACACTGTTTTTTCGGCCCTTTAAATTTAACTAAAAATATAGACATTGTTCAATGGCATGTACTCAATAACGGAAAATTCAGATTACTAGGATGAAAGAACGGTAAAAGAGCTTTAATTAAAAAAAAAAAAAAAATGCTATAAGTGATACTAAGTCTACTGTTATTACTTTATATAACTTCTACATTTTGGTTTTAAATCATATTCTTGGTATGATGTACTTATAAATCGTGTCCTTTGGTTTCGACGCAGAAAGAGATTACTAATGCCGTGTTGACAATACTGACAATATGTGTGATACTGTGATTTACAATCGCGAATCGTTTCATCGAATTCATCGTTTAAGAAGATACTTTTATCTTTTATTTTTAATCCCAAGAGCAAGCGCCGACGCTACGGCCATTAGATTTGATTTATAACGTTCAAATGCCAGTTGAATAAATAAGGCGGCATTCGAGTCAAACGAGCTTATCCGAATCAACGAAATAGACGCTCGTGTTTTATTTCTGCAAACAAAAAAATAATGAAGAAACATAACACGCTAATTAAAACAATCGAAATAAAAACGCTGCCGAGTATAATGCAGTTTAAAATAGTAAACAGTACTCATCGAGGGATCGATAAAAACTGAAAAAGAAGTCAAACAGCCGTTGAAAAAAAAAGTTCAAGCCACTAATTTCCACTTTCATTCAGAAACGCGCCAAGCCATAATTTCATTACATCGCATCTCCCACACACGACTTTTCCTTCATATAAGTACGTACCGAGCAATAACACCTCGATATGCAGCCACAGTCTCGAAACCGAAAAAAGGCATCATCAACGGTTCTATAGAAAAAAACAGCGCAGGTGCGCCAGCTGTCGGTGCGCATCGCGGGGGGAGTGTCGAGGGGGTGTGCTCGCGCAAAAAAACGCGAGGGAAGCTCATAAATAATTTGCGAGGGGTCGCGAATAAGCCACCACAGCTAGTCTCTGGCACGTGTTGCGTAATTATATATCACGCGCGCGAGCGGCTACTCGCGTTTTCCCTTTCGCAGAGACCGCATTTCCGGTCCGGAGGGGGTGTTGCTCGCTTTTTCAGTTTCGTCGTTTTGTATAAGCAAACGCGTGTTCCTCGTTTCGAGTGGTTGAACAGGTCGAGTCGCTTAATGAAAAGTGATATGATATATGCTGGTAATTTAATTAAATGTGCTATATAAGCTAGTATAGAGGGGGAGAATAAATATTATCGAGTATCGACGCGACTTTTTATTGGCTTAATTTTCGTGATTTGCGGCGCGTGGAACTACTTTTGCGCGAGCTTTGTTTTCCAACAAATCAGATATGTGTGCTTGCTTTAAGCTGAAAAGTTATAGCTCTTTTTCTAGTAATTGCTATAATATTATTTTTCCGAGGGAGTGTAATCACAATAATTTACGGTGCGTAACTTCGAGTCGATTTTAAAACTGCAACCTCGTGTCATTTGCTCTATAGATTTCTGAAGAATATTAAAATAATAAAATCGCGGCGACGTTTACTTTGAATGAAAGGACAAACAAAAGTTTACGCGACTGCGCGTGTATTGATCAATCGTGCAGTATATTCATGCCGCGTATAAATATTTTGAGAGATTCTGTAGGCTTTTCGTACGTTTTTTTACCATCCATTCACAAAGAAATGTTATAGAGCCTCTTGAAGCGCTATACTCGACCGTCTGTCAACAAAAAGCGAGCAAACAGAGAATTTAAACAATAGAGTACACCATATCAAAAAATAAACGCCACGAAACCCAGAGAGGCATCCCGGCAAAAGTCAAAATAATCCCAGCCCGAGTCCCGAAGGCAATTAGCCCCGTGCGGTTGAGTTGCATGCGAGTGCCTACACTGCATCAGCGCCGCCGCACACTGTATAGAGATCGAAAGGGCGGCGCGTGCCGCCCCGCGGGGAAGCCCCCGAATTCGCCAAGTGGATGCGAAAGAGCAATTCAATTATCGAGTCCGAGAGCGCTAGAGTCTACTATAGCTGCTACGGGGAATTATTGCGCTCGAGAGAGCTTGTGTATACGGAACCGAATAAACGCGGGAGGATAAATAAGGTGGTTCGCCGGAAAATGGAATTTTAATCGGACTTTAACGATGCTTGCGCGGTCGACTGGAGTAGGTGTTTGCTTTGATGAGTATATGGATAATCGATGTTTTTAGGTTCTTCTTTCGTCTCGGATTGCAAAATAAAACTAACCTCATACGCGAGCTCGACTTTCCTGTCCATCTCTGTCGCTTCTCTAATTCAATTTGCGCGCTGTATATACGCACGCAAGCGGGGGTAGACAAGGGATAAATCGAGAGGGACGAGATGCGAATCAGCCGAGTCATGCTCGCTCATTATCAATCGCTCTATTGACGTTATTTATTATTAACGCTGTCACACTCTGTCTCTTCCGTGCAAGCGTGCGCGCACAGAACACGCTTTGACTAAGAAATTAATTTTAATCGACAGCGCGATAGTTCCCACGTGAAAAACTTATGTATTGGATATATATGAGTTATAATATAAATTTTTTTCGTCGACTTCATTTACCGCGCGCATATGTTTGTGAAAGAAATGAAAAACTGCCTGTGCGCCATCTATTATCAACTGCCAGAGACACGGAGAGTTTAAGCGCGGACGAAAGGGCCAGTCCAAAACTGCTTTGTTTTGGTCATTGATATCGCTCATAACAAAATAATACACCGCTTATTATCATATTTTCTCAATTCTCATTTTTTGAAGTTAAGAATTCAAACATCATACGCAGAAATTGCGCGGTAAAACGAACAGCCAATCAGAGGACGAATAGAATGATTACCATATCCTTCACTGAGAGAAGGATTCATTAACTGTTACTACATTTATTAACTGTTAATATAGAAATAGTGGATATCGGGCGAAATATGATATGTATTAACTGTTAACATATCATATTAATAGTCAATCTATGGATTATTTGCTCTTTTAAGTTCGATGTTTAGACTTGAAGACTGGTCTAGGCGGTTTTATTAGGTGCGAGTTTAGTTTATTAGGTGCTCAGATACGTGATTTGGTGTAAATAATGTATGCGAACGGAGTATAGGACTTCAAAGATTGCTAAATAATTACTGTACGAATTTTCATGCAAAGTAAGTGATGAGGTGATAGTGATTTTAAGGTTAGGGACAGATATGCGTTGCGCGTGGTAAACACATGTCGAGTCGGGGAGACATTTATCGGTAATTTTCCGGATGCAGAGTTTGCACCTATACATTATTTAAATGTTGTGCAACAACCCTGGATTGTAATAATGACCGCAGAAAATCATTTTCGAGCGTGCTTGTCAGCTACGGCTCACATCCTTTTCTATTTGTTTTATACTAATCGCCATTTATAAACAGTTAATATATCTGTAAAGTAGGGTACCAAACATATTGGTTTATTAGTATTAAACAAATCCTTCTCTCAGTGTTCAAGTAAAAAAAAAGAGAATTTCAGCGGTTGAATTTTTCACATAGGTCAATGTTTTGAATCGGCAAAAATAGATCGCAATTTCCGGGGAATCCCGTATACGACAGGATATCGTGAACTGCATGCGACTAAATTTAAAATAGAGAGAGAATACATGATAAACTCCGTGTCAACGAGTATGCAATAAGAGACGATTGATTTTCTGTTGCAGATGAGCCACCCCGGCATGGAGTCGCTGGACATGCTGGACCCAGCCAACTCGATGACGACGCTGACGCCGATGTCAGAGGGCGCCGCGAGCGGTGGCGGTGGCGGCGGCGGTGCCAACAACCCCGGACACCACGGCGGAATCCACGGGCCCTCGGTCTACGGCGGCATGAACGGCATGATGAGCCACCACCACCACCACAGCCAGATAGGTGGCAGCGTGCCTCATCCCCACCACCACCCGGCCATGGCAGCGGCGGCGGCGGCAGCAGCCGCTGCGGGTCTGCATCCGGACGCCGACACCGACCCTCGCGAGCTTGAAGCCTTCGCTGAGCGCTTCAAACAGCGACGCATCAAGCTTGGTGTGACGCAAGCCGATGTGGGCAAGGCTCTGGCCAATCTGAAGCTGCCTGGGGTCGGGGCCTTGTCGCAGTCGACGATATGTCGCTTCGAGTCGCTGACCCTGTCGCACAACAACATGATCGCTCTGAAGCCGATCCTGCAAGCCTGGCTTGAGGAAGCCGAGGCTCAAGCAAAGAACAAACGACGCGACCCCGACGCGCCATCTGTGCTGCCGGCCGGCGAGAAGAAGCGCAAGCGCACGAGTATAGCCGCGCCCGAGAAGAGGTCGCTCGAAGCATACTTCGCGGTGCAACCTAGACCTAGCGGCGAGAAGATAGCCGCGATCGCGGAGAAGCTCGACCTGAAGAAAAACGTCGTGAGGGTGTGGTTCTGCAATCAGCGCCAGAAGCAGAAGCGCATGAAATTCGCAGCTCAGCATTGACCCGAGGCTGGCTTGTGACAGCAAAACTGACTGTACCAGCCGCCGAGCCTCGAACCTAAACCTGAGCCACTCGGCGAGTACCAGGGCTGGCCCTGAACTGTCGATGCTTCGCTGAGGTGTACAAAGGTTCGATCCCACGGCGGATAACTGATCAAGTCTGACTCTGCTGTCATAGGCTCACGTGTCTAGAGTATACAATATACACGCGTCTGTCGCGCGTACTCGTCGTCGTACTGTCTCGCCTCTGGTGATGGTTCGCGATCACGCGGGTATCTCGAAAAATTTGCCTATCTCGTACGCCAGAAAAATTGCAAATAGAACAATGGGCTTGATTAGATTTTTGCGACATCATCCAATTGTAGAAGCAGCCATTGCACTGTGGTACGTCGGTTAAAAAGAATACACCGGTAGCTCGGGGAGCAACAAAAAACAATTTTTAAACGCAATAACGATGATCGACTTTTGTGTATACAGCATCGTGCGGCTAACAAGATTACGCTCTCGCGACCCGATAGATGTCAAAATTGTCCAGAGCAGAAAATAAAATAACGAATTTTCATCCAGCGCTAATCCGATGAATTATATCCAATTCGGTTTTCGCTCGTATAACGGCATACACTACATCTAACTCCAAACTATTACACGCAAAAACTGTAAAACGCACTTGAACGTCCCTCGCGCGAGGCTCGCATTAATAAACAAAACAACAACAAAGAAACGCGTGGACAAATCAAGTTCGGCCTGCGACACAAAGCACCGAATCGATGCGGCACGTGTGTGCGATCGATCGCAGATTTTATAAATAGCGAGAGTGCACGAGATACACGACGCGGCAAATTCATATGCAAGGACGCCAGCTCGCAACTTACACACAATCGATGAGTCATATTATTGTGTCATCTCGCTCTAGTACCTTATAAGCTCGAAGAGCTTTAGTTAGATTTATGATCCGAGCGCGAGGTTTTTTTCGGAGACGCGTATGCACCGGACAAGGTTAATCGATTCCGGACTTTTTTCGGCCGGGAGATACGAGAGGGACTAATTGGATCTATTATTGACGGGTTATCATCGCTTTGGAGGGGAACGAGATTGTGTATTTTTTTTTTTAATTTTTATGACCTGATTATGTTAGGCTTATCGATCGCTATGAATGAGAATCGGATAATAATAACTCTTTAATTTATTACTTAATATCGTATCGTTATTGAGTCAACGCGAGACAAACAACTTGTTTCTTAGTAAAAATGAACCTAGTGCTAAGGCTGCTGACACGTGTCGGGAGACTTCTAACGAATCGATAACATCGGTATGAGACATATAGGCGAATTTTACGAGAGCTATAGTTTTAAGCGCTGTGTATGGATGTCAAGAAGGTACTGCGGCAAGTGAAATGGCCGCGTGAAGCGAAGCAATCACATGCAACGATAGAACTACGAACAGTTGAAGTGCGACGAGGACGAGACGAGAAGAATAAGAAGAAAAAAGTAAAATAAAGTAAAATAAACAATTTGGAAAGTACAACTCGAAACATAACTTATGTAGTGTAAAACCGTATAACTATTGTTATTTGGAGTCTCGATGTAAGCCGGCGACTCTGGGAAAGTGATATTAATCCTAATTGACTACGAACGTGTGTGCGGTGATACGAAGGAATAAACCCAATAGATAAAACTTCGTGTGAATATTGCGCGCGTTATAACGATTAAAAGAGAAATGAATTATAATACCGAACATGTGCAAAGCAACGAAGCGGATAAGTACGTACCGCGTATTATACGTATAGGAGCAACGCAACGAGTTATAATATGGAGTATATAATACAGACGCACACACATACACACATACACACAGACACATAGACCCGCGTCTTGGGGAAAAAAGTGAGTTTCACACACTAGTAGTGATATCGGACAATCAGTGAACAAGACTGTATCATATATCATAAAGAGAGAGAGAGAAAAAAACGAAGCAATACCCTTAGAATTATTACAACGACGATGCTATAATTGATTATGAAAAAATAAAACGAAGATGCGGACCGCGACTTGGCTTCTTTTCCCATCAGTGATCTCAAGAGATAAATAATTATAGAGAGAGAGAGAGAGAGAGAGAGAGAGAGAGCCTACGATACCTTCGATCATCTCATCGCCGACGAACGAGTATATTGATATATAACGATTTCGACAAGAAAATCGAGATAAGCGTGCGAGGTATATATATATATATATATATATACGCATCATCATTGATTATTATTGCTATATTAGTATTGCGAAAGAGAAGGAGCGGCGCGTGAGTTCGACTATAAAGACGATTCGTTTGTACACACCGGATAAAGCGAGGATAAAGCCACTCACATTTCCACCTTTTTCTCGTACGATCATCATGTGTATATCCCCCTACCGCGTGTATATGGAAGTATACTGCAGCCGACATCATCGTTTTTTCCCCCCCTCGTATCTACTACCGTTCGTGTTGTATACATCTCCGCGTACGCCGCGAATACATCGAGAAAGAAAAGTATAATTATTATTATTATATAAATATATGTATATGTATATTACGCATTTGTAATCAGGCGCTCGTCGTTTATACTCGACACTCGGGCGCGTGTCTCTTTTTCTTCGAGAGACAGATTGACGGATAATATAGAGAAAGAGGACGGGTCGAGCTTTTTCAGCAAGGAGCGAGACACAAGCAATCCGTTGTAGCTCATTTTTAAAGTTGTACATAATGTAGAGACTAAGTATTTTCTAGGAGGAGGATTTCGAGTGAAGGTCGACGACGGCTTACATTATATTATTATAGTCTAATTTCGAGCGTCGACGCAATCGTGTAAATTTAGGTAGTCAAGGAGATTTAATGAAAAAAAGTACAGGAGAAGTAGTGCGAGGAAATTATTAGTGCAATATAGTCATTAGCTATACACGTCTCGAGTACGTCTTGTTTTTATTCCGCGGTTTCGGATGCTGGAAAAATTCGAGGAAGAAGAAACGCTTTTTTCAATTTCGATCTCTTATATATAAATTTAATTCATTCTCATTTCGATACGACTCATTACCTATATGTATGGTGCTATTCTTTCGAAAATACTGAATCTATTATATACTTGAATATGCAACATTTTTTGCAATTATATACAGCGTGAAAGAATTGTCTAATTTTTTCAACTATCCGCGACTGCTAATTGAGTCTCGATCGACCTCGTTCTCGCAATACACACCGCGTCCTTTGATCCTTTCAACGTTGATTATTCGAGTGGACACTCGAAACGCGGCTGTCGAACCATTTCGACAAAAGAGAACGAGGATAAGAGGGACGAATTGTACAAAAAAATTTTTGTTGTATCGTGGGCTTGAACGTTTCTTTTTCGGAAAAAAAGATAAGAGAAAAATTATCGACTTTATTATAATAATAATAAATTGCATGCTTGTTGAAACTTGCGCAGTTCGAATTTTATAAATCGTACCTATATGGTCTATTAGAAAGAGAAAGAGAGAATGATGGTCGACGGGATTGATTCGACACACTTTTTTGTCTGTACGTATACATGTATAACGGAGGATCAATTTCTTTTCTTTGTTGAGATAATTTTTGTAACATAATTGGTATGTACCTGTATTATCGGAACCATCGATCGCAGCTGAATATTTCACTATAGACTTATATTGTACAATTGAGATCGCGATGTGTATCTTCGTGGGGAGAAATATTTTTTTCAAAAATTCAACGACACTCCTGTGGCAAACGAGAGAGGAAAAATATGTAACGAATTTTATAAATATATATAGATAAACCGCGAACACCGGCTTTTGCGTATAATAAACTAAAAGAAAACATAGAACGTATTAGTGTAACCATGTAGAAGTATTTAACGATAGAACTTAACCTCACGTACCTTGTTTCGCGCATTTGATTTTTCTTTTAGTTTAGTATACTCCATATTATATACATCAGACCTAAAAATTGACATAACTTTGAGATCTTTTGCGCCAAAATATTTTTCCCTACGTTTTAAGAATGACGAGTAATTCTGTAGGCATTCAACACAGGGTAACAAGTCATTATCAGCGTAACGCTTCTAATAGTACCTTTATTATTGCATACATGTATAAACAGCCTTATGATACGTGCAGTTTGAATCGCAGGAACTTTCGTAATTTCACGCGATTCGCCGATAATGTATAACTTCATTGTTTCTCTGAGGAAAAATAAAAATAATAACATTACACTGTAAACGTCGAAACTTAATACTCGATCTTGCAATTGCTTTATACGACGATATTCCTTATTCATTTTTTGAAAAGTATAAATATTTTAAATATAAAAAAAAAACCAACTTGTGATTCTGTATACTTGAGTATGAATTTTTAACGAATTTAATGATCTCCTTTGTCATAACGCAATATCTATAACGAAGCCCAAAGAGTTTTGAGAAGAGGATGAAATCTAGTCGGTAAGAACCAAAAGTATTAGACACTCGGCTTAAGAACCTGTGTACAAAGTTTCACGAAATTGGCAAACGATACACCCAAACCGGAGCTGAGTTCAAAAAGTGAACAAAACTCACGCATCCGTGCTGTTAATTGTAAGTTGCGACGTTTCTACTCGAAAGAGGCGTTGAATAATAAAAGGGAGAATAATACCAGAAGCCAAAATGAATTGTTACGCGTTACGGGTCTTACTCGTAAATCCATCGAGAGCACTTTGCATTTGTGTTGTTTTGTTTTTTCATCGTTTCAATCGCGCATAAGCGAGAAAGCTTTTTTTGCATTCTTCATAGCGGGTTTTCCCCCCGAAAAATCCAACCACTCTTTGCGTATATACACATGTATAGTTGCGTGTAATACTATTGAAGCTTATTTTGTTACAACTCTTTCGTCCGTGAAAATTCTGCGCAGCTTTTATCTCGGAAAAGAATCGAGCTAAAAGCTTCCGTACGTCGAATATTGTCCGCAGAATTTCTTTCAGTAGATGATGTAAATACATGAACGTTATTTTGACGATACAGACAAACGCATCTCAATAGTTTTGCTATGTTTACTAATTAGACAAAGAAGAGTATTCAGATACTTGTAAGCTTTGACAAGTCGAGCACAAAACGTATCGAACGACATTTGTTATACAACGAAATTCTCTCTTCTTTGTTTTTTTTTTTACTATATTCAAAGCCGAGCAGAAGAAAGAGTTGAGTACACTGCAGGAAAACAAAAACCTTCTGAATGCCATATGTATTGTAAATCGTGCGTGCGATTAGCGAGTAAGATTCCACTTTTTAAGCGACATAAGAGTGTGACATGAAGACATATCATAAAGAAATAAAGAAAAAAAAAATATTAGTTGAATTGCCTGAACAGCGTAGAAATTTAAATATAAATATTATACATATATTGCGAATGAGAAGAAGAAAAAACGAACAACCGTGTGCGAGCGCAGTTGCGCGCAATCTCGAGACGAGACTGCAGTTATTTATTATTATTGTAATTATTATTATTAACATCGTAATTTCGTGCGTATAAATAGCGTTTCTTTATAGGTCTTTGTAGGTGGTCGATTAGCAATTTTTCACCAAAGATGGCATTCAGCAAGCTGCTCGAATTACGTCTTGAATCTTCTCGGAGTGAAATTATAAAGCGCAAATGACGTTTTCACTCCAAAGGCGATTCGTAGAGTAATTGTATTGTAAGAATAAGTCGTTATAAAGTGAACGTTGAGTTTTTTCCTCTTTTTCTCTCTCGCTCGCTCGCTCGCAGATGAAATTCCTGCTTTTTTTTCTCTATATATGATATAGTTGTTGTGAAAAAAAAGTGTCGAGGAGAGAGCGAGAAATATGATCGCGCAGCGATTTTCGTCTCGAGTTTGCGCGCCGATCGCGAGAGAATTATATTGATAGGCGACGATCGAGCAACGAAACGCTCATCCATTATTGTACATATCATGTGCCATAACTCATTTTCCATACTTCGTGTCCAACTTTGTTCCAAGTACCTACTCAACTATAAATAATATAATATAATAAAATAAATCTCGATGTTATTGATAAAAAAAAGCATTGGTCTTCTCTCATTTACTCGACAGCCTTTTTTCCTTTTAATTTTATCATCGGTAATATTACCCTTTGCTCAGGTATTGGAAACAATTATCTGCATGGTCTGAGATATTATAAAGTTCTTTGGAAAGAACCAAAATACTTCGAGACTGATAAAGTATACAGGAGAGACGGCGCGTCGTCTGGTGCGCACATTTTTAATAGAGTGAAACATTGATGAGCCAAGATCTATTGTCATTCACCGGAGTATACTTCGCCATTAAAATGCAGACAAATGCACTTAAATTTTGATTACATTGGAAAATCCGCGTCTATTTCTATTTATATGGAATGTATATTTCCATCGCGATTTTTTAGAGCGATTTCTGATATAGCTGCACCCCATGGTCACCTCGGAGTAAACTTCTTCGAATACTTATATATAGTTAGACGCACTTGACGACAGACGTGATTTAAAATACACACAAAATGTATTAATTATTCACGAACCTATTATAAAATCTAGAGCCAGATAACGAACAAAAATTTAGCAAATTTGCAGTTTTTTCAGTTTTAATGCGGTCTTATTACTTATGAGTTAAATAAGAAGAAAATTAATTTCGCTATATATATGGAAAGTAATCAGTAAATGGAAAATTTTATTCAATACGAATTGCAGGGTATGCTCACATGTAGAACGAAAATGCATACAATCATTCGCGACGATAAATCAATTAAATCTAAAATTGAAGCCAGTTGGGTGTCTAGACAGAAGATTCCACAAATGTAAGTCTGGATTACTTAGGTATTCTACTGTAATGAATTCATTAATGCCGAAGCAGTCTTCGATCGATTGTCATACTAATTCTTTATATAGCAGTTCATACAAATAGATCAAAAGACTCTGTCTCGTCTGGAAATTGTTGCAGCTCATCGTAAACCTAAACCAAATTAATAAACCCCAAAAATGGTAAGTGTAAAGGTCCTCAAAATTTCCAAATCGAACAATCTATCCTCGTCGCCTCTTAATCATCCTGGGTAAACAGCGTCTCGACTCACTCACCGCGTTTCTCCATACAGATCGAAAATACACTTCGAGCTTGATGAAATATACAGCGAAGTGAGACGCGTCTGGTCTCGTCGTCTGGTGTGCACATTTTTAATAGAGTTAAATGTTAACCACAGCCGGATCTATCATCGGTGCGCGATCGGTACAGACTTGCTTCCTCATTAAAATGCGCAGACGACTTTTCTTGAGCGGATCTAATTAAGCGTATCGGAAAATCCGCTGTTCCTCCTGGCACACAATCTCAAAAGTCAATACAGTCGATTCCACCGTCGCGTTATTTTCACAAATCTCCAAAGCAGATTGAACCCATCAGTCACTCGCACGCATCAGAATCAGACAAAAGGGCCAAAACAATCCAAGCACTCAACGCTGCAGAAGTCGTCCAGCAAACACTCGAGCAGCTCGAAAACACAGCAGTCGCTAATAAGCATCGCTGGCGCTCTCTCGGTGTACATATAATCAAGCGTCTCTCCACACTCGATCGAGATTCCGGCGAGCGGTTGATTGAAAAAGAGAAAACGAGCGCACTACTGCAGCGGCGACGATGCCTGCTGGGCTTTGTATGTATGTATGTATACGCGACGGAAGAGCACGCGAGCGGAGCCGTCGGTTAATTGGCGCAGTGGGTAAACAAGCGGGAGGGCATGAGACCTAGGGGCCTGTTTGCTCGCTCGCTCGCCCGCCCACTCGCGAGATTTACCGGCGTCTATGGGCTTCGTTCGATAGTTCAGCACACACACACACACACACACACACATACACACAGAAGCGCATGTGGACGTTTGCTCTTGCTTGCCGGTTATACTGCCGTGCTAGACCTGTTCTGCACTACTGCGCTACGCGTTTTACATATAACTAGAATAGTATGGAGGAGTTGACGGTCTCTGGGGGTGTATTTATAGCACGTGTGTGGTGAGCAGGTGCTCTTGTAGGTGATTTTTGAGCTGTGATGAGAGATTTATGGGTGGTAGTTGGTGATCGGGTATGATCATCGGTGAAGATGCAAAGGTGTTGACTATTATATACGTTTGGTGATCAATAAGAAACATTCGGTACTTATGAGACTTTTTCAACGACAGGGATGATTTCAAGTTTTATTTTATACTCTAACGATGTACTCGTAACGATGTAACTGTAGGTATTTTAGTTTTGATACTCCGACTTACGATGATCAATTCGAAATTCGTAACAATGGATAGAAATTCAATCCATTTGACATCGCCAAGTATATAGATAAGCATTTCCTCGCGAAATCCAGTTTTTCAGCAACTGAACTCGACCTAAACTTAATTTCAATCTGTGCAGTGCATGTGTGGACCGCGATATATCAAAACAAACCCAAACCCGCACGTTTGGATTGGCTCGTCGCGCGCGCCGAGTCTAGATAATATAGCGGTGTGTCATCAATGCCAAAACTGATATTAGCCTATAATAGGGCCGCTCATGCTGTAATTAACGGTCTGAGACTTTCGAGACAATAGATATATGTCACAGGACAAACGCGCAAAATACTTCTATAACGTCATCAATTCTTATAAATGAAATCCCGTTCCACCGCAGGACAAGCCATGATCAAGCCATCCCATCAACCAAGCGAACTCACGATACATATATCAGCGAAAGAACGTATTCACTCTCAGCGTCACAAAAGCCCGTGTCCGCTGCTAATTTGCTAGTACAGCTTGAAAGAAAGAACGCTAGCGATGCGGAGAAGGAGGTGAAAAAAAAGCGGGAGTCCTCGTTACACATAGTACACAGTCTTTGGCCATGTGGCGAGCGCGTAGGCGCCGCAGGCGCAAGTAGTGTACCGGCTTTTGTGTTACAAATCGTGTTTACACTATCGTTACCACTTAGAGCTAGAGCCCAGGCAGTCTCTCTCTCTCTCTCTCTCTCTCCCTCTCGTTTTCGTGCCAATAGCCCGAGGACACTTCTGGCTCGAGCCAATTCACCCGTGCTCCGCAGCGCAGTGGCGATTGGTTTGATTTTCGAGCTGGCCGCGCGCACGAGCGTATAATCGCGCTCGCGCGTCCGCTCAAGGGCTTTTCGTCGAGAGGCCCCTTCTCCTCTCTCTCTCTCTCTCTCTCTTTTGAATAAACACGGGCTTTAGCTCTCCTTTCTTCGCTTTTCGCTCGCTGTCTATCTTATCTGCAGACTCCTTGTCCCTGTATGAGTGTATGCGTGTGTTTACGTGTGCGTATGTTTGTATGCGTCTATGGTCCTAGTTTGTTTGTAATTGCTTTCGTTTATCCGCTATAGACTGCAGTCGCTATACTATTTGCACAGATTCTCTCTGTTTTGTACGGTATATCCGTTTGAGCTGATGCTGCGTCGTTCGACGCCCCGATGGATCAAGTGGAAACGTATATATTTGGATGATGATTTGGCGCGAGGGGAGAACTATTAGCCGACTGGAAAATGCTAATGGCGCGGATTAGTCTGATGATTTTAATTTCATCTCGTTATGGTCCTATATGTTATGAGAGAATAAAGGGTAAAGACTATTTTCACAATTATTATATGTATTGAAATGTTTGAGCAATTGAACATAACCCTACAGACACACCACCCGTTCGTCCGAACTTGACTACTTCTCAAAAAGAAAGCCACACCGCGTTGCCCAAGGGTATATACACCATACACACACTTGAATTTAATTCCCAGCATCGAGAAGAAAGTTTTAAACAACTGAAGTAAAAACAGTCAATCCAACTGTGAAATTTTCTCTGAAAGCAGCGACACTTTGGTATGAATACTGCAGTCTCCTCGAGCGATAAATCAATATTTCATCTCCGTCCGTTGCTTTTGCCGCTACTACTATACGTCGCTCGCAAAAAAAACTCGAAAATACGAAAGAGAGAACATAAGTGTGCAGTACAGCGCAGGGATGTAAGAAAGAGAGAGAGAAAGAGAGAGAGAGAGAGAGAGAGAGAGAGAGAGAGAGAGAGAGAGAGACGTCGCGCATGAAATTCGAGTGTAAAAGTCGCGGAAGGATATGACGCCGTGCGCGAACACAACACACACGCGCGCGCGCGAGAGAGAAATGCGAAAAGGAAAGAAGGAGAGATACCGACGCCGTGGGGACCAAGAGAACGATGCGCTAAATTATGCATGAAACGGAACACAATCGTCCTGCGCCTTTCCGGTCCTCTCGCTTTTCCGCGACAGCCAAGGAGAGCTTTCTCTCTCTCACTCGGTTTTTTTTCTGCTGCTGCAGTGCGATGGAAAGGGACGACGAAAGGGAGAAGCGGTTGAAAGGTCACTAATGAGGAGATTCTTTGTGGAGCGTCTAGAAATTTTCCGGAGCTGCAGCTATTATACCGAGTTGTTTATACGCTCTTTTTGAAATCTTTGTGCTGCGGTGCCTTGGGCCCTTACGCGTTTGTTATGTTGTAATGTATTTGAATGAGACGTCTTGCATTTTTGCAGAAAAATACCGGCTGCGCGGCGGTACGTTAAATATTCAAGACGCATGCGTACTTCCAAGGTAAGATGAGGTAACAGCATTTCTGCAGGTCTGACTGGGGAAAAAATGGAAAAATACTTGTTCTTGTATACTGGTTTCGACAAAAATAGACTGATGAAATTTCCATTTTTAGTATACAAAGTGCGACTTCGCTCGCGTATATCTCGTCTGATAAGAATAATAATGC
The DNA here is from genome assembly GCA_012977825.3 of Pteromalus puparum. Classification (NCBI taxonomy): domain Eukaryota; kingdom Metazoa; phylum Arthropoda; class Insecta; order Hymenoptera; family Pteromalidae; genus Pteromalus; species Pteromalus puparum. Next base: position 14,462,311 of record CM053169.1, read on the forward strand.
GAGCGCAATAAATTTTATTGAAAAAGCGTATAAAAAAATACAATGACAATCATCGATATTAAAGTATTAAAAAAGTACATGGTAAAACATTTATAAATAACCCAAAATAATTGATAAAACGCATCATCATGCACAACACAACGAGAATCAAAGATGCATCGCATTTCAAATGAAAACAAGAGCCACTCATACGCGTCCACAAGCCAGTGTTTACCCGTTGCGGTAAGCGCGACCACTAACATCAGCGACAGTAGCGCACACACTGCAGTCTTGCATAATACTTGGATTAATAAAAAAATGATCGAGTCAACGATGGCGAGTGAACTTTCCACTATAGACGCTTGTGTACATGCAAGTGCGCATTACAATCCCTCGCTTTTTCCGCCCGGCGGAAAGATATACAGAAGGGTTCTCGTTCCACGCGTGGCACTGCATACGTACACTTAAGTATAAAGTACAACTTTTTTCCTCGTGTATTATCAATTACGCGACATCCTCGTCGACGACTGTCCCAGTTATTCTATATACACGGGTAATATGAATAAGACATGTATGTGACTAGATAAGTATAATCCGAAGTATCGGAAAAAAGGGAATAAAATAAATGCTCGAATGTATCGTGAATAATAGAATCTCACGCGTATATAAAGAGAAACTCGAAAAAAAAGAAGAAAAATCCAGCCACTTAATCAACCAAAACAATCCAGCGGCTCAACGTCATCGCCTGACGCTTTTATATATTTTTCCGCCCCTGTATACGTGTAGCGGCGGCATAGCAGCAGCGACGGCGTCGCGTCTTAATGGAAAAATTATGAACTTTTTTCATCGCCGCCCGAGGGCACTTGGCTTTCCCGGGCGCGTTTTGTCGCCGTATAATTAGAAAAGATCGCCGCCCGAAGAAATGAACTTCGCGTCCCCGCCTTGTATACACCGCGTCTTGGGCGTTTTTTTACTGCGTCTTTCTTTCTCTCTCTCTCTCCCTCTCTCTCCCGACGATCGCGAAATTAACGGGCAGAGTTTTTACGCTCGGTGAAGAAGCTGCGATTGCTTAATTAAAAACGACGAATGGTTTTTAATTCCGGATTTCTGAGCTACTAGGGTGAGCCGTGTAATTAGGCTGTTATTGAATGTGTTTGACAAAGGTATTGCCATTAAATCATTTCGAGAAAAAAATCATTTCGTGTATCACTTGTGTAACAAGAATAATAAAATTCTCGTCGACGCAAAACAAAAACAAACACCATCCCTCTTGCAAAATCGAAACAACGCAGTAGTATAAAAAACTATACAGCTCCGAATTTGACTTTCATATACCCGAACCATAAAACTCGGCCGCGCGCTCCGAAGCCATATAAAAAGCCAACAATGCGAAACGCGCACTTTGGAGAAAAAAATGGCCTCGAATAAAAAGAGAGAGAGAGAGAGAGAGGCACCTGGTCGAAAATAAAGCTTCGCGAAACTGAGTAACAAAAGTAAGTGAAATTCGGTCGCGCAAATAACCAGTCGTCAATATGCCATACGCACGTCGGGCGCATCGACTGTGAATACACGCGTGCGTGTATATACATGTACATATATAGGTGTAGTCGCAAAAACACGTGAAGCGTCGTCTCGTGTGTGACGTGTACTATATAAGTATACTGGAGGAAGAGAGATGGCTGTAGTTCGAAATGCGTCGGCGATGGGTGTTTTGTTTGGAAATATGTATGCGCATATATGGCTATAAATGGTTTTCAATGTTCGCACGTTATTGCTTTTGTATTATACTTTTGGAGCGATTGGAAATACTTTTTGGTTGATTGTTCGCGCGATCCATTGTTATGAACGATAGAATTGAACGTTCGCTGAAGTTTTGGGAAACGGGTTCAAAGATTTACAAATCCTAACAGACTTTTAGTTCTGGGCGAGTAATCCATTGTTCTATGATAAAAAGTCTTCTGTGACTTGTAAATTCTGTAAAACAGATAACAGCTCTGAAACCCGATTGTATTTTCCCGTTTTCTATATCCTACCTACGAATTCAAAAAGGATGCGAACGTTTTTAGAAACATATCGACTGCTCGACCGCTTCCTCTGCATAATTCATTGAACAGCGCTTACACGCGACTTTAATCTCCAGAATCTGCTGACTACACAGGTGAACTGCAGCAAAAAAAGAATTTCAGTCCTTCGAATCGAACGAAACTAAACATATTCCAAACCACAATAATATTAGCAATGAATACAATGCATAGGACATACGCCTCGCAAGGAAAACCATCGCGAAATAAGAGATAGAGAATAAAGAAAAAAGCGAGTCCAGACAAGCGCGAGTGACTATACAGTCTTATGCAAGCGAGAGATACTGTCACTGACCAACTCACGAACTCATGACTTATGCATCGGCGGAAGTTTTCTATCCCGGTGCCGGTGTGCGCAATTGTGTTCCGCGCTTTCTCTTCCTCCCTCGCTCTTTTTTTTCACGTTCGATCACGTGCACCAATATATGTATGCACACAAACGCGCTCGGAGAGCGAGAGAGAGAGAGAGAGAGAGAGAGAGAGAGAGAGGAAAAAAAACTATTTTCATCGATTTGCGCGCATAGGCCCATTGATTATTGTCATTGTCGGAACCAGTCGTTGCAGCGTGAGAGACTAGGTGCACTCTCGTGCACTAAGCGTGTAACGTATGTACATATATCGCTCTAAGCGTGCTATTTGTTGAGCATTTATATTGTTTTTTTCATGCAGCACGCTCACGTTGAGTCTGCTTCGTTAATGGCTATGCATTTTTAGGGGCGTGTCACAATTTTTTTACAACATTGCTATATTTGTAGGTAGAAGAACTCTTTTAGAATTAACGAATGTCCGCGGACATTCGTTAATTCTAAAAGAGTTCTTAAAGAGTACTTTCTGAACTATGTGTTTGTTGGGAAACGCTTATCACTTTATGCTGCGTTGGTTATCAAATTCGTTTTTGTTTTCTTGAATAGAATTTGAGGTCTCCTACACATGTTTATGAGATCGCATCACAGTCAAATTAATGTCAAAGAACATATGGGTAATTTATTGGGAATTGTCTAATGGAGGGGTTACATCATTCTGCTGAAATATCTTAACATACGCGACCTCTGCTCCTAATATCATCTTGGAGAAGCTTTATCCAGTAAGTTTTTTTTTTAGATTCAACGTGCCATCGTTTGTAAACGATATGAAGAATCGGTGTTAGTTGAAGACTGTATTTTGAATGAATCAGTCTACCGAAAGAACTTGCGAAAGTTGGAATAAATATTACAGCAAAATATACTTTCCAAATCTCGTGAGTGGACAACATTTTTTAATGAATATTTTTTCTGTATTTTCTTTAAACTAAATTTTTATTTCTATTTAAGGCAATTTAAGTTACTGAAAGTTGATAAGGCAAGTCATCTGCAGTAATGTTATCGGTTCCCAACAGTTTGACAATCCTGACTCTACTTTGCAGTTGGAGGGTTTGTATACAAGCCCAAGATTCAGTCGTCCGCAGTTTTTCAAAGAAATTTACTGCATGGAAACAACCGGAAATTATACACACTGGTAACGAACTCCACTTCAACAAAATTGGAGATCGTTTTTTAAATTACATTTGCCAATACTCAAAAGATTCGAATTCACAGTTGTGCAACGTGACAGTTCAAGGTTGGCCGTTTGCGCGCGGCACTTTTTTTACGACATGTGAAAATTACAAACTGTCCGATAATAAGGCAGAAATTATGATTTCATATCTTACATCAGACAATATTATTCACTTTCTCTTAGTAAATGAGGAGGTAGATGAATCCTCTTCTGATATGCATACTTATTACAAGTTGAACCTGAACATTCTCAATATGCACAACTGTACAACCATGGCTAATATTCAGATTGTCGAAAAATTTAAGATGACCGATGTGTTTGGCTTCTTACCGACATATTTTAACAAAATGTTTGAATTGCGAGTCATTAATGAAAAATATTGCGATGGCATACCGGGCATACCGTCATGTAAGATATCTTATGACTTTAACGGTAGACAAATCGGCAACCCCAAACCTTTTCCAACAGAATACAAACACGATCTTTTACCAGCAGACGATCGTTTACCAGAAGCCGGTTATTATTTGTTTCGCTGTAATGAGACAAAGAAGTGTCTAGGTTACGAACTCGAATATATTAATTCATCCGGAAGTAGCAAAAAGTTAACAACCGCGGTCGAACCAAAGAAATATGATTCTTTTCGCGAATTCAGTTTTAAAAATAACGGCGGATTGTTAGGTTTTTGTCAGATTGATCAGTTGAATTTAAAACAGGTATCTTGTGTTCAGTTCGATACTCAGACAGTTAGAATGAATGTAACTATAGAGCTGCCTAAGAAAGCTGGAGCAGTTGCCGTTCATAACTTAGTTGGTGGCGGTGTGCTGGTGTGGATTATTCATTGTGATGCTGTATCAGAAGATTCTGATTTCGAGAGAAAGCTAACAGGCTGCAATGGATTCTGGATTCAGAGAGTCAGTGCGACTGGACATAAAGAGGCATTGATAATCGATGGATTTGATACTGACTACGCTAATTTTGATCCATCCTACCGTCTAATCACAGAAAATGATCAGAATGAATTTTGTTTCATATCGTCTGGACGAATGGGACAATCAAACTATAGTGAAAATTACCATACTGTGCTTTATAATAAATTATGTATACCTAAGCAATCAATATTGTAAATAAACCTGCACTGTAAAACAACATGTTTAAAATAAATAATTCATATCTCGCATGAACAAAATAGACTTCTGCATAAGTATGACAAACTCCAGTCGTGTGTGAGATTCTACTACTAAGTTGGCGTAAAACACGTGTTTCTGAATAATAATTATATCGGGGAATTTCCGCCTTGACGATGCATAGCTGTTCTATATATAACGTTATTTTTCAAGATAAAATGTGGCCCGCTTTCAATATTATCGTGAAAAAATGAAATAAGTTTATCCAATAGTTCTTTTCTTCTAGATTCAATGTAACGTTTTTGATAAAAGATGCCAAGAAGGGGATATGATAATAATTCGACAGAAAGTTTGGTTCAACTAAACGCTCAGTTGAAAAATGTGCTTCAAATAAATCCAGTCTATAACCGATCGGACTTACAGAACTTTGAAGACAATCGAAGCTGTATTGACTTTTGTTAATCTCGTAAGTAATAATAAGCGACATGTTTAATGACTGCTTTTTTTAATCTTAATTTTTAATTTTTATTGAAGGCTATCCAAATTGAAGAAAGTAAATAAAGCAAGTCATCTACAGTAATGTTGCCGATTCTCAGAAATTGTACAATCCTGACCCTGCTGGCTGCTCTGCAGTTGGAGCGTTTGTATACTAGCCCAAGATTCAGACGTGCGCAGTTTTTCAAAGAAATTTACTGCATGGAAACAATCGGAGCCTATATACCTTTTTAACGAAGTCCATTTTAACAAAAAGGGAGATCGTTTTTTTAATTATACTTGCCAATACTCAAAAGATTCAAATTCGCAGTTGTGCAATGTGTCAGTGCAAGGTTGGCCGTTTGCACGCGGCACTTATTTAACAAGCTGTGAAAATTACAAACTATCTAATAATAAGGCAGAAGTTGTGAGTTCGTATCTTACATCAGACAAAATTATTCACTTTGTCTTAAAGAATTACGTACGTGAATCCTCTTCTCATTCGTATGATTATATCGATATGAATCTGAACATTCTCAATATCACAGAAAATGATCAGAATGAATTTTGTTTCATATCGTCTGGACGAATGGGAGAATCTAACAATAGTGAAAATTATCATACTATGCTTTATAATAAAGTATGTATACCTAAGCAATCGATATTGTAAATAAAACTGCACTGTAAAACAATACAACAATGGCCTTTTTTAATTATTAGCGAAATCCAGCGCGCTTTGCGCACTTAGTTTTATTGCACGTTGTCTATTCACTGCAACGTGTAAAAAAAAATATTTAATGCATTAACAAATATTTTATAATTATCCAGTACTATTTAGAACGAAGCAGATAACATTATAATTTTTTAGGTTAGACAATAATAATATTGGTACAAAAGCCAAAAGAATTATATACTTTAATACCAACGTTGATTATATTGGAAAATTCCTACTGTCTTGACGATGTATATGTTATATATATAACGTTATTTTTTAAGATAAATTGTGACACCCGCATGTAAAAATTTTGTGAAGACTATACAGAAAATATATGAACTTACTTCACATTGTTTGTGTGCAGACTTTGCATAAAATTGGCCCTATAAAAACTTTATAAAAACTTTATATAATTTTTACATAAAATATACAAAATAATGAATAAAAATGGGATTTATCGTTATTTTAAAATGAAAAATACACTTTTTTAGGTTAAAAATAATAAAATTCGTATTTTTACATATTCTACTATTCTCAAATCAAAAACACGCTTTTCAGGTTACAAATAATAAAATGTTTTTATTTACACTCTGCATATTTTCTTTAAAAGACGAAACAGGTTTATCAACTAGTTCTTTTTACATTTATAAACGTAACATTTTTGATAAAAGATATCAAGAAGGAAGATATGATAATAATTCGACAGAAAAATTGGTTCAACTGAACGCTCAGTTGAATAATGAGCTTCAAACGAATCCAGTCTATAACTGATCGGACTTTTAAAAATTAGAAATCGATTGTAGCTGTATATTTTTTAATCTCGTAAGTAATTATGCGACATCTTTAATGACTGTTCGTTTTTTTATTTTTTATTTTTAATTTTTATTGAAGGCAATCCAAATTGAAAAAAATAGATAAAGCAATTCATCTGCAGTAATGTTGTCAATTCTCAGAATTTTGGCAATCCTGGTCCTGCTTTGCACTTGGAGTGTTTGTATAATAGCCCAAGATTCAGTTGTACGCAGTTTTTCAAAAATATTTACAACATTTAAACCAACGACAGCTATACAAAGTCCGCAAATACCTATTTTCAATAAAATCGGAGATAGTTTTTTAAATTTCACTTGCCAGTCTGCAGGAGATTCGCATTCACGGATGATATGTAATGTAACGGTAAAAAGTTGGCCATTTGCACGTGGCACCTATTCCACAAGCTGTGAAGATTATGCACTATCTGATGATGGTCAGACCCTAATGACGCTTCCATTATTTTTGTCAGACAACATTATTCTCTTCGTCTTAGCCAATGAAACGACATGGCAACTCTTTTCTGACGGAAATCTTGGGGATAAATATTTTAAGTTAAAACTAAATATTCTCCATATGGATGATTGCACAACTATGGCTGACATTCCGATTATAACAAAGCTATACAATCACAGACCGAAAGACATCGAACCGCTGTGTTTTGAAAAAGCTTTAGAAATGCAAATAAGAAATGAAGAATATTGCGATGGTAAGCCGTCATGTAAAATATCTTATGACTTCCACGGTAGACAAATCGGCAATCCAGTACCTTTTTAAACAAAAGACATGGTCGAGATTATCCCAGTATCCGATCAATCACCAGAAGCCGGTTATTATTCGGTTTCTTATTCGTCCTTCTGTGGTAAAGACTTAAGGGAATGTTTAGGTTACGATGTGACCTATATTAATTCATCGGGAAGTAGCAGAAAGCTGATGTCCCATGTTGAACCAACCGCATTGGATTATAATTATTATAGAGCTAGAGCAAATAACGCTGGACTATTTAGTCTCTGCAATCTTGATGAATCGCTTTCGAAGGTCCACTGCCTTCAGTTTGACACTCAGACGATGAGGATGAATGTAACTATAAAGCTGCCTTGGGAAGCTGAAGCACTCTCAGTTCATAACTTAGTTGGTGGAGGTATGTTAGTATTTGTTATCCATTGTGACGTTATATCAGAAAATTATGAGAGGCTAACAGGCTGTAATGAATTCTGGATTCGGAGGATCGGCGCGGATGGACATCAATATAAAGCATTGATAATAGATGAATTTGATACCGACTATACTAGATTCGATCCATTTTTCCGTCTAATCACAGAAAATGACCAGAATGAATATTGTTTTATATCGTCTGGACGAATGCGAGAATCAAACGATAGTGTAAATTATAATCCTATGTTTTATAATAAATTATGTATAACCAAACAATCGATATTGTAAATATATCTACACTGTAAAATAAATAAATAACATAATAATTGACTATAACTTTTTTGACACATTTTTTATTGCGATTACACTGGTGTCTCCTGTACATAGTTGCAGTGGCTTATTGCCCTATTTATAAGATTTTATTTGAAAAAAAAATATTACATTTCTACATACCTATGTTTGAAATTCTTCATTGGGTAACGGTATTACTTTTTATATCTCACAAAATTCGCGCGTATGTGTATACCCCGTCGAAGATAGCAAAACGTCTCCACAACTTAGTTAAATTATATCCATGTAATATTATTCTCCCTTCAAATTCCGGATTCCCTTACCTATACAACTCTCTTTAAAAGCACTAATTTCAATTTAAACCACTTTAATATTTCACCCCTCCTCTCCCGGATTCAATAAAGAGAGTAGTTAAACTCTTTCAAAATTCCATTTTCAATTCACCTCGAGAAAGCAGCGATTCCACGAAAAGTATACACAGCTAATCGTCTTTCGCCGAGAGCCACATAACGCGCGCAAGATTACGCCAAGTTACAGTTCACTCCGTCGACACTGTATATATACGTATATATACGTAAAGGCGATAAAAACAAAAGCTTGTCGCCGCCAATCAAGGCGCCTTGCGCCCCGCGACTTAATCCAAGCTTAACGTGGCCGACTTAAATATTCCTTGTAAACTTCCGCGGCTAACGCCGGGGATTACCAGATGGACGTCGGCGGCGGTGTAGAGCCAAGACGAAGGGCTCAAGACCCGCTTGAGCTAATATTCGCTGCTGGAATAAAACTTGGGATAGAGACATCGAACGACTTAGGCAAGTACTTAAGATAATCAGGGCATTACAGTTGCATGCGCAGTTGAAATTGTCTGAGAATATTCATAAAAATAAGGAGATCTATATACTCGAGCTGCGACATAAGCATAAAGGATCCAAGCGCGTGTAAGCTCTCCTGAAAAACCGCAGCCTCGCACAATGCGTTGACTCGAGGGTCCGAGGGTATATATAAAGACGAAGCCGCGAGGAAAAAGAGCCTCTTGCGGACAAAAGACGCAGAATTGCCCAGTAATTAGCAGCGACGATTCGCGAGACGCTGTACGTAAGGGATGTAGTCGAGTGCGTCGTGGGGATAGAGGATGTCGCGTGGATAAGTAGACGTGCGAGATTATGGTCAGACGGGAGGAGGTCACCTGCTTTACCTGTATTTCCTGTTTCAAGCTTTTTCAAATTAATTTTCCGGTAATTATTTCTTTAGAGATTCGTCAAAAGCGATTGGACGCACGAATATAATTAACAGAAAAATTCAGCAAGAAAAAAAATCAGGATAGAAGCAAAAGGAACGCGCAGAGAGGAGGAAAATCAGTAAAAAGCCAGCAAAATACACAGGCGGCCGCAGCAGTTGATACTCGAAAGAAAAGCAGACGGTAAAAGTGCAGGAGACTGAGACGGAGCCATATATTAGAGCTACAGTACAGCGAGGGGGGTAAAAGAAAGAGAGAGAGAGAGAGAGAGAGAGAGAGAGAGAGCGAGAGAACACGAGTGAAGTGTGTATGTTTTGAGAGCGGTATTATATCGAGCATAAAGAGCGGCCTTGTCCCGAGGGGGGCGCGTGTACGTAGAGCCAGCCCCAGTATATAGTATAGTCGAGAGCTCACCCTCCCCAACTTCGGGGGAATTCTACCCCCCGCCGCTGCCGCCACTGTACTGCTGCTGCTGCTTGCTTCCTGTCTCTTCCTTTCTGCCGGCCGTAGTCCCATACTCCCATAAGCTCGGCCGAGCAGGTTGATAATCTGCGCATAATACAAAAACTCTCTCTCTCTCGGCCCGTTCATTCTTCTCTAAACCACTTCAAATCGTTCGATGCGAAGCGCGGGGGGTTAGAGATGCGTGCGCGTTTTACGCACTAGGCGCAACCCCATCGAACCGTCCCCGGCCGTTATCTGATTAACGCTCTCCCGCCTCTCGAATCCCCTTCAACTCCTCACCCGACGACTCTACTTATGCTCTTCCATCCTTGCTACTTTATGTGCAGGGCATGGGATGGGACGCGCGACATATTTTCTTGCTAGGCGACGAGTTAAGCTTTGGTTCTTTCGGATTTTTAGTTTTGGATGATCAGGTGAATTTAAGGACATCGTAAATTAGACTCAAAAGTGTAAACAATTTTGATGAGGATGTCGTCAAGAGGTTTCCGAATAGTTTCACGCACGCGAATACATAGTTTCTTTTTATAAAATAAAAATGACTTTTCATTTACTTCAACCGAAGCTTTCTCATCGAAAGTGCAAAACGAAATTTATTTGTTCAATAAATAGCATCGCTTAATTTCAAATATATGTGAATTATCAAGGATATCAATTCAATCACAAATTTGACACATGACACGTGAGTAATCATTTGTCTCCTTATCCATATCTCTATCTGCATCTCCATCGCCATATTACAGACACCTTCTCTCTCACTCTCGGATTTCAGCATCAAATACTGCAGCTTCTCGCCCTCGATGTATGTATATACGAGAGCGGGGGACTAGGCTCGTAAACGGCAATGTAAAGATACGAGAAGCGAGAAGTGAGAATGAATAAGAGAGCAGGCAGGCAGTTACTGCTGTATGTGTGCGACCGTACTTACATTACAATCAAAAAGAGGATTAAATTCACGCCGTGGGAAAGTTTCAAGTGAAATCGAGGGGACTCTCGACAAAAATTGCTCGTTTCTCTTTTTGGTCGCTTCGCTCTAATCGCATATTGTACAAAAGAGTCAAAGCTTCCACAAACAGGTAAGAATCAAAAAAAAAAATTTTTTAACCTGTAAACTGAAGTTGCAAGTTGTAAAATATCCGCAATGCTTAAAACAAATATGAAACTTTTTTCAAAGAATGCGTACTACTCGTAATATCCTTTCGCGGGAATAACTTACTTTTTACATTTTTGCGGTGATTGCGATAATATGAAACATATGCAAATAAATATGCTGATTCCGATAAAGTTTTTTTTCTCAAGATTAAATGTGACCTTTATGCTATTATCTTGAAGAAACGAAACAGCCTTATCTAGCAATTTTTCGATATCATATATGACTTTTCTGGTCGAATATATAAAAAAGATAGTGGAATGTGCAATCAATTCGACTGAAACTTTCGTAGAAGTATAAAGCAGTTGGACGTTTGATGTGGCACTTCAAGCGAACAGTTTTGTGGAACTTATAAACATTAGCAGTACAGGTAATGATTTCTATGCATATAGTAATGAACAAGAGAATATTTTTAGCAATAATTTTAATTGTATAGCTATTTCGATTTATTGTGATATAAATTGCGCGAATCATTTACAACAATTATAAAATTTCATGATAATAGTAACAAATGCCACGTGACGCATGCTCCGATCCACCACATTCAAATGAGCGATTTTAATGCGATTGAGATCATCAAACGTTCAAATGATTTTATGATAAAATATAAATAAATGTTCAATTCTTACAAAAAAGACGTTTTAGGTTTTTACTATTATTGCTCTTTAGTACAAAAATGATTTAAAGGTTATTCGCGCTATCACGTCTATTCTATATTGAAAAGGCGACTTTAGATTTTATGGCTTATATACCTATTTCCATCGTGTTCTTTTTTATTTCAGAAAATCAAGATATTGAAAGTAACGAAGACAAATCATCTGAAGTAATGTTTTCGATTCTCAGAGTTTTAGCAAGCTTAGCTCTGCTTTGCACTTGGAGTGTTTTCATACTAGCTCAAGATTCACCTATAAGAACACTTTCAAAAAAATGGACATCACAGGAAGGGGAAAAAGACAACCCATTTTTAAGAGGTTATGATGAGCGTATGGACAGCAGACTAAATAATGAGAAATATGGAGACTACTTATTGTATTCCACTTGCGACCATGCACAAGATTCAAATTTTAATTCGTGTAATGTGACAATACGAAGCTGGCCATTTGCTCGCGTCAACTCTTTAGCTATGTGTAAAAATTATAAAATGTCTGATCCAAAACAGGACATCTGGCAAACTATTCGTCTGTCAAAAAATACGATTCTCTTCGTTGTAGGACCTTTTTGGTATATGCTGAGGGACGGTAAATATTTTGAGTATACTCTAAACATTCTCAACATGAAAAATTGTTCAAACGTGGCCAACATTTCGTTTTTATTGAAAGTAGAAAACAAGTATGACCAGCCTTTATTTGTAACAGTCTTCGATGACACTTTCGAAATTGTAGATAGAAATGTAACACACTGCCAGGGTATGGCGTCTTGTAAGATAATGTACGACTTTAACGGTACCAAAGTTGGTGATCCTAAGCCATTCGAAATAGAAAAAAATGCAAATTATTTTCCAGTGTCTCGAAAATCATCATACAAAGGTTATTATGCGTTACTAGGGAAGGAAAACAAAATTTACGAAGTAAAACATGTAGATTCATCCGGAAAAAGCAGAATGCTAATGACCGTGCCGCAAGAATACGACTTTCGCGTCATCCCATATCCCAACGATATGACCGTGGATCTACGTAATGAGCTTGGTACTATCTGCGCCAGACATTTAAATAATTCTAGAGAACTTCGCTGTCTCCAGTTTGATACTCAGGGCATAAAATTAAATGTATCTATAGAGTTGCCAACGAATGGCAAAAAAATCGCCGTCTATAACTTAGCTGGTGGAGATGTATTAATCATTTTTGGACTTTGTGATAACTTTGGAGAAGTATTGAAACCCTCAGGGATAGAGTTAGTAAAGTTGTGCAGTGAAATCCAGATCCAGAGAATTGGTGCAAATGGACATATGTTTAATCCATTGATAATCGATGGATTTGATGAGACTGACCTATTTAAATTTTATCGTTACTATACGTATATCACAGAAAATGATCATAATGAATTTTGCTTCCCATCAATTGGACCGCTTCGACCGTTTGATCTATCTACAGTTAGGGGTTTGTATTACAAATGGTGCATACCTAAGGAATGGACTTTGTAAGATATTGATAAAAATGCAGACAAATTAAGATGTATCGAAAGAGAAGCGGGTAAAATAAATAAACATCTACATAAGATACATTATGTTTTTTTGGTTAATTTTCGTTCAAGCTATCAATATTCTTATGAGAGAATCATATAGCAAAAAATGTAGATGCATAAGATTATTTTTACATGACAAATGATTTTACAGTGGTGACAGTGCGATGATTTGTATTATCTTTTTTTCTATTTTAAATCTGTAGGTTACCATTTTTTGAAAAGTTGAAACATTCAGTCACATCAGTTTATTGTCAGAATGTAACGTATGACAAATCAGCGATTTCGCAAAATTTACCTAGCTATATAAGCGTTTCTTGTAAATAAGAGCCACACAAAATTCAAGATAGAAAAAAAAACCTGTGAATCACAGAAAGTCGCAAAAATAACCGAAGTCTAAATCCATTCTCTCTCGATGCAGTCCATTCAGAAAAACTATAAGACCAGAGTGTAGAATGTTTAAAACATTACGAGAATTTTTTTGTATGAATGCGTGGACAACTCTTATTCATAATATTTCTTTCGCGATAATCACTTACTTTTCATACTTTAGCGTAATTGACTACAATAATATGAAATGTGCGAATAAATAGTTATATTTTTTCGGGAATTTCCCTTTTTAATAGGTCATATGATGATGCCGATAGAGCTTTTTTTTCAAGATTATAAATGTGACCTATATTTTATTACTAGCTAAATTCAAGCGAGCTTCGCGCGCTCATTTTTAATGTACGCGGTTTGTTTATTATAATGTCTTAAAAGTATTGAAAACGCTAACATATATTTCACAATTAAGTTCAATCTTGTTTTTGAGGTTAGAATATATTAATATGATACAAAATAAGCTAGAATGATTATAAACAAAACAATCATATTATCAATTATGGTCATAAAAAGAATCAACTGAATAATAGACCCAAAATCAAGATATTAAACTTGATGAACTATACTAAAACATTTTAAATTTTGGCGCCATTCAACCGGATGTCTAGCCATAGCCAATCAAATCGAGTTTTAAAAGGCTTCACAACATCCGGTCATCTCTTTTTCAAGAGAGGATCTTGAAAAAGCGCAACAGCCTTATCTATAGTAACTTTTTTATACCATACATGACGTTCCTGGTGGAATATATTAAAAAGTAGTGAATATGCTTTCAATTTGACTGAAACTTTTGTAGAAGTAAGTAGTCGTACGTTTGATCTAGTATACTTCAAAAGAATAGTATTGCGGAATTTATAGACTTCAGTAGTACAGGTAACAATTCCCATGATATAGTAATAATAAAGGATGGAATATTTCTAGCAATAATTTTAATTGTAAAGCTATTTCGATTCATTATGATCTAAAACAATTAAAAGATTTCTTATAATTTACCAATATTATGTGACGCATGTTCCGTCTCGCCATCTTCATAATACAAATAAACGTTTAATCCCTACAAAAAGGCTTTCTTGGCTGATACCATTATTATTCTAGAGTACAAATATGATTTTAAGGATATTGTTGCTACCATGCCTCTTCTATATTGAAAAGACAATAACTTAAATTTTTTATTGCTTACCTATATGTTATATTTCCTGCAACCAATGTTCTTTTTATCAGAAAATCCAACTTACTGACTGCCTTATAAAAGCAAGTTATTTGCAGTAATGTTATCGATCCTCAGAGTTTTGTCATGAGCTCTGCTCTGTACCTGGAGTATTTTTATTCTTGCCAAAGATTCACCCATAAGAACTGATTGAAAAAAATAGACACTATTTGAATTAAGAAACGCCAGCACTTATTTCCATATATATGGAGATACGCAGAATATGTTAAATGATGGTGAGAAATATGGGGACTATACATTGTATTCTATTTGCTACAAGGATGAAGATTATTCAAATCTTAATTCGTGCGATGTGACATTACGAAGCTGGTCGTTTGCTCACATCAGCTCTTTATCCATATGTAAAAATTGCTGGAAATTATTCGCCTATCAGAAAATATCAGTCTATTCCTTGTAGGACCTACTGGTTGGTTGGAAAAGGGTAAATATTCGGAGTTTAATGTAAACATACTCAATATAAAAAATTGTTCAAACGTGGCCAACATTTCGTTTATCCTCTCTAAAAAAAGTGATGGCCGGATGTTGTGAAGCCTATAAAAGATGGACGATGGCCGTGATTGGTCGACAGATGTGTATCCGGTTTAGATGGCGCCAACATTTAAAATTCAATATTTGAATTTGAATGGTAACGAGTTTAATAATAAATGATCGTGTTTTATTAGTTTAAATTTTGAGATTAGGTTTGTAACAATTAATTATTTAGCTATAAAATAAATAACGAATATCTGACTTCAAAAATTAAAAAGCACATAACCTACATTATATTGGGTGACATGATTGGTGAGACAAGATACATATATACAAATGTATTATATTATAGTGAGGAAAATGTTAACATTTGGATTCTGTTTAGAATGTAAAGAAAGAATTGCGTAACGATATTATTCGCGCGAAGCGCGGTCGATTTTCCTAGTCCTACTCTAAAAAAGAGAGGAATCATCATTCTATTTCGTTCTCTGATTGGTCGTCGATTGGCCAATAAGATTACGAGATAGATCACGAGACGCGCGTTTGTTTCTAACCTATAAAAATGTTTAAGCAGAGCGCGCGGAGCGCGCATTGATCTTGCTAGTATTAAAAATAGAAGAAGAGCAACGGCCTTTGTTTGTAACAGTGCTCGATAAAAATTTCGAAATCTTTGTTAGGGATGAAAGATATTGCAATGGCATGCCGACTTGTAAGACAACTTACGACTGCAACGGCAACAAAATTGACTTTCCCGTACCCATTGACATCTAAGAATATGCAACATATTATCCACTGTCTGGCGAATCATCAGACAGAGGTTATTATGCGTTACTGGGGAAGAATGAAAAAATTTCCGAAGTGAAACATGTAGACTCATCCGGTAAAAGCAGCAAGCTAATGACCGTGCCCCAAGAATTCGACTTTCACAGAGAGTATGATTTCAACCCCTTTGTCGAATCTAGAGATCTACATAATGAGCTTGGCACTATATGTGCTAGAAATTCAAATGATTCTACAGAGTTTCGCTGTCTTCATTTTGACACTGAGGGTATGAGATTGAATATAACTATACAAATTCCTACGTATGGCAGACAACCCGTCGTCTATAACTTAGCTGGTGGGGGTATATTAATTATTTTTGGATATTGTGACTCGTAAAAACGATAGGAAAATTGGAATTATTAAAGTGCAGTAAAATCCAGATCCAAAGAATTGGCGCATATGGACAGATGTTCAAACCGTCGATAATCGATGGATTTGATGAGACTGACTTTTTTAAATTTTATCACCATGCTATGCACATTACAGAAAATGATCATAATGAATTTTGTTTCGTATCGGAAGGATCGGTTCAATCACCTAATACATCATGGGCTATATATCAGTATTACAAATAGTGTATACCTAAGATATTGACTGTAAAATATTGATAAAAATGACAAATCAATGTATATCGGAAGAATACAACGAAGCCGGTACATTATTTAAATAAACGTCTACAACAACTTACATTATGTAGTTTAATTTTTTTAATAATTTACCTACATTGTTTCTTTTTCTTCTAAATTTTTAAGTTTGTTTTTTTAAACTTTAACAGTGAATGAATAATAAATAAGAGCCATACAAAAAACAATAATTCAAAGAAAGAAAGAAACCGCTGCCAACAAGTCATTGGCACTTAGCTTCCTCCTATTCTGCTATAGTGGAAGATAATTACATGGGACAATCATCTCATTCTTTGATTTAAATATTCGCATTTTTCTTTTTAGAAAAATGTTCAATTACATAATAGTATATTACTTATTGCTTTGCTCGAGCGGGAGCGACCTATACTTTGTGTACTCGTATCGTACACTTTACCAAAAAAATTTGCAAAGTTCGTGCACACGAATTTTTGCGCAATGTGCTTTTTTCCCGCAAGCTATTGAGCATGGGGTAATGCGAATTCTTTTAGGGCGCGGCACAATGAATTGTTTACGTTTTGGTGTCAGTGAAAGAATAAATCGTCGTCTCGTGTAACGTTTTCCTATTACAAAATCTCATGTGTAATTTCGAATGTTTCAAAACTTGATTTTTTGAACTTATTTGGGGGGGGGGGGGGGGGGGTACACACATCCACACAAACGATACGGTCGATCCCGAGGGCCAAACGGGAAAAAGTAGGTAATTTTATTCAGAATTCCAAAATAGATATACATATCAAATTTTATTGACATTTACAGACTAGATTCAAAAATATTACGGTATACATACACTCACACACACATCCACACACACACACACACACACACACACACACATCCATACGGACATTTTCTAAAAACACGTGATTCGAACTCCAAACACCTCAGAATGGAATTCTAACCTATTTTTGACAAAGTCGAAAATTTTACTATTACAAAGCTTCCTCTAGGAGGAAGCAAAAAACTGCAAATCAAAGAAAGTTGCAAAAATAACCACAGTCGAAATCCATTCTGTCTCGATGCAGTCTCAAAGAAGCAGCAAGCGACAAATTTGACAGTAAACACGGCCGAAAGTCCATAACGAGTCTGTGTGGCATTTACCGTCCAAGTGAGAGAAAGTACGACCGCAGCCTTAGCTGTCAGCTGCCAGCGGACGACCAGTCGATTGCTTATAAAATTCTGATCAGTCGCGCAGCTCTCTTTCTCTGCTTGGCTGCTGCTGCTGTATCGGTCAAAGCCTGACCCGACACTGCTGAAACATTAACGCGTACCGCAGCTTCTTCTTCTACTCCTCTTTGCAGGCGCTGACGTGACATTAGAGAGCCACGGTATAGTGTCTGTGTGTTTTCCTCTCGGATTTTTCCCGCCTAACCGCGCGACGATTGCTCGGGACAGTTTTTATTCGGTGTGCGTTACGCGAGCCTGACCTCTCGTGGAGATTTTTTATCTTCTTTCTTTCTTTTGCCCGCACGAGGATACACACTGCGGTATTTCGGTATATCGCTTGCATTAGTTAGAGGGAGGACGTGCTTACGTATAGCGACACTGATTGCCGCAGTGGAATATTTTAGCGGCAATGAACGTTCGAATGCTGTTTTTTAAAGATTATACGAGCAAGAATGTTGCAAAGCTTCTATGCACTCTTTTGGGCCTCTCGTGCGAAAGACCATGTTTGTGTTTACCTTCGCCCTCATACATACGCGTGAGTCGCAAGTTTTCTCCCTCCATACACCAGAGCTCGTTTTATTTGAACAAAAACGGGGACGTCTGGAGGCGACCATTTGGCTTTTCCGTTTCAGGCTTTCAAAATTTTTGCAAAACTTTTTCCAAAAAACATCTAAACTCTGACAAAACTATTCCCTACCCGTTCACCACTTTTCGCGCTTAAATTTTTCGGTATATAGAGGCTTAGCTCAGCTCAGCCAAAAAGCGCGGAATAAAAAGGAAAATAGCACTCAAAAAACAAAAGCATGTAAAATTTATATAATACCCTTTTCGAAGAACGAAGCTACAGCGCCCGCTTCGTATTTCCGTTTCGCGCAGGAGGAATATACGCATAATCGCCTTAATATCCGCTAATGACCGCGCGCTGCGGAGCTGGCCCAGGCTTAATGCGAGTGCATTTTCATTTTCGCGCTAATATGATGCGGAAGTGCAGCTACAGAGAGCGAGAGAGCGACAGGCTTTGCTGCACGAAACGACGAGTAGTAGTATGGTAGTAGTAGCAGCAGCGGCAGTGGTAGCGGATAATGCGGGCTAAATTCGTCTACCTCGGGGATGCAGCTTTCTCTCTGATGTGCACGAAATCGACGCTGATGCTACTGCAGTGGCTCATGGAGAGAAGCGGCTCTGGCGGTGCACGGATGGAATTGATTGGCTGGAGCTATAGAGAAGAAGGCTTGTAATGCGGAAAAACGATAGAGGTGGATTTGATAGTGCATTTGGCGTAGGAATAATAATTTTCTGGAGGAAGTAAATTTGTATGAAGTTTAAATATTACTGAGAGAGGAATTTGATTGCTTCAAATTTGGTTTGTTGACTGGTACTGAATATTTGATTGGGTATGGCTGAAATGATGTTTGCGGTAACGGTTATTAGATCGTATTTAGAGAGACGGAACTGTCATGTACTTAAAATTTGATATATAACCATCAGGTTCAAATTTGAGTTTCAATTAATTTTTTCAAAATTTTTTCGATAATCATTATACTTATATAACCGCCGGTATTATGGTATAATAGTGTATGTATAAACATTGTGCAAATACTAAGTATATAAATGTAGTACTTGGAAACAAGAAATATACTGACTGTATATGTTTCTTGGTTTAGTATGCCAAGCACTGCAATATGTATAAGTAATCAATCATTGTTTCGGAATAACAAAGTGCTTACAATTGAGATAGGTACAAATAATAAAAGAACTTGTACAAGTTATTTACTTATAAGTATTTCTATTTTCACGTACAAACATTCAAACTTCGACTCACTTCGCGTATCGGCTAAACCAAAACCCTTTTTCCACAACTTGACGTAAAAGTAACCACCTACGCACACAAAAGTCTACACACCAACTCCGAGAGAAAAGGCAAGGAGAGGATACGATAAACTTGCTCCATAGAAACGAAACTATGCGCGCGTTCTCCTCTTCTCCCACTGAAGTGGCGCAAACAATTCGAGCCGCGGCGCTGCAGCAACAATGGACTTTTGTCGGTACGTGAACAGCCCGCTTACTCCCGTCAATTATTAACTCGGCATATCGGCGAAGGCGGCTCGCCTCTCTCTCTCTCTCTCTCTCTCTTAAAAGCCGTCTCTCTCTCTCTCTCTCTCTCTCTCTTTCTCTCTCTCTCTCTCTCCACATACACATAACGTCGCGCCCCTTTCCACATCGCTCGAGAGCAAGTTTGTTCTAAGAACGCGCGGGGATTTCCAAAGGAATACATTAAGGATGCTAACCTGCTCGCGATCGCGTCGCGCGCATACCGGTAATAACGTTACGCCTGTGCGTATACACGTGCGTATACACTAGCGCTTTGCGTTATCGCATCGGTCTGAAGGTTGTTTCCAAAGCGAGAGACTTTAACGCTCATGAAAAAAGAGCTAAAATTTGTTGTTGGAATATAATCGCTGCGCGAAAAGCAAAACGCCCGCGTAAAAGCTCCATAAAACGTACTGCAGAGAGCGGGTCGTATTGATAGCACGAGGCGCAGTGCATAGCAGTGTATATATATAGCGCCAAGCGTCGGCACAGGATTGCGAGAGGGAGAGAGAGACAGCTCACCAACGGCACAAAGCCCGCTAATGGATGTCCACTCCCCGCCAAAGATGCCTCCACCTATTTTCCATCCAGCAGTGTCCCAGCTCGCGTATAATCCAGAGAGAGAGAGAGAGAGAGAGAGAGAGAGAGAGAGAGAGAGAGAGAGAGACGAAAATGCGCGCGTACCTTTGAGACCGCGGACTATACGTGCGTGTATACGTACGCGGATATAGAGAGGTGTGTACTACGCGGAGATTGAAATGACCTGAGCCGCCGGTGCCGCTGCTGCTGCGTTAATGTACTGCCTCTCTCGGACAGTGGAAAAGGTAATTTTGAAGTGAGAATTATGCGTGGCTGTAATTTTTTGCGAGCGGGCCACTGATGCTGTACTGCGGGTTATTCAGCGGCTCTCGCGTATACTTTCAAAAATTATGATTATTCCACAGCCTCGAGGATTCGTATTTTGAATTCCGAATACACTACCCTAATCCGGAGCTAATTCTCCGAATGATCGCGTTACGGGTCCAGCTCGACGTCATCCGATTTCCCGTGACGCAGACTCTACATACGCGGCCCGGGAAATCTGCTGAAAGCACACAGGTCCTTCTTCTTTTTTTCCTCCGCCAACTCGCTCGACATGTGCTAGAGTCTGTATAGAGAGAGAGAGAGAGAGAGAGAGAGAAGGCTTCAAGCCGATCATCTCAAATTACAAAGGGTATCGGAAACGGATTTGTTACGGCCTGCACTTTCGCATCTCTCTCTCACTCACTCCACCTGCTTTCCAGCTAGCGCCAGCAGCTAATGCCTCGGGAAATTGCCCTTTTACATCATCCCGCGCTCTACGTATACACTCGCCGCCGCGTAAAAGCGCCTGTGTAACGTAAGCCCCGTTGAAATTCCCTACTGTACGCTCGCGAGCTTGTGTGTGTGCGCGTATGAGAAATCCAGTGGCCGGAGAGAGAGATAATGCAGTTACATATATATATATATATATATATATATAGAGAGAGAGAGAGAGAGAGAGAGAGAGAGAGAGAGAGAGAGAGCTGTGTGTGCAGTGCAGTTCTCTGGATTATTATGAGCAAGTAATGACGGGCTTAAGTTCGCGGTGCGGAAGAGTTCTTTTTAAGAGTTTCGAAAATCGAGGTATTAATGCACAGTGATTAATTGAATCCGGGCCTCGATTACCCTGGCCATCAGCGACAAATCGAGCGTGGAGTAGAGAGAAAAAAGTGGAAATTAGCAAGTTCTCGGAGGAAAAGAGAAAGCTGCGCGTCTACTTAAGCCTCATCCCATTAGTGTCGCGCACGAGAAAAGGGACATCCGAGGGTCTCCAATTTAGACTCGACTCGGCTAAAGACTCGCTTCGCCCGGCGAATCTCGCCAACTTCTTGATGGCCGCCGACTACTTCCCCAGCCTACTCCTTTTTCTCTGAAGTGGCGCGATTCGCGCTCTCTCGCGATCGACTGCATTAATCAGCAGACGTGTACGACGAGCTCGGAGAGGTGTATATATATATATATATATATATATAGAGAGAGAGAGAGAGAGAGAGAGAGAGAGAGAGAGCGAGAAAGAAAGCGGCGCAGCAGAAGCATAGGCCTCGAAAAGAGGGTAAAAGGGGTGGAAGATGAGCGGTAACGATATTGCGTGACAGTGCCCCTCTAAATATTCAGCGCGCGAGAGCTGCCGCCGCCGCTGCTGCTCTCGAAAACTTGGCAGCTTTATCTCGGCATTGCTCGAAAATTTATTCATATATAATGAGCAGCTGAATAATGGACGAGCTTAACCCCTTGTTCCGAGAGCGAGTCTGCTCTTTCTCTCTCTCTCTCTCTCTCTCTCTCTCTCTCTTCGACGTGACTACTACTAGGCTGCAGTGGAAGCGAGAGAGAGAGAGAGAGAGAGAGAGAGAGAGAGAGAGGCCGCGATAGCTGGAGATTTTCCAGCGTAGGGAGGTATAACGAGGGAAAAAGTGGAGGACGGCTGGGATGAAAGTTTTTTGGGAAAGAGACGGAGAGAGAGCATCGCGGGGCAAAACGCAGAGTGGATTTTCTGCGGCTGCGGGATATGGAGAGCTTTAGATGGGCGCGAATTTTTGAATTCGATTAGCGATCGAAATTGGTGAGGTTGAGTGTTATATTGCTTTTTGAAAAAGTTCACTAGATTATTATTATTGATGAAATGAAAATGTGTGGCAGCATAATTTGAAGTCAAATTAGTTGAGAAAGATATTGCTAAAAAAATTGTAATCCTATCCTATCCTATCCTATCTTTTCCTATACCACCATACCTGAGAGCTTCGATCGCTCTATCCTGAAGGAGTTCTATTTGTCATCTGATTGGTCAGTTAAAAAAGGGTGCGGTTGCCGTTCGATTTTAAATTCGAAGTTGTATTTTAAATTTTATAAGAACTTTAGAATTTTACGACTTCAGGCAGTCAGTGCACGACATAAACTATAAAACTTGTATGTATGAATTTAGAACATCAAATAAAATACTTTTTTAATAAAAAAACATTTCACTTTTATGAGTGAATCACTCCAAAAAGGATGGTCCTCACCTGGCTCTTATGCATGAGTCCTTCATAATTGCACACGTATCTAAAAACTCTACTCAACCGTAAAAATGTAAAAGATTAAAGCGCACGGAGCAATCAAACTTAATTTGTCAATGTATGTCAATTACCAAAACAAAGCAGTTTTGGACTGGCCCTTTCGTCACCGCCAAAACTCTCCGTGTCTGTGGCATATGAAAATAGGTGACGCGTTAGGCACTTTTCCATTTCCCTCATAACAATCTGCGCACCGAGTCTAGATATATTTGTATGCCACCCATGCTAAAACTGCCTTAACTGGAATGCTGCTTCGGCCGCTCATGCTATAAGATACGAAGCACGCGCCAAAGTCGTTGGCCATTACTGATGGATTGTTTGGATGAGACTAATATATTAGAAAATAATAAGAAGTAACTCTCAAAGCCCGACGCGCAAGTATTACAATAGCAACTCCTCTCTGGCTAGTCCGACTGGCAGTATTCTGAAAGTGTGACTATCCACTTCGCTCTCTTTCTGCTAGTAACCACAAATTTTACAATCACAACGACGTCCACCCTTTGTCAGACAAACAAACATTTTTACGCGCCCCGTAACCGCACTCCAAATCCACCCTCATACACACAAATATAGCGCAGAGCAACGCAGGCAATACAAGATATGCCATTTTCCTTGGAATTATAGGCGGCAGAGCTTAATTCCCCACCGGCACCGTATATGATTATTACCCTTTTAATCTGCCAAGTCGGCGCGCGCAACGCGATGGGCGTGGTTCCGGCTACTTTTCCGCGGACGACCACCGCTGCAGCACACAATGAGAGGAGAGGGATACGGGCAAATTCGTGCGAGTCGATATGTATGCGCGATGAGGAAGAGGTCGAGGCTTTGTGTATATTGCGCAGCGATTCTGCAGATTTTTTTTGTTTTTATTTAGGAGATATTCAGTTGAAATTCATGCCTTTTTTCGATGTAGGTATTGCATAGTCTTCACGATATTGATAATGTGTCGGATTAAAGCCATATACATGGACTATTTATGCGATTTTCAAATAAATTTCGTTAGGAAATTGATGGAATTATTCACAATTTGATCGAGCGAATGATATCCTATTATGATAATATAATACTGCATAGCTGATTATGCCTTCACCTACATTTCGATTCAACGCCAACACCGAGGATAAGCTACTAGACGCTATAAAAACAACAAATCTATTATTGCTATACTCGGAGCGAATCCGATAAATCATTCATTAACGTATAATCACTTAATAATTGCAGCCGGCGTGGATTTAGTAATGATGTAATGAACGTACCGTTTGAATATAATGCGATGCTTCATCGCTCATCGCGTTTTTCTTATTCTGTAACTAATTGACTGTCTCGACGTGATAATTGAATTAAGCGAAGTTTGCCCCCAAGTATCCCGTATTTTCAAGTCGTTATTTTGCACTCGACCACTGCACCAGACGGCAAATTAAATGCAAACGTGTATCTTTGGAAATCCCGCTACTATTTCGAGGGTCATATCGCTCCACACATCTTGAAAAACTAAACACAAAGTCTGGCTATTAGTGGGTTGATTTTTATTTTAAAATACCCGTTCGCGATGAATAATACCTGTCGGTTCGACTAGACTCGTAGGTTTTTAAACACTCTCTACATTTTAAATGTCTGCAGAGTTAGAATTTCATGGGTATCTAGGTCACAGTGGATTTCCTGCGGATATAAGATCAGACTTCGAGGCTAAAAAATTAACGCCATGCACCCAGTACAATATTTAAAATGCTCTTTTATTATATTCGTTTATATAGGATCATGAATCATTGTAGTAAATTCATTCATTTGGAAGTCTTACTTAAAAATAGTCAAATAATATTTCGTGAGATTATTCATTCGGGACATGAATTCATTTGAAATTCTATGAACATGCAGTTTATTAGCGTTGTTATACTTCAAACTTTTAACAAGAAAGGCAATATGATATATCACATGAAAAGTCAGATGATGTTTCGATTTAAAATGATCATGACACACGATAAATCATAAAACCAATCATACAATCTGTTTAGTGCGATTAGTCGTATTCCATAATGAAGTAGTATTTATAACTGGCATTATCATCTGAAAAATTATGTGACTCTCATGTCAGTGTTGTAAAATTGAAATACCGTTGATAGAAAATGAAAAAAAGTTTTTTCCATAGAAATCGGAGTAAAATCAAACTCGCAATTCCCGAGAAAATAAAATTCTCGTTCAGAACCAATCGGGGGAGAAAAAACGACAATCACCGCCTGATTCCAAATGCAAATCCTTCCATCAGCGCCTGGCAAATATCTTTCTCTAGCAACAAAAAAAAAAAAAAAACCAACGAAAAAGTCCTGGCTGATCCGTCGAGCGATCGCGGGAAAATTACGAGCTATAAGTCGAATCAGCTCCGAGTACAGAGAAGCTTAAACGAAGTAGTGGCTCAGTTCTTGCAGCAGCGGCAGCAGAAGCGCAGGACACACACTAGGCCGTCGTCGTTGCTCGGCGTTGATACTTTATTCATAAGGCATTACAGGCGTGGGGGCTAATTA